>CM049376.1:15576085-16776085 GCA_026937815.1 Etheostoma perlongum
TGCCACACACAGAGACAAATGTCAGGCCGCCCTCCCACCATGACACATACACAGAACAACAACAGCAGAGTGTACGAGCAAAGCGCATTTTACCTCATATTCCTCGGACTCAATGAGCAGTTTGGCTGTGGTGACGCGAGACTCGTACGGTGGAATCTCAATCTGGAGAAAAAAAGACTACACTGTCACCTCTACAGGGTTAACACAAACATCCATAAACATAGTTCTTCCTTTGTTTGATAATAACACAATACAATTTCAAGGTGCAAAACCATTCTGGAGAAATGTGGAAGTTAATCACAATGAAAGTGTGGCCCGGCAGGGTTCAGATCAACCTGCTTCTGAAGATAAGAGTCATAAAAGTGGTGCCACTAGAATCTTTTTCTCAAATCGTTACCCCGAGCCCTTATATCACATTTGCTCAGTATTTGAATGTAAACTCAGGTGCCATTTATTTAACACATCCTTACTTTGACATTATAGCTTATTCTTCCTCTTTGCCAAATTCCTTGTAGTAGTTTGCTTACTTCCTTTGTACTCTTTCCTGGTTCTGCGTTGTGCTTTCATATCAGCTCACACACACACACACACACACACACACACACACACACACACACACACACACACACACACACACACACACACACACACACACACACACACACACACACACACACACACACACACACACACACACACACACACACACACACACACACACACACACACACACACACACACACACACACACACACACACACACACACACACACACACACACACACACACACACACACACACACACACACACACACACACACACACACACATAATTTCTTCCATCTTTAATTTTTGTATTATCCCTTGTTTCATTATCTCTTACGTTTTATCTCTACGTTGTCCTTATATTTGTGCTCCCTGCGAAGCACACTGTGACAATCCTGTTAGTTTAAAGAAATAAAATGGGATCTTATGAGCGTTGGTTGCTCTCTAAGAAATACTAAGTGGGGCTCCAACTCACCTGCATGTCTTCTTCTGTGCTGGAAGATACTGCACTCTGTTTCTCGGCAGGTAACCACAATGCAACACTCTTCAACAGGTAGTCTTTGCCTTCCTGAAGAACGCAAAATGCATGTACTTGTAAATTCACAGGTACCTGTATGACTGTACAACTAAAGAACTTAAGACACACAAATCGACTTAAAGAGAAATAATGTGTTTAGTTTTAGTTTACAGGCTGTACCCTATGTGCTCCGTAGATGTCAATGACCTTTTCATTAGTCTGAGGTCAATGTTTTTTAATGTTTTCAAAATTATTACTAAAGTAATCCAAAACAGACTGTTGGTGGATGTGGGAGGCTAGGAAGTGTGGCTGGAGCCAGCCTGACCCCTAGAGCTCACAGCTAATATTACAGATCCACTTAAGCCTGACAGAACATCTTTGTTTTTCTTCAGTTTTCTACGGTGGGCGACAGAGGCAAACGCCCTGCAACTTCAGAAAACACACGCAAATAGACAAAACACAAGAAAATTAAGAAAACAACATCAATAATTTGACAACACATGTGCAGCATTCAGCAAACGCGCTGCACATACACACACAAGCAACATTACATAAACGTGATGCAAATAGAAAACAATGCAAAAGAAAAAGCATACAAACTCCGAAAACAAATGCAACAAAAACACGCTGCATCCAGATTACACAACGGAAGTTCTTCAGGCCAGAGGGATCGAGGGATCGAGGGATCGAGGGATCGAGGATCGAGGGATCTCTCTCTCTCTCTCTCTCTCTCTCTCTCTCTCTCTCTCACAAAAGCCAGCTGTTCCACTTAGCTGCGCCCTCTAGAGGCCTGAAGAACTTCCATTTTGTAATCTGAATGCAGCGTTTTTTTTGTTGCATTTCTTTTCGTCGTTTGTGTGCTTTTCTTTTTGCATCGTTTTTTTTATTTGCATCGCATTTATGTATTTGGTTGTGTGTATATGCAGCGCGTTTGCTGAATGCTGCACATGTGTTGTCAAATTAATGAAGTTGTTTTCTTATTTGCATGTGTTTTCTGAAGTTTCAGGGCCACCGTAGTTTGCTGATGTAAGAGCATAAAGAATATTTGTTGATGACAGTTTATTATGGGTTTATTTGCTCAGGTTTTGAGGTATCCACTGCTGACACATTGCCAATACAAAAGAGGTGTCTTGAATTTTATTAGTGGTGCTCACAGCATTGAATAATTATATGTAAAGATAAGTGCCTTTCCTTTACCAATGCACAGGTTTCTCAGGATAATCCACAGACATCGCTGTGAGCAATTTTCACTATATTTTTGCCCTCTGTATTAAATGGTTTCCAGGCAACAGAGAATAGTGTTATTATGCCTTACATATGGAAATCCACATGATCCACAAGATACATTAGTGCATAACTCATAGATTGCAATGTCTAAACACTTCTTGCAAAAACAAAATAGTAAAAAATTCAACATACTCCACATAAGTTTCTCACAGTAAACGTTTTGCCTTGAGTGTTGTCTGTCTTTAATAATGACTGATAAAGCAGCAATACTTGATTTAATGAAATATTTTTTTAAATGAGAAAATTAAGAAATTCTTTCAAAATCCTTGTCAGATGCTTCATACTGCAAATGTCTTGTGGCATCTTTTCTAAACTGAGTCCAATAGGTTGCTCTCTCATCTTTCTCTCTCATCTATAAGATGACTATATGACCTCAATGATCTACCCAGTTATTAACATTCCTATCAGCAT
This sequence comes from Etheostoma perlongum, assembly GCA_026937815.1. Taxonomy (NCBI): domain Eukaryota; kingdom Metazoa; phylum Chordata; class Actinopteri; order Perciformes; family Percidae; genus Etheostoma; species Etheostoma perlongum. Next base: position 15,578,847 of record CM049376.1, read on the forward strand.
GACCTGTCTGTGTGTGTACATGTTAATGCAAGTGTCCATCTGCTAATTAATGGCATACAATTTAATCTGCCCAGAATAATTAACTCAGCAGATTCCTGCTTTAATGTGGCAATAACTCATGTGTGTGTGTTTGTAGGGCGCTTGGGTAGTTCACCTGACTGAGGACCATGTACTCATCCCTGTGTGCTCAGCCCTTGCAGCAGCAGCTGTGGGTTCGATTCCTACCTACGGCCCTTTGCTGCATGTCATCCCCCCACCCTTTCTGTCTTTGGCTATCCTATGTGATAAAGGCCTAAAATGCCCAAAAATACTCTAAAGAAATTTGTGTTTGTGTGTGCGTGGACTGACCTGGTTTCTCTCTGTACTGAATAGGTAACTTGCCATGAGCTGTAAAGCCTCAGGGTTGTCATGGCGATACTGTAATGCTCTCTCAATGAAATCTTTGCACTTGTCTGCAGCTCCCTCTTCCATACTGCATACAGAGAGAGAGAGAGAGAGAGAGAGAGAGAGAGAGAGAGAGAGAGAGAGAGAGAGAGAGAGAGAGAGAGAGAGAGAGAGAGAGAGAGAAGACCAAAATGTCCAGTCATTACCAAAGCAGTAACATGAAATGAGGGTTATATGAGTCAAGAGTATAACTGCTCTGGTACCAGAGGTCTGTTAGGTAAATCTCGGCCATGGAGCAGTAGGCTACACAAACATCCTTCGCTGTGGGGAGCTCGGCGTCCTCATCTGGTGGGCCAGCAGCTCCAGCCTGAGCCTGCTTATAGAGAAGAGGGCAGATGTCTTGAAAGGTATCAAACGTTTGGTTAAGTATAATATATCAAAAGAAAGTGAGCATGACATGCACCTTTTTATTACTTAACAATTAAAGTATTCCATTAAAAGACAACACTGCAACACTTCCCTATCGTCCAAGATATTCTCCATCTGAGTATTACGGAGAACATTTCGACATGTAGAAAGAGCGCAGCTGTAAATAATAAAATGAAAAAGGCCTATATGGATTTGAAATATACAGAATAGCTCATGCTTTTGCTTGTTATTTATAACATATGCTATGAAAATAATAAAGAGGCTGTCAACTCAAACATGTTAATGTTATTTCTTATTAATACTGTAAAAATCATTTTAAATTACACCAATGATTTACAAGAAATAATGTAAGTCAGACAATTTGTGAATTCAATTTGTTTTTCCAATCACATTATTTCTTGTTTAACATTACAGGTTTATTATTATTGGTATTATTATAGTATCATTATGCGCCGTGTACACACACACACACACACACATTCTCTGGATGCATAATTACTTTGAGCAAAAGTCTTAGGTAATGTGGGGAAATTCTTTAGTTAGTATTTTTCTACTATTGAACAGGAAAAACAAAAGAGTAGCCAAAATCAAAAAAAGCTGCAAAAAAAACTTCTGGACTTAACAAACTCCCTGTCAGTTCAGTGCTATAATTATCCACACAAGAAGCTCAGGGAATGTCTTCTTTTTTTAAAGTTTTCTGCCTTTAATTTTTGACACAACAGCTACAGTGCCTTGCGAAAGTATTCGGCCCCCTTGAACTTTTCAACCTTTTGACACATTTCAGGCTTCAAACATAAAGATATAACATTTTTATTTTTTGTGAAGAATCACCAACAAGTGGGACACAACTGTGAAATGGAACGAAATCTATTGGATATTTTAAACTTTTTTAGCAAATAAAAAACTGAAATGTGGTGCGTGCAAAATTATTGGGCCTCCTTGCGTTAATACTTTGTAGAGCCACCTTTTGCTGCGATTACAGCTGCAAGTCGCTTGGGGTATGTCTCTATCAGTTTTGCACATCGAGAGACTGACATTCTTGCCCATTCTTCCTTGCAAAACAGCTCGAGCTCAGTGAGGTTGGATGGAGAGCGTTTGTGAACAGCAGTTTTCAGCTCTTTCCACAGATTCAGGTCTGGACTTTGACTTGGCCATTCTAACACCTGGATACGTTTATTTGTGAACCATTCCTTTGTAGATTTTGCTGTATGTTTGGGATCATTGTCTTGTTGGAAGATAAATCTCCGTCCCAGTTTCAGGTCTTTTGCAGACTCCAACAAGTTTTCATCCAGAATGGTCCTGTATTTGGCTGCATCCATCTTCCCCTCAATTTTAACCATCTTCCCTGTCCCTGCTGAAGAAAAGCAGGCCCAAACCATGATGCTGCCACCACCATGTTTGGCAGTGGGGATGGTGTGTTGAGGGTGATGAGCTGTGTTGCTTTTACGCCAAACATATCGTTTTGCATTGTGGCCAAGTTTGATTTTGGTTTCATCTGACCAGAGCACCTTCTTCCACATGGTTGGTGTGTCTCCCAGGTGGCTTGTGGCAAACTTTAGACGAGACTTTTTATGGATATCTTTGAGAAAGGGCTTTCTTCTTGCCACTCTTCCATAAAGGCCAGATTTGTGCAGTGTACGACTGATTGTTGTCCTATGGACAGACTCTCCCACCTCAGCTGTAGTTCTCTGCAGTTCATCCAGAGTGATCATGGGCCTCTTGGCTGCATCTCTGATCAGTCTTCTCCTTGTCTGAGCTGAAAGTTTAGAGGGACGGCCAGGTCTTGGTAGATTTGCAGTGGTCTGATACTCCTTCCATTTCAAAATGATCGCTTGCACAGTGCTGCTTGCGAGGTTTAAAGCTTGGGAAATCTTTTTGTATCCAAATCCGGCTTTAAACTTCTCCACAACAGTATTACGGACCTGCCTGGTGTGTTCCTTGGTCTTCATGATGCTCTCTGCGCTTTCAACAGAACCCTGAGACTATCACAGAGCAGGTGCATTTATACAGAGACTTGATTACACACAGGTGGATTCTATTTATCACCATCAGTCATTTAGGACAACATTGGATCATTCAGAGATCCTCGCTGAACTTCTGGAGTGAGTTTGCTGCACTGAAAGTAAAGGGGCCGAATAATTTTGCACGCACCACTTTTCAGTTTTTTATTTGCTAAAAAAGTTTAAAATATCCAATGGATTTCGTTCCACTTCACAATTGTGTCCCACTTGTTGGTGATTCTTCACAAAAAATAAAAATGTTTATCTTTATGTTTGAAGCCTGAAATGTGTCAAAAGGTTGAAAACTTCAAGGGGGCCGAATACTTTCGCAAGGCACTGTAGGTGAGAAAGGGGAGAGAGGGGGAAGACATGCAGGAAATTGTCACAGGTCGAATTCAAACCATGGACCTCTGCGTCGAGGCATAAACCTCTGAGTACATGTGCGCCTGCTCTACCACTGAACCAACCTGGCCACAGCTCAGAGAATGTCTGAAGTATTTGAGAAAGTCATCAGATGCAGAATCACTTTGTAACTATGCCTTACGTCCCCAAATACAGAGGTACTGGAATCAAATATTTGTCTTTGAAAATATTCAAAGACAATGCTAGAGCCTATTCTGATAATTTTGTCCCACTTGTATAATATAATTTTATTTGTGTTGTTTTAACGGAGGAAGAGTTGTCTATTACATTGCTGTATGTGAGTAACATGATGGGTCATGAGAGAGAGTAATACTACAGGTAACCATAATAACTATGTATTAAGTATGTTTGCTATCATGTGATGAATTTATTGACGTTTGTACAGTGAGGCTCAAAGGTTTGGGCCAACAGGTAAAAATTTGTATTAATGTGTATAAAGAAGCCAAGAAAAGATAAAAATTTCTCCAAAAGGCATCAAATTACAGATTAGATATTCGTATAATATGTCACAAAAAGTTAGATTTGATTTCCATCATTTACACTTTCAAAATAACAGAAAACAAAAATGGCATCTGTAAAAGTTTGGGCACCCTGCAGAGTTTCTAGCATGCACCGCCCCGTTTGGAAAGCTGAGATCTGATAGTGTCATGGATTGTTCTCAATCATCGTCTGAAAGACCAGGTGATGTCAATCTTAAGGTTTTAAATGCCCAGACTCATCTGACCTTGCCCCAACAATCAGCACCATGGCTTCTTCTTAAGCAGTCTAGAAAACTGAAACTGAAAATAGTTGATGCTCACAAAGCAGGAGAAGGCTATAAGAAGATAGCAAAGGGTTTTCAGATGCCAATATACGCTGTTCGGAATGTAATTAAGAAATGGCAGTCATCAGGAACAGTGGAAGTTAAAGCAAAATCTGGAAGACCAAGAAAAATATCAGGCACAACAGCTTGCAGGAGTGTGAGAAAAGCAAGTCAAAACCCATGTTTGACTGCACGATCCATCCAGAAAGACCTGGCAGACAATGGAGTTGTGGTACACCATTCCACTATAAAGAGATACTTGTACAAACATGGTCTTCATGGAAGAGTCATCAGAAGAAAACCTCTTTTACGTCCCCACTACAAAAATCAGCGTTTGAAGTTTTCAAATGAACATATAGACAAGCCTGAGGCATTGTGGAAACAAGTTCTGTGGACCGATGAGGTTAAAATAGAACTTTTTGGCCGGAATGAGCAAAGGTACGTTTGGAGAAGAAAGGGCACAGAATTTAATGAAAAGGACATCTGTCCAACTGTTAAGCATGGGGGTAGATCAATCATGCTTTGGGGTTGTATTGCAGCCAGTGGCACAGGGAACATTTCACAAGTAGAAGGAAAAATGGATTCAATAAAATTTAAGCAAATTTTGGACGCTAACTTGATGCCATCTGTGAAAAAGCTGAAGTTAAAGACAGGATGGCTTCTACAAATGGATAATGATCCTAAACACACCTCAAAAGCCACGGTGGATTACATCAAGAGGCCTAAACTGAAGGTTTTCCCATGGCCTTCACAATCTCCTGACCTTAACATAATCGAAAATCTATGGATGGACCTTAAAAGAGCAGTGCGTGACAGACAGCCCAGAAATCTCAAAGAACTGGAAGACTTTTGTAAGGACGAATGGGCGAAGATACCTCAAACAAAAATGGAAAGACTTTTGGCTGGCTACAAGAAGTGTTTACAAGCTGTGATACTTGCCAAAGGGGGCAGTACAAGGTATTAACTCTGCAAGGTGCCAAAACTTTTGCAGACGCCATTTTTTTGTTTTGTTATTTTGAAAGTGTAAATAATGGAAATAAAATCTAACTTTTTGTGACATATCATACGAATGTCTAATCTGTCATTTGATGCCTTTTGGAGATTTTTCCATCTTTTCTTGGCTTCTTTATGCACATTAATACAACTTTTTACCTGGGACGCCCAAACTTTCGAGCCCCACGGTATGCCTGCATAGATAGATAGATAGATAAGTATTTCATATATTGTTCAACAGCACCCTCTTGTGAAAATAAAGATAATTACCCAAACATGTAAGTTGATATAGAGTAACTATAGAGGGAATGTGAGTGTGTATGGGAGTGCACTCACTGTGGTCTGTGCTTGTTTGTCCAATGCCGACAGAAGAACTTGTATTCCTTTAGTATAGTAGTCCACAGCCTCCTGGCCTGTATGGATTTGTCCCAGGTACATGTACTTACTGTGGCCTACATCTGGGCTTAGCTCCACTGCACACAGAAAAGCTTAAAGATAATTGGTCAAGGAGGATCACGCTATTCAATCAACATGGAAATATAACAGTGCTTAAATAAAATGACTGAGTTACACACAACAAGAAAGACGAAACCTGCACAAAGGATATTCCTTTAGCTTTCTGTGTGTCTCCTAGTTCAAAGCAGATGTGTCCCTGCATGTCTAGGGCTAGCAGGTTAGTGGGGTCCATATCCAGGGCTCGTTGACAGAAAAGGCCAGCCATCTCAAAGTCAAAACTGTCCATGCATTCCTCTGTCTGCACAACAGATGGCCACACAATATAATAACAAACAAGCAGCAGATGATCGGAACAAAAATATACATTTCGAAAGGCAGTAACAATCTAGGTCGTGTGATGTTGTAGATATATTGTCAATATCACCTTCTCTAGTAGCTGTTGCACAGAGTACTTTTCGGCTGTCTTCTTCTTGGCTTTTTCACGTACTCTTAGTTTCATCCTTTCTTGAGGTGACAATCCAACAAACCCTGCATCTGCTGTGATTAAATAAGTGGAGAGTCAACGTTAGTTTAGTCTCATTTAGTCTAATAGTCTAAAGACTTTAGCTAAATCAAAGCACATCAGGTATATTTCGACTAACAGCTGTCTGAGAGGTTGACATTAAATACTGTAGTTAACTAGCAAATGTGTTGAATCACTGAACAAAATTACTGTTTGGGCGGTTCTCCTTCCTTTTCGGCTTGCTTTTCTTTTTTCCCTTTGCCTGTCCTCCCATAGTGGTGAAAAATACAGCTTATATGTTGACAATTTGTCTACTAAACGGACTTTCCCAAAGTGTGAATCTACACGCGTGGAAAGCAAGCACCGTTGAGCTAGGAGTGCAGTGCGCATGCTCTAAGCAGTGACTGTGTGGCTTCTACGGAGAAAGGTAGTGGACAAAATAGTAACAGTTAGTGGTTCTGAAAAACTCTTTATTACACTAAAGGAAAATGGGACATGTATACAGTCCTATATTGTTATACATCGCGTTTTAAATTTATGCTTTAACACCGAAGTGGCCTTAAAATCCCATTTGTATTTTCTTCCTCCGAGGCGCCAATTACTTTAGGCGAACTTTAAATTAATTAAACGGCTCCCTGTTTGTGGGCGGGTGCTCAATATGATTGGCAGGCCTGTTGTCCATTGAGGTAACGCGTTGAAGCTGTACCCCTGGACGTATGTGGTACTTTCTGGATTTCAACCAATGGGCAGTCACGTCAAATGTATGATTTTTTTTTACAATTCTGTTGTAAATAAACGAATGACAGAGACACTGCTGTTGATAATGAAATTGCTACCAAAATATATAATCAATAGGGAATCCCAATACTCGACCGTGTATCAAGGTAATTAGGCTTAAACGTTATCTAATTAATGAAAGATATTATGAATTGATACAACAACTATTCGACATCGCTGCAGGGTGAGAAGAAATTGAATGACAAAGCAATGAATTATTAGCTGCTAGTGGCAATGCTAATGCTAACTGCTTGCATTACCAAGCCAACGGCTCTTAAAGCCTAGCTACGTTATAGTTATTTAACTAACAGTTTAACAAGGTAACAACGCCACCACATAAAACGTTATCCGCTAACGTTATCCGTTATCCTGTTGACAGCAAAGTTACTTCTATTACTAGCTAACCATCCGGGTAACGTTAACGTTTACTATTTGACGTTAACGTAGCTAAATGTTAGCGTTCTCGTTTGTTAATAATACGAGCGAGTATATAGCTTGCATTAACGTTACACTGATCTATAAACTAGCTATGTCGCCCCATTGTCACAATAGATATGCAATTAAGTTATCGGGGCTTGTGTTCCCTTGATAGACAGTAACCTTAACGTATGCTTCTATACTTTGCAGGCTGGTGTGGCTACGTTGATGTCATTACTACCCGCCAGTTTGCCTCCAGTCGCTAGAGTCAGTCTGTGTTGTGCAACACAGGAGACTTGTGGCCAATGCCACAGGCTCGACCTGCCGAGAGAAGTGGACTATCGACCTAGGAAAGAGCTTGCAAGTTGGCCTATAAAGATATATCTTGTGTTTGTTGACTCGACAGCACTAAACAATTGTCATGTCGGAGTTAAATAAAGAGGTGGTGGATTTGGTTTGGGGGAGACCCTCCAGTGGAGGAGTGTCTGCCTCCATCTTCCGTAGATGGACCCAAGGTAGTATGATGCTTTGTCTCAGTATAATGACATGAACGTTTTTTTTCAGAACAGGAAACACACCATAGTTTACTGAAAAACAGGGTTGTCCACCCATGTGCAGTGGATAACCAAGTATATCCAGGTTATAATTACAATATAATAACCAAAATGTCAGTAATTTAATTAATTAGATACACCTTTAGCTGAAGGTCAGATAAGCAGCAAACTACCCTGCTGTTGTGTATGTGGTTACTATGAATACTGCACATGACCATTCCTGAATTTGCTATGTGGCCTTAGATGTGATCATGCATGCACATGTGGCTTTCTAATGTGTGCATGTTAAAATTGCCTAAATAATGACTTATATGTTTCTGCTGTGAACCTTTTAAGGTTGTCTTGCCTATGTCTTTACCACAGGATTTGTTTTTTGTGAGACTGAGCAAACGGCGCTGGAGCAGTTTGAAGGAGGACCCTGTGCTGTCATTGCACCTGTCCAGGTATGGTCTAGTTCCACCTAGAGTATTATCAGGATGCAGTATTATCAGGGCAGAGTGTCAATTTCCAGCTTATTCCTTATTGAGCCCTCACAGACCCCCTACAAACTCAGCGGTTAGTAGTTTTTAAATGGGAGTGGGTGTCTGCAACATTGCACTCTTTCAAAATGTACACCTTCCACAAGTTAACTTGTTGCTCAAGTCTATTTCTTGCAAATTCAGAGACTGAGTTTGTGTTTCTTTACAGGCTTTCCTCTTAAAGAACATTCTCTTCAACAGAGAAAGTTCCAACTGGAGACAGATGACAGGTAGACAGGACAATCCAAAATATAGTTTTTTGCTATTGATTTATGTGTGGCTTGTTAAATCATGCATCTTTTATGCTTGAATATGTTAGAAGAGGAGCAGAAAACAGCACTGTGTTCCACGCTGAGTGAAATCCTGGAGTCTGCCTGTTCCAGCCCCTCTACAGGGTTCTGCCTGGTGACTTGGGCCAAGGGACAAATCCCACATACTAGCACACAGACACAGTCACAAATGCAGGACGTGCCTGCACCAGAGAGCAGCCAGCCACCACAGGAACAGCAACCCAGTGAGTCCTACATCCGTCACATTTAGGCTCACTTATCCGTCAAGCCTCGTCTTTAGCATTAATGATAAAAAAATAGTAATGTTTAATGATGAACTACTTGACAGTGTGTAGTTTTTTCTGTGCCATGCTCTGATACTACCTTGTATGTATGCTTTCTTGTGCCTAGCTGCTTTGGCTGTTGAGGTCCTTGGCTTTGAGCGATTTCACAGTGTTCTCCAGTAAGTGACATATAATATTATAATATTCTCAATGCAGATAACACCTTGAATCTTTGTACTCATGTCTTGTCCACAAAGAAGATAATCTTGACATTAAATAATATTGTGGGGTTCTGAAGGGATTAAGACCTCACAAATCCTTGTTTTACAATTGCCATTATGCAGTACTGAGATAGAGAACTACATATTTCTCAGAAGATAGTATCAGCAGAGGGGGATTGGAGGGATGGTATTTGATTCAACTAGTCTGAAAGAATTGGCTTTGACATTGAATTTGCTATTTCAGACTGCTCTCAAATTGCTGACTCAGCGCTTTCACAGATTGCCTAATAAAAAAAAACTACCTCTCACTACCTTTCTTACACACATACTGTCTGTCACACATGCACAAACTAAGTGTATGCAAGGCTGCGTTTGCCAGAGGAATATTGAAATTTCATCACACAGCATACTGGCAGCTGAGACCACAGTCAGCAAAAACCAGTGCTGATTCACGTTAAATCAGTGCATGCTAACTAAGACAGAGATCTTCTCTAGCAAGCTTTCCAGGGTGGAGCTAAAAGTGGTAGTGGCTCCAAATAAATAAAATCTGATTTTACTTTGCCTTCTGATGCATTTAATTAATTTCTGCCCTATTTGCGAAAGTTATCTTTACCAACCTGGCTTGACGAATACAATTAATACATCTTATTGATCCTTTAACCAAACAAATCTCTCTTTTGAGTGTATCATAATTCAACTTAACCTTTGTTCCCTACCTGCAGTAAGCGGACTGTAATGTCTGTGTCTGGTCTCAGAGAAGAGGTGTTGTCTCTCTACCACACCTGGAGGGGGTGCTGTGGAGTTTTGCTTTTCCTCTACTCTGTCATCCTCACCAAGGTACAGTAATAGAAGAAATAGCTAGATAGAGAGATACAAGAAATATTAAGTACTGGTTGGAAATGATGATGTTTGTGATGTTACCATATATATTAAGAAATTTGAATGAAGTGATATTCAAATAAGAAGAAATACACAAAGACTTTCCTTTTTTTTTAATGGACTTTTGATCATGTTAAGTCATTTGTCCCGTTTGTTGCATCAGTGTTCAAATACACTAAAATCCAATGCAGACTTGTCTCTGTGCAGGGCATAGAGAATATAAGAAATGAGATCCAGGACACAATGGAGCCTCTCATAGATCCTGTGCATGGCCATGGCAGGTATACAAACACCTCTCTTAATCAATTGTCCTCATCAGTTAGACGGACACAGAAAGTTATAGATCACTGCAATGTCCTTTTTGTATTATTAAGGGTACAGGGTTTCTTATGTTATCTCAGAAACTGCTAATATCTCCTTTCTTTTCTATCTGTCCAGTCAGAGCCTGGTGAACCTCCTTGTAAGTGGCCATGCGGTATCTAATGTCTGGGATGGAGACAGGGAGTGCTCTGGCATGAGTAAGACTTCTAAGAAGTTACTGCATACCCACGCAAACACGCCATATTCATACAACAGAAACATATCACACTCGCAGAACTCAGTTTTGTGGCCCCAGATTAAAACCATATCCACCGGAAGGCAATCATTTTTACATCTCACAGCAATACACAAAAAGCAGAAATTAATGCCAGTTTGACATAATTGAACTAATTTTCATTTTGTTATTCTCTTTTCTCACCATCTTGTAGAATTGCATGGTATTCATAAACAGGCATCAGTTGGCTTTCTTACCCTTATGGAATCACTACGCTACTGCAAGGTACGGACACACACAGGTTACTTAAAACATTATGCAAAAGTGCAAGCAAATGGTTGTTTGTATTAAATAAGTATGCAGAGTATTTGTAGATTTTTATTTTTTGAGACAAACTCCCTATGGATTGAGATGGACACCACTGTATACGCCTAGAGAGTGCTAGGAATACGAATACAAACACAAATGTTCATTGTTGCTTGTGGCTCTAAGATGTGGGACATATCCAACATGTGAACACAAACGGCACTGAGAGCTCCCGTGTGAAAATATGTGTTTGGTCCCATCAGACTAACTCTTTCCCACTCACAATCATATTTATTTTTTTATTTTTTACTGGCACACATGTACTGAAATGCAAATTGACTAAAAATAAATCACAAAACAGATTTTTAAATACATGCGACAAGGAAAACCAGAATCTTAGCTATTTATTTATTATCGCCAAAATAAGCAACACCAAATAAGCTGAAGTTTAGACATGGACTCTGTAAATAGTGAAAGTAAGCAGCTATAATACGTATAAATCAACTACATGGTTGCCAAAGAGAGCTATTAAGAGTGATTTAAGAGATCAACTCTTTCAAATATAGAGAGGTCTACTCATATGTACACTTTTATATATTTGGTTTATTGATGTTGTATATAATTCAAGGTAAAGCTGCATATAAAGAAGAGCTAACAACTAATAAGAAAAGATCCTAGTGAAAAAACATTGATATCCATTTTATTACATAGTACTACTTGTTGAGGATCCAGAGAAGTATTATGCTGTTTATATACTGTGACATGTAATCTCTGTTTAAATATATATATATATATATATATATTAATGTACTCAATGAGAAAGAGTTATGTTAAAGTTTAATCAATTACTGATTTCTGAAGAAAATGAATGAAAATAGACACTTACTTGTTATACATTCCATATTTCTCTGTGTGTGTGTGTGTGTGTGTGTGTGTGTGTGTGTGTGTGTGTGTGTGTGTGTGTGTGTGTGTGTGTGTGTGTGTGTGTGTGTGTGTGTGTGTGTGTGTGTGTGTGTGTGTGTGTGTGTGTGTGTGTGTGTGTGTGTGTGTGTGTGTGTGTGTCAGGTCGGGGCATTCCTCAAGTCTCCAAAGTTCCCTATTTGGATCCTTGGCAGTGAAACTCACCTCTCTGTGTTTTTCACCAAGGCAAGTTCAATACACTCTATCCATAAGCAACACATATTTCACTCACACAGACACACAGTGTGTAATACAAGCCAGTCCCTTCAGCAGGTTTAAAATGCCAAAATATGCTGGAATATGCTTAACAGATTTAATATAGTGCAGGTCAGATATCAATGTGGGGGAAAAAAAGGCAGAAAGGGAGAGGAGGAAAAAAGGAGCGCAGGAGATAGTCATATATGGCCAGGGCTGTTTCTTGGCTTTTCACCTATCCAGGATTAAGGGGAATAAAAGCTCAGTTTTCAAAGAGGACCTTAACAAGTGCAGACATACACACAGACTTTCAGCTCCATTCTCTCTCTTTCTCACTTTCTCAAAAATACACAATTTAAGTTTCTCAACCATCTGTGATCAACTAAACAATGTAAGTTATAATATATGACCATGATGTAAACTGCTGAATCTGTGTGTGATGTGAGCCTCCATTTATAGTATACTTCTGTCTTCCTTAACGGTCATGTTAATTTCAACAATATGCATCACACATTTTTTTCTGTCCTGTCACTTGTTCATAAGAACATGTTTTTTTTTCACCCAGGAACTAAGGAGCCCCAGAAACAACACTGAGGGACTAAATAACAAACCGTTCCTTTTTAGCGTATTCATGTTTGAATATTTCAAGACATTTTGAGAATAGGACAATTACACTTAGATTTAAAAGACTTATTTGGTAAAGAGAAATAATAATAATAATTGCATGGAACAAGACAACACACTGTTGATTGACTGAAAATGTAGATTGGAATCAAGACATTAAGCGATAAGAGGAAAGAAGGAAAATTTTGAAAAAAAGCAACACATGTCTCGAAAGGAGGGATGATCTAGTCTCCTTAATGTTTTTCTAGGTTATTTCTCTGCTTTAATACGTAACTACATTGACTACATAGCAATTAGCAAACGTAGGTTCAGTCACGTGCCTAGTGTCTGGTTTGATTATAGTGGGGAATTTTGTGTTGTTTTACATGTCAGTATAACACTACATTATTCATGTTATAGTGATAACAAGGGCTTCAGTGTTTATGGCTGCTCTTTAAAAGTGGTTGTATTTTGATGCTTGTGTTTCACAAATCTGTGACATTCTGTGCTGTACTGATGAGCCATCAGAATGTACTACACTACATCAGAGTAGGTAGCTTTTGGGTGAATGGAATGGGGAAAACGGTCCAGGAAACAAAACTGGAACCAGGTTCATGTGGTCAAAATGCAGGAAAAACTAGACTTCCTAAAAGCGGTTCCCGAAAAAGGACCCTGATATCTTGTTCCTACATGCCCCTTGCATCAATTCTGCTATACACCATGCCAATAAGGTATATAATGCACACCCTGATTGAGGTCAACCGTGCTGTTGTAATTTTGAGAGAAACTTTGGCTCTTGGATAGAAGTTTGAATCATCAGATCACTGTGCTAGTGTGGATGTGTGCGTATGCGCCATCTACAAACACCCAGTTTAGACTCAGACAAACATGTTTATCATCTCTATCAGTGAACATGTAACATAATACATAGCTGTAATCTGTGTAGTAAAGCTGGCAGGTTTGGTTGTAGCAAATTGATTCTCCTTGCTGTTGTGAAAATGGCACCAGAGAAGCAGAAAAATCCCAGTCAATTATCTACATACGCCACACCCTTAATATACCATTGATTAAAAGCTCAGTTACATGCATAAAGCTCAAGCATGCTAGGCGAGTGGATCATATGTTGGCTCAGTGATGAACAAAAGTCGTCATGCATGCACTGATGACTTACCGATTGCTACAACTCCCCTGGCAGTAGTGACAGGTTCACATACACACACATTCCAGAGCACAGGGAATCTAATCCTGATTAGCTTTAGTGTGTGTGTGTGTGTGTTTGTGTGTGTGTGTTGCGTGCGTGCGCGCGCGTGCACATTTCTCTCTCTCTCTCTCTTCAGGTGGAAAGCTTCCTGTAGGGAATGTGATTCCAGAGTTCCCATCTGGATCCATTTGTCCCACTGGAGACTGGGAACACACTTAAGCGCACACACACACACACACACACACACATATGTACTGACGTACATGGCTGACACTACACTACACTACAACTTTGAGCCAAAGCCGAAGGGGAAAGACATGGAGCAAGGGCACTCTGCGAGTAGACTGCACTAAGTGTGACCCTGTCCTCCTTGAAAGGGAATCTATGTTTGGAACAAATTTTAATCACCCTGCGATTTCCCAGGCTTGGTGATACAAATATACACACTACCTGGTTATGTAGCTTTTAGCTCCGATATAGAGCCATACACACAAAAGCAGAAAACCTGATCCCTGCCTCCTTCTGTCTGCCATCAGGGACGGGTGTGTATTCCCCTGAGTCGCTGTCAGTGTGTGACTGCGGCTTTCAGACCATCAGCTTAATAGCATTAGTGTTTTTTATCTAATCTACCTACACAAAGGCTATTCCACCATCTCTGATCCCTACCCACAACACCCCCGTACTCTCTGTCTTTTGTTGTATTAATGTGTGTGTGCATGTGAGAAAGAAGCTGAGTGTGTATAATGGCATGTAATGGGATCTGTTTTTTTGGACAAGTTTGTGAGACGCCAGAGGAAGGAGAGAAAGAAAGAAAGGCAGACAGAGAGTGAAGTGAAGAGGGATGGGTGATGTATGAGACATATCATGCAATATGTTTAAAACGTGATTCTTTCTTCCTTCCTTTTCACCCTCTTGTCCTTGAAGTAACTATCCACTCCAGTATACAGCAGGTCGGTTGCCCAAGTCAAGGATTCTTGGCACCCCAGCCAACCTCTTTAGATTTTTGTTCCCGCATGGGGAGGAAAGAGGAAGAAAGGAAGTAGAAAGGAAGGATGCACTTTTAAAGAGTGGTGCAGTGGTCACTCGGGAGACGAGGGGGGTGATCCTCCTGTGACTTTTCTCATCACTCTTTCCTCTCGCTGAGTGATGAGGTTCACAGGCTGTACCTCTGCTTCTCAAGGGAGTTGCATGTGTGTGTTGTGTGTGTGTATGTGTACAGTAGTCGTGTTCCCGGGTCAGTGATTTACTAGGAGAGAGAGCAGCCGCCGTGGCGCTTTGTGTCCCATAAGAATCCATCTCCTGTCTGCAAGATGTCCTTCATGGACTGGTAAGAAGCAGGAACTTGAAAGTGCAAGTGTGCAGACACAACGTTAATGTAGGTCAGGTTGTTTTAGTGAGGCTCTATTAGAAAAACCATCGTAAATACGTTATTGCCAATAGAGCTGGGCTGTATCATTGAAAATCATTGTCATAATATTGGTGTAATAAAATATTCTAAACTCAAGGTTAGTTAACTACCTTTTTCCAGAGCTTTTAATTGCATCCCAAAGCCTTCAGTCAATGGAATTCACAGCTAGTGTGTAAGGTTAGAATATTCTATCACAGAAACTGTTCTCAGGGCCAATAATGAGCCCCAATAATGTAATAGTGATACATCATGATATGGCAAAATATGCACAATAACACATATATAAGTAAACACATAAATGATGTTCCACTGTTACACATTACATAAGACCAACTCTTCATATTTATAAAACAAACAACACATATTTGATTTGTTTTTAATCGCAGCTTGGTCAGAATTAGTAATTGTGATAACCAAAATTTGAAAATGATATTGTATAACCCCAGTGCACTGAGAGGTAGTTAGTTCTGTTCTCAGTATGATCAGAAGGTGCGGGCCACACAAACCCAAATAACAAAGTGGTGTACATTAACAGTCATTAATAATCTGTGACAGGTCAGACCATGGCCCATTGTACTGTAGTAGGATGAAAAGCTAGCAGTGTGTGTGTGTCCTGCATTATTCTTCCTTTTCCCCTGTGTGTCGTTCTCTGTTATAGGACCCATCATTACGCTGTATAACTATCCTCTGGTGACGCTTCTCTTTTGTGATGAGACACAGTCTTTTTCATTCAAGACAGCTCCATAAATCACTACTTTGTCCCGTCTGTCATACCTGGAACACATACACACACAAACATGCAGTAGACACGGTAGACAATACTTATGTAGCAAGAGAGGTTTTCCATTGTTTTCTGTAGCCATACTCACATGGGATGTAGGCTGTTTGAACAAAACAAACATACATACAAGCACACATGCACTCTACATAACAAGCCCTCACACACAGACTCCCTCCTCAGGCTGACATGTATGGAGGCTGTCGCTGCCTGCTAGGAACAAGGCAGGAGACACTGTCCAAGACCTCTGCTTTGTTGTCTTGAAACCGATCCCTTCCGATGCACTCTATGGCCACTCAGAGCCTCTCAGCACACACAATGGCTCTTTGGCTGGACCAGAGGGAAAGAAAGAGTAACTCTAGTAAAGTACTATACCTACCTGTCATAGGAGATAAAGCAAAAAAAGGGGGGGGGGGGTTGGAAGAAAAAGTCAAGGGTTGGAGGGGAGGAAATACTCCAAAAGTGGAGTAGCTAGGCACAGGAAAAAGGTACAATTGGGCAAGAGAGGACAAATGCCTATAGGGGATGAGTTGTCAACATAAGAGCTAAGAGAGCTACTTTGGAGTCTTTGGAGGAGAGAGCAACAGAAGTACAGCTTGCTAGAGGTGAAGTTTTAGGCAGTGGTCAGTAGAGCTTCCGACATGCAGATGGTAACTAGGATACATACAGAGCTTGGTTCTTTATCTAGGAGGGTATGATGCAGAAAATCGTGTTTGATGATAGAAAAACGATCTCTCACACACACACATACACACATAGTAGTGCATACAGTACAGTCAGATTTAATCTTTTGCCATCAGACAAGTTTGGATGTGTCGTTATTTGTGACCTTACTGAAAAGACACATGTGCACAAACACTTCTGCTTACACCAAAGCCTTTTTTTGGTCAGTTGGAATGGCTCTTAAACAAGACGACTTTGATGCGAATAAATGTTTTGCATCAAGTTCTGCGTTACATGGTGTCATGTAATGCAGGTAGTGTGTGCGTGCATGTGCTCTTGTTTTGTTCCTATGTAGGGTAGCTTGTTGCTCTGTTGAGGGGGTCAAAGGTTTGTGCAAAAAAGGTCAGACTGTGGGGATTGGAATGTGCTCCTTGATTTCATAAGGCACATTTACACTTTGCCAGGTCCTTTTGTGAGTGTGTGTCATTGTACTGCATCTCTGCATGAGTATGAATATTTGCGCACGTTGAGAGATCAGGATGCCGGCTTCTTAACCAAACACATTTTGGCAGGGGACAGGCCTAATTATTGCAGATTCTCTCTCTTACACAGACACACCCACACACACACACACATACTGTAACACAGTGGGGATCGAGAGGAAAGAACGACTGAGACACAAAAACACACACACACCTTCCCTGTGGAGTGTGTTAGCTCCATGACGTGTTTTCCATCTCAGCAGCATCTTCCTCAGGCCTCTAATAAAACACAGATCAAAGACAGTCAGGCAGACCTGTCGTCACACACACGCACACAATCACAAATTGTGTGCGTGCGTGTGTGTGTTTGTTCATGATCTTATGGTTATGTGAGTCATTGTGTTCATTAGCCCCATAATAGCGTGTATAGGTTTGCAATAATAGTATAGTATGTTTTGTGTTGTTTTGTCTGTTAAAGATCACTTACAAGTGTTTGTCTTCTGGTAAAGTGTTGACAATCTTGTCTGTGGTATTACTATAACTGATAACTGAGCATTGTTGTATGAGGCATATTGGACTTACACCAGCCGGCTTATATGTGGCAGTCTAAGATCAATTTAAGCTTCTCATCACTTTGGGAAGAAATGCATGTTTTCTTAGTTCAGGTATTTAGTTTATCAATTAACATAAGTTTAGTTCTAGATACAGTGTATCAAAACAGTACAAGACACGTGCTTAACTGTTAATCTCACATTTAGCATGTTTGTTTTTAGACTGCAGTCGACTGCTAAGGGAACGTTTTTTTTTAGCACTTAATTCCTCCCAAGACACCAAAATGACCTTTGTCCACAACTGTAAGTGAAACACAGACATATCTAGCCAATGACAAATCTACTATCAGATTTATGGAGCCTGTAATGTTAACACATCAAGACCCTGCTATGCTGTGTGTGACAGAACATTGTGTGGCGCACGTTTGCTGGTCTGTCCCTGTTTTTTTTTTTTGTAAGAGCCAGCAGCTGGGAGTGATCTCTTCTCAATGTGTCCCCTTGAACCCCTCTCTCTCTCCATCTCTCCCTCTCTCCCTCTCTCTCTCTCTTTCTCTCTCTCTCTTGCTCCCCCTGAGTAAGCCCTGAATACGGTAATAAGTGGACTATGAAACCCTAGCAGCCTGTGTGGATCTGAGGCTCAGGCTTTAATAAAGACCAGCTAAAGGAGATGAGCAGGGTTCATTAGCTCCAAAAACATTGTGTGTTTGTCCAGTGCTTTGTTTGTCATAAATACACTCCCTGGCTCATAAGAAAGGACAGTGAGAACCTTCGACTCTCGCCTACACACTTTGAGTGTGTATGTGTGTGACAGCTAAGGCTGAAAATCTGTCTTTCAGAATTATCTCATTTTATCCTCTCTTGGAAAATATCCCTTCTATCTCCTCTGAGCTTCTTAAACTTTTTTTAAATGGTTATATCATGCAATATATTTTTCAAGGACCTATAAAACCCTTGCACTCCTTATCATTGTTTGCTTGCAATGTTGATTATTGGAAACCGATGGTTATCCAACTGTTTAACTTACTGTGAGCTCTGGACAAAATCTGACAGTAAGATATCAGACACCGCTTATAAGATAAGAGAGGGCGTGAGAAGACGTAAGATAAGATTTGTCTCAGAGAGATTTGTGTATTTGTATTTATTTTTTCAGTGGCATTCATGTTGTTGCGTTCATTTGCACACTTGGAAGGTGACGGAAGTAGTCATACAAAAAAGCCAGAGGTGATGTTTGTCAGATTATGTTTCAATTAATTAAATCACCAAAAAATTTCAAATGCAAATGTTGGATAAATGTGAGCTAAGGGGGTTTTATATGCTGTTACATGATCTGACAAGCCTTATGTTTGAGGCATGCTGAGGCCAGAAGTGTAGAGAGAACGAGAAAATGTTCATTTAATCAGCATTTGCATTGTCGGCCAATTAAAGGGGGCATCATCATCTTCTACGTGCATATACACCGACCACACATTTTCGATCTTCCTGCCAACACTGCTCTTTCTGAACTTCACCAACAAACGAACACTGCAGATTGTGTCATAAATCACGGGCTCAACAAGACTCAATTTCCTGATTGTGGGTTTGGAGTGAAAACAAGCCGTCTAACTTTATCAGCAGGTCAGTTAATAATCCAATGGATTCCAGTGATTGCACTGGCCACTTAGATTACACATTATCACACACAAGCACAATGCACATTAGCAGTGCATCAAACACTGCAGCAATGGGTGGTGCTAGATATTTACTGCTTGACAAGAACAATCAAAATCTGTGAGTTGTGAGTAGATCTAGATGGTTGTTCTAATGTTACAGCACTGCTGAAACCACATATTCCCACAATGTGATCTAGTTCTTCCTCTCCTCCCTGCTCTGTCTCTCCACTGTCTTACTGCAACCCTTCCTTTCGCCTCACTTTAGTCACAATTACCTGTGTAGTCACTTTTAGGTCAGACCTTTTTTTGTTGCAATGCACAATCTCACATTTTTCTCTTTCTCTTCTTCCTGTATTTCTTTTTCTTCCCCCTGGCTGTCTCTTCATAGGAGATGTCCCTGGTAGGTCCAGAGTCTCCATCAGAACAGGCAAGGAGGGTCTTCCAGTCATATGATCCTGAAGGTAATGAACAACAAATGTTTGTATTGTTTATGTTGTCCACATTATGATTATGTTGCTCTAACCCCCTGCGCACTTGTTTTTATAGATCATTACACTTTATTTTCTCATTAGTACACCAGCTATATGAAAATCCTGGTACACAGATGCACTTTAATGAATCCAAACGTTCACTCTAACACAGCTACACACACACACTGAGCAAAGAATATCCTGGCCCCTTTCTCTTCCCTTCTTCCTGGTTAACCAGATGCCTTCATATCTCCACTGCCCTCCTCGCCTCTTCTTTTTGTTTCTTGTCTCCATTATTTTTCTTCTGAAGGCATAACAAGGGTCTGTTTGTCTCCTCTTATCTCCACTGTTGTTGTTTAGGTTGGTGAGATCAGCTCCTCTTACAGCTGAATCAACCATCCCGCTCCTTCACTCTCCTTCTCGTTTTCCTAAACCTCCTTTCTTGTCACTTCCAGATGACTAGGGTAAAAGGCGAGGGGAAGGAAACAGAGAGTGGCACAATGACATGTCAGATGAACTTAAAGTTAGAAGTCTGCGGCATTCATTTACGTAGCCTCAAGATTATAGCATGGGATGTGTCCGTGTGTTCATGTGCACTTAGAGACAAGAGAAATATTTCAATGACATTACATTACAGCTGTTGTGCATTGTTTTTCTGCTACTGTCGAGACAAGAGGAAGGAGAGAGAGATGCAGAGATGTCGGAAGTTAAACTTAAAACATGAGCATGATCATGTTGCATCAAACACTTGTATCCATGTTGCAAGAGTGTTCACCTAAGGACTCGTAGGAACTGTGTGTGTTTGTGTGTGTGTGGGGGGCTATGTTACAGTGTGATCAGCTAAAAGGCGAATTTCTAAACTGTAGCCCTCCTTGTTCTCTTCACACAATAAGTCTTTGCACATTCTCAAATGCATTTCCGCTATCCTCTGCCAGGACATTCTGCAAGCCATGTGTTTTTTTTCTGACACAAACCCACATGCATGCATCCACAGACATAAATGCACAAGGAGGTACTGTACATGACACATATTCACACACCGCAGTGTATACACACATGCCGTAGCCAGCAGCACAGTTGAGTGCTGTGTAAAAGAACCATACATTTGTCTGTGTCACATGTAGAGTCAGCACAGCTCCCTGTGTTGTGGAAAAGGGGCGCCAGATGCATTCACACGCACTGGTGACTCACCACACGTGTGTGTGTGTGTCCTCTGTGCTCAATGTCAGACTGTCAATTATCACTCTAAGAAAATAACATCTGGCATTGAAAAGGCCAGATTGAGTTGCTTAAGAGCAGACAAAAGCAGAGCGTGTCAGTTAATCTATTTCACAACATAGTACGGGTATGTATGTATCTAAACAACAGGCCACACAGGCTCACATACTTATGTTTAAATGAGACAAATCTGTAGGTGCCCGGACACACAAATACTTTGTCAGGCAAAAACACATGTTGGTGTTTAACATGTTAATATCTCCTCTCAGGTAAAGCTATCATCACGGCCATGGAATGTAGGTCAGAGTGTGTGTGTGTATGTGTGTGCGCGTGCGTGTGAGAGTGATTTTTCTCTTTTATCTGTATCAGATGAGTTTATTCCCCAGGGCCAGTGATGTAAAATTGTGCCATATGTGTGTAGGTGAAGGCTTCCCCTGGTTTTCAGCTGAAGCCTGTATTTTAGGTTCTGTCTTGGGTCAGCCAGTGCATCAGTCTCTCTTTATGTCTCTGCCTCTCTCTCTTTCTCTCTCCAGATAATGGCTTCATCCCAGAGTCTCTGCTGGAGGACGTGATGAAGGCCCTTGACCTTGTCTCAGAGCCCGAGTAGTAAGTGTTTGCATGTTCAAGGCTGTGTGTGCGCGTGTGTGTGCGCGTGCGTGTGTGTGCGCGTGTTTGTGTGTGTGTGCGCGTGCGCGCGTGCGTGCGTGTGTGCTAAAGTTCTAACGCCTAAGTCACGGCCAGGCCAGGTCAGCAGTCCTGTGCTCATGTTTCACTACCAGGCTACTATAAAGTAAGACCAGAGAGAGCCCACTATAAAAGCCTAGGGAGAAAGAAAGTCAGAAACGAAGACTTAAAGGGAGATCATTAACAGCAGGAAGAAAGACGGACAGAGGGAGGAAATGCTTTAAAGTGCCGCTTCAAACAGAAGCACGTTCTCATCTGAGGAACAGCCCTGACGCTGCAGCCGTGAGCCTTGGCCAAGTAACTGGACCACTGATTTGTTGTGCAGACCCCCAGATGGGCGATACATCACAACACAACACAGCAAAGTGGGGGGGAGACTCCTAGTGCAAACAGACAAGTCGTATTCCTTACCACACAACGAGAGAGTTATTGCAGGGATTCCACGATGTAAAAAAAAAAGAAAACAAAAAAACGGCATCTTTAGTGCCCTCGGCGGGGGGGGAATGATTAATAGGAGTATCTAGAAGTACAAAATGTATGGCTTTCATTACTCATTAAAGATAAGTGCAAATTGTTTTCAAGTTGCCTGTGACTTACTATTTCTACATATCCTATGACGTATGGCCATCAGCTGCTATCATTTGTGGTAAACCAATTTATGAACACATGCTGTTCTCAGAAAAAGTTAGGATACAGCTCCAAGGAATTATAGTCTCTTGATCATTTTTGTAGTGATATTTATACTCAAGAGCTTAAAACATGAATTCTTGTTTATTTTGACTTTTTTTCTCCATCCATTCATGTAATTAATTCATTCATTTAATGATTGAAAAAAGCGTAAATCAAAATATAAGGGTTTTACCTGCATTTTCTAACCGTTTTAGACAATTTAGTGAACTATTCAATCATCGGTCTTTTAATCAGAAAACTAAAAAGCCAACTGCATCAAAAACATGTGCCCTTAAATTGCCTTGGCGATCATTACAGTGTCCACAAAGTCTCTCTCCCATTTACTGTCTATGGAGCAAATCCGGGATATCCATACCCATGTCACACCATTACATCTTCAAGCAATAGTAACAGATCAAATTTCAGATCAAACATTGAAATAAAAAAAAGGAAATTAAAATTAAAAACGTTGACAGATTCGTGTTCGCTGTCCTTATGTGGTTCTTAAAGAAGACCATACATAGTTACTAATGATAGATATACACCAGTATATACAAACATCAACTGACTTCATTACATCCCAGGAGGATAGATTGGACACCGCCAATAACTGTGACATGATCAAAGTGCACATTTGCATGCACCATCATCTTTTGCCCAGTCCATTTTTAAATGAAGCCATGTACAGTCATGCAGTGGCTACCAAGCTACCAAACGTTATTCTTTTGATCCTCCATCACCACACAACCCCTTGTTATAAAATGTTTTATATTTTATTGATCCCTGAGAAGATGTTCTCTTTTTTCTCACTTGCCTGTAAAGGTAGCAGAAGGTTGACTATAGAGCAGCAGATCTGACGCTTTTAGGGAGTCCTAGTGTTGCTTAATGACACATCAGCAGGGTCACTGTCTATGCTCTATGCTGTCCTGATGCTCATGCTCACTTGAAAAATCAATATACGAAGATACCATCATTGCGTTCTTTCTGTGTCTTGGTATAAACCTCGCTTCTCTCCTTGCTCCCTTAAAAGGGCAATCTGACCAGATTTTTTTTATAACAGTGGAATAATAATAACACTGATGTAACACACAGGAATGTCTGGAAAAAAGTATATTTAGTTGTACCACAATCTTGAAACGTGCACGCACGCACCAAAACACGCATCATACGTCCACATTGAGTGATGAGGTGACACAAAACATTGCAGACTGTTATTTTGTACTGATCGGATGGCTCCCTTCCAACCCACCTCTTTTTTTGACTTGCATGTTTTCTCTCTCTGGATTTATGGATTCCTTCTTCTTTTCACTGCTCACTTTTTATTTACTTATTTTCTCCTCCATGTGTTTGCCTCCTCAGTGTCAGTCTGGTGAAGAGTAAGCTGGATCCAGAGAGTTTGGGCATTATTCTTCTGGGTCCCTTCCTGTTGGAGTTTTTCCCTGATCAGGTGTGTGTGTGTGTGTGTGTGTGTTTGTGTGTGTAAGTGTGTATGTGTAATACCTTCCACCAGTCATACAATCCATGTTGCTGGTAAAACACATGGACAAAGAGTCATAAACACACACATATGGGTGACACTAATGTCTTTTTCCCATGCTTATGCGGAATGCTGTTTTAGCAAACCAAAGATTTTAATGGCCAAAAATTCCTGTGGTGTCTCATTTGAAAGGTTTGTGTATGTGTTCACCATCATATGACGTTACTTGCCGAGAAGCTTAGAAAAAGCGGTAATACGCCTTTATGAGGCAGAGCAAACAAGGAAGACCAGAGAGGGAGAGATAGAACTGTGTTAAAGTGATCAGGGCTTTAGGGACTCACCAGAGGAACGGCCCCGAGCCGCAAAGAAATTATACTACCATTAGCCAACTGGACACACACACTCAGACACACGTGGGATTGTGGTGAGGGTTAGGGTTTCATATAAAGGTGTATAAACACGAGAAGCTGGACACACTCTCAGACAACACACCCTATTAGCATTCTGCACCTTTAAGCCAAAGTCATTGGAAGTGTTTTGGCTGAATGTCATTCTTCGGACGTTTTTGTAGTGTTGTATATTTTCTGGCTTTTTGCTTCATTCCACAAATACACACACACACACACACACACGTTCAAATTGAACACGTGGGATTTAACATTAAGCTTTGGTTGCAGGCAGAGACGTGTCGGTTTAACTTTTCGGTTCAAGAATGTTCTGCCTCTGTGGTTTTTTACCTCCATCTCTCAGAGCAGTTTGCCCAGAGACTGTCTAACAACATTGCATGTTTTTCACTCTGCTCCCCGCCTTTGTTTCAGGATTCAGGAATCCCAGACTCATTTCCCATCTACCACTACAATGGACTTAAACAGTCCAACCACAACGAGAGGGTAAGACACTATTTTA
Organism: Etheostoma perlongum; assembly: GCA_026937815.1. Taxonomy (NCBI): domain Eukaryota; kingdom Metazoa; phylum Chordata; class Actinopteri; order Perciformes; family Percidae; genus Etheostoma; species Etheostoma perlongum. The sequence goes on from CM049376.1 coordinate 15,603,510, forward strand.
TGTTCAGGTTCTTCATAGCAGCTAATGGTGGTTCTTTTTCATGGTGTCTTTGGCCCTCTGCCTTTTACTGTTCTTCTTTTCCTGTCATCATTCATGCACACACACACACACACACACACACACACCCATAGTTTGAGGCGGCTGGCCACTCCAAAATAAACAGTACCTATTACAGGCCTAATAGCCTGTCCATCCATCCAAAAAGCCTGGCTTAGCCTCCTATTTCTCCAAGTCATTTCAACACGGAGGCCACTGACAGCAACCTCACTGTGATAAATGTTTAAACACATGCCTATTAAGCAGGCTTAGTTTGATGGATGATTGTCAGAGGATGTAGTTGGTGGCTGTGCAAAAACCAGGTACTCAGGAATATCCCTTTCATCATCTGTCATCTTTGTCTATGTCTGTGCCTGGGTAGCTCCCATGATAGAGAGCGGGCCCTTAGCTAGAGGTTCAATCCTCAACACAGGGGCCGCGGGTTTAGCCCCAGCCTGCAGCCTTTTGCTGCATGTCATTTCCTCTCTCTTACCCTTTCATGTCTTCAACTGTGCTATAAGAATACAAGCCTAAAATAATAAAAAAATTAAAACTTTGTCTAGTCTATAAGGCAGATATGTTTCATTCCGCTACCTAAAAATGAAAGAATGGCACCAATTCAATTCAATTTTATTTATAGTATCAATTCATAACAAGAGTTATCTCAAGACACTTTACAGATAGAGTAGGTCTAGACCACACTCCAGAATTTACAAGGACCCAACAGTTCTAGTAGTTTCCTCCAGAGCAAGCAACAGTGCGACAGTGGCAAGGAAAAACTCCCCTTTGGGAAGAAACCTCGGACAGACCCAGGCTCTTGGTAGGCGGTGTCTGACGACCGGTTGGGGATAGAATGAAGAGTGGCAATAACAGTCCCAAAAAAATAGTAGTTTGTAGTAGTTCTTTGTAGTAGTTTGTGGCATAGCAGGGTACTGTGCGGCATTACAAGGCACAGCAGGACGTAGCAGGGCACAGTAGATCATGGCAGGATGTAACATGGCATCGCAGAAGGGAACGTGTAGCGGGACCATGGCGACAGCTGCAACCATGATTTTGGAGCCTCCCTGATCCGAGGAAATATGTCGGGGGAAAAAGATTATAAGGACTCCGGGGAATGACTCCCCAGAGCTAGGTTAGTAACAAGCATTTCTGGGACATGGATGCACACAAAATGGGAAGATAGAAAGATAGAAAGAGGAGAGAGGAGCTCAGTGTGTGAAGGAAGTCCCCCAGCTGTCTAAAACTATTACAGCATAACTAAGAGAGACAGGGTAAAGGGAGGAGCCTGGTCAGGCTAGAACTCTCCCCAACCGGATCGGGCTGTATCGCCCTGCCTCCCTCTAGTTGTATTATATTATTGATTATATGATAGATAAATCTGACAACTATGACGAGAAGCAGGTGGGCCGGGTTAGGCGGACCCTGCGACTCCTCACTCCCTAACTATTTTCAATTAAATTTTAGAGGTGCTCAGTGCATCATGGGAAGTCCCCCAGCAGTCTAGGCCTATAGCGGCGTTACTAATGGATGGTTCAGGACTTTCCTGAGCCAGCCCTAACTATAAGCTTTATCAAAGAGGAAAGTCTTAAGCCTACTCTTAAATGTGGAGACGGTGTCTGCCTCCTGAACCCAAACTGGAACCTGGTTCCACAGGAGAGGAGCCTGATAGCTGAACGCTCTGGCTCCCGTTCTACTTTTAGAGACTCTAGGAACCACAAGTAATCCTGCATTCTGGGAGCGCAGTGCTCTGGTGGGGTAGTAAGGTACTATGAGCTCTTTAAGATAAGATGGTGCCTGACCATGAAGAGCTTTTTAGGTGAGAAGAAGGATTTTAAATTCTACACATGTGTGTCCAGCACATGCCTACACACACATTATGCACATGGCAGCAAGGCCTATAAGGTTGTGATGGCAATTCCATTCCCAGCTCCAGATGGGAATAACAGAGAGTGTGTGTGCGGGTGTGTGTTTGTGTGTGTGTGTGTGTGTGTGTGTGTGTGTGTGTGTGTTGCATACTTTCGTCTCATCCTTGACCCCTTCAGAGTAAGTGTCTAAGGAGAGATTGATCGACTTGAAGGTGGCAGAAAGTGTTTACATTTGTGTGTTTAGTTAACGCTGCTTGTGTGTGTGTTCTCAGGTGGAGTATGTGGAAGGGACGGCTTTAGTGCTGGGTTTTGAGGACCCGATGGTTCGAACAGACGACACTCCAGTCAAGCGCTGCCTGCAGACCAGATGGCCCTACATTGAGCTGCTGTGGACCACCGACCGTTCCCCATCACTGAACTAGCACTGACACCGTGTACATGGATGGACCGCTGCTAGACACACACACACACACACACACACACTCTTTTGGCATCCCCTCTGTACGCTGACCATGAAAGGTCAGCAGGTCACGACAACATACACACATATACAACACAAACAAATGAGAATGAGGAAAAACCCAAATGCACACAAGAGACTGACATAAACATGTCTGTGGACTAAACATACATGCCTGATATCCATTCTTCCATCCTCAGCCGCACATTCCACAAAGATTCTAACTCACCTTAACAGTTCATGCTATTGTCAGTTCACCATGGCTTGTAATTTACACACAGGATGTTGATGATGTAAGTATTTAAAAGACAAAAAAAATGAATGACTTCTTATTTTTACAGCTCTGTGCCGATACCTCTGCTACAGTTAAGCAGTAGACCACTAGACCACTCTTTAGAGAGCAAACTGGTTTTGTTCAAGTGTGTCACCAAAACACATGCTGAACCTCATGTACAGCCAGTTGACTGTGAAACACTACTGTTAATCCAGCTACAGGACTGTTCCAGGGGAAACCTACCAAAGCCTTCCACATAACACAAACACAAACACACACACACACACACACACACACACACACACACAATGTCACACTCACTGATAAGCGTTTACAGCGTAAAGGGACCAACCCAGACGCAGAGAACTGGAAATGCGAACAGGAGGTTTCTTCAGTGTTTTCACAGAGATTAAGCTTGTTTAGGTGCTCTGTGTTTGTGTGTGTGCTTCGTGCACCACACTAGGATGTTGGCCAAGGGTTCATGTATTTATTATTATTATACTCAAAGGTTCGGGAATAAACACTTTTTTTTGTTCAAATGCTGTGTGGTTTGACTCTTTTTTTCTCATAAATATCCTGACCCCGACATCGAACAACAACAGGTTTCAGGATGTCCAAGGATCCCCTCAACACAATTATACACCAACTTATGTTTGGTGTCTCCAGGGACCCTAAATTACAAAGACACTGATAGTGACTTAAGTACCTCTCTGTAAACTGAAAAATATTGTCCTTAGAAAGAAAACTGCATTTTTGCTCATCAAATTCCCCAAAAGACAAAAAATGAAAAAAATGTATAAGGCATCCTTAAACACAGTGACATGTTACTACCGTTCAGTGTGGTATAAAGTTGCCTCGAGACAAGCAGCAAGTGTTTGAGGAATAGCACTTTATAGCATTAAAGTGCTTAGTTCTGGCTCAGGGGTTCTTAACTCAATGTTTATGCATTTGTGTTTGTGTATCTGCAGATATCCTGGCTCCCGTATACATCTCTGCACAGGAGTGTTGTAATATTGGCTGTGTGTGTGTGTCTAATGGATTTGTCTAATGCAGAAAGGATGTGGGCCTAATCTGACACAACAGTCTGCTTAACAGTCTCATTAGGAGTTTGTGAAGGGAGAAGTGGGCACAGTGTGTAGAATATAAAGCACTACTGTGCGGGGACCTGCAGTAAATCAGTGATCAGAACACATTGGCAGGCTGACGGGATTTAACCTGAACAGTATGTGAGGAAATGGGATATCTGTGAGAATTGAATTGGGTGTAAGACAGGTAAGAAAATGACTGAAGATAAAAGTGTACACACAATGAAACTGAGCTGCATTAATCTGTGTTACCTGGCGTCATAACTCTGCCACACTGAAGCCCAGATGAGGCAAAATAACAGGAATATGCCTGCTGCCTCCTCACTCCATCATCATTACCACCATCTCTATCTTTTTCTCCTATGTGCTCATTTTTTTCTTCATAGATTTACATAGAAACAGCTGAGAAAGAACAGACCCATCTCCCTTACTTCTTCTCTCCATTCACACACTACACTTCACTGTTGCACAAAAAGGATCAAGGAGATGTAAGAATGTGAACTAAGTTTGCACATATTAAATGAAGCCATAAAGGGAGGAGATAGAGTTACTGAGAGGGATTGATGGATCAATTGATGGATGGATGGAAGGAAATGTGTTGAAAAAGGAGAGCAGGGCAGGTTGAGGGCATGGAGGTGAGAAACTTCTCCATCTGGCAGGTTAAAGTTTAGGGTTATTTTCATTCACTCTTTACCTCACCTTCTCACCTGCTTCTTATCAATTCGCCTGACAGAAAACACACTCCACTGACTGCAGTGCTGCTCCACTGCAGTTTCACTACGCTGTGAGGCTGGCGGGGGAGTTCAATGCATCATTAATGTGCCCATAAAGCTTAGTTTAATTTAGACAAACTCACAAAGCTGATAAACAGCAGATTGGGAGTTTGAAGTGGGTTCAACCTTCATCTCTTTTCCTCTCTGCCCTGCACAGAGCTTTTCATGAGAAAAATGTTGAGAAGTGTTCTGCTGAGCTAAATATTCATGAAGCAGTATGGTTTGCCCCGTCACCTCTTTAATCAACTATCATTGCAGGATATTGTCAGCGAGAGCGAAGTATACCTAGGAGGTTGGGGGGGATGTCCTGGTGTTGAGTGAAATGGCCAAACGGCCAAACAAACGGCCTTGCAGCTCAAGAGATTTCTGCTGTACGTCGACATAATAATTACTGACATAATTACAAGACAACGGAAGGAAATGTAACACTTTTTTAACTGGTATGGCTGAACAAAGTGGCCAATAAAAAGCATAAGGTGATTTAATTTATGAACTATAAATCTTTGCATTAGCGCGCCAATCTTTGTTCGCCCGCGACTCTGTATATTTACGGACTGATTTGAGAGTGTAGCTGTAAATTTCACTCTAATTGTATTTATTGTTTCAATATTGACGCTCCAAATTCGCCGCTGAAAATGTGTCTACCATAAAAGGAGCGGTGGCGCGCCTGTCCCGTTGCGAGCTCAGATGTGGTTTTGAAATGTGTGTGTGTGTGTGTGTGTGTGTGTGTGTGTGTGTGTGTGGGGGTAAAGTTTTGTGCAAAGGGCGGGGGCGCGGCTGTGTAGTCTCGTAGCTGAGACTGGACAGACCTGGTGGTTTCAGGGTGTCAGGAGGCAGTTTTGGGGGAGCGCGCAGTGATCCAGTGACAGCCAGTTGTCGGGACAAACCTACCTCACCTGCACGGAGGAATCTCTCTCTCTCTCTCTCTCTCTCTCTCTCTCTCTCTCTCTCTCTCTCTCTCTCTCTCTCTCTCTATCTCTCTCTCTCCCTCTCTCTCTCTCTCTCTCTCTAAACCTCTCTTTCCCTCTCTGTCTCTCTTTCTGCCTCTCACTCTCTTTCTCCTAGTTCCCTCTCATTTTTTGGGGAATAGTGTGCAGCTGGCTGTTCTTTGGGGATGGAGCGTGTATGGGACACTGTTTCTTCTGCTGGGATGTTTATTCTCGGGCTGCTGTCGGTGCTGTGGCCATCGCTAAATGGAGTTTGGAGTTTTAATCTTTACGCAGAGGATCCTACGGTTTACAGGGGACCAGATGGAAGTTATTTTGGCTATTCTGTGGACTTCTACCAGCCTACCTCCGACAGCAACACGTGAGTGGCAACATCAGGACTTATATTGTCCCATCAGAGTTCTGCAAAGTTAAACTTTACATGTACTGCCAATATTGCTTTACAGTAGAATCAATTGCTTTACAGTAGAATCAATAGAATCAAAATGATGTGAGGTGGAAAAAACACAACATTAATGAATATAAATGAGACTGTATCAACTCTGTAGCTGCACATCCTGTAATGGGACAGAAGAAACAATGATTCAGATTTCTGCAGCACAGAGCAAAACATAATTTGGAACAAAAAAGTATGTATGAATGAGTCAAATTATGCATTGACTGTACAAGTTTGCATAATGCACTATCCTGCATATGTACCTTGGTTTTTATTTCCCCCCACCAGGTTCAGTGTGTTGGTAGGGGCTCCCAAGGCGAACACCTCTCAGCCTGGCATTGTGGAGGCTGGGGCTGTGTACTACTGCCCCTGGCCTGGACACAGCGACAGCTGCAGACAGATACCTTTTGATAATTCCAGTGAGTAACCAGAACGCTTTTCAATTTTGTAATGTCAGGGATACAAAATAAATTCATGACAGACCTCCTGGGGGCCCCTCTGGGTATAATCGTGTTCCATCGACTCCTGTTTTAAAGGATTTGTGTTGCTACAGAGCATGGAAAGGAATAACTTATTCATTGAGTATTTTAGTGAATAATAGAAATGACATTTAACAAGCTTTCATTTCACTGAGGTCCAAGTGTAATCCTTAAAAAGCCAGAGGCGATCCCTGATGATACTCAATTTGAAACCATTGGAGTTTCATAACCTGTGTGTCTCATGCACATGTGCTGTTGCATGAAAAAAGAGAGATAAGACATAAGGATCTCATCAGCTTCATCTAACAAATAAGGTGGCAGTTTTGCTGGTACAAGCATGCAATCTGGTGATTATCATTTTCAATATATTATCATCAAGGTTAACTGTCCAATCAGGCTGTGTTTGTGCGTTTAATGTCTCTGATGCATGCTTTTCCATCTGAGTAGTAAGTGTGTTTGCATGAGGTGGAGAGGGAGAGAGACAGGGTAGGGAGGTAAACTGTATGCACATGGGAATCTAGTTCCACTGAGGAGGGAAGGGGGATTGGGTGAGGTCTGCTTTTTATTAGATCTCAAAAATGTATCCCTGTCTCCTTTCCCCACCCCTTGTCTTTCTATCCCTCTTTCTATCCCGTCTCTTTTTGAGGACTTCTATCATCTTTGTGAGGACCAGAGTTAACAGTACCAAAGCTCTAGCTTTAGTTAGGAAGTTCTATGTGGATGGAGCTGAAGCAACAAGTGATAATGGCATGAGGATATCAGCAGAGAACTGTCATGTTATATACATATATGTGTGCACATGTATTAATATGATTGGATGTTGCTCGTCAGCTGCCTTCATGACCTACTGAAGTATGAAACAAACAGCTCATAACTGATCAGCTGATGCAAGCAGGACTTTATTGTACCTGAATTAAACGAAGGCTCCATGCAGATCAGGGTAAACCTTCAATGTGAGGACTATCTTATTGGCTTTCCCTAAAGTTAATTATGTATTATGTTTTATGAAAGGGTTACTTTTGGTGTGAAGTGTTTTGGGGTAAATTTCAGGTTTGGGGGATATAAGAATAAACACAGAGGGAACAAATGTGTGTGCAGCCTCATGTGTATATGTATCTATTCACTGTAATGGGTGGGTGATTGATGACAGTGGCCACGGTGGATATTTCTAGAGTTACAGCAGACCCTTTACAGCAGACCCTTTATTACAGGTATAAACCAGCCTAAGAGACACATATACACTCATGCACACTGTAAAATATTAGCATGAGAGGTGAACATCTGTGTGCACTGTGCTGGTTAATATCCATAAATCAGCCTCACATGTGCTTGACTGTGTGTGTGTTTGTCTGTATGTGTGTGTGTGTGTGTGTGTGTGTGTGTGTGTGTGTGTGTGTGTGTGTGTGTGTGTGTGTGTGTGTGTGTGTGCACGTTTGCACACACATGGTTTCAGTGACATTATGCAGATGTGTCAAGTTGTGCCGGTGTAGCAGGGGGGTTGAGACGAGTTGATAGTGATTGAATGTCTATGATAAGAGTAAAGAAACCTGTTGTCTAGGTTCTATGCTGATCCATTGTTTGTCAGTTGGCCAGAAATTGATACATGCATCTGCATCAATCATATATATACAGTATATAGCCAGTATAGCCAGTGACTATAGCCAGTCATCTGCTGTGGCCTCAGAGCAGCTAGATTGGGTGTGTCTATTAGAGAGTATTCTTCATTCATTACCTTCTCCCACAATTTCCAAACCTGTCCTGGAATCAAAAAGATTCTAGCCTGGTTCTTTAACTCATTAGGTCTATGATATGATAAGAATGATGGGGCTTTCTGCTTTTGGTATGGTAGTGATAAGATATCAGAATAATTAATATAATAGCATGCAAACACAGTTTGGAATAGGATCTGTACCATATATCCTATAAATGATAATGGTGAGAAGAAATTGATTCACAAATGAGATTTCAAATCAAGCAAACTCTTTGTACACCTGTTGTTATGCATTTATTGTCTGCCTGTATGTCTGTGTGTGTGCATGTGCTAAAATGAGTTGTTTAATGTCTGCATGGCTCTAAAAGAGACCCAGCTGGTATTTAATAAGGCTGTAAAATATCTACAACAGAGCAAAGAAACGCATGCATTTAGGACTAACACCAAATCTGACACCAAAAATGCTCATACTATGCATGTACAAGCTTTTGTGTGTGTGTGTGTGTTTGTTTGTGTGTGTGCGTGCGTGCGCGTGTATGTGTGTGTCTGTGTGAAGGCCAAGTTAGAGTCTTCAGTGTTACATTTTATAGGAAACGCTTTGACTGAAAAAAAGCCTCCAGCATCCTGACAAATGTCTGTTTCTGGGGGGCAAATGGTGTTTTGATGTTAGTTACAGGCCTGTTTAAGACTGTTGCTGTTTGCTCTTGCTTATCAAGGACAAATGCTTTCTGTTCACACAGGCACAGCTACTGGCCTGGATCCACATTATCACAGTCAATATCAGCTTTTACTGGTGTCATTAGTAAGTGTCTCTTTCATTCTCTTTTTTGTGTCTTTTCCACTTCCCCTCTGTCTCCATCTCTCCAGATAACAGAATGATAAAGGTAAACGGCACCAGAGAGCCTCTGGAGTTTAAGTCGCACCAGTGGTTTGGAGCATCAGTGAGGACACACAAAGGAAAAGTGGTGGTGAGTGAACATGACATCAATTAATATCACACGTGTTAACACCTGCATCATCTTAAAACTACAGGTTACACAAAAAGTATCCTCCTTTTTCTCTTTTAAGGCTTTTCTAGTCAGTATTTCTTTGAGGAATATGGGTGTTCTTTGTTGTGCAGGCATGTGCTCCTCTCTATCACTGGCGGACAGTGAAGCTGAGTGGGGAGAAGGACCCTGTGGGGACCTGCTATGTGGCCATCCAGAACTTCAGCGCCTACGCAGAGTACTCGCCCTGCAGGACCAGTGAGTCACTCTGCAGCCCTGTCTCCAACTGTCTCCATTTCCCTTTAACTGCCTTCCATTCTCCCGTCCTTTGTTTTTCTCTTTCTGTCTCTGCTGTCATTGTGAACACTAATAAACCATATCCTCAGTGTAATGTGTTATAATATGGCAGAACGTTTAAACAGTGCACTGAGTTTTATGTCAGCCTATGTAATATAATATATAGTCCTCAAGTTTAAGGGGTCTATTCACCCAAATCACAAAAACACAAAAACCTCTGGTAGTTTTTAGCCATGCAGATAGTTTAGGCTTCATCTGTCAAGGTTTTGATATATCGCTCTAAGATTCCCGCCTCCACCCCGCTACAATTGAAGTGAATGTAATAGTTGCAATAGTATATTAGTATTTTGGCATCTTTTTTTTGTACAATGTGTCTGTTACTCAGAATAATCCACAGACTTCACTGGGAACAATTTCCATTCAAGCCACTATATATAGAAGAAAGCCAATGAAAACTGTCAATTTTATTTTAAATTACTTTCACAAACAAAATTGCATTCACTTCTATTGTATTTGCATGGTGGCGGAAATCTTAGAGGTGGATACCTCAAAGCCTGGCCAAATAAAACCTCTGGTTGAAATTATTGAAAACAATGAGCAGACTGGTTCATGTGTTGGCTTTCTCTCTCTGGTCCTCTTCTTTCTGTCATCGGTTCTAAAAAAATGTGATTCATGGGATTTTCCTAGCCCCATTCCCCCATCTCCTTCTTCATCTCTAGTTTTTTTTCTTTCTCTCATACTTTCTTCCTGCAAGCCCTCTCTCCCAGCGATATGAGGCACCACCAGAGTTTGATAAGGAAAAAAGGAGGCTATCAGGTGGCACATCGTAAACATCAGATCAAACACGGCCCTTATCATCAACTACATCATCCGCTTTGCAAAAAAATCCCTCACCGTTCACACTCACATACAAACAGGTTCATACTTACACTCCCTCTAGTAATTGAAGATTGTTAAAGATCTCTATTTGTTGTTTACATTAGTTCACATTGTCAAAGGCGGAATAACGCTGCAGAGGAAGTATTTCTTTATTATGTGTCTAAGTAGGATGTTTCTGCCTCCAACAGCTTGTTTGCTTCATCTTAACATAAATGCGTGACCACTCAGACAATTTCTATAACGTAAACTTTGTTTATATGTGCACGTGGGCCATTACGCATCATTAACCTTCACCGTAGGGTACCTCTGAAACAGAGAACAATTTGTTATTATGTGCACATAAGTTTTGTGTGTTCATGCACAGTTTAATGCAGCGATTTAAATTAAAATAAACATGCATCAATGGGTCTACATTTATATGTAAAATGTCATAGATTTTTCTTTATTTTTGTATCTGATATAGGTTGTGTTCAGAAAATGTTTGCGTTTTCTTAAATAATATGCTTTTTATATTATTTGAAAGACATGTTTGTGTGGTTTTTAGATGATCCAGACCCAGAGGGACAGGGGTTTTGCCAGGCTGGCTTCAGTGTGGATTTCACCAAGGTAAAGACTGCAGCAACGAATCGCACACTATTGCCATGACAACCCCCTGCACACATCTTGTCCCCTGTCAAAGTGCAAGCGGAGGGGTTTCTTCAAACACAAGACTCATTTCTGAGATTTATGGATGCTTGGAAGATGAGATCACATTTGTCCCTAGAGGAGTCTCCACTCCTGATGTAACCCATTGCCTCTGAACACAATATCCCAAACACACACACACACACACACACACCACACACACCCACACCCACACCCACACACACGCACACACACGCGCACACACACGTACACACGCGCACACACACACGCACACACATACACACACTGGCCTATAGGTAACACTGTCACTAAGGTACCCATCCACAGATACAGTTACAGTCATCCCAAAGGATTCACTCTGCCACATTTATGTTGAGAATTAAAATATTATTATAAAATCATGCCAACAATTATTTTGATAGCTTAGTATTCTATGCACTAAAAAGGTAAGAATAAAGTATTTGGGCCGCCTTACACGTTATTGTAGGCCCAGTTTAAAATGAAAATACATTTTATACAACATTAGTAGGGGGTCCCATCTGTCACATGACTAACACTAACTAATTGTATTTATTCCAGGAAGGAATGCTGGTGGTAGGAGGACCTGGAAGCTTTTACTGGCAAGGTACAGTAACTGCATCAACTTGTGTGTAACCTGTGTCTCTCTTGCAATGATTTCATAGATGGGAAGGTGTTCAAAAGAGGGAAGAGAATGCAGATGAGTTTAACAGTCAGAACAGCCCACATACACATCCATGCACATGGACACACTTGCCAAATATGCACTTTCAGTACAGGAGTCTTACGTAGGAAAAGGTAGAAAGAATTGTGTCTCTTTCTTTGCAGCTTTCCTTAACTCTTTCCCTCACTCGCTCCTTTACTTCATGCTGTTCTCTGTCTGTAACAGTGTAACAGGAAATGGGTGTTTGGGCTCTGTAATGAGCTGATCGGGGGGTAATGGAGTGTGGAGGAACTGCCCCTCTGACTCGTGATAAAGCGCAGAGTGGCTTGGAAAAGCTTCAATTAGAGAAAGAGGCTGAAGAGCAAGCTACAGGGGCTGAGAAGGACATAAGAAAGGTTGGGAGAATTAAAAAAGTGATAGAGAAAGAGAGCAGGGAGGACAGTGGGAGAGATAGATGATAGTTATAGAGATGACAGAAACATGTTGCTACGAGGAAAGGGAAAGATGAGATGTGAGGGAGTAATTCAGACAGAGAAAAAAGAAGAAAGATGGATCATCTGCTCGATGAAAGCAGTGCTGAGGTCAACTTGCTGGATATGCAGGACTAGTCAAAGCAGAGGGATGAAGTGTCTCAATAGGTGTAGACACAGCTAGAGTGTGTCAGAGTTCAGCTGTTGAAGTGTAGCTCTACTCCCTAAGCTCCAGGTGTGAGAGTGTGCGTGTGTGTGCGTGTTATCCAACTTTAGAAGAGTCTTGGAGCTGTTTGTAAGAAGCAAGGAGACAGTTACTGATTAGTTGCCTTAACTAATTTTTCTTTCCTTTCTTTGTAACCCCTCGTGTCACTTCACAGCGCCTCATTTGTTTAGAAAAGAAATATCTTTATAAAGAGGTCAGTGATGGATATTTGAAACTGATACACAATTATCATTTTGGGTTGTTGTTTGGCATTGCTGCTGTTATTAGATACAATTAAATAAAAAATGTTCCAGCATACAAGACCACACTAGATAGGCATCACAGACAGCGTAATGGACCGCTCCCTCTCTGTGCCCTCAGCTTGGCTAACTCTCTTCAGTTAAAACACTTCCTCTGAATGGTTATAAAAGCACTCAGTCTGAATTTTATGGCCTCTAATATACAACGATTATCTTCAGCCTTCAACCTGAGTCATCATAAAAAAACTCTTTTATATACAATCTTGTTATCTCTTGGTGTAAAGGACACTTCAAATTAGCTGCAGTAACTTGATGGATGTTTAATAATGAGTTGATATAGTGATATGTTATTCTGGGAGATAAACTTGTAGTGCAGTGTGAGAGAGAAGAAGAGGGAGGGGATGAGGGGGTGAAAGTGGAGTTGGAGGGAGGGTTAGGAGGGTACATTTTCTTCCTCATCAGTGTATACACACACACACACACATTAAGGAGGATTTATGGAAGGTTGAGAGTGGATGTAGTTAAAATCATTTGTTTGTTTGACCTCTTGTTCAACAGTAGAGGAAGGGTCTTTTTGTGTGTGCTCACCTATAATTCAGAATCCTCGCTCCGGAGTGGGCAGGCGTTTTTTGAGGTTTTTTTAGAGGAACGTTGGAGTATTTTTCCAGCTATTCCTCTGCCAACGATGTGTTTAAGCTTTCCTCAGGGAAGGCTTCCATGTGTCGTTTTGCTCTGTGCATGTTTCATGTGGAGCAGATGGGTCAGCTCCAGCAGGTTTCAATAGCAGAGGGCAACGGTGCTCCCTTCATGGGGTCTGAAACCATGGGCTATGAACAGATGGGACCCTAAGTGTTAGTTTTTCTGTATCTATTTATATGTGTGTGGTGTGTGTGTCTGTGCAGGTCAGGTAATGACAGCAGGGATAGCTGAGATACTGAACGGCTATTCTTTGAAAGCAGTGCTGAGACGGGTTCCAGGAGAGAAACACACTCGAGCTGCTGAAGACACACACGATGACAGCTACCTTGGTAACATGCATTTACAAAACAAATACACACATACATTCACTGATAACCGTTTTTATCTAAAAAGTAATCATACATTACATTACACATATCACATACAGTTTGCACAGAGCATTGCTTAGAGAGTTAATTTTGCCCATATGTCATCATGTGCAACCCATTTCTTTCTAGGTTACTCTGTGGCAGTGGGAGAGTTTACAGGAGACTCTGAACAAGGTGAGAAAGCCAACAATTCATTACAACTAACCACATGCAGCACCAGAGGAATCCTTCTCTAACAACTTCAGCAGGCACCCTGAAACACTGTCTGAAATGCTGCAACGCTCAACACTCTTTATGCTCTTTTCGGCTGGATGCCAGGACCACTGTGAGGGGTGTTATAGGGTGAGCGATAGGGAGCGGACAGCTGGGTGACAGTGTCTTGGTCTAAACTCAGAGGCAGTAATGAGAACTGTCTCTGTATGTCTGGGTCGCGACCCTGAGGGGACAGGACTTTGGGAACCACTGATAAAGAGATTTCCTCTCCTCCATTTTGACTGATTAGAATGATTAGTAGCAGGCTCCGCAGACCTCTTCAGACTTCAGACGTCTAGAGTGAGTTGAAATATTATGGGGAAAGAGCGACAGGCACTCACACAAAGCATCATTTTATTAAAGTCATAAAAATTATGATTACTAGAAATGCACAAAACTTTTCATTTTTCTTAGTTACACTTATACACACACTCTAGTGTGTTGCCAGTAGTGTGGCAGTTTGATTCACATCTCTATGCGAGCTTCAGATGCTGCTGACGTTTGTTCACATGCCTTCAGTCAGATGAAACACACACAAGCAATTTTAACAAAAAGCTCAGCTCTTTTATTAAAGAAAATATGGAGAAATAAAAATGTGTCCAACCACAGTCATGCTACATCTTTTTTAAACCATTTTTTATTGCTTTTCTCTTCAAACACTGTCACCACACACTCACTCTTCTGCTGCTCTGTCACGCGCATGGGACCCTCCTCGCCCAATGCCATTTCAGCTTCCCATTCATAATTTCCTGTCGATCAAAGCTTTTTTGTTAATCACCATTCAGTGGGATCTTTACAGGACAACCTTGCGTTTACATACCCCCATACCAACCCCGCAAAGGCCCTGAACCCCCTCCGGCACAACTCATGTCAAAGAGTCTTAAAGTGAGCCTTAAGAGGTTACACATGCCTGTTGATGTGTTGTGTTGTGGTACGAAGCTTGTTGTGGTCTTGTTCCCCAAACCCTCTTCAGACTGGAGAACTGGTTGTAACTGGGAGTTCTGAGTGAAGATGGAGCTGGTAAGTCCTGGTTTATAGGCTTGTGGTTGAGCCTTTTGGGTAAAGCAGGAAGAGGGCACCCTGTCTTCTCTCTCTGGGTGGGTCCCTCAGATCGTCCCTATAAGTCCACGGCACCACACTCATCAATCAATACCCAAGCACAGAGCATCCAAATACTCAGTGTGTTCTCAGCAACACTCGGCTCTTCTGACAGCGTGGGCTGGGTAGGGGATTTGAGGGTTCAGGCCTTTGAGACAAACCTCTGTTGAGCCCATTCTTTCTCTGTTAAGTCTTTCTCACACATACACACACATGCTAATTTAACTCTTTCTTTTGTTTATGTTTCCCAGAGCTGATAGCCGGAGTTCCCAGAGGAGCACAGAACTTTGGATATGTAAGTATAAACCGACAAGAGAATCCAGAAAAAAAAGACATTTGATTGATCATTCAGCAGCAACCGCATTGTTACAGACAGGTGACAAATTAAATAAATGATGAGTGCAGATGTTGTGTTACGGGACACAATAGTCACTGACAGGTTTGATGAGTATGAAAATATGTTAATTAAATGCTATGGCCTCCGCAGTCACCCCATCTCAGCCCAGTTCAACACCCATGGGAGATTTAGATGTGTTCAACACCACCATCATCCAAACACCAAACTAGAGAATATATTTTGGACAGATGGCGTTCATCCCTCCATTTTCTGAAACTTGTAGAATCTATGCCAAAGACCTTTGAAACAGTTTGGGTGGCTTATGGAGAACCTTTACATTAGGTATTTTTCTACCTTCTGTATGCTGTAAACCTGACATTTCTTGTATGATGTACAGTATGCGTGGCAGATCTATGATCTGAGTAAGATAAGAAGTGTAGGCTTTTTTGCAGACACAGGCAAATAATAAAGTCTTCTTGTTTTGTCTATTTTAGTGTCTCATATAGGATTACAGCTTTTACTGCACACATATGTATCTACATAGCTAAGATAATACTGTATCTGCGTCTATGTAAACTGCAGCGTGTCTAGTGTTCTCTTATGGGAACATGTCCCCAGGGCTGACAGTGTCAATCCTCCCTAATGACACACAGCTTCCGCTGCATGTGGAGAGCGGTGACCCCACCTAACCCCACTAACCCTTCTCCACACACACACGACCCCTAACCCTAACCTGCAGTGCAACTGCAGGACTCGCCACACTGCAAACGCACACTCTGCAATACTGTGTGTTTTAAGTCTGGACATTGTAGCTGCTGCGAGAATGCTCCTTCCTGTACAGACAGTGCACTTTCAGTGACATGGAGGAGGGGGCTTGCAGCTCGCAGTATTAGGGGGTGCAGGTAGGCCATGTTAGATGCCTGGCACAGGATTAGCTGTTAACCCTGATCAGGTTTCTTCTGTGACCAATTGGAAAACTCAGAGAGCATGAAAGTTAAGGTACAAGCAAGTGATTCAATATTTGTGTTTACACATCCTTGTTTGTCTGTGTCCGTAAGTCTATCCCCGTTTAGTATGTCTTTGAGACATCTGTGATTGGGTCAACGTGTATCCTCCTACATGTGTGTGTGCATGTGTGTGTACGTGTAGCCCCCGGCTGTCTCCATGTGGTTGTTATTTTAGGTCTTATGAAGGAATTCTCAGCCTCCCCCCTCCATCTCTCCCCACGACTGGGTTTAGGATGGGGGGAAGGAGAGAAAGATGAGGGGGGAAATGGTAAAGGCACAAAGATGGTGGTGGTGGGGGAGGGCAGGGAAAAAAGAGGTTTTAGTACAATAAAAGCTTTTTTTTAATGCGGTTTCTGACTTTTTTCCTGCATTCTTTATGTCCCTGTTTGTCAGACTGCTTGACCATGTTTGCTCTTGGAGAGCTGTGAGGACAAAGCCTGGTGCTTTATTAGTCACGGCGTATTGTATCTGATAGTCTATTTGCTTGTTTTAGGTTGCAATGATCAACTCCACCAATCTGACCTTCATCCAGAACTTCACAGGCGAACAGGTAGGAACATCAACACAGTGCATTAGTCTGTCATGTTGCAGGGCTGCATATAAACTACTGCACTGTGGGCACCAGCTGTTATGGATTG
This sequence comes from Etheostoma perlongum, assembly GCA_026937815.1. Taxonomy (NCBI): domain Eukaryota; kingdom Metazoa; phylum Chordata; class Actinopteri; order Perciformes; family Percidae; genus Etheostoma; species Etheostoma perlongum. The sequence goes on from CM049376.1 coordinate 15,620,399, forward strand.
TTTCCCTTTTTTCCAATTTGAATGGCTATGAAAATGAAATTAGATAAAAATGTAACCATATTGGGTAATTACTGTTAAAAAAAATGCTCAAGTTCCTTTCTTGTTTCAGATGGCCTCCTATTTCGGCTACTCAGTGGCTGTCACTGACCTGAATGGAGATGGGTAAGTACAAAATGTCCTTGTCACTATAGACACATACTCTCTACTGTCTTTCATAGCATTGAAACTACAGATTATGTCCACAGGACCGACGATGTGCTGGTTGGAGCGCCCCTCTACATGGAGAGAGAGATGGAGACCAAACCCAGAGAGGTGGGGAGGGTGTACCTGTACCTGCAGATGGCCCCGCTCACTTTCTTCAAACCTGTTGCCCTCACTGGCACACACACCTTTGGGCGCTTTGGCACGTCTATAGCACCCTTGGGAGACATCAACCAGGATGGATACAATGGTATGCTGAAAGCAAGAAAGGCAGAGAAAGGGGGTGAAGAAAGGGAAAGATGAGATAAAAAGGAAATTGAGCCAGATGATATTCATCTGAGAAACAAAAATATGCAAGATGAGAGAGACAACAAAGAGGGAAAAGAAAAAATTAAACAAAATCTTTTCATATATTTGTGTACCAGTGCATGAACCTCTTGGTCTGCCCATGTGCGGCTGGAGTTTCCAGGTAAACCCAATGACAGACAAATCTTTTTCTGTTTCCTTTTCCTCTCAAGTCTTTGACTGAGGAAATCCAATCAGATGCTGCTGCTTGAGCAAACTTAAAGCTCTTCAGCCAATCAGGAAGTGCGGCAATGAAAGGTTGTCTGTGTGAACTTGTTTCCTCCATGATCCAGGATAAAGCCGCGTGTGTGTGTTGGATTTATTTTTAACTCACCAGATGGGCCCTGAGATAAAATCATCTGGGAGTTTCTGTCCTGTAGCCCAGAGTTCATTTCTCTTCGATGTGTTTGTTTTATCTTAACATTGATTGGACAAAGACACGCACACACGCACGCACACACACACACACACACACACACACACACCGCACAAACTAGGCAGCCTGCAGTCAAAATCCTCCATGAAGCTATGGCAGGTTTAATGCTGATTTAAAAATGATTGAACTGATGCACATCTGGCCCTGATTTGCTGATTTAGATTTAATTTATTAATGCACAGCCTAATGTGTGTCCTACCCCTTTAAACCCTTTAACCATCAGATCAATAACCATTGGATCAATATTGACACTTTCTCTGGCCTGAAACATACTGTAAATCACATCAGGCGTGTGTCAGTGTGTCAGAATATGACTGTCTCTGAGGATACACAGCTTCTCTGCCAGCTGCAGCGACATGCAGAGAGAAGACTTGTTAATAGTTAATCTAATGAGAACAAGTCTGTGTCTGTGCATTGTTTTATTATTTGGCATAACATTACAGCATCCCCATGGAAACGTTGTGATCAAGGTTTTCAGCAGCATGTCAAACATATACGTGTGCCCTCCTGTGTGTCCGTGCATAATCACTGACAGATCCTTCTCCTGTCTGTGATGACACTGAGGCTAAGTGTCCTTCCTTCTCCCATAGCAGAAACGTCATCACTCCATTTCCAAAATTCTCCATGAAAGCAGAACCATACCCCTGTCCTCTCTCTTCAGTGCTTCGTGAATGTCAGCTGTAGAAAGAAAGCTTACAATTTAGCTAATTCAAATTGCCATGTGGCTCTTTTTGTGTTTCATTTTTTCATCAACCAACACTGGCTGTCACCATCACTCACAGAGTGTTAACCTGTTTCTATCTCTGAGTAACAATCTCCTATATTTTTGGTCTCAGTGATCACAGTGGGTGTTCTGCTATTTTGCTGTGGATGTCTGCATTGTGTGGGATGCTGTTAAACAATTCCCATAAGGGACTTTCACATTATTTGAAGACTTTTTTTTAAAGTTTTTTTACACAGCTATTCAGTTATTTACACTTACCCACACATACACATACAGACTTGCACACACACAGGCTCATATATACACTTGCATACACACATGGTTGCATTTATCCTCTCTACCCCTCAATCTGCTTCATGTGGAACTAGTTGTTTAGGCTGAGAGAGGGGGGGTCCGGAGAAAAACAGGATGTCTAGAGGTGTTTGGACAGTTACAGCTATGAGGGATACTTTCATACAGGACAGTGCAGTGTGTGGACATAAAGAGGTTGAAGATGTAACACCAATAGCTGTTTGCATTGTAAAAGAATCTATTACTTTTCATACCAGGACAGATGCTTGCAGTATATTGTTATATTCATGTCTGTCTCATCTTTTTACTATGAGCAATGATGTCCTGCATAAAAACAACAGTTTGGGCAAAGGTAGAAAAGGTTAAATGGGCTTTGAAGTTATTGTTCAACATTTTTGGAAATACATTTTTTAAACTTTCCTGCCAATAATTAGATCAGAAGATTTAAACCAGCCTATGGCATTACAGTGGTATCGATTTTCTCAAATAAGTCAGTAGTAGGCGAATAACCATATTTCCAGAAATCTAACTATTCCTTTAGGACCCAAGGAAGGAGGCCCTGTCAAAAGAGAGCAGAGCACAGTAACCACAAATTAGAGAAATGACCAAAACAGTGCCCAGACAGAAAAAGAAAGAGACAAGATAAAAAGATGAGTAAAACAAATTTTAAAATTAAAGAAATATCTCAATGGCCGTGCTGCCATGCACCCCAGTGCAGGTAAATGAAGGTCAAGCTCTTTTCCTTCTCTCTTTCCTTTTACCTGTATGCGTTCCTCTGCTTCTGTCTCAGAGGGGCCTTAACCCTGCTGATGTCAAAACCGTGTGTGCGTGTGTGTGTGTGTGTGTGTGTGTGCGTGTGTGCGTGTGTGTGTGTGTATGTGTGTGTGACATCCCTTAGACGTGGCGGTTGGCTGTCCGTTTGGAGGCGAGGAGCGTGGAGGCAGAGTATTGATTTTTAATGGTAACAGAGACGTATCCACGCAAGGCCTGACACTGAGCCAAGAGCTGAGAGCAGCCAGGACACCCAGTGGCAGTTTGCCTGGATATGGATTCACTCTGAGAGGAGGCCAAGACCTGGACAACAATCAGTATCCTGGTAAATACTCACACTCAGCAAGTCAATCCTTCCCCACTCAACTCCCCATGTTATAATCAAAATTCTTTCTCAGACTTGCATTCCTTACTTTTCCACTGTCCTCCTGGCTCCTCTCATTACAGCCTCCCTCCTCTTCCTTCTTGACCTCCACATTTCATGCCCCCCCCCATGCCCTCCTCCACTACAATACCCATGTTTTGCTGTATTGCTATCCTCATCTTCTCTGGTAAAGTCATCAGTTTAAAGAAGGGGGTATAGGGATGAGTGCCAATAAACTGCTGCCGCATCCATTCTTTAGGGATTTGCAGTACTTAAGAAGTACAGAAAACACAAGATTGGGAGAAAGGAAGAAATATACTAATACATTATCCGCATGTTTAGACATTCAAGCCTTGGGCCATGTACCTAAAACTGTGAGTAGACAAAGCAACATTCAATCAAATTACATGCAGGCAACTTCATACTTTATGTGCCACCTACCTACTTTACCAGACACCTCCACCTTCTGACTTTATAAACCTCGCTACAATCACAAGAGAGTTGAAAAGGAGATGATTTTTTAATAGGAGTGTGAAGCTGTTTAGAAGAAAAAAAAACAATTTAAAACAAAGCAGGTCTGTAAAACCACTGTTTTACTACCTAATTTTCTACCTAATTTAGAGCCACTCTGCTCTCAGCATTACTTTGGCTTTGTGCTTCTACAGATTAGGCTGAAAATGAGAGAAATTTTCTTTGCCCCTCTCCCTTTTTTCTCCTTTTTCCTTTTCATGATTTCTTCATTCCACAAACAGGATATCAAGGGAAATACACACACAGGAGTACACACAGTTCACATGCGTGGCTTGTGATCAGTATTTCTGGCAGCCCCAGAGTGTATGTTGAGCATGTGCCAGGCTCCAGGTCAAAGCTAGACCCTGTGCAGGCCCACTGCAAATCAGAGAACTTGAATTAAAAACTTTGAACAGTAAATACGCACACAGGGGCCACAGGTTGAAACTTACGCTAGTACAGGAGGAAGTGGATTAGGAACTCATGGGTGGCATACACACACTCTCTCACACACAATCACACACACACACACACACACACACACACACCATATAAACATGCACACACTCAAACGTGCAGCACTTGTGTCGTCTGTCATTACTGAGCTGGCTGGCGGAAGTGAACCACACTCACACACAGAGTGTCATTAGCACGGTAGTAAAGTCACACTGTTCAAAGGAGCCCGAGATGTTTGATCAGTATTATGAGAGCACTGCACAGGCGTCTGGGAGGCCTGCTAAAGCTGCCATATGCTCCCATGGATGTTAAATGTCATTAGGAACATAGAGAAAAGAAAGAGTGATGATTAAGCTCCACTTTTAGCTTTAATGGACTTGGTTTATAAAAGATTATGTCATATATTTGTGTTTTTATTTGATAGCTTATATTAGGAAATAAAAGGTGGAAGAGACACAAGATGACAAAAAAAGCCAGAACAGGAACAAAAATGTAACCCACACTTTTGGTCCACTCTTCAGGATAAAGCTTCATTAAGCTACTTTGGTTGAGAGCATGACACAGAAGCAGCACTGAGTTGATGTTTTATGCATGGAAGCCAATAAGCAGAGAATGGTTCAGACTAAAGGCTGGAGTTAAGGTTAGGGTCAGATTGCCTCAGGGTGAATTTCAGGTTCAGCCGAGAGGTCAAAGGTCAAAAACTGACAATGTTTGACCTGTCAATCACATGCCTTGATGAGAGAGTTACAGACACAGAGACATGTCGGGGCGGTGATTTGGATGTGTGTGGTGGCGAGGGGTCATTAAGTGGGTCATTATGTCGGTAAGTAGGTGTAAAATGTATTACTATTACTATTAAATGTATTCCACGTCTACTTGTATAGTAAGTGGCCATCTTTATTTTTAGCTCATTCTGGATGTACTTATTTTTTTAGGTGTAAATAGGTAAAAGTGATCAAATTTGGACCTTGTTCTTCTTTTGTAGCGATTTGTTTTGCATGTTTCTTGTATATAGTTTTATACCTCAAATTTACATTTAAAGAAACCTGCCATGTTTGTCAATCCTGAGAATATACTGTATATCCTCCTGAATTTTGAACAGCCAGTCCCCCCTGCCTGCAGTGTGAAATATGTACTTTTATAATACAAAAATGAATTTGAAAAGATGTATTATGGCTGGCAAGTTACCAAATAGTTTTGAAATCCCACACATGCATCCAAGAATTAAGAAATCCTCTATGTCTCTCTCAGAACCCCCTCCTTTTCTATTGAGTGGCATTGACCTCTGACTTTTCATCATGGAGACCAGTCCCCTGCAGCCAAATAGACAGACAGGGTAGGCACCCAGTGACAGCTTGACAGTCTGTCTAAACTCTAGATGGAGGTTGTGTTTTTACAGCCCAGGACAGACACCATCAACCAAAGCAGCTCAGTTACTGACTATACCTACACCTAGATCTGCCATCAATGAGTGGAGTGTATATGAGAGTGTACGTACTGGTGTGTCAGCCCATTTGTGTGTTGGTATGGTGCAGTGTGTCTCTATATACACACACACACACACACACACACACACACACACACACACACACACACACACCTCAAATTAACAGTGGCAGGCAAGTTTTCCTGTGCATAAGGAAATGGAATTGACATGAAAAGGAAAGTGGGCCGTTATTTGATTTAGCCTTTGGTGCAGCCACGCACCCACTCACACTCTCACACACACTTAACCCCAAAGGTGCCATGTCCGCAAATCAGTATCATGTCATGCAGTGGTTTTGAGAGCAAACAAAAGAGTGAGGATAAGGAGTACAGACAACCACTGTTCAAACACACACACCCATTGCAGGAGAGGAGTTGAATTTCCAGATTACACAAATCCAACAGCAGGATGGGCAGAGGAATTTGGACTGAGAGTGAGTGGTCCCACAGTCTCTCTCCCTCTGCTGAAAACACACCTTGCTTCTGATGGCTTTTACAGATTGTGGTTTAAAGGCCAAGTGCACTATCCTCTGCCCCCATTTTTTCTATCATCCCCCCTTCCTCCTGGGTTCTTTTCCCCCCTTTTCCAGAACTCTCCTTTTGTCCCACAAAACCCACTTCTTGGGGTCTTTTCTCGTTGCAGGCTTTTTCAATACAGTACACACACAGAGCCACACACACACAGACATAACGACATAGCACACCACAGGGGAAGAGGGACAGGGCCTAAATGTTTAATGTTGTGGTTTCAGGGGGACTCAGTGACTGCAGCCAAAGGCAGAAACAGATGTGCCTCTCTCAGATTCAATTAGTCCCTTTCTTCTTAAATACGCAGGAGAGGAAAGACACAGTAAATGACAAACAAAGACTACAAGAATACACTTCCACCAGTTTAGTCCAATACTGCAAGCAGCAGGTTACCGCAGCATTTACCAATAATAGTTGCTTTAGTTAGGTGCTTCTCAAATGTGAGTATTTGGTGCATTGGTGCAATACATTAAAGTTTTTGGAGAACAGTTTAATTAATAATGAAAGCAATAATTAGCAGCAACCCCAGTTTCCTCTCACCGCGCAGCATGAGGATATTCTGTTTCTCAGGATCAGAAAACTTAGTTTTGCAGCATCTGCAGTGGTGGCTTGTATCCATTAAGTGCCTCTCTTCAGTTTCACATTGTTTTAATCAGCACTTGTATGTGTGCATGTATGTGTCTAGTGTATGTGTATATGTGTGAGGCTTTCATTGGTATGTGTCCCCTAACCGCAGCCGTTAAATATCAGGCTCTATTTTAAACTCACGAGAGCCAATTAACAGTTTGTGTTCATCGCAAAAGCCATGAAAACAAATAAAAATCACATATAGATGAGATCTGTTCCTGCTTACAATTAGGAGCTGTTGGGAAATGTTGTTGCTTAGCGTGATGTGATGGAGCGATGTGAACTTTCTAATGGGACTGGAATGCAGCATTGGGTCCCTGTCTTGCAACACACACTCACACACAAACATGCATGCATGCACAATGAACTCACAAACACAAAACGCATGTTGTGTTTATGAATTTAGTCTGAGCTGGGTCATGTGTGAAAGGAACAGCAAGGTGATAGAATGTCAAGGCAATATTACAATGTGTGTGTTTGTGTGTGTGTGTGTGTGTGTGTGTGTGTGTGTGTGTGCATGTGCATGCCTGCATGTGAGAGTGTGTATGTGTGTGTGCTTGTGTGTGTGTAGTAAACGTAAGAAGGCTGCGTTTGATGAAGATTGCTGGAGACCTTAAAATCAGTCCCATCTGTGGCATTCTTTGAAGCTCTGTATTCCCCTTCTCTCTCTCTCTCTCTCTCTCTCTCTCTCTCTCTCTCTCTCTCTCTCTCTCTCTCTCTCTCTCTCTCTCTCTCAATTCAATTCAATTACCTTTATTGGCATGTAAGTAGCAAGAACAATATTGTCAAAGCATCACACAAATTAATATAGACAAACAATAATCAAAGTAATATCTCTCTCTCTCTCTCTCTCTCTCTCTCTCTCTCTCTCTCTCTCTCTCTGCAGATCTGATCGTGGGGGCTTTCGGCGCCGGCGAGGTGTCGGTGTACAGGTAAAAATTACCAAGGTGTCGTTTGTTTTGTTTGTGCTTTTCCTGAAAGTCTTTGAGACTTAATGACTTAATTTAATGTGTGTGTGTGTGTGTGTGTGTGTGTGTGTGTGTGTGTGTGTGTGTGTGTGTGTGTGTGCATGCGTGCGTGCGTGCATTTGGGTGTGTGTTTTGTGTGTAGGTCTCAAGCCGTGGTGTCTGTGGAGGCTGCAATGTTCTTGACTCCCAGAATCCTGAACCCTGATGACCGACAGTGTCACCTGCCTCAAACAGATATCATGGTTACCTGGTAAGAAGAAGAGCATGCTTATATAGTCTTGAAGAAAGATTTATTCTCAACAACACTTTTGCATGGCTAACAAAAAACGCACACACAAGAGTCAAGCTAAAAATGAAAAGTGCGTGCTTGCGTGGGTGCATGAGTGCGTGTGTTTATGGGGGAATCAAAGCTAAAGGGATCTAAGTCTAAAAACATGCTCTGCTGCACTAAACCAGAACTGTACCACAAATCCTACTTCTTTTACTGTATCATAAAATGGCATGCAATATATATATTATACACATTCACAAATCACGCAAACAGACAGATGTGACAAATATTTCACCTCTGTCCTCTAGACATCTGCCATCAGCCAAAGTCTGTTTGTCTGTGTGTCTAACGCAATAATTTAGAAGAGCACTGAAAAGTTCATAGCTTACTCATATAACCTAGAAATGCAGATTCATGAGACCCTGCTATTAATTTAAAACTGCATAATTCTATTTGGATTATGGTATTGTTCCTGTGGGTAGCAGGCTGGCTTTGAACAGTCTGCGGCTGAGTTTAGTTAAGGGGAACGGGTCTTAAGGCTCCTGCTGCTTCGCCACACACTATTGTTGATCCAAATTTATTGGGGCTGGAACCGCTGCCGGACTATTTGGATGGGAGAAGCGCGCTCAGCTATTTGCCATATAGTGTGTGTGTGTGTGTGTGTATGTGTGTGTGAGTGTTGGCAGCAAGTGAAAAGAGAACAGGGTTTGTGTCAGATTGACAGAAAGCACTGAACTGTGGAATTTTGTCAAAACATAACTCAGCTTATTTAAATAAAGTTTGGGTCGGAGGTATGGAATCAGATAGGACACAGATACACACATGCAGAGAGTCAAACAGCAACTCAAACAGCAACTCATAGAATTAAGGAGATGTCGGAGGCTCTCGTGTTTCTGAGGGGTGAAGACTTTTGGACGTTTGAGTTGTTACCCTGCAGGGAGAGCTGGAGAGGCGCACAATGGGAGGTTAGATCAAGTTTTTGCCGCCCATTACATTTGAGTCACAGGGTTAAGCATCAAATTTTTGGCAAAACAATTATCCAGCGATCATTGAAAACTCAGAGGCTCGTTTAACAACACTGACTGCAGTTTTGAAGGTATTGCCAGAATCCTCGTAGACTCTTTAAACCATCTGGATGAGAAAGTAATCTCTCCGATGCACTCTTTCTGACATTTTAAGTATTTTGGGGGGCTTTTTAAACCTTTAACCTCTGTTTCTTAAAAGATTGTAGCCAGAAATTACATTTCTCCTTGTTCAATATGTTCATAATAACGTTACATGTAGTTAAATTTATATATATTTATTTTCCTTGCAAATATATTATACTAGCTGGTGAACATAGCGGCGTATTTCACGACTGAACAGCAGGATGTTTTTCTCAGGAGTTGGTGGAGACCAAAACCAAAGCTGAAAGGAGATTTAATATTGGTATTAAATTCATCAGGTGGACAGAAACTTGACTCCAAATAAATGCTTGTGTTGCTCAATATCTTAGAGATTTGTAAATAGGCAACTGTTTGCTAACATGTTTAAACTTTAGAGGCCATCTCTCAGCTATTGGCCTCACAACGATTTAGCCTCTGGGGGCAACGACAAATATTTCTGCAGTCCTGGCAGAGGCAGCAGATGTCCAGGCCAGCACTTTCTCTTTAATGCCCCAGTCATTGTTTACAGTCTAACTTTTTAAGGTGTTTAGGCCCAGATGACATTTCAGCTAATCTCTATAAACAGATATCTGCATATGAAATAATAATATTTTAAAAAATGAAAAGGCTACATCATCAACAATAACCAATGGGTCCCGAGATTGCATTTCCGCCAATGCGTTCTGCCTTTTTTATTCTCCACACAGACAGTCTACCTGCACAACCTAAGCACACTCAATCATGATGGGTCAATACCACTAAGACCACATACACACTACAAACACACTACAAACGAAAACCAGAATGCTTCCGATACAACAATCTTGTTCCGTTGCTTACAGACTCTGCATTCATAGATATCTGTTTGTAGAGATTACTAGAGGTGTTTGTATGGCAAAGTGTTCACAGCTTGTTTCTGCTGTCCCCAAGTGGCCAAAAAGTGACCTTTTGGTTTTTTTAAAGATCGCAGGAATATTATTTTTCTGAATATCAGATGCTTGACTATGTGACTCGAATAAAATGGTGATACATGAGAGGCACAAACTGGAGCTAGTTGGATGAAGGAATGGTGGAAAAGGAGGGGCAGCTACTTAATGACCAGTCTTAAATTGAACGTTGTTACTCATTAAGGGTACTCAGGTAGTCGGGGAAGGGATTTATGTGTGCCTTTTTGCAGGGAGGGCCGGCTAGTGCTGTGTACAGTGGTAGAGTACAGATGCATTTTGAGGAAAATTGCATACAGTAATGAGTAAGAAAGCACAAGAGCTGGGGTCAGTAAAATGGGAGTCATTTCCGACAGCATACACTTAAGGTTGACACACAGTGCTTATTAGAGTCACACATGAGAACATACACTAAAAACACAAAATGCTTATATGCAACACATATTAAACACACATTAAACCACTTAGAGAGGTCAAATGACTTCAGGGAGCATTTTTTTTTACAATAGAAACCTGTATTTTTTTATTCAGAACTCTGGAAAACTAGCTCATAATTATTGTGTCATATAATTGGGATCCTAATTATTAACAAGCACATAAGCATTAGCAAGAGCTGCTCCCTGTGGATGATGGGGTTTGAGGACTGAACCCAAACAAACAATAATCACATGAAGTCATTTACCCTGTGCCTCATATTGCTTAGTCTTCAGAATCAGGAGCGTTGTGTCTGTAAGCTTCCTCAGATTAGTGCATATTAACAGTACAGAGCTCCCTGTGTGGGAGTCACTTTCCTGTTCTTGATTAAAGAGTTGATAACACACACACACACACACACGCACATATATACATGCATGCAAACTGAAATAGAGGAAATGCAGAAATGTTTCCCAGTCTCCCATGTCTGTGTCTAATTGAGGGGCTCACAAGGCCCACAGGCTACCCTCAGGAGCACAGGAAGGAATAAATGCCTTGCTTATGGGCAGTTTAATTAGTCATATAGTTTGTGTTGTTATGATGTTGTCATGCATACAAATATGAAAGAAGAGTGTGCTAAAAGTTAGCTAAGTATAAAACATCCAAATTAAGCAACCAGTCAAAATTTTGATCATCTGTACTTACTATGTTTAAATAGTTTACCAAGCCATTTTATGAAAAACTTATTAAATTATTTTTACTTGTACTTGTACATAATATCATGTACAAGTAGCTAAATGTTTGCACCTGTGCATTATGTTCATCTTTCATTGTGGATGTAGGTCAATAGACATGTACAGTGTCCTAATATTGTGTTGATCATGCACAATATCATGCACAATATACAACAGTTATTCCAATCTACTCCCTCTCTTGTCTCTTTCTCTTCCTCCAGTCTGAAGGTGGACGTGTGTGCGGCAGTGAGTGGTGTGGGGATCCCCAACTCTGTAGGTAAGCAACTGTGCACAATGTGGTGAAATGAGAGAGGGAGGCAACAGGGAAAAGCACAGAGGGTGGGACAGTAGTCAGAGCCAGCTCCAGTGTACATCTCATTAGAGTTTCCTGCTGTGAAACTGCAGCTCTGCTGCACCGATCAGAGCGGAACAAAGGCAGGAGGCAGGGTGAAAAGAAGAATAGGGTAGACAGACACAGAGAGAGGAGATGTAAAGTACATTGTTTCCACCGTCTAATGATGCTCTGTAGAGTAAAATGCCTATGGCTCCTTACTTTGAGACTAATGGAAAGTCATGTACAGTACATATGAAGGGATTGTACCATGGGGACTCAACAGTTAAGAGCGTCTGATTGGCTGGGTCACCTTATTTACTCACTACACTCATTCTTTCCTCTCACTTCTCCATCCATCTCCACCTCTGCAACATTCCTTCTGTCCAGATCTGAGAGCAGAGCTGCAGCTGGATTGGTTGAAAGGCACCAGGGGCGGAGTTAAGAGGGTTCTGTTCCTGGACACCCAGCAGCCTCAGCGTACAGGGCTCCTAAAATTGGGACACAACCGCCCACGTGCATGCCTGGGCTACACCATATACCTAAGAGTGAGCAAACACACACAAACTCAAATTTCTGAGCGTTGCATAATGTTGTGTATCTTACATCAGCTGCCCACCTCATTTCAACCAAACAAATTGGACTAACTGTCTATCTTCACTTTCTGTTGCTCTTTCAGGAGGAGGAGGATTTTAGGGACAAATTGACCCCAATCTCACTGGCTCTAAACTACAGCTTGGCTCCACCCACTCATGGCCAAAACCTTCCACCTGTCCTCAACCATTACAGCAGCACTTTCCTTCAAGAGCATGTCAGTATATATATTTTATATACTAAATGAGCATTATATTGTGCATATATAGTATAATATTGTCCTGATTTTCCATATTGTGATTTGGCTATTTTGGGTCCATCTATTGCATATTTGTAACGCCTGGAAGAGGGATCCCTTCTCTGTTGCACTTTCTGGGGTTTCTTCTTTTCTCCTAGTTAAAGGGATTCTTTTGGGGAGTTTTTCTTTACCTGACTCGAATGTTTATTGATAGAGGGTGTCATATACTGTATAGATTGTAAAGCCCCTTGAGGCAATTTTGTAATTTGTGATATTAAATAACACTTACTTAACCTTACTAAGCCCATTTCTGAGCACTTACTACCAAATTTGAGACTCAAATCCATGATCCTCAAATGTTAAATTTCATTTTTTTTTATGAAAATGCTTACCTCAAACACACACAAAAATCTGCTTTACTCAATAATAATATCAAGCTCAACTAAAAACTCAAATCTGGACCAACATAAAACTATTTATCTGTCAAACAAGCCTGATAAAGATTATGTGAAACACATTGCATGCTTCCACTTGTGGGTCCAAGTGTAGTGTAGTGAAGAGTATAGAAACCACAGAGAGAGAGAGAAGAAGAAAACACATTTCATTACAAAATTACATTTTAAAATAACAAAACCCAACCCAAAAAGTAATTCTGATGTCCAAGCAGTGGCGTAGGCAGAAATAGTATTTTGAGCAGGCTAGTACAAAAGTGAGTGGGCCATTTTTAAAAAGACGTAGAATTAGCAAAAAGAACAAACTGAAAAAAAGAAAACATACTGTACACTGTATTACAATGGCAATAGCAGTACTCTGCAACATGCTCAACCAACAAAGCTCAGTCTAAAAATGTTGTACACAACAATATAGATAAAAACCTGTTGATATTAACCTATTCAGGCTAAAATATATTTGCACCTGCAGAAACAGCAGCATTGGCTCTGCACTGTTATAAAATTAACCCTTTTATTGCACAAAGTGGCAACTAAACATGAATCCAAAAAGCAGAGAAGGCGTTTACATACTGCATGACATAGAATAGCCTACATCAGACAGAAATCGCACATGGAACATATCAATTCATAACAGCATTGTTGCTTGAGGATAATCATGAGCAGTAAAAGAAAATCAAAAAATGAAAACTTCCAGCCAAGCATTGTTTGAATTATGAAAAATATAATGAAAAGTGTCCAGCAAGGCGCCAAATCTTAGACAGTGTATCGAGTCCATAGCAGTGACAGGATCAAAGAAATCTAAAAACTACATCACTCACAGATAACTTATCTTCTTATTTAATGTGGGCATCAGTGTTAACAATTTCTTACTAAATAGAAAGGTTACTAAGTTACTTAAATAATAACGCAAGAATCATGAAACAAGTTTTACTTAAAGCGCCCATATTATGCTCATTTACTGGTTCAGAATTGTATTTTGAGGTTGTACCAGAATAAGTTTACAAAAAAATATATATATATTTTTGTTGTACCACATATTGTTGCAGATCCTGTTTCCACCCTGTGTGTTTAGGTATCTGTTTTAGCTACAGAGTCAGACATCTCATTTCTATAGTATCTTTGTTGGGAGCCGTACATGCGCAGAAGCTAGGTAAGATCATATCAGCTAGATAACTCTTTCTCCACCTTTGGTCATTACAAGGCAGGATTAGCTGGGAGACGTTTTTTTCATAATATGGGCACTTTAATGTTACCTCTGTGAGAGCCTCCTCTGTCGCTGATGGGCTGTCAGCTCTGCTGGGTAAATGCTTGCACATGGTTATTCTCTATCTTATCTAAGAAAACTGTCCGTACCACTTTAGAGAGAAGCCATTGCTCTCGCGGTAACTTTTAATAGTGCATTTCTTAACACATCCATGGTACATTGTCTATAAAGCCAGCTAGCTAACGTTAGCTGCTGAAGGCAGCCCGGAGAGTCTGCCTGTTGTTACCATAGCAACCATCTAAGGCTTACTAATTGTTTGATATTTATTCTCTGTTTCAAACAGTTTAGTTTTAATCACAAGAGAAGACACATTAAAAACACAACTGCAGTACTTCTGTTACTATTTCTTTTTTTACATACATTTGAATATTTCTCATAAGAAAACATATTTTCAAATTTAACTGGACGGGCCAGCTGCCCTGGCCCAATACTGACTACGCGCCTCTGTCCAAGACCTGGAAAGGAAAACTATAGTGTGCATATTATGATTACGTATACAACAACACCATGCCTGTGTCCAACTTATGTTTATTTCTATTTTTAGTTTCATGATTATGTCCAGTATACCGTACAGTAACAGTTTCCTCATTACAATCCCCCTCTCTATGCCCCTCTCCCTCTCAGGCCTACATTCTTCTGGACTGCGGTGACGACAATATTTGTATCCCCAACCTCCAGCTCTCTGCCAGCATGTAAGACTGACACGGCCACACCCCCCTGACCCCAACCTGTAAACACTGTGTGTGCGTGCATGCGTGTGTATTAACCTATTCTCTATAGTGTTTCCAGCTGTATAATGTCTCCATGGCCGTATTATACAAACAACGTGTCACCCACTACTGACTGACACACACACACACACACACACACACATTGTGTTACATGCGTAAAAACAAACAAAAATACAAAAAACAGGCCAGGAGTTGGAGATAATTTTTTATGTAACTGCAGCAAAGTGCTTTATTTATTTTGTGTCCTCTACATGTTCTCTACATGACTGAAAAGATTTCTTTTCTATGTGCACTGTTTTCATTTTTTCACACAGGGACCACTCCGAACTGGTGATTGGAGATGACAATCTGGTCATGTTGACTATCACTGCAATGAACCGAGGAGAGGGCGCCTATGAGACAGAGCTCCACACACTGATACCACCAGAAGCTGACTATATTGGAGTGACGCGCAGGTTGGAGGTAATGGACACACACTTTGGCTGAAAATCTGTTGTTTTTTTTATATTAAGGGCCAAAAGGGTAGATACTGAAAATAGACATATAGGATTGAGGCAATTGTCTTGTCATGACTGAAGCATGTGCCAAGGGAGCTATTTGAGGCTGCAATTACACTATGATGTCACATCCTGTTGCGTCTTTGCTCTGTGTTTGTTTGAAGTGAGGCTATCAGCAGGCTATGCTTTACTGGCAAAGCCCTAAAGCCCCTATTATGATTTACAAGCTGCAGTAGTGACCACAGAAATGGATAGGGTCAACTGCTGTGTGTGTGTGTGTGTGTGTGTGTGTGTGTGTGTGTGTGTGTGTGTGTGTGTGTGCGTGCGTGCGCACGTATGTACGCACACGTGTGTGCGCTAATGAGTGTCTAATGGGGCTGTTTGATTGATGAGGTTGTTATTGTCAGAGCATTCATCACTCTTCCTCTCCTTCCTTTCCCCTCCCACCCCATACACTTTTTTCACTCCCTCGCTCCCTTCCCCCTTTGATGGTGTTATACGTCCCTCCATTGTTCTTTTCTTTCCCCTCTTGATTCTCAATGCTCCCTATTTGTCTCTTTCTTTAACTTTTTCCTCATCATCTCACTCACTCTACTTGTCTTTTTCTCTCTCTTCTCCTCCTTTCTCCTCTCTAGTCCCTGTCTCAGCTAAACTGTGAGTACAAGATGGTCAATGAGTCCAGAATGGTGGTGTGTGACCTCGGTAACCCAATGGTGGCTGGAACAGAGGTGAGTTTTTACACAAAAAAAACACAAATCGTTTCTAACTTTTTAAGTAAAACATCCCTTCAAACATCCAAGCTAAGAAGCTGTGTCTGTTACTCCTCAGGTTAATTCAACCTGATTGATGGTTTCCTATGATTACTGGACATCACCCTGAACCTTATTCCACACATTTTGACTATACTTCACTTTCAATGTGCGTGTGTGTGTGTGCGTGCGTGCGTGCATAAGTGTGTGTGCAGTGTGTAATAATAAGAATCCATTTAGCTCTTGGATGGATGACACATGCAGGAAGTCAGGGCTTTGTAAAATAAAGAGTGGTCCTTTCCTACATGAAATTCTACCACACCAGTGTACTTATGTGTGCCACCAACCATGTAACATGTGGTTCAGTGTGTGTGTGTGTGTGTGTGTGTGTGTGTGTGTGTGTGTGTGTGTGTGTGTGAGAGAGAGAGAGAAAGATGGACTACAGTAAATGTGTGTATAACTGTGATTATAAGTTTTTTCTAAAAGTGTCAAGGCCGGTGCGATCTGGAGGTGACCGCATGGTATACTGATAAATCAATTATGTGGTCATGTTTCACTGGAGGAGAGCACAACAAGGCATGTGAAAGGGACAAGGCACGTGCATGTGTGTTCGTGTGTGTGTGTGTGTGTGTGTGTGTGTGTGTGTGTGTGAAAGAGAGGTATAAAAAAAGTAAACACTGTACCATTTTCACTGGCCTCCATGCTGCTTTCTACTGTTTACTAACCCTATGTTGTAAGAGTAGTGTATCTCTGTTGGCGAATAGCAGAGCCAATACATTTATTTGTGTGTGTGTGTGTGTGTGTGTGTGTGTGTGTGTGTGTGCTCCCTTGCCGTCCAGATGTTTCCCATTTTTAACTCTCTCCTTGCCCCATTGGACGTTCAGGAATCCATGAGCTTATGCAGAACACTTCCATGTACCCCATACAGACTTTAGTTATATTGTGCAACGAAATACTTCTCATCACTGGAGTTCATTCCCTGTGTCACATGGCACAGCTGTAGTGCCTCACTGTACTGGCTCTGTGTACGAGATACATGCCTAAAGAAAAGCTGTTTTGGCTCCAGTATGTCCATCTGCCTGTCTTCATTTTATAGTTTGATGAGCTTTGGTGGCATTAAGCAGAATCTTTTTTACCAACACTTTAAGAGAAATGGATGAATGACCCATATGGCAATAATTTAAATAATCATCTATCGGCCATCACTGGAATCCTATTGTGGTGATTTAGACATATTGTCTTACTGTTTTGCATAATTGTTCTGTTATATTTTTTATTCCAAGCAAAAAAGAATTGAAAAAAATAGTTTTTCATGTTTTTACTTTATGAGGAGCGCAGTTTTTGCTTTACACATTTGAAGTTTGGTCTCATTTAATGTATGAGAGTGTAACATGGTTCACTGCATTTAGTTAATTTGTTATATTAGAATATACTGTATGTAGATATTTGAAAAATCTATTTGTTTAAATTGTGACATTTATTTCAGCCATATCCCACAGCCCTAAATTTAATTGTCAATCCATTTAAAAATGTCTAAGTATAGCCCTCTAAGTGGCTATTAAAAGTTAAAAGTGTACAGTTTAATTTCTCTTTAAGCAGTGACACAGTGGTCAGTTAAATTCTTAGCGGTTCCAATGGATGCCATTGGTGACAACTTTGTATGGCTGACCAAAAAGTATTATAAATCCTTTAGAAACTTCTCAAACGACTGCTTCAACATAAACCGCTTTACTCAGCACTGTTTGCTAAAATGTGGTTAAATGCATTGCTTGTGGGAAAGCTTTGTGGCTTCAAGGAGGGCCATAACCCAACACAGAAGCCATGCATTTAGCAATATTATGGCAAAATCATAGTTATTTATTTGAAATACAAATGCAGTGGAGAATGTGACAACATTGCAAAAGTGCTTTGAGAAGTTTCTGTGGATTTTGTGATGATTTTTCTTCTCCGTGAAAATGTACAATCCATTGTAACCAACATAAATTCAAGCTGGCCATAGCTGCTTTTCTCTCTAAAATGCAAAACTACAAACTTTTAACCACCACCTTTCTAGCTGGATGCGTGTGATGCTCAAGAGACAGATTTGCAACACAGTTGACTTCTTCAGGCTTTTCTTGGGCTGTTCTATCATAGCTGATAGTGACGTCTTCTCTCTGAACGACTCATACTCATTTGGTCTCTTTAGATCTTTCCTGCCTGACTTTGTAGTCCCGCAGCCCAGCCTAACCCCCCATAGGCCTGCCTTGTGAAGTGTCAAGTCTGCATGCTGTCATTTCCCTCTTTGAACCATATGTTTGACCTGTTGTTCAGTAGAGCTCACACGCATATATGCACATGCACATGCACACCGTCACACAGGGACAAGCACGTACACACACACTGTCGTCGTACAGTGTATGATGAAATTAATCTTCCACGTGTTTTGAGTTAGTCTAGAGGACAGGAGATTTAAACAGGGGAGAGACAAGAAACTCAATTTGAGCTTTTAAGCGTGTGTAGTCTGGATTTTCTCAAATTTTAGAATTCTTCTGTTGTCAACACACACACACACACACACACACACACACACACATATTCTGCCTATGTAGTAACAGAGGGGGTGTGTAGTTAACAGGAATTGTACTGTCTTTTACTGGTCACTTTAAACATGATGTGGCCTTTGATGTACAGATGCATCTTATTTCTGTCTTTCTTTCCCCTCTGTCATTGCTCTTTAACTGTCCTACTCTTTCTTCTGTCACATGTTTTTTTTTATACATTTTCTCTCTTTTGCGTTTTCTCCACACTCTTGGCCAGCTGTCTGTCGGTTTGAGGTTTTCTGTCCAAAGGCTGGATGATGCCGGACCAAAGATCAGCTTTGAGCTACAGATCCACAGGTGACACACCCACCACGCGTGCACACACACAGAGCTGTTTGACTTTCTTTTGAGCCATGTAAATATGTTCTGTGTCTGTCCTGATCCCGTCACTGTGGTTTGATGAAACTAACCGCACAGACAGAAGAAGACAGATGGCCCATAGGAACACCAAAAAGGAAACAAGCTCTACACAACATGTCCACTGTTAGCTTCTTTCAAATACTTTTGATACATCACATCACTAGACACAGATGGTTAAATGTTGGCAAAGACTGCCAGGGAATTCTTCTTGGAGTCAGCTGAACATAAAAATACAGCTTTAGTATGAGCTTTTGCATTCACACATTTTGTATCATGGCCTCCTGTGTAATATTTGCCAATAGAAGCAGAAGGCATAGTCAGCATCATGTGTGTTTTGTTTCATGCCTTTATTTTATCTCCCTGTGAATCTCCCACAGCTCCAACAAAGATAACTCCGACAGCAACCCAGTCATTTTGAATCTGTCCATTGTTGCCAAAGCTCAACTCGATTTACGTGGGTGAGTCAAGCATCTTTGCAGCGTGAGAACGTGGCATCTTCTCCAAAACACAGTGACAACACTCTTTGTTGCTAGTGTCTGTTTCACAAAGAGACACTTGATCTGGGTTCAGTCTAAATGTTTTTTGCAGGATATTATTGCTCCTTTTATATTGTTGAAATTTGCTAGGCATGTTTATATACAGATGGAAGACAGCCTGAAAACCCATTTCTAGAAATACATTTGAACTAATTATGTGCACATGGGATACTTGTGAGGCTTTGACATGTTCATGAATGCCCATATGCCCACTAATATACACATACACACCAAACACATACACACACACTTACTAATACACACACACACACACACACACACACACACACACACACACACACCTTACATGGCTTAGTTTGGGTGTGGTCAGTTGTACAAACACAGGACACTAACAAACACTTAGGTCAGACTACTTTGACAATCTTCAGAATGGTGTCATGAAATGAAACTGTTTTGCAGCAACCCCTTTTTAAATAGGTCTATGTCAATAATTAACTGAACATTATAAACTTATATAAAAGGCCTCTAGCTCACCCAGTAAGAGCGTTCGCCCCATGTTGGCTGAGTCCTGCACCGTCCCAGGTTTGAATCTGCCCTGTGGCCCTTTGCTGAATGTAATACCTTACCCACTGCACCGATTCGCCGATCAATCTCCCGCTCCATTGTCCCCTCACTCGTGAACAAGACCCCAAGGTATTTAAACTCCTTCACTTGGAGTAAGAACTCATTCCCTTCCTGAAGAAGGCACTCCTTTGGGTTCCTGCCGAGAACCATGGCCTCAGATTTAGAGGTGCTGATCCTCATCCCAACCACTTCAGACTCGGCTGCGAACCGATCCAGTGAGTGCTGAAGGTCACAGGCTGATGATGCCATCAAGACCATATCATCTGCAAAAAGCAGCTGGATTTAAGAGTTCCTGAAATTGCTCCTTCCACCATCCTATTACCTCCTCAGTTGAGGTCAACAGCATCCCATCCTTACTGTACACAGCTTGGATGGTTCCCCACTTCCCCCTCCTGATGTGGCAAACAGCTTTCCAGAAACACCTTGGTGCCGACCGAAAGTCCTTCTCCATGTCTTCTCCAAACTTCTCCCACACCCGCTGCTTTGCCTTTTTCCCGACAGAGGCTGCAGCCCTTCGGGCCATTTGGTACCTCACAACTGCCTCTGGATCGCTCCGGGATAGCATATCCTGGAAATACTCCTTCTTCAGTCGGACGTCTTCCCTAACCACCGGTGTCCACCAGGGTGTTCGTGGGTTAGCGCACTTGAGACACCTAAGACCACAGCTCTCCACCGCAGCTTTAGCAATGGAAACTTTGAACATTGTCCACTCAGGTTCAATGCCCCCAGCCTCCACAGGGATGCACAAAAAGCTCTGCCAGAGGTATGAGTTGAAAGTCTGTCGGACAGGGGCCTCCTCCAAATACCCATTTAGGATTTCCAGGTCTGTCCAGAGTCCTCCCCCACCCCCTGACCCAACTCACCACCAGACGGTGATCAGTTGACAGCTCCGCCCCTCTCTTCACCCGAGTGTCCAAAACATACGGCCTCATATAAAATAATGTAAAATCGATCGTTGATCTTTGGCCTAGGGTACTCTGGTACCACATACACTTATGAGCATCCCTATGCTTGAACATGGTGTTTGTTATAGACAATCCATGACTAGCACAGAAGTCCAACAACAGACAACCACTCTGGTCGTTCCTCCCAATTACGCCATTTATTTGGAGTCCCCCACTGGAGCCCCATACAGGACTTCATTCAAGGTCTCCAAGAAGGCTGAGTATTCCGATCTCTTGTTTGGTGCATATGCAGTCAGAGTTTTCTCCCCACCACCTGCAGGCGTAGGGATGTGACCCTCTCATCCATCAGGGTAAACTCCAAAGTTGCGGCGCCCAGCCGGGGGCTTGTGAGTATCCCCACACCCGCTGGCGCCTCACACCTTGAGCAACTCCGGAGTAGAAAAGTGTCCAACCCCTATCCAGGAGTATGGTTCCATGTTCCGGCTCCTTCCCTCACAGAGAGGTGACATTCCATGTCCCCAGAGCCAGCCCCTGACCTTCACCGCCACCCATGTAGCTTTTTCGGGCTGTGTCCGGCCGGTCTCCGTGGCAAACCCGGCCACCAGGCTCTTGATTACGAGCCCTCCATCTGGGCCTGGCTCCAGACAGGGGCCCCGGGCTTCCTCCGGGCAGGGTCACTTCATCTCACTCTGTCAGTGATTCATAGGGGGTCTCTATAGTCATTCCTTTAATTCCTAGTGCAACTGTAAAAAAAAAAAAAAAAATAATAACACTTTAGTAAATGAACATAGTGACCAACAACAATGTCAACATTCATATTGTAAGTGAGTATTATATTTAGCCTATCAGTGTGTATATGCATTAGTGTCACTGAGCTGTTTTTTCTCTCTTCAGGGTGTCTCATCCCTCTCAGGTGGTGCTGCCATTCCCACGCTGGGAACCCAAAGAGAAGCCTGTCAAAGAGGATGATGTGGGACCACAAGTTACACACATCTATGAGGTAAATGCAGGCCCTTCATCAAAACACAGCTAATGTAGAGATGTACTCAGATGTACTTTTTTTTGTTACTGCTAACAAAGTAGAGGTCTCAATCGCGGACTGTTAAGCTGAAAAGAGTAGAAAAATAGGTGTGGGAGGGTTGTGGGAAAGTAGGCTACAGCAGGTAGTTCTGTAAGGTGAAGTAAACAGCAACACACTCACACACACACACACACAGTAAAAGCAGTAGCTCTATAAAGAATTGGGCTCTGGCTGATCAAAGGTCTCCAGCTCAGAAGTAATTACTGCTGTGAAGGGCAGGAAAACAGAGAAGGGAATAAGGAGCAAGGCAAGGAGGGAGGGAGAAGGAAGGAAAGGAAAGAGGATAGTTCTTAAGACTGGACACAGTGTAATGAGTTATAATCACCGGGAGGAAAAACAAGGTCAAACAGAGGTACAGACAAACAGATAGAAGGAGGGAGGATGGCAGACAGACTGGCGACAGTTTACAATATGGGTATGTGCATGTGTGCAGCATACACGTGATTTCTTTTTGTTTTAAAGGGACGGCTGCTTCATTGAAGCGGAGTGCAGCCGCGTCTGGCCTGTCCTGCAGCTGATAATGATTTTCATTTGCGGTACTTTTCCCAGTTGGCAGCTGCTTCTAGTTAGATAGGACAGAGGTTTTTTTTGCTATTCCAGAATTCCTGCCCTGCAGCACCAGGATCATGTCCTGTTTGGATGACTTGCTTTAGTGTTAATGACCGTGTGTGGGTGTGTGGGTGTGTGTGTGTGTGTGTGTGTGTGTGTTAGTGTGTGTTATTGAATTGATGGTCCATTTAGGCTCATAATTCATTTATACTCATTTTGATGTGGGATGATGAGCCAGGTGATGCTATAGGTTTTACTTGTCTTGTATTTCAATCCCCAGTGACTGAAGGCTGAATGAGTATTATCTTCACTCAAAACACAGGTGGCCTGTGTCATCATCCCACAGTTATGATAACCTAATTATAGCCTCAGTCACTTGAGACCTACTAATAAGCTAAAAGTGACCGCAATACTGACAACTGTCTACATTTATTTCTCTTCCCTCTCTTTGTCTCCAGCTCCATAACTCAGGTCCCAGCAGTATTAGGGAGGCTGAGCTCCAGGTCGGCTGGCCTTCCCGTTTCCGTGATGAAAACCTGCTGTATGCCATGGAGATCCAAACTGACGGACCAATTAGCTGCCGGACGAACACCAGCCTCAACCCACTTGGCCTTCAGGTAACACAACAATATATGAACATTATACATGCTTATGCATGCAAACACATATTCAAAAGCTCATTTCAAGACCCAAAAATATAATTATGGACACATTGCCTGCAGTGAAAAAGAATTACTTCACAGTATTTCTCTCCACTTTCTATGAAACCACCGGACCAAATGCATTTTCAGACTTTTAATTATTATAGGGCTAGCGGCTCAGTCATCCATCCATTTCTCCATTATTTATACCCGCTTATTTAAAACACAATTGTACCCATTGTTCTGGCGGCTTTCCATGTTCTTTGCCAATTGGCTCAAAACAATAGGGGTAGGAGTATTATGCTTTTTAGCTGAAATTAGAGCTGGAATAGTTTCCCATATCTATGATATCATCTGTAGAGTAATTTAAAAAGAAAACATGCAGTGATTTCAAAAAGTGCATAATTATGCTACGAGCTGTAATCATTTATATAAACAAAATGAATCACACAGCATGTGGTTAAAGGTCAGATTTATTTTTCCTTTTCTGTCATTTCCATCTTGCTAACATCTCCAAGTGTCCCTGTCACTGTCAATCTCTCTGTGTAGACTGGACTGATTGATACACACTGGGTTAGCAGACGCGTCTTTCCCCCTGTGTTGGCAGTGAGGAGTGCACAGCATCATACTATCTTAAACTGAATATTATTGGGTTCTTTACTGTTGCTCAGACAAAATCATTTTAAGTTGTCAGTTTGAGCTCTGGTAACTTGTGACATACATTAGTTATGTTTCAACCTTTCATAGTTAATGATTAATCAATACATCTGAAAATATATTAAATGAAAAATAATCAAGTGTCAGCCCAGCTTCCCCACCAGCTTCCCACCAGCCAACATTGCCATTGTTAGAGAGCCTGGGCAACTGTGTTTTGGCCTATATGCCACGTAGGTGCCCTGTATGGTGGGACACAGTGTGGTAAGACATTTTAGCAAGATACCATTTACTAAAATATTTATTTTACACTAATGTATTTACAAACCTCAAAAGTAGTTACTGTCATCAGTGGCCTGTTTCTGCAGCTGCTACCTACTAAGCTGCAGGAAGAAAAAGAAACAACTGTTGTTGCTATGCTGCAATTCCAAAATTAGTTGAGAATAATAAGCAAGTCATCTCTTACACATATTAATATTTTTGCTCTCACAGGCCTCTGTCAGATGCCAGACTCCCAGTGGAGAATCAATGAAAATATCTAGCTATTATGAATCTGATATCTGTGAGCTGTGACTTGGGTCACTCAGTCTCGTTGGTTGTCTGTTGTCTCTCTTTTTGTTGCTGTCAGCTTGACTGTATGAGCTGCAATCAAAAATGCAAATAAAATCTCTTTAAATCCTTCAACCTACAAACCACCTTTTGAACAGATCGCTAAATGTCACACGTTTCCACAGCTAGTGATTTTGTGTCATTTTATTACATCTCTTAATACATCTTTAAAATATTACTTTACAAGCATTCTCTGTCCTCAGATACCCCATCGGCTTCTCATTGGCTGTCTGGGCTGCATAACAGCCCATGTGCTACACAGACCACACTAAACCGCCAACATGTGATAATCAGGATGTAATATCTGTCCTCAAGAGGCCAAAACACATGCTGTAGAAGGAACCTTTAAAGATAAAAGAGGACTATGAACCAGCAACTTAGCATTTGTTTTCTGCTTTATCGTCTCCTGTTTCCATTTGAGTTACTGAAACAACTTTCCTTTTCTGTTTCAGATTTCCACTCTCCAAGATACACCTGAATTATTGGGTTTCTTGAGGAACACCAGCGCTTCTCATCGCCATAAACGAGCCGTCACTGCTGCTGAGAGTTATAGCGGTAAAACTTTGGTGAGCCTCACATACATGTACATTCTCTTAAGAAATTAAACCAAATCATTCGCTAGTGTGTAATGTCTCTCCGCTCTCTGTTTTTTTCACCGCAGAACTGCACCAATATCTCATGTCTGAGGATCATGTGTATCGTTGGCCGGTTGGATCGTGGGCAGAGCGCTGTGGTCAAGATCCGCTCGAGACTCTGGGCTCACACTTTTCTGCAGGTCAGTGTCTTCACCTGCCATCTTGATCATTTTTGATTGATTATTTGTTTGTTGGTTTACCTTTGAAACAGCAGATGTGAAGGCTTCACATCTGCAATTTTACAATAATTTCCCTTAATACCCTAGTTTGTTGTTGATGTTGATAATAAAAAGCAACATAATTAAAATATATGATTGATCAAATTGCACCTTTTAAATAATAATAATGTTATATTTGTCTTACAGCGGCGTAATGACCCCTACATCCTTAACTCTACCATATCCTTCATGGTCACAGCCATGCCTTACCGCATCCAACCCTCCACCCTGCCGCAACACACCACATCGGTACGATGCTGGCAGTAACAGAAGTGTGTGAGACATGTATTAGCACCTACAAAAACCTAACCGTATCTCTCTGTGTCCTGCAGATGGGGACCCTGGTGGTATGGGGGACTCCTGACGTGTCATTTGCTGTTCCACTTTGGGTCATCATCCTGGCCATACTGCTGGGGCTGCTGGTGCTGGCCATGCTAACATTAGCCATGTGGAAGGTACACACACACACACACACTAACATTATCCAGCATTCCTTGTGGTAGTTTGATTATCCAGTATTACACTAATTGGTTAATGTGATCCCCTCAGTGTGGTTTCTTTGACCGGGCACGTCCACCAGCTGACGATGACGTCTCCGATCAGGAGCAGCTGACATGTGATCAAACAGGGGACGCCTAGACGACGCGTGACAGCTTCTGATTGGAGGACTGTGGTTTGTGAGGGACGTGCACCTTCTGAGTAACTTAAATCAGATCTGAGATCTGTATTAGTTGAACCCTATGTTCCTACGCTGGAGGTCTTCTGCCTCGAATTAAAGTGACAATATGAAGACTTCAGCGCCACGCAGACAGGGACTGAAGAACGAGGTTCAAACCAGACAGAATGGGACCAAAACACACTAAACAGCCTCAATCACACACACATTTCCAATGTTTATGTATCCATTGTGATGAAGCACCAGAACTAAAGACAAAATGGACTTTGTTGTAAAGACAATGCTTTAAACGTTTCTGAACATTTCTGTGTGTCTGTGTAAGTGAGGCACAAAGATACTTGAGATCTATGCACAAGTGCTTTTGTGAGTGTAAGAGTGTGTGTATGTGTATATGTCTGCTTGTAGGTACTGTATAAATGTGTGTATCTATTAGGTGCCTCTCGTTATGAAATCAGTCAGTTATGAAATTATTTCCCAACCTGATTTAATTTATCCTAGTGTTCTTCTAACTTGGCTGTATACAGATGTATCACATATACACACACAGATGCAGCCACATGCATAAACACAAAGGCACAAAGTGGATGTCTATATTTATGAATGTATGTGCAATATTTGGGCGTTGCGTGATACTGAAGCTTGTTTACACTGGCATTATTTTATTAGAGGTTAATATTTCCATTGTTTATGTATTAATTGGTATATTAGATATTTGTGTTGCTGAACAACAAAAACAAATGTTTGGACGGGTTTACAGTAAAACCCACCATATAACTAACTTATTATTGTCTTTATAGAATGAGTTTAGAGTTTTATCTTTAAAAAAACAGTCCATATCTCCACAGAAAAAGCCCTGCCCTGCTACTTCAAGGTTTGTGCCTGTTATTTTTTCTAACGTGGCAGTTGATAAGACTTCAAAAACTAACTGTAAAGATAAAGAGTCCATGTCAAAAACACATTGTAGACAGTCTGTGACTGTGTGCAACACTGCATGTAACGTATGACATTTAACAGTGTCTTTAATGTTCTCATATGCTTATCTGATATTATCATATCATATTGTGCACAGGCAGGCAGAACAAAGTGGTCAGGGTATCAACAGCACCCTGAAATTAAAATTAACCTTTAATGTGTCATGTTTGAGTCATATTTGATTTTCTTAGCGAGTGTGAATTTTCATCAGAATAAAGTGTTTGATTATACATTCTTATTCTTTGCTATTGCAGTAGTATGTAATTGAACTGTACATTGTCCTTTCCAACAAGGAGTCAGAGAGTGAAATCATCATTGCATTTTGTTGCAAAAAGACCACAGAAGCATAAAATAATAGGAAATTGAAACATGCTGTTTAGCATATTTCATTTATTCTACATGTTTGAATTACATTTAGTTGCCTTATTTTAACATGCTTTGAACATGAATCAAAGACCAAATGGATAGACTTACATGGAGTTGTAATAGCGTCTGAATCCACGTCTTTTCCACCCTAAAAGAAGGACTCTCGCTCCCCCAGGTGGTGCAGTGTAGAAATAAACCTGTATAACTGTTTTCTGGAGGAGCAGCAAAATAATTAATTGTGAAGAACCTATGTGAGGCAGGACAGGGACCTCTGGTGGAGATGACTTGAACACAACTCTTTGGTGACGATCCTTGAATATCAGAATAAAAAATTAAGGACAAGTAAAAGGATAACTGTCATACATTTTTTTAAATATTACTAAGCAATGAATTGGTGTAAATACTTGTCTGTTAAAGGTTTTAGAACTGAGAAGAACCACGTTTGTATAGTCTGTAAGTGTAATGCATTGTGGGAGTTTGATTTTGTGGAACGACAAAATGTTTAATCTTAAAGTGTGTTTTCAGTTCTGAGACATAAAACGTTCACTGATAAACCTCCTGTCATTTCTCCAAATTCATTCTCAGCAGAATTTACGATACATACCTGACAACATCACAAGTCCTTTTTGGGAGATATACTATTTGTTGCACCGATTGAGAGCACACACATCTATCTTGAATGTACCTTAAACAAAACATGATCATATCTGGGGTTAGCCTGCTCATATCCCATCTGCAGATGTCCTATCTGTTACAGGTCAAAAAGCCCCCCAAAAATAATCTATAAAAACATGCTCATATCTATTTGTATCCAGTACAATATAATATGTGCTTCAAATTTGAAAAGTATTACCTGTATATCTGTTAGGTTAGAGCCAATATGTACATGAATAATTTGTTTATAAAGGGTGCAGCAGCGTAGAGCTTGTTTTGGGGGAATGGACTGTGGATGAATCCATGTAGGTTAGACTGCTGCCGATACTAGATTAGTCCTTTGATATTTCCATAATTGCATGAATCCAAATACCATTTTGTCATTTATGAGTTATTAAACCAACAATCAAAAGTATTATTCATCAGCAGTGCAGCTAAAAACTAAGATCATTTTTAAACACAAACCATGTGATTTCCATGTCATCTATTCTTCCCTTCAAATGAAGGCCTGTGTGCAATATAATATGAGGCACAATGGGCAGTCATGCTAAACCCATTCAGGCCGTGACCTTTCTTGGTGCACTTCATGTGACTGAAGCAGTTCAACAATATGCAAAAAAAATTGGTATGCTGCTCATAGGAAGTCTTTCTGATGCTTCACCACATCAATCATCACTTTGCATTATATTGTTGGTATTCATGTTCATCCTCTTTTCTTCTCATACTGTTGTTTTATCAAAGGAGCTACCTTGTGCAGGGAATGTGTTATATTGAATGTTTCAGAGAAAAGTGATTAGGACATGAATAATAACAAGGGTTAACATCTTAAGGCAATACAAATATTCTGGAAAAGAAATAGCTTTTTGTGATTTATATACTACATCAAAATATACAGTATATTTTAGCTATCAAAACAACAAAAGGCAAAACAGCATTGGTAATATTGCAGGAAGAAATTCTGCAATCACTCTCCCCAAATAGTCGCTGGTTCAGTGTTGTCATGGCTGGTATTCAGAATATGATTGTGTGTTGTGTTGGAAATATCAAAGCAGGAGAGCGGAGGTGAAGATATTATCAGGCATGTCTCAAGTGGAAACATTTATCACAGCCGCACAGTTGACAAACCCCGGATTAAAGTGTTGCTCTCCACCTTTGCCATTCTCACAAAAAGAGACACTGTGTTTTTTCTTTAGAGTCTTTTTTATTTCTTTTAATATATATGATCAAATGTAAAATCAAACATTTGAATTAAAGATTTAACAGTTTATGACTAGCAAACCTCAACACCATCAAAATAAGGGAACATTATTGTTATTTACTGTACGTAGGACATACTGTATCTTAAGTAAGATTTATTCAACAAACAGACCTGAATTACAAAAAAAAAAAGTCTTTTACTCCCATAATTTCCTTTTGTTTGTTTTTTGAGCTGGTGCGAAATAAAATCAATATCCTGTATTCCTTTCAAATAAATTATGTCTTTTTGACATTGAACTTCACTTAAAGGTGCTCTAAGCGATGTCACACGTGTTTTAGGCTACAACATTTGTTGTCACATACAGTAAACATCTCCTCACTATCCGCTAGCTGCCTGTCCCCAGAACACACTGTAAAAAACGTGGTCTTTGTAGACAGCCCAGGGTCTACAAACGGCAACAAAAACAAACTGTGCCCACCTGCACCACAAAGCATACACAACCACCGTTCCAACCAATAACCAACCAGAAGGATTTTGGGTTGGCACAGGAGGGAGGGGGAGGGGACAGGATGAGGAGAGAGGGACGAGCTAGTCTTGTTTTGTTTGAAAATGCTTTGAACGTCAACAAGAAGTAACGTCACCCAACATCGCTTAGAGCACCTTAAGCTCTGTACATGGGGATCAGTGTTTATCCTCTCCACTGACTACAAGGTCATACCAACATTATAATGGAAGACTTTGGCTATTTACAAATCACTGAGATGCTGTACTGTTAGTGTACAGTTTCTCTCAGACATGCTGTACATTACTTCTGTGTATTAGTTAGACTAAAACACGCCCCCACCCCATATAACAAAGTGCAATTCCATAGATCACCACAAGGTGGTGTTTATACACCATATTCAACATTATTTAGAATGTCTGAAAATTACAAATGTTAAAGCGCCCATATTATTATTTCAGATTCCCAATTGTATTTTGAGGTTGTACCAGTATATGTTTACATGGTTTCATTTTCAAAAAACACCATATTTTTGTTGTACTGCACATTGCTGCAGATCCTCTTTCACCCTGTGTGTTTATGTCTCTGTTTTAGCTACAGAGTGACACATCTCACTTGTTTTAGCTACAGAGTGAGACATCCCACTTCTATACTATCTTTGTTGGGAGTCGCACATGCGCAGTAGCTAGGTAAAATCACATTAGCTAGATAACTTTCTCCAACTTTGGTCAGTACAAGGCAGGATTAGCTGGGAGATGTATTCTAAACGAGGGCACACTTGTAGAATACCTGCAGAACAGGGACATGTAAGTAGTTCTTTTGGAGATTATGGTGAACTAGATCTGTGTTGTAGCAGTGTTTTGTGGTTTTGGGAATGAGCATGCTATCGCTAGCATGTGCTACGATTAGCCACCTCATCTCGGCTAGTGACGTAGAAAGCTGTGGAGATTTTGAACAGCTCACCTGGAGACTGAAGGCAGAGGACATTCAGAAAACTGTATCTCACTCAAAACAGCATGGATGTTTTTTTTCCCAAGTTTTTATGTGTGTGGAAGCACCAGAGACACAAAATAACACCCCATTATTTTTTCATAATATGGGCACTTTAAGGGGCCCAGCTAAGCATATTTGTGAGTAAAACGAGTATATTGTTATTTTTTTGAGCTCTAAACTTAAAAACCCTACACACCTGTGGTCCATCCTCACAGGTTAAACTGATCAGACTTCGTCCCAGGGCTGTGTACACCTTTATTCTCATTGTGTGCCGGGACTTTTAAGTAAATTTTCAAAACTTTGGGAAAATGCGCTTATTCATTTTCTTGCGGAATGGTACATGAGAAGATTAATCTTCACACTTAACTCTCAGCAAGAAAACTAATATACTAGGTAAACTAATACTAGTTTATTTCCCAAAATGTCAAATATTCCTTTAAGCATCAATCCTACATTGCACAGATAGATCTGTCATGATGCCATTTGGTCTGTATTTGAAAAATAATAATTTCTTTAAGAAAAAAAATGCAAACACAGGCCAGACTTACAAGAGAATAAAAGGGCTACAAATACCAACTGATGAAACAGTATGGCTACTTTGTAACAGTGAAAAATATAACCACATCATTTTGGAGAAGAACAGTCACTGGGCAGTGTTTAGCCTGAGCAGTCAAACACAGACGAGAACAGTCTGGGAAATGAGTATACAATAAACACCTTTCAGGAGTTATAAAAAGGTTAATGGCTATTGTGATAAATTGCAGTTGATATTAACACATACTGCATGTTACAATGTGCAAGCGAAATTCAATTCTGAGGAGGCCAAATGTATGTAGATGTTCTTAAAGAACCGTAGCACATTCATAAACATAGATCAATACCTGAACTGAGAGAAACTATAGCAGGACCACTTGATTGGTGCGTTAAGGGAATGATTGAAGGAGGCGCAGTGGCACATACAGTACATAGGCTACATAAGGGTTAGAATATCTATCACACACACTGTACACTCTCTAAGATACAATTTACTGTACATGGTCAACTCTCTCCTTCTTTTTCTGTATAATAGTTCGGTCATCAAAAATAAAGTTGAGATAGTTTGCCCGAGTTGTGTTTACATTCCCTGCCCTGGTATATAATGTTTTCTTTCAATGATAAACCTGTAGGACAGATGAAAAACAGTCAGTTGATTATTTTCATTATCTCTAACAGCTGAGGAACAGGGACACCACGACCACCACACTCCTGCTGGATGCTTCATCAAAGTGCTGATGCTCAGAACATACATATATGTGACTGTGGACATGCTGTCTCAGGCCTACACACACATGCACGCACACACACGCACACACACACGCACACACACACACATTTCCTGAGTATGAACTGTAGGATATTTATTTTGGCTCTACTTTAAGAAAGAACTATCATGTACACTGATCGAAGAAAAAGAAAGCTGTTTTAATCAAAACAGCCATACTCTGTTATAACAGGTATGGACTTAAGAAAGTTATACCATCATTGGAGAAAATCCGTAAAAACTATGTGCTGCAGTGAACTAGGTACATATATATCTAAGGCCATAGTTTATGTAAAGAAAGCAATAAGATAGGTCAATAGAATGGGAAGGTACCATTTTTTATAATATGTTAATAGCATGCCATGTTTTTTTATTTTTCATTTCATGCTGTTTGTATTTAAAGTTACTTTAATCAATATTTGTTTAATAACAATGCCTCCGATAATTATGTGTAATGTGAAAGGGAGAGATATGATTCTCTGAGACTCTGTGGTTCCTTTTAGCTCTAAAAAGCTATTTAGCCTCCTTCCGCTCACTGTTTTGGTTTTATGGACTGCAACATTCTCTCACTGCTCTCATCAGCATCGCTATTTTAGGTGCAACAGGTGGTTTTCAGTGAAAAAGCTCCGATAAACCCATTCTTAACTACCTGCACAGCACCAAACGGCAGACAGACAAAGTCAGCATTTAGCTGGTGATCGTGATGGAGAATTTAGCAACTTGAGGGCCAGAGATTTCTCCCAGTAGCTGGTCGAGAGCAAAACACAGCAAAAAGTAGAGTAAACTGGATTTACATTCATCAGACTGCCTGAAACATTACTCCAAATAAATAATAATCTGTGTTGCTGGATGTTTATGCACTTGTTTTGCAAAAGTTTGCCATATCAAATCTGATTTTCTTTGCTGCACTGTGGCCAAAAAAAAGTGGCCCAAAAAATCAACTAAGTAAGCCAACTACTGTATGGTTAATTTGTAATGCTGCACATATTGCTGCACATATCAGGGCTAAATACAGGCATTCATTTGTGACACATGCGGTCTTTTAAAAGAATTATGATTATTTACTTACTAAGGTAAATTTGACCCAGAGGAACTTGATCAGAGAAATGCACCCATGTGCAACTGCTGTCACCCATACATTGCAAGGCTATCAAATAGTACATTGATTCAGGACTAATTCAGTGATTTACATTCAGGCCTTTTAAAGATTGATATTTGGAGCATGTATTGATGACTGAGCTCACAGCTTCAGCCACACAAACACACCTTAATTCTGTGCTGCGTCTGACACTTGTGACAAAAAACACACAGAAAAACACACACATACCAGCACAAACACACACGCACACACAGGCACATACACATAGAGACAAGTGGCACAAGGCCACCTGCAGCAGAGCAAACATCAGCAATGTTATGGAAATTAAAATAATTAGTAATTAAAATAAAACTCAAAACCTCATCAGATACACAAGGCAGCAGAGATCACAGCCATGATGTATGAGCATTGTCATTGAAACTTCAAAGGTCTCTCTTTGACTCCAACCACTCATAAACTCACACTACAAACCAAATACACAGTGAAACAAACAGGATGACAGTCACAAATGATTACCCACTTTGTACACGCTGACATTGGGGTCTGTGCTTGTTTATGTGATAAGAGGAATGGTCGACAGGTTTAAGCCACGTTACACAGGAGATCCAGCTTATGATATGTGACACGCAGGTGAAATGTCTCTCAGGTGTCTGACTACCACTCATACTCAACATTCACGCTGCATTCATTTTTGCTTTCAGCATTGATTGCACTGATCTCGTGTGTGATACCACTTATGAAGGTGCTCTACTGTACTTCACTGTAGATATCAGACTTGTGTGAAGGAAAATAAAACATGTAAATACTGTATAAACTCAGCCTATATTACAGTAGTCTGGACAAAGAGGAAAGATAAACACAAAGCAAACCACAGGTAATCAAAATCCCTTAAGTTCTTTCAACAGTCTATTCTTTTGTTCAAGCACCTTTCACTCCCAGTACTAGAGTGACCCTCTATGCTGATTTTTACCTCCTGAGGGATGAAGGAGGGTTTGGGCAGAGTCAGAGGAGGCTCCTCCTCAGCTCTCTCAGTCTGGTCTCGCTCTGGAGCGGACCAGCGTCTCTTGCGGACTAAGGGTCTCTCTGGATCACCACATTGCATTTTGGTAAGAGCAGGCATGTCTGTTTTCACTGATTCCTGTCTCAACTCGCCAGTCGCAGAAACTGCCAGCATTGGTCCAGCTCCGTAGATCCCCTCCCCTAGTCCTGGAACTAGTCCCAATCCTGGTGGTAGCTCTAGTCCTGGTCCTGGCCCAGTAACTTGCTCCCTCTCCAGCCTGTCTGCAATAGAAGCCTTCATGAGGAGCCCACTGTTTTTGCCTGCAGCGTTTTGACTTTTACTGTTTCTTACAGTGGCATCCACATTGTGACAGGAGTCAGAGAGGTGACCAGTCTTCAGCTTGGTCCCTAAAGCTTGGCTGTCTGTTACTGAAGTGGTCCTCAAGCCGCGGAGGGTCAGCGACACGCATACATCACCCACACACAGCTTTGCGCATGACAGCTCAAACAGCTGGGTGGTCCTGTCTGGGCAGCAGGACGACCAGCCCTGGCCAAATACAAAGAAGGGGTACTCCACCAGCACCTCAACACACACCTGGAGATGAGCATGTGCACAACAGACATAGTTAGCTTTTGGCTAGATACAGAATATGAGTGGAGGATAGTTATAAAAGAAAGACATCTGTTTAAGGCCACTAAATTTGTATGGGATAATGCATCCTGGAAATTATTCTGTTGGCATGCGTTTTTGTTTCAATCAATACATTTTTATTTATCACATAAAAAAATGTTAAATCAAATTGTATACCAACAAGGTCACAGGTGTGATAAAATGATGGCTGAATTCCATCCAGCTGCTTCATATTTAAGGTCCTGGGATTTTATTGAATATTTTTATGTGCAGAGCTATCCCCCACAGCGGCTTTTTGATGCTATCGGGGGTGCCAAAGATTTTCAAATTTTACACAGAGTGGCTTAATTTTTTTTTTAAAGAATGATGAATGAAGAATAACTTACCTGGGCTTTGAGCTCTCCCACAGAAAACTGTATGACCACAGCATTAGGACTCTGTCCACTGTCAATACGCTCAACAGTGCTGGAGTCAATCTTTAGCTCACTGCTAATCTCTGCACTCTGGATGAAGTCCTCCGTCTTGAGGTCTTCTACGCGTTTCAGCTCCCCGTCGGCCAGCTGGATGATAGAACCTCGCATGAAGAATGGAGGAAGTGCCACAGGGGAAGATGAGGAGGAGATGGAGTGGGAGGCTTGAATGGAAACAGGGGCGGGACTGGGCACAGGAGCAGGAGTTGGGGAGGGAGCTGCCGCCACTGCAGGAGGTGGGTTTGGGGCAGGACTGGCATCACTGGTGCCTGTGGGATTGCAGGGTGAGGTTGATTTCCATCTGGTCCAAGCGCCTCACACTTGGACAGGGCTGTGGCCAGATAGGCATGCGGCATGGCAGTGGATATTTGAGGGGTAGTTGTAGCAGTCAGGGCGCTGACAGTACAACTAACCTCAATTTCTGTGCCATTATTGGTGCCACTGACTGGGATGAAGAGCGACTGGCCACTCGGGATGACCAGGTGCTGAGGCAGTGCTGCATGGTAGCTGACAGCATGCTGATTTGCACTGGTGATATAGCCAATGATAGGTGGCTGTGTGGAGGAATAGAGACTGGCTGGCAGCTCCTCATGGGGCAGAGTGGTCTGGATGACTGTATGAGGAGCAACAGACTTAACCACATCTGAGGAAGAGAGGGGGGTGAAGGAGGAAGATCTGGACACTGGTTTTCCCAAACAGATGCCTCCTTTCTCAGTCTGGATAAAGGAGATCTTATTTGTGCCAGTTTCACGTTCAGCTCCATGGTTGGGCTGGGCCAACAGCACCAAGGAGGTCTGGAGTCCAGCAGGGTTTTGGCCATAGTCTGCAGGCAGGAGGATATGTCTGGCCTCATAGCTCTGGACCTGTTGATGGTTTACTTGATGAATGGGAGTTTTAGTCTGTTTGACTAACTCCAATTCCCCATTCAGCACACCCTTAGCATGCCCCTCCATTTTTTTTCCAGCTGAACCATCTGCATACTGAACCACCAGCTGGGAGGGAGCGAGGGTGAGCGTTTGAGGGAGGACAGTTGTGTTAGGGTGGAGCTGGAGGTGTGCTGTGGGTGAAGTGACAGAGTTTCCGCTAACAGCCAGAGGTGTTCTGCTGTCCAGATGAAAGTACTGGCTGGTGACTTGGGGGGAGCTTGAAAGCGACACAGGAGTTAGTTCTGTGGAGGAGAGGCCTATTTGAAACTGCTGCTCCCCTTTGGTGTTGGGGGAGATGAGGGCAGTAGTGTAGCCATCCAGCTGGGAACGCTGTCCTACGGCAGAGTTGTTAGGTGCAGAGCCAGCATTGGCGGAGATTATGTGAGAGGAGATGTAGCCGGCATAGGGCCCAGAGCTGATGAACTGAACGTTGGGTCCCAGCTGAGCAAACTGGATAGTCCCGGCCTGCTGGGGGAGGGCTGTGGGGTAAACGGTAGGCAGAGAGGTCAGGGGTACCGCAGACAGAGGAGTGGCCGAGGAAGGGATAGAAGTAGAAGGAGAACAGGAGGAAGTGGAGTAGATAGGACATCTCGGGCTCTCTGCGTCCCTGGATTTGCAGCGTTCACTTGCTACACTTGCCAGCCATGCTAGGTTCTCTGTGTGGGGGCTGTCAGTAATCACTGCAGCTGGAGGTGTGGCTACTACCACTGGCCTCTGCTCCAGAGCCAGGATCTCACGCTTCTTAGGGGGCAGGCATCCATTACTCCGCTCCTGGTTGGATTTCATTGTGCCAGTGTGGTTAAAAATATTCCCAGGTGGGTAATTCTTATGGATCTGTCTTTCTCTCTCTCCTCCACTCAACGGTTATGTGCAGCGGTTGGCCTCTCTGTGTGCTGCGTGGCTCTGGCTCTCTTTGTGTTCACTGGTAGACAGCTCTAGGTCTCAGACCAGAGAAGATGGTGTCACTCCAGCTCACAAAATGAGCTCCATAGACTTCATGCGGAATCATCTCTGAACAATCCACCTCTTCCACGATGTCGGCAGGAATCTGATGGCAGAGAAAAGCTCAAATTAGATCCTCATGTTACAGAAAATGAAATGTAGAAGTCCAAATCATGGCGTATCGATTTTTAAGCCCTCTATGACACCTGAATTTGGACTTTATAGATAAACTTGACTTAAAACTCAATTCAGTCTCATTAGTCTAATTGCACTGCAGAACTAGTTCAGTAAGCACATCCTGTTTATGAACCACATTAACAAAATGTTCCTGCAGGGTTGCAAATGTAAAACACCAAAATCCTTCACTCTTAAAAATGCCCCCACTTTCATATTTGTGGAGGTGTTATTCTTTGTTTTGCCACAAGGTGGTACATAGTTTAACGACTGCAACTGATTTGTGTTAGTCTAATGCACTTGAACACAA
This sequence comes from Etheostoma perlongum, assembly GCA_026937815.1. NCBI lineage: Eukaryota > Metazoa > Chordata > Actinopteri > Perciformes > Percidae > Etheostoma > Etheostoma perlongum. The sequence goes on from CM049376.1 coordinate 15,658,033, forward strand.
AATGTATGCCATTCTCTTTAAGAAGAACCTGGCATAAACTAATCTGTCAAAACTCAACCAGCCTTTTTATGAATAATAATAATTGACATAATGGAAAGTACTGTCAAATGTTGTGTGTCATCATTTGCATAACATGGAAAAATCTCATGTTTGTCATGTCTCTGTCATGTTTTCACCAACAAGAGTTTCCTAAACTGTGACGTTGGTGTGTCTGGGTGTGTGTAAGAGCTCATGTGTACAGGGTTAGTGTATGTGCCTTGCTGTTGGCTGTTATCTTGCTCCAGCCTCTATGGTAAAAAAGCAGAGCAGAGTGAAAGGATAACAGCACAGAGTAACAGCCTCATGTTTTTGTTTCTGTTTTAACACTCCCTGTCCCAATCTTGTGGGGCTACTGAAAATATAACATCCACCTCCAGACAGGAACTCTGGGTCAGTGAGCACATCAGAAAAATAAGGTTAAAACAATATGGCTGAGTATTTGATTATGGAACATTACAAAATGCAAATGGGCCTCACTGAAGTGCTTCAAAATATTTTAACAATGGCTTTCTGCTGTACCCTGTTTGAGTGGTGTTTCAAAGTTCAAGGGAATATAAAGTGGTCAACAAACAATGAATGAGTAGGAACTCCTTAGGGCTTGGTTGAGTGAGAGGCAGACTGAAGGCTGACTTAAATTAGAACTGAAAAAGCTCTTTTTTTCAGCAAGAAATGGGGCGGTTAGTGGAAAACAAGACGTATAAAATGTGGGTTAGTGAAAGGTAACTGTCAACAAGCAGCAAGCCATTATCAATGTATGACTGCAGGGCTACACCAAAATAAATCTCTGCATACTGTAGATCCCTATGTATGCATGCTCACATAGCTCAAACATGCACACACAAGAAAAACAAACAATAAGCAACGCATTCATTAGTTCAACGACAATAACATGCAGCCTTTTGCTTCCCATGAGCTCTTTTTTACAGTTTCTTTCCAGATTGACTGTTCTTTCCTGCAGGCTTATCTGTGGGTCAATGCACACAACTCCGAGTTGTTCATTAGCCAGAGGCACCACAGAGATGGAGTGTATGACAGACACTCACACATCCATCCATTCATTCACTTTTATCCCCCTACAGTACAATCAGAGGTGCTGGGCTATTACAGTGCTAAATAGTATTTTCATATTACAGAGGAGGTTCATTAAAGCAGGCAGCCACAGACATGTTATATAAAGACGGACTGGGGAGGAACCACAGAAGGCGACCTTGGTCAGATTCTATTTAGGTGCATCTACCTCTAATGCTGGCTTTGACAAGGTCATTGCATCCAAAAGTAGCAAAGCCCTCTGTTTAATTCATCTAACCATACAGCCTGGTAGATCCACCAGATGTAACAAAGGGGGAAGAGCAGCAGAGCTGGAGAGAAACAAAATGAAAGAGGAGAGTGAGGGGGAGAAGAGGGAGAAAGGCAATGTAAGATGACAGAATTGTGTAGAAGGAGGAAAGAGAGTAAATGGTGGGGGGTAAGAGAAGAAAGAAGATTATAGGAATGAGAAACATGGAGAGAGAACGGGGAATGAGGAGAAGACAGAGTGCTGCTTCTCCTGACCCACATTGAGCAGCGCCTGCAGCATCAGAGCGCCATAGCCCCCGCCTCGCTGAGAGATTCCCGATCAGCAACACAGCCGCCGCTACAGCCGTCGCTACACTGTGCACCGCTCAGTGGCAACAACCCCACCTCAGCAACACCGTGTCAACACTGTAATGACATCACATCTGAAGCAGAAGTACCTCCTATGATTATGGCAGCTTTGGAAGACAATGCCAGCATGATCTGATTTTCAAATACCACAAAAACACACCATTACTGTCAACAGACCACAGATACAATGGGATGCTCTTAAAGGTGTCTTTCCTTTCCTCATATGACCTGAACACAGCACTCTCTGCACATGGTCACACACAGCGCAGCAGTCAAAAGCCTCACTAGATGTTCCAGCGTCAGCCTATTATTAGAACACTGACACCAACAAACATACGGCTTATGCGATACTATGGAAAACAAAGGCGAGCTTTCAAGATATCACACTGAGCCAGACAGCACAGGAACCCTGAGTCAGTCCCCAGGCCCAGGACTGTCACCTCTGAGACATGTATGGAGGGATGACAACAGAGAGTGAGGGGGGACAGGATGCTCTCTGTTCCACTTATCACACTGTTGCTTATCAGCTCAGACAGGGTGATTGAGCCAGCCTTGCTTGTGATCCTCTTTCATACTCCCACATAAAAATCTGCACAAACCAGAGGAAAAGGTTTGTGTAGCAGCGTTTGTCTGCCATCACTGTGTGCGCAGGAGGGCAGATGAGATGTTTTCATTCAAACTCCTCTCTGTTGTCTCCAGGTGAGAGATGCCCCAGCAGAGTTACATCTCATCTCTTACGCAGCAGTCGCCAGCTCCTCCAGTCCCCTGCCTTTACTCCTTCCGCCTGAGCCCTGAGTCTTCTCTCAGGTTCCCAGAGCCACTATTTACTCCTCGCATTGATCCATGGCTTCATAGCAATAACATCCCTCTGCAGCAGGATGATGCAGAGAGGCGATAGAAAAGCAACACAATTATTTTGTGACAAAAGATGAATGCAAAAACCTAATGCACCAACTCTGGGGTAATAAACCTGTTGTCAATACTGCTATTACATCATATTTCACCTGCTAGACCAGTCGTAGATACACAGTGAATACACCGTACAGCAAATGGCTATATATAGAAAACAAAAACATCATTATCAATCTGAGCTCTGGCATAAAACAGAGGGGGGGGTACTGTGGAAGACAATATGTCCGTGCACGGATGTGTGATTTGCTGCATATAAATAGGACCTCCCCTCCCCAGCTCCTTACAAACATAGCTGCTTTAACCACAGAGCAGATCAATCCAAGGTATTGCTTTTTCTAAAACCCAAAAGAGCCCTATTACTGCCTCTTCGCTGTACAACACTGGTGACTGTGCCTTTAAGAGGAGGGCCAACAGTGTAGCAGACTAAAGCAGACAGTGAGAACAGGCAGTGGGTTCAGGCTGTTTGTCTTCACAATGACTCCAGAGTTCTGCATCACTGCCTGACACACACCAATCATACAATATACAAGCAGAGCGGGGCATCCCTCTCAGCGATTACAACTACAACCAAACAGGGTCAATGCTGTTAAATCTGTGACTCTGAACAAATGCAGTGACTGTAGCCTCTGGGGGGGCTTTAGACTGACAGTGAGAGCGAAATAGTGTAGTAGCAGGGAAGAAAATACTACTATGCCACAAATCAAGAGAAAAATACAATCCCCCTCCCCCCCTCCCCCTTCTGGTTAGAGTACTAAGAATAGCTCACCAGTCTCTCCACAGCCACTGCTTGCAGAGCATGTCCAAGGATTATTCCTGCCTCTCTGTGTATGTGTTGTGTGTCTGTGTGCATATGTGTGTTGGAGACGTATTTCCTAGGACTCCTCTTCCTGAGTCTCTCCTTTGTGCCGCTCTCCTCTCCTGGAGCCTGGTGCTGTAGCTGCTCCAGATCTGCCTTCCTCTCTGGACTCTCCGGTTTGGAGGCTACCCTGCCCCGGCAATTGGCTGCTGACGGTAAAGGAAGTTCCCCACAGCTGAAGCTAACACCAAGTCCTGCGTTCAAGGCTGCTCCAACGCGTGTTATGCAAGGCCACCAGACCGCCAGCTCCCTCTCTGCCTGGCTGCTTCTCTCTCTCTCTCTCTCTGTGTTTCTGCCTCTCTCCCTTATCCTCGCTACCTCCCTCCCTCCTCTTTCTTTCTCTCTCTCTTTCAGTACTCCACTGACACAGCTCCTCCCACAGCCAGCCTCATCAGCCGCATCAGGTATTCATTCAAAAAAACACTCTACTTGGCTTAGCGCCCAGACTACGCTCATACAGAGAAGGACGGAGGGGGAGGGAGCAACAGACGGAGGGTGAGGGAGGAAGAGAGAGAGCTGGAGATTCAGAATGCATTTTCTCAGACGGACATACTGCATGAATGTGGATAACGGTGGTATACTCACATTGTCATATAAATGCAGAGACACTAACACCTCTGCACGCACACAAACCAACAGAGGATTAAATTAAATTGTTGAGTGTGTTATCACGTCAAAGCTGTTTTAATGCACTGCTTCCTTCTTGTTCATTTCCATATGCATTTTTTTTCTGCAGAAACAAATCTCTTCCTAATCTGCTCTGTGAGCTGCTCTACAATTAGAGTCTCAACCTTTATTCAGCTGCAAAGTGACTCAGAGTAACCTGCCACCCCATCCCCATCTCTTCCCCAGAGATATTTTCCTCAGTGCAGGCAGGCAGTGCTGATAAACCCCACTACCCCCACCCAACCACTTGGCAGCACTGGGGCCCTTCTCACCCGAAGGCCTCCTCCTTATCCTGTACAGCACAGAGCAGAGAGAGCCAGGCTGCAGTGACTTCACCACCAGGCCAGCTAGCTATCTGCTCCTCTGCAGGCGAGGCAAGCAGGGTGTCCCCTCCACCTAGACTGCAGACCTGGAAAAACACATAAAATGCAACAAATCACACAATGCTGCTACAACAACAAGAACAGGCCTATTGAATAGCATTGCACCCACAAATGCTCTTGAATGGGGGGGGGGTTACTAAACATTCTCATGGATGCATCCAACAACAAAATGTGTAATAGCTATAGGGAATGTTGCGCATTTGCGACTTAACTGCATATAGAAATTATTCCTTGAATTATAAACAATCCGACCACCTAATTTAAGTATAATTTGGAGAATGTTTTTCTTTAACCCTCAACCCATTTGGTCCAAAAACACACAAGTGATAAGATGTGTTTGACCAGATACTGAACCTGAGGGGAAAAAACATGTTCTGTATGTCATCCTGCCAAGAGGCCACAGCCTCATCTTCCTACTGTGACTAATATTCCTTCAAAGAAGCTTTCAAACCAAACCTCAATGGCATCACAATCCTGAATGGAAGGAAAGTGAAGCAGGAGGGCATCTACGAAAGATTGCAGTTTCATTGCCTTGAAATGTCTCACTGTACTGTACATTGAAGGTCTTGAAATGTCTCCTTGTACTGTGCATTGAAGGTCTTGAAATGCCTCGAAATGTCTCCCTGTAATGTGCATTGAAGGCATTGAAATTTCTCCCTGTGCAGTGAAGGTCAGAAGTAATGTCAGCCAAGCCAGTTTCCTGCGAGAATTCACCAACCCAGCTGGAGTCACACAAAGCAAAAATGTTCAATGACATGAGTAGATAGAGAGTGAGACTGTATAAAGACAGAACTGTCAAATCTGTCTCTCTGTTTGTAGCTCTATCAAAGACTTCCCCAGACATTTCTGCACAGGGAAAGTCGGCAACGCTTTACAATACAGTGTATAGGGTACTGACAGTGTAGATACAAGATAAGAAGGTAACATTCTTGAAACGTTATACTTGGTATTTCTTTAAAATTAGTCGATGTAACTTTTTATATGATGTGATCTGATGACCATGACCTGTAACCGCAAACTAGGCTAACAGTGAATATAACGCTATTTTTATATAGTTTTTAACAATGCCTTTATGGTCCGATTGGGATTTTTCCAGTGAAGTCACAAAATGATTTACGATATGTAGAACGGCTCTAATACATTCTGACGGGTCACAGATATCTTTGAAACACAGATGTTGTTCAGATACTGCTGAATACTTTTGGATGCTGTTTATTGTGGTCTAACCTGACATAGGGGTTTTGCAGGCCTAGTTATGTACTCTTTTACCCTGAGCATACACAACAAAGTGTTACATACCTCAGTGTGGTGCACAAACACTAATGAGAGGGAGTGATCCAAACTATAACATCCATGTCATCTTCTAAACATTAACTACTGAGGGCTGATGATCCTGAGTAGTAGTAGTAGTAGTAGGCCTAACTTTAGTAAAGTGGGGGTAAAGTAATAGTAATAGTCATGGCTATAACATTTGCAGCAGTAGCACTCTCTCTCTCTCTCTCTCTCTCTCTCTCTCTCTCTCTCTCTCTCTCTCACCATCTCAACAAATCAACGTTGCATTGTGCTTACAGTCCTCCATTTTTAAACACTCTAGATGTTTCTAAGCACACTGCATCTCCGTGCTCTCTGTTACTCGTATACAGTAGCCTTCAGCAGAAAACACACTGAAAACTCAAGTGGGCTCCAGATGCTGCAGGTTACAACACTGCATTGACCTTTACTGAGAAGCAAAACACACATTTGAATTTAAGTTCTGGGTGAACCTTTTCAACCACAACCTCCTCACAAGCTGAAGAGATGAAACCCATTACCTTGAAACTGTTAAGTGTCCGGCAAACAATTATCCAAGCTTCAATGCCCACATTGTGTTCTGCATCCTCACCATACACTCACTGAGGCTAAGTGAGCCTCCTCCAATGCAGCAGACATGTCCAGACATGTAACAACACTGATCTTCATACACACAGGACGTCAGTCACGCAGCAATATGGAAAATGGCAAGCTGTTTTTCATGATGTGCTAGTTACTGTTTGAATAAATTATTCATAATTTTTCAAAACTTTCAACATTTTTCATTTCCAGGAATAATGTTTACAATTAGCAAAAGTTTGCAGTTAGGTTAGACGTTAGCATAGAGTTGGTGTTAGTTTTAGCTACATTTAACAGCGGTGGAAGAAGGCTACTCACTTTTTTATACTGAAGGCAACACTGCTTAATTCATCAGCAAGCTAACTATTGCTATTAGCTTGCCAGCCATGTTAGCTGTAATGTTATACCGATATTATACATATAGAAATCATTGTGAAACACTACTATCAAGTTTTGTTTACACTTTGGTTGTTTTCTTTCTCACTCTGTTTCTTTTCTTTTTTTAAAGCCTGGTTTTCCTTTTTAATGGCATAATTGATTCAAAGTTCATATAAAAGTTTGCACTACCACCAGCAAGTGGACTAAACCATGTGCTACTTTTTAGAATGGGAATGAGCCCATAGAAAAATCTCTTTTACAGTTTAAAAAATCTTGAAATACTCTGTCATACTATGTTAGCCCAACAGTAAATACTTAATTTACTGTTCTATTCTTGTATTACTATAATGCTAAAACCAATGCTTAAAGCCTACCTCATGTTGGGGCCATAGTAAGTCCCACTATTCCCCTGACTAGTAGCAAAGATCAGTGTCTATATTAAACCATCTTTGCTAGTAGTATTCTTAAGTGTGTGAAGCCTGGCACACAACATCATGGCTAGACCACTGCATCAGCACTTCTTATGCGCATTCTAGCCTGAGCTCAATAGAGATTGTGTAGAGATTGTGGGGCATCCATGTCTGATCACATTCCTTTTATTACGTTACTTGACTGTGCTAGTCTCACTGAGATGTCTCAGGAGGTTAATGGGGCCTGTAAGGCTAAACTGGATTGGCCTAAAGTCACAAATGAAGATGTGCATTCATACTGCAGAAGATCTGCTGTAGGCCTACTTTTGAGCACTATATCTCTGCCCAAAAATGCAATTTAGTGTTATGATGTAAATTGTAACATAAGCTCTCACCATGAGGAACTTTGTGCCATATATGAACATATTGTGGGATCTGTGTATGAGGCCAGTAGGCCATTATTTATATATACTTATAAAAGACACTGCATCAAGCCAGGGTGGAACAAATATGCATGGAAAGCTTCTTGGTAATGATGTTACTGGCTTCTGGAAGGAGGTGAGAGCTCTGAACAGGGACAGTGCATCATTACCATGCAACATAGAGGGAGTTTCTGGGGTTGATAACAGCTGAATTGTGGAGGCAACATTATTCTGACCTATTTAATTGTGTTACCATCAAACCTTAAAAATTGGATATGTTGTCAATAGTGAGAAAGTGGGAATCACAACCAATGGGATCTATCAAGCTTTTACACAGCTATCTGATAACAAAGCTAGCGGTTCAGATCAAATAACTGCAGAGCACCTGAAATGGGCAAGCCTGAAGGTTGCAGTTTTTCTTGCTATATTTTTACTGGCTTTATGACCCATGGTCTGTTACCAGACTCTCTGTTGTCCATTACTTTGGTGCCTGTCATTAAGGTCAAAGCAAGCAAGGTGGGGAGTTTGGGTAATTATAGACCTATTGCTTTAGCTAGTGTATTATCAAAAGTCCTGCAAAGAATTTTATTAGATAGGTTGTGTGTTTATTTAAACACTTAACTGAACTGGTTTGGCTTCAAGGCCAAGCATGGTACTATCTATGTGTTTATGCACTAAAGAGACAGAAGACAAAATTCCTCTGTTCTATTGGTTTTATTGATGCCTCCAATGCTTTTGACAGAGTTAACCATCACAAGCTGTTTTTGAAATTGAGTTGAAGAGGGGTACCAAAACAGTATACTGGTAATTAGAATCCTGATTTTTTTGGTATTCCAGTCCGAGCATGCAGATCAAATGGGGAATGTATTCTCCTTTTGGTGTTGGTAATAGAGACCGTCAGTACTATCACCAGCCCTCTTTAGTATTTACATGGATGACTTGTCTGACCAGCTAAGAACATGTAAGACAGGATGTATGACTGGTAACATGCTAGTGAACCATCTTACGTTGTCTCTCCTAGCAGTGCGGGGTTTCCGGAGTTGTTAAATATGTTCTGATTATGGTGTCAAATTTGATGTGAAATATAATGCCAAAAAGAGTTTGGTTATGATCTGTAGAGTGAAAGGGGATAAGGACCTTATTTTACCATCTTTTTAGCTGTCAAGGCAAGTGCTATTTGATTGTTGTAAAATTAAGTATTTGGGTCACATCTTAACAGATCAAATGTCAGAGGATGATGACATGTGCCTATACATGTCATCATCATCTGACATTGCGTGTTTTATATATAAGTGAACATGCTGGCCAGGAAGTTCTCTTGGTGTTCTGATAAACATGTAAAAATAAACCTCTTTAGAGCATATTGTACTGATTTTTACACTGCCCCCTTGTGGATCAAGTTTAAAAAGGCAAGCTTCAATAAGCTGTGGGTCACTTATAGCCTAATGATTTTGTGCATATACTATTCAGAAAACCACGGTGATGTAGTGTAAGTGAATTGTTTAGTCAAACTGGAGTTATTATATTCTCTGCTTTACTGAGGAATCTAATGTATAAATGTATTGGTTGCCTGAATTCTTCTTGTAACTATTTTTACAACTGATTGACCTGAGGTTCAGTGCTGTGCGATACCAGTCACCCTCATTTTTCATTTGTGTCTGTTCTTTTGTATCTGTTCTTTTTAATTGTGTTATATTTTTGTTTTTTCTAAATGGACCTAATAATAAAAGCTATCTATACCCCAGAAGATTTTTATTTTTTTTTAAAGTAAGTTTTGGCGCAAAGTTCAGTATGTGAGAGCAGCCAACAGGAAATACTAAGCATTAGTAATAAAGACAATGGAAAGTGGAGTGTGGGTGGTTAGATTTAGAGGGCATCTGGTATCAGAGTGGGAGGTAAATAACCCTGGCTTGGTCTTGTCTGAGTGTAGACCTGTCTCTGCTGTGGTGCGCTCCAGTTAGGAGGAAACAACATGCACACTCCACACTATGTGGGGAGAATGTAAAAGCGCTCGCTGCCATGGCAACAGGGCAGCTCCACAGTCTCCAGTCCCCATTAAGAAAGATGGGTGGCAACGTGGCTGTAGCTCAATGGTGGTGTAGCATGACATGTTGAAAGAGCCTATTGAAAGCCAGTGAATTCAGCAGTTAATGAAAAGAGCTAAGGGACAGCTAATCCACCGGGCAGGTGCTACTGACCTCACCTCTCTATTTGGGTGTACGCACTTGTGAAAGGTGTGTAGATGTTACTTCTACTCAGCTTCACTATTTTGATCCAACTCCAGTGAGTTCAAAATGACCTTGAACAGATTAATTAAATGTCTAAAGATGAAATAAATGATGGGGGCAATGGGTTTAAACTCTGAAAACCCACAGTCCTGTTTTTTTATTTTTAATAAGCTAATGAAAACAGTGTCCTATTGATTTTAAGGTAACTATAAGGTCAAGGTCCTTTATTCATAGAGTCCAGAAAGGGCTATCTACACACGCCTATGAAAATGTGCTGTGGCATAATCTATTTCTGTCAACTATATGACTATGTGTTATGTCACATCAGATGTGCCATGTTTGGAAAAAGTTTTAGTTTAAACAGGGTCGGAATGTTTTCCTTGTAAAAAAAACAAGTGCTATTTGATTCATAGTTGAGGCAGTTCTTAATGTAAGAGAGTACATCAACCTGTTACATCAAAAATTATAACTATTGCCACTTTCTACAGACATCTTACAAACAAATGTACTCTATCAGCCAAAACAGACTTTCTTCTGTCCTCAGAATGTTATATTTAAGTAACTAGGATAACATATTCCACCAAACAGACCATTCGAAAGGCATGTTTCTCAGTCAAATGATTGTGGTTTTACTGAAAGACGCCCTTGAGTTCTTTGACTCTGTTACATGAAGATACTGTGCATGTGGTGAAAGCCAAATTCAGCAGAACAAAACAGATTTCATCCTGAGTCAAGTGCCAAGAATCTTTTTATTCAGCTGAAAATAGCAAGCCACTGCTTACGCACATCTCCCAGAACAGAGTTTAGGCAACTAAAAGATTGGGTGGGAGTTATTTGTGGAGGAGGAATACAAGCCACTGAAGGAACTCAGTAGAGTTTGTTCAAACACATGAACCAAATCAATCAACAAAAAAAAAACACCAAATGGTGTACAAACAAAACACTGAGCACAATGTGCAACCAGGAAGCAAAGTTATTGTTGATTTTTAGTTTCCAAAAATGTCCACCTGAGATTTGTCGGGTGGTTTAACAGAAAGACAAATGAGCCAAGAAAACTCCCTTTAATAATATTAACTGTTAGTTTCTATGACACAATGTCATTATAGCGTACAAGTTACAAGTAAACAACATGGATCAATGTTGTTTCTTCAAGGAACCCGAGCATCATTGAAATGACCTCAGTGAGCTCAGTAAAAGCCTACCCACTCTTCCTACTGTGGTGTAGGTTCAACACCAGATTCACATAACAGAGGGCAGTGTATAGACTTCTTTACCTGCAGTCGAGAGTTGAATGGATCCTCATTGATCTTTAATGCCAAGATATATGTTTATCTCAGCATTATGTTAATGAAAGATAACTAAAATGCAATTTAGTGTTATGATGTAAATTGTAACATAAGCTCTCACCATGAGGAACGTTGTGCCATATATGAACATATTGTGGGATCTGTGTATGAGGCCAGTAGGCCATTATTTATATATACTTATAAAAGACACTGCATCAAGCCAGGGTGGAACAAATATGCATGAAAAGCTTCTTGGTAATGATGTTACTGGCTTCTGGAAGGAGGTGAGAGCTCTGAACAGGGACAGTGCATCATTACCATGCAACATAGAGGGAGTATCTGGGGTTGATAACAGCTGAATTGTGGAGGCAACATTACTCTGACCTATTTAATTGTGTTACCAGCAAACCTTAAAAGTTGGATATGTTGTCAATGGTGAGAAAGTGGGAATCACAACCAATGGGATCTATCAAGCTTTTACACAGCTATCTGATAACAAAGCTAGCGGTTCAGATCAAATAACTGCAGAGCACCTGAAATGGGCAAGCCTGAAGGTTGCAGTTTTTCTTGCTATATTTTTACTGGCTTTATGACCCATGGTCTGTTACCAGACTCTCTGTTGTCCATTACTTTGGTGCCTGTCATTAAGGTCAAAGCAAGCAAGGTGGGGAGTTTGGGTAATTATAGACCTATTGCTTTAGCTAGTGTATTATCAAAAGTCCTGCAAAGAATTTTATTAGATAGGTTGTGTGTTTATTTAAACACTTAACTGAACTGGTTTGGCTTCAAGGCCAAGCATGGTACTATCTATGTGTTTATGCACTAAAGAGACAGAAGACAAAATTCCTCTGTTCTATTGGTTTTATTGATACCTCCAATGCTTTTGACAGAGTTAACCATCACAAGCTGTTTTTGAAATTGAGTTGAAGAGGGGTACCAAAACAGTATACTGGTAATTAGAATCCTGATTTTTTTTGGTATTCCAGTCCGAGCATGCAGATCAAATGGGGAATGTATTCTCCTTTTGGTGTTGGTAATAGAGACCGTCAGTACTATCACCAGCCCTCTTTAGTATTTACATGGATGACTTGTCTGACCAGCTAAGAACATGTAAGACAGGATGTATGACTGGTAACATGCTAGTGAACCATCTTACGTTGTCTCTCCTAGCAGTGCGGGGTTTCCGGAGTTGTTAAATATGTTCTGATTATGGTGTCAAATTTGATGTGAAATATAATGCCAAAAAGAGTTTGATTATGATCTGTAGAGTGAAAGGGGATAAGGACCTTATTTTACCATCTTTTTAGCTGTCAAGGCAAGTGCTATTTGATTGTTGTAAAATTAAGTATTTGGGTCACATCTTAACGGATCAAATGTCAGAGGATGATGACATGTGCCTATACATGTCATCATGTCATGAAAGATAACTAAAACTTATCTGTGGCTACCCCTTTTCACATTTAATTTAACTTATTTCCTACACATTACACACTGTAAAATACTTCACTAGAAATTTGCGTGGAAATCCGTTGCCTAAAACCGTCTGCGTTTTGAAACAAGATGAAACTTAACAGGTCAAATTGTAAGTTGATGCAGTATACAAATCAAGTTTACATTAGTAGCCTGGTCATTACCAAAAATCATTAGTAAACATAAATTATTTTTTTCTGGAGTCATGTTGTCTATAATAATAATGCTAAGTTAAAGCTTTAGTGCGTAACTTTTTTTATATTAATGCACGTCCATTGCATTCGATTGAGTTGCTATAGCTAATTAAGACTAGCAGCTTTTCTGTTTCTCGGTATGGCTATGTTCAGAAATATGGAGGACCGTGTCTTTCATATTTAAAAATAAATACAGAAATAAATAAATGCTCAATAAATAAATAAGCACACAATTAATTGCCCCAAAAAATACAATGAAGAAATAAATGTAGGTAGAAATTAAATTATACAGTGAGACATAAATGTATATATCTCTTTTAATTAGCTTCTTTATTTATTCACCTTTGTAATAATTACCTTATTTATTTATTGTCCGTTATAATCTTCAACTTTATTTATTCCTTACTTATTTTTTAAATGTATTTATTTCTGTGTGTGTTTAATTTTTTTGTCTGTTTTATTCTTCCGTTGCATTTTCTACCCTATTTATTTTCACCCCTGGTATTTATTTCTGCCTGTCACTTTTACATTTCTACATGCATTTCTGCTTCATTATGCAAATGAGGAGGGGCGGGTCTTAAGGGGTTAACTTCTGCCCATTGGTTGGTTAGCATTTTACTCCCTCGGTCGAATTTACATGCCACCAGCCACAGACACAACACAGATGGCTAGCTACGGTGAAGTTGTCAGTGAGCTCAGGCATTTAGCAACTGTTTTTGAAAACAATGCTAACGTTATAAGTATTGACTTTATAATTTTTCGTTTAGACGCTCTGACAGAACGTGTGTTTCAGTCAGCGGTGTCGTGCCAATGTACTCGTGTATCCCCTGGCCGCGGGAGCGCGCATGCACACAGAGCGGAGCTTCTGCTGCCCTTCGAATTGTTTAACTGCTGCACTTTGAATTAAACGGAACAAACAGCGACGTGGAAGACTCGGCAGGGTTACCATAGTAACAGGGGTCTCAGTTAACTACATAAATACGTGTATTTGTCTGTTACATTAAGGCGACGTGTCAAATGTTTATAGCGTGGTTTAATATCGAGTGATAGGCGTATCCTCCCTGTCCCTGTCTACCATATGAGTTACATAAGAGGTACTCAAATATCAGGCCGTTTTTTTCACCTGATATTTGGGTATCCCCTATGTAACTTTTGATAAACAACAGCAAACCTCTCCAAATTGTGTCAGGTTGTTTATGGGGTGGGGGTGGTGCATGATAACAGAAGACTTGTATCATGTGGACGCCGACAGTTGTTTCCATTCCTTAGAATTCCTCATGGGTAAGACAGAAAATATGCACTAAAGCTTTAAATATGCAAAGAAACACAACAAATACACAATAGGCTACTTGCTGTTACTAAATAGATAAGACTTAGATAAGTCCCTACTATAAATATTATTTTAGCTTTATAACAGCATCATTTTAAGAGCAATGAACACAATACATTCCCTCCCATAAAACGAAGTTCAATCATATGCAGGTGGCATTGTAGTTGCCCAGTAAATTGTTACACTTGGAAAACTAGAACCTAAAAACAAAATTTCAGGCATATTATCCGTATGTTACTAAAAACGTTGTCTCTTTAAGTTTCTGGAGCTAATGGCCAGAGCTCCCAGTTAGCTAAAACACCAGTTGTGGGGGCATGTTCTAAAGAGTGCCTTTGTGCCTCTTCTTAATAGACACACAATGCAATTAAAATGTCTGTGCAACATGAACAGGGCCCTTACGTGACAACAAAATGCATTTTCAACTCAGACATTGTAAACAAACCGTTTAAATTCAAAGTTTGTACTGTCATCTACCTTGTATCAATCCTGCCGGTAGGTAGCTCGGCCTGCTAGCTGCACGGCGGCGCCCTGCGCCAACTGAATTCCCATGGGACTTCAGCCCAAGACTAGAGCTAGCCTTCAGTAACGCTAATACTGTGCAAGTGTTAGAATTAACTCACTTCGTGTTCGTTGAATCTCTGAGGAAGGAGGCTGAGGGTCAAATTGGAAGGTTATCACAAAGATTTATTAAACAAAAATGATAAGTCAAGGCACAAGAATTACGCTGCAGCGGGCTGAAACAGTTGCTCTACCCGAAAGTTTCACATCTGTTTTTCGCCCCGAAATCTCGTCTCCCCCCCACCTATATTCCTTCTACTCCAGGGGCGGTTCTCTTCCACCTTGTGAGTAAAGTCCCTCCTTATTGGCTCTTTGTTGCCATGGTCACAAGTAGGACAAGTCTGGTTGGTTTTCTTCGCTGTCCAATTAGGAAGGACATGCCCTAACTTCGTCCATTTGGGGTCGTTTTCCCACACAGATCAAACGGTAATTATCATGTTAGTGAGAAGATCTAACATAATACAGTGAATCAGCATTCCAATGTCTTAGCCTAGTCTTGAGACACCAGGTGGTTGGAGACAGATGGTTACTTCCCTTTTGTGAAGCAATTACAATGAACAGTATCTGTCTATATGTTAATAGTCTTTTGTTCCAAACCATAAGGACAGAGACAGAGAGGAAGGAGAGAGGGGGTAGGTGGACACAAAAAGGGTCCTCTTTGATCTTCCTTTCTTTAGGACAAACAATGGTACGCCCACACCTCACAAATACAGAATTAGATCCCATCTTTTCAACCCAACTGCAGCATACATCTTTAATACATTATAACATGTATTATTACATAGTGATGAAACATTTAAGCTTTATTTTATTCAACAGTCCCTCCTTTTTTCACACCTTACTTGGTGTGAAACCTACTATAGACAAAATAAAGTCTTGTACACAAACATACAAATTATTAATAGGAAAAAATGTAAACAATAATGACAAAAGTAAAGAATACTTCATGGTAGATGGCTAACTCAGGATGTAGACAATTATACAAAAGATTCATTTCCTTCTTCGACCTCGTTATCTGACTCCTCAACTTCTATCCAAGGTGCTTTTCTTAGCAGAAACTGTCCCTCCTTTTCCTTAGTTTAAGGCTGTGGTTATGAGCCTATTTGCTAAAGTTCTAATGCAGGGAATGCAACAACATCCACATAACACACATTATTGCTATTGACATGTTGATGCTGTGGAAGAAAACTTTGTACTCTCCAAACATGTAGTTGGAGATTTCAAATGGTGTCTCTACACGACTGTTCTCAGCAAACTCTTCACTTAAAGTGGTGAGTCCTTGTAATGCCCGTGTGACTGAGCCATCTGGTGCCGTGTTATTGGGAATATTTGTGCAGCATGTAGTTTTGAAACTTTTTCAGACTCCTCTCTTTTTCCGCCAATATGTCAAGAGCAATTCTATTTTGATATGTCATCAGGGTGGTTTTGTCTAACTGTTCATGTAGGCTTCTCACAGCATCTCTGGAGTAATTGACAAAGCGTTGTTGATTGTAGGCCAGAGGAAAATAGATTCTAAACCTGCCAAAATTTGATTCCTTGCTTTGAATTCATCAGAAACCCCTCGAGGTACCCCTAAACTGTCAATCTATATTGTTGAAAACAATGTCTTGAATTACATAAACACAAAAATACAACAGAAAATGTAAACATCAGCTGCAAAAGTTGTAAGAAACAAACATGATTTTACAAACAATTCATTTTCTTTGACTCTGACCTCATCTGACTCCTTATCTTGTAAAAAATGTTATTTTCTTTGACTCAACTGTAGCTGCCATGGCTGATTCTACTCAGTGATTAGTGACTAACTTTAGAAACAAAAACAAACAAATCAGAAGATATTAAAAGTCTTTGACCAGGTGAAAAAACAATGGGAACTTAAATCATTTAACAGGAAGGAGAACAACAACAACAAAAATCTAAGGAAGGAAAAAATAAAAAATCTTTAAATCTCTAAATCAAATAGCATGTCAACACAAACACATATAATCTGCACACGCAACCTTACACCTAATCTCAATTTTGTAATGCAATCAGATGGTTTGAAATCTCTCTTAATGGCAAATCTGGGAAATTATTCTGAAGTCCAGATTTTTGAAAGTTCTTGTTCACTGTCGTCTAATCTGGAAACAAAATCTCTGGGGACAAAATATCAGACTGTTGCTGGTTTATTATTAGGCTGCAGTATGTCACTGCAGCAAGCCATGGCGCTTTTCCCATTTCCGCTTGGCTGCCGCTGCTGTAATGAAGGATTGGCTGAATTCGGATTCTTTACCGGTTGGATGGAAGGTGTCTGAATGCACCCTCCTTATATCAACACCCTCCTTTTTCCTCCTTTTCTGAAACATCATTTGTTTCAGAAACATCCAGACGGAAAGATGATGGCGCTATGCTTAGCGTGGCCCTGAGTGGAACTCATCACCTCCTTTTCTGACACCTGGTGTGGATGTCATCGCAGATCTAACTGGGGAAACATGGGAATGGAGTAGCTGGGTGTGCCTCTACTCCAGCACCTGAGGATGATTTGGTCAGCAGAAGTCAGCATCAGGAAGAAGACTCCAGTCTCTCCCCTCTATGCTGGCAGTGTCAGGAGCCACCGCAGGAAATCAGCAACAGCGACGCTCCATGCTCTCCGTCCGTGTCTGGTCAGATCTTTGTTGGTCCCCTGCTGGGCTGTTGATCTCATGCTGTGTGGGGTGTCCTTCACTGCAGCACTGGTAGTCCTAGTCAACAGCACCCAGAATGAACTTGTTCCACCTGGATCTGGATTTCTTGAACAGCTGAAACCATCAGGGCGGACCAGTTTCTGCTTTCACCTGTGAATAAATGGTTTTGACAGACTTTTTGCTTTTCAAAAGTCATATTAGTGTTTCATTCTGGGAGGAAATAACTGTGATATGAGTTTGTCTTTGATCTGTCCATTAATTTCTCATGGAGGGAGAAATGTTTTCCTTGGTCTCTGTGTTTTCCAAAATCCTTAACACAATGGGCAAAAACTTCAGTCCAAAACACAAAAATATAAAATTACCCGTCCAAAAATCATCAGTCCATTGAAAATATACTTACATACCATCAATCACATATATTCAAAGAATAAAAACCACTGCAATTTTCCACTATAAAATTCCCAAAATCTCTCAAGATGGTTGGGCTGTTGATTGATTCTTTCTATTGAAATTTCAAAATTTTGACAAATTGCTATTTTTTGAGCAAATTAATGTCATTATTAGTCTTGCATCACGTTTTTGTGCTACAACACTCTTTGAAGAAGATTGTTTTAACATTCTGTGTGGCCAGCACAGAAGTTAAGCAAATCTTACATTTTTCCTTTTTATAAACTGTTTTACAAACTAGGGAGAAAAAATAAACATCAAACCAAAGAAAAAGCAGCAGAAAATTTACTGTCTTGACTAAAAACGTGCGATTCCACCTCTACAGAAAATCAAAAGTTTGAGTGAAAGAAAATAAATAAAATAAACTTAAATCATGGGAAACAAAGTTCAGAATGAATATAAATGCAATGAACGCAAAAATGTTGAAAACCTCTTATTTATCATTTCAAGTCAAAAAACAATCCAATTGAGTCAAAATTCCAAATATGCATTATCCATTTAAAACCCTAATAAGCTATAATTCCTCTCTGGCACATTTTCTTCTAATGTCCAGTTGCTTAAGGCAGTTCAATTTATTTTCCCACCACTTTTCAGTTGACCTTACTGGAATGCTTAATTTGACTTGTAATGAGCTTTATCAATTCATTCAGACACAATATTACTCATAACACCAAACCAAAAGAATAAAAGAAACAGATGAATCCAAAATAAAAATGCACTTATCAATTACAAACATTTGAGGACATCACACGATGCTAAATGTCACCATGATTCTTTGATGACCGTGACGATTCACCATGAAGACTGTCTGAGTAGATATGCATTGCTTTGTCTGCATCAAGGTGTGAAAACGAGGTGTGAAAACCCCCTGTCCCTCCTTTTCAGTCCTTCATTAACACAGGAGACAATAAGTGAGGTTTTGAAAGAGCGAATTAACACTTCATCAGGGAACAGGAAATAGGATTTTAAAGTTAAACAAGAGTAAGGTATTCACAATCTTTGTCCATATAGGACAACACCAAACATGAAATAGAAGATGTAATCAAATGAAACTAATTATTTTAAATGTTCAATGTTTGACACATTTTCATACATTTTCAACTGCCAGCTGCTCATTATGCATTTTCTTGAGGAACTCCAATTACTCTTTACAATGTCCCACATCAACTATTCACACTTTTACAGCAGTTCCTCACAACACATCGAGCCAGCCATTCTGTGAATCATTTCAATATGGACACATTCATAAAGGTAATCTCATCAGAAATTGAACTTGAAGCTCAGTTTCAGCTTATTCAACAAATAATTCTTCTTAAAAATGTAGAGGTAATCTATTGGGGTGTTTAAAAGTAACATTTTCTAAAACAGATGAGGCCTTTTCCTTTTTGACTTTGTAGCCTGCGTTGGCGAGGAGCATCAGTAAATCTGTTGTACCTTTTAGACAAGCTTGTGTTGTTGGGCTTGCCAACAATAAGTCATCAACATATTCAAATCAGGACAGTTCTTTGTTCTAATCTTCCCTCAATGCTTGGTTGAAAAACCCTGGGCTGTGTTTGTATCCTTGTGGCATGCGGTTGTAGGTATACTGCTGTCCTTTGTAGGTGCAGGCAGAAGAATGCATTTGATAGATCAATGACACTGAAATGGGTGGGATTCAGATTCTGTAAAGTAACATAGTGATCTGTGACGGGAATGTTTTCAGTAGTGGTAGCTAGGTTGATTTGTCATCATGCTTCTCCCTCTTCCTCCTCTTGTATTTAATGATCCTCTTCCTCTCTGTGAGCCATAAGGCATGGGGGCTGGTGGACCCGCAGAAGGGCAGTCTTTGACCCAGTGTGTTAGTTCTCCACACTTGTAGCATCCGTTGAATCGTGGTCTGTTTCTACTGCGTCCTCTTAGGGGTGGTCCTTGGTATTGTATGGGGTATTGTTGTGGCACGGCTTCTACTGGGGGGTCTTCATGGCTGCAGCTACAGCCTTTGCAACTGCATCTTGTATGTCTCCTGCAACTGATCTCATTATCATTTGTTTTCCAAGTTTATTTTTCTTCTTTTTAGTTTTCTGTCTGTACTTTGGTTCTGTGCTGGCTTCAATTTTTTCAAAGATCTTGTTCTTTCAGTCCTCTGTATTTTTGTATGGGGATGGCTGTAGGGGCTGTCTGTCTATCATTTTGCTCATAGTCTGTCCCTGATTTTAATTTATTTCATTATTATTTTTAAAATAAAAACAATTAAAGTACAAATCTAAGAGTGAAGAGGTAAAAATGAATGAAAACAGAAATAAACAAATTGTGAAGTAAAGCTATTGGGGTGTTTCTAAAAAATGAAAATCTAACCTATGTGTGGGTATTATTAAAAATAGTACTATGTGGAAAAAATGAAATAAATAAGAACCCAGGAATTTTAACAAGGCTTTCCAGGTTAAGAAGTGGAAAGGAAATAAAAACACTAATTTATGTAAGTAACTTTGTTCTTGATGACTCTTGCCTCTGTAATTTTATCCAATTTGATTTTGTAATGCTCACAAGGATAAAGATTATACGTAAAAATGCAATCAAGGTGATTCACTTAGGCCCTTTCCTTCTCTGCTACACAATATCAAAATGTAACTGATACAAAGTGTTTTCCCCTCCCCTTTGCCACAGAGTAAAACTCAAAGTTCTGTTTGTTTCCAACTTAATTCACCTCTTAAGGAGCCAAGCTTCTACCATTTCTGGCGGACACTCATGAGGGGTGAATGTTTTCTTTCAACTAGAACTTTCTGTTAAGTTTTTTCAGTTAAAAAATAAAAAATCCACCCAACAATCCCCGGACACTACAGGATAGGCGTCAATGAACGCTTTTTCCTGCTTAAAATCACACTGCTTAGAACATTCACGCTCCCAATTCAACAAAACTACAATAAATTATGTACAGTCAATATCAGCACAGCTGGAGCCGCCTTCTGCAAGCTCCCGGTAACACAGCTACAGTTTATCACCAAACGCACATCCCACCACCACATAAATGTATTTACATTAAGCGTCTCTGTACAATTCCTAAGTGTATCTTTTACACAATTTGACTATATTTATCAAATCATTTCCTATTCTTACTATGGTCACGAGGAAATAACTGAGGGACCCCTCATGGTTCTCAGCCCAGCCGCCGCATAGGTGAGCGCTCCAGGCCAGATCCCTCACAGTAGACTGGCTTTAAGAGACTTTGTTTTTCCTCCGTGCCCCACAGAGACTAAAACTCTGTCGCCGTCTGGTCTTTTTATTTAAAATTTATCACGGTTCTAACCTGGTCCTCTTTCATGAACATTTTACAAATTTTTCTTGTGACCCCGGTCGACTCCTTTCACGAACACATAAATCTTAAATTTAACAGGTCCAACTAGGTCGGCTCTATTCCGATCACATAAACCAAACGTTTATACAAGTTCACCCGGTCGACTCTTTTCACGATCACTTTAAATTTAAGATTTAACAGAATTCACCGGCCGACTTAACGGACTTCTAAATCAGTGCACATGACTCAAACGCTCATATCCTCTGGTCTCTCTCCCCTTTGAAGCTTCACACATAAATACAGACAGTTTGACAAACAAACAATTGCTTTGACTTATCACTTTCAATTGGCTACTTTCAATTGAGTATTACTTTTAAATTACTTTTCCATTTCTAACAGACTTACGAGTTGATGGTTGCTGAGTCTCTCATGCCTAATATTTCCTACATAAACTATGCCAAGTTATGATGAAACAGGTCTGGCTTACCTTTTTAATTCATGGGCCCGCATGAGAGATTCAGCACCACCGACTCCAGTCTTTGAGTTTTCTCCGTCCTTTTCTCAGAGATATCACGTCGGGGTCACCAATTGTTAGAATTAACTAACTTCGTGTTCGTTGAATCTCTGAGGAAGGAGGCTGAGGGTCAAATTGGAAGGTTATCACAAAGATTTATTAAACAAAAATGATAAGTCAAGGCACAAGAATTACGCTGCAGCGGGCTGAAACAGTTGCTCTACCCGAAAGTTTCACATCTGTTTTTCGCCCCGAAATCTCGTCTCCCCCCCCACCTATATTCCTTCTACTCCAGGGGCGGTTCTCTTCCACCTTGTGAGTAAAGTCCCTCCTTATTGGCTCTTTGTTGCCATGGTCACAAGTAGGACAAGTCTGGTTGGTTTTCTTCGCTGTCCAATTAGGAAGGACATGCCCTAACTTCGTCCATTTGGGGTCGTTTTCCCACACAGATCAAACGGTAATTATCATGTTAGTGAGAAGATCTAACATAATACAGTGAATCAGCATTCCAATGTCTTAGCCTAGTCTTGAGACACCAGGTGGTTGGAGACAGATGGTTACTTCCCTTTTGTGAAGCAATTACAATGAACAGTATCTGTCTATATGTTAATAGTCTTTTGTTCCAAACCATAAGGACAGAGACAGAGAGGAAGGAGAGAGGGGGTAGGTGAGGACACAAAAGGGTCCTCTTGATCTTCCTTTCTTTAGGACAAACAATGGTACGCCCACACCTCACAAATACAGAATTAGATCCCATCTTTTCAACCCAACTGCAGCATACATCTTTAATACATTATAACATGTATTATTACATAGTGATGAAACATTTAAGCTTTATTTTATTCAACAGTAGAACTAACACACTGGGTCAAAGACTGCCCTTCTGCGGGTCCACCAGCCCCCATGCCTTATGGCTCACAGAGAGGAAGAGGATCATTAAATACAAGAGGAGGAAGAGGGAGAAGCATGATGACAAATCAACCTAGCTACCACTACTGAAAACATTCCCGTCACAGATCACTATGTTACTTTACAGAATCTGAATCCCACCCATTTCAGTGTCATTGATCTATCAAATGCATTCTTCTGCCTGCACCTACAAAGGACAGCAGTATACCTACAACCGCATGCCACAAGGATACAAACACAGCCCAGGGTTTTTCAACCAAGCATTGAGGGAAGATTAGAACAAAGAACTGTCCTGATTTGAATATGTTGATGACTTATTGTTGGCAAGCCCAACAACACAAGCTTGTCTAAAAGGTACAACAGATTTACTGATGCTCCTCGCCAACGCAGGCTACAAAGTCAAAAAAGGAAAAGGCCTCATCTGTTTTAGAAAATGTTACTTTTAAACACCCCAATAGATTACCTCTACATTTTTAAGAAGAATTATTTGTTGAATAAGCTGAAACTGAGCTTCAAGTTCAATTTCTGATGAGATTACCTTTATGAATGTGTCCATATTGAAATGATTCACAGAATGGCTGGCTCGATGTGTTGTGAGGAACTGCTGTAAAAGTGTGAATAGTTGATGTGGGACATTGTAAAGAGTAATTGGAGTTCCTCAAGAAAATGCATAATGAGCAGCTGGCAGTTGAAAATGTATGAAAATGTGTCAAACATTGAACATTTAAAATAATTAGTTTCATTTGATTACATCTTCTATTTCATGTTTGGTGTTGTCCTATATGGACAAAGATTGTGAATACCTTACTCTTGTTTAACTTTAAAATCCTATTTCCTGTTCCCTGATGAAGTGTTAATTCGCTCTTTCAAAACCTCACTTATTGTCTCCTGTGTTAATGAAGGACTGAAAAAGGAGGGACAGGGGTTTTCACACCTCGTTTTCACACCTTGATGCAGACAAAGCAATGCATATCTACTCAGACAGTCTTCATGGTGAATCGTCACGGTCATCAAAGAATCATGGTGACATTTAGCATCGTGTGATGTCCTCAAATGTTTGTAATTGATAAGTGCATTTTTATTTTGGATTCATCTGTTTCTTTTATTCTTTTGGTTTGGTGTTATGAGTAATATTGTGTCTGAATGAATTGATAAAGCTCATTACAAGTCAAATTAAGCATTCCAGTAAGGTCAACTGAAAAGTGGTGGGAAAATAAATTGAACTGCCTTAAGCAACTGGACATTAGAAGAAAATGTGCCAGAGAGGAATTATAGCTTATTAGGGTTTTAAATGGATAATGCATATTTGGAATTTTGACTCAATTGGATTGTTTTTTGACTTGAAATGATAAATAAGAGGTTTTCAACATTTTTGCGTTCATTGCATTTATATTCATTCTGAACTTTGTTTCCCATGATTTAAGTTTATTTTATTTATTTTCTTTCACTCAAACTTTTGATTTTCTGTAGAGGTGGAATCGCACGTTTTTAGTCAAGACAGTAAATTTTCTGCTGCTTTTTCTTTGGTTTGATGTTTATTTTTTCTCCCTAGTTTGTAAAACAGTTTATAAAAAGGAAAAATGTAAGATTTGCTTAACTTCTGTGCTGGCCACACAGAATGTTAAAACAATCTTCTTCAAAGAGTGTTGTAGCACAAAAACGTGATGCAAGACTAATAATGACATTAATTTGCTCAAAAAATAGCAATTTGTCAAAATTTTGAAATTTCAATAGAAAGAATCAATCAACAGCCCAACCATCTTGAGAGATTTTGGGAATTTTATAGTGGAAAATTGCAGTGGTTTTTATTCTTTGAATATATGTGATTGATGGTATGTAAGTATATTTTCAATGGACTGATGATTTTTGGACGGGTAATTTTATATTTTTTGTGTTTTGGACTGAAGTTTTTGCCCATTGTGTTAAGGATTTTGGAAAACACAGAGACCAAGGAAAACATTTCTCCTCCATGAGAAATTAATGGACAGATCAAAGACAAACTCATATCACAGTTATTTCCTCCCAGAATGAAACACTAATATGACTTTTGAAAAGCAAAAAGTCTGTCAAAACCATTTATTCACAGGTGAAAGCAGAAACTGGTCCGCCCTGATGGTTTCAGCTGTTCAAGAAATCCAGATCCAGGTGGAACAAGTTCATTCTGGGTGCTGTTGACTAGGACTACCAGTGCTGCAGTGAAGGACACCCCACACAGCATGAGATCAACAGCCCAGCAGGGGACCAACAAAGATCTGACCAGACACGGACGGAGAGCATGGAGCGTCGCTGTTGCTGATTTCCTGCGGTGGCTCCTGACACTGCCAGCATAGAGGAGAGAGACTGGAGTCTTCTTCCTGATGCTGACTTCTGCTGACCAAATCATCCTCAGGTGCTGGAGTAGAGGCACACCCAGCTACTCCATCCCCATGTTTCCCCAGTTAGATCTGCGATGACATCCACACCAGGTGTCAGAAAAGGAGGTGATGAGTTCCACTCAGGGCCACGCTAAGCATAGCGCCATCATCTTTCCGTCTGGATGTTTCTGAAACAAATGATGTTTCAGAAAAGGAGGGAAAAGGAGGGTGTTGATATAAGGAGGGTGCATTCAGACACCTTCCATCCAACCGGTAAAGAATCCGAATTCAGCCAATCCTTCATTACAGCAGCGGCAGCCAAGCGGAAATGGGAAAAGCGCCATGGCTTGCTGCAGTGACATACTGCAGCCTAATAATAAACCAGCAACAGTCTGATATTTTGTCCCCAGAGATTTTGTTTCCAGATTAGACGACAGTGAACAAGAACTTTCAAAAATCTGGACTTCAGAATAATTTCCCAGATTTGCCATTAAGAGAGATTCAAACCATCTGATTGCATTACAAAATTGAGATTAGGTGTAAGGTTGCGTGTGCAGATTATATGTGTTTGTGTTGACATGCTATTTGATTTAGAGATTTAAAGATTTTTTTTTTTTCCTTCCTTAGATTTTTGTTGTTGTTGTTCTCCTTCCTGTTAAATGATTTAAGTTCCCATTGTTTTTTCACCTGGTCAAAGACTTTTAATATCTTCTGATTTGTTTGTTTTTGTTTCTAAAGTTAGTCACTAATCACTGAGTAGAATCAGCCATGGCAGCTACAGTTGAGTCAAAGAAAATAACATTTTTTACAAGATAAGGAGTCAGATGAGGTCAGAGTCAAAGAAAATGAATTGTTTGTAAAATCATGTTTGTTTCTTACAACTTTTGCAGCTGATGTTTACATTTTCTGTTGTATTTTTGTGTTTATGTAATTCAAGACATTGTTTTCAACAATATAGATTGACAGTTTAGGGGTACCTCGAGGGGTTTCTGATGAATTCAAAGCAAGGAATCAAATTTTGGCAGGTTTAGAATCTATTTTCCTCTGGCCTACAATCAACAACGCTTTGTCAATTACTCCAGAGATGCTGTGAGAAGCCTACATGAACAGTTAGACAAAACCACCCTGATGACATATCAAAATAGAATTGCTCTTGACATATTGGCGGAAAAGAGAGAGTCTGAAAAAGTTTCAAAACTACATGCTGCACAAATATTCCCAATAACACGGCACCAGATGGCTCAGTCACACGGGCATTACAAGGACTCACCACTTTAAGTGAAGAGTTTGCTGAGAACAGTCGTGTAGAGACACCATTTGAAATCTCCAACTACATGTTTGGAGAGTACAAAGTTTTCTTCCACAGCATCAACATGTCAATAGCAATAATGTGTGTTATGTGGATGTTGTTGCATTCCCTGCATTAGAACTTTAGCAAATAGGCTCATAACCACAGCCTTAAACTAAGGAAAAGGAGGGACAGTTTCTGCTAAGAAAAGCACCTTGGATAGAAGTTGAGGAGTCAGATAACGAGGTCGAAGAAGGAAATGAATCTTTTGTATAATTGTCTACATCCTGAGTTAGCCATCTACCATGAAGTATTCTTTACTTTTGTCATTATTGTTTACATTTTTTCCTATTAATAATTTGTATGTTTGTGTACAAGACTTTATTTTGTCTATAGTAGGTTTTCACACCAAGTAAGGTGTGAAAAAGGAGGGACTGTTGAATAAAATAAAGCTTAAATGTTTCATCACTATGTAATAATACATGTTATAATGTATTAAAGATGTATGCTGCAGTTGGGTTGAAAAGATGGGATCTAATTCTGTATTTGTGAGGTGTGGGCGTACCATTGTTTGTCCTAAAGAAAGGAAGATCAAGAGGACCCTTTTGTGTCCTCACCTACCCCCCTCTCTCCTTCCTCTCTGTCTCTGTCCTTATGGTTTGGAACAAAAGACTATTAACATATAGACAGATACTGTTCATTGTAATTGCTTCACAAAAGGGAAGTAACCATCTGTCTCCAACCACCTGGTGTCTCAAGACTAGGCTAAGACATTGGAATGCTGATTCACTGTATTATGTTAGATCTTCTCACTAACATGATAATTACCGTTTGATCTGTGTGGGAAAACGACCCCAAATGGACGAAGTTAGGGCATGTCCTTCCTAATTGGACAGCGAAGAAAACCAACCAGACTTGTCCTACTTGTGACCATGGCAACAAAGAGCCAATAAGGAGGGACTTTACTCACAAGGTGGAAGAGAACCGCCCCTGGAGTAGAAGGAATATAGGTGGGGGGGAGACGAGATTTCGGGGCGAAAAACAGATGTGAAACTTTCGGGTAGAGCAACTGTTTCAGCCCGCTGCAGCGTAATTCTTGTGCCTTGACTTATCATTTTTGTTTAATAAATCTTTGTGATAACCTTCCAATTTGACCCTCAGCCTCCTTCCTCAGAGATTCAACGAACACGAAGTGAGTTAATTCTAACACAAGCCACAGGCATCATTTTGACCTTTCCATGTAGTTACCTAGTTAGTCACTGATATGGTTATAACCACTACAGTGCTCAATTACCTATTTTTGAGGGGGAAATAAACTTCAAGTTTTTGTCGCAAAGGCATGACCTGTCATCTGGAGGATATAGCCAGCCCACTGGGCGCTCTGTGGATTGTTGTTGGCAGCGGCAGGAGACAAAGGCGGCAACGGGAGAGAAAGAAGAAGCGAGGATGCCGGTCAAAAAGGAAGGAAACTACCACAAAGACCTCCACTACCAAGCCACCAACGGAAAATCCAAAGCACACCAAACCGATGAGCTGGAACTAAGCGTAGCAACGAACAACTACACACAGATTTTTACACCAGCTAGCCTTAACTAGCCGGATAGCCTACTGTGAAATTGTTTTTTATCTCTGTTTTCTAGTTTTTCAACTTTTTCATACTGTTTTTACCCCCAAATATTAATGATATGCCGTAATAATTATATATATAAAAAATGTCGAATAGTTGAGTTTTGATCATATAGATAGGCCTACTACTTTTGTTTTTTTTTATACCGCTACATCAGACGAAATGTTGGGGCAGATATAACTTTCAATTATTTTGCTGTCTCTTTTTTTTCTTTAAAGACCTTGCTGTGTTGATTATAATGCAGCTGTTACCAGGCACCTCCTTAGTCCACGTCTGTGGTGAAGTAGAAACATGGCACAGTCTCTCTTGACATGAGACTGTCAAAAGTTGCCAAGCAACTTTTCAAGATAATAACAGGAGGTAAACATATATTAGGCCAATTTCTATCCCTCAGTTTATCTTCAAACATTAATGTGCAGCAAATTTACATCAGATATTGTGTGATACTCTGAAGCAACATAATATGAGAAGGAGAGGAAAGGCTGAATGTGTCTGCAGTAACCAATGCAGTCTCCATGGTTGTCTTGACAACTCAAGCCTTTTGCTTAAGTAAAGATCTACTGTATTAAAAAAAACAAAAAAAAAAAAACACCCAGAAACCTAATGTTATGATGTCATAGAAAATGCTATGGGTGCTGTTATGCTCCCCGTCAGCACACATCACACACACTCAAGGTCTCTTTATTCTTCTTCACTTATGCTCAGTTTGTACTCACCTCATATTCACATCTATTTTTATACTAGGAAAATAAACTCCAGCACAAGCAGCGTAGGCTACTATGAAAAGTTTATTCAAAGACTATCTGACAGTACATTATGTAGTGCTGATAGGATGCCCACATCCAGTTTAAATTGGCTTAGAGACTGTATGAAAATTAACTTTGAGGGAAATTATAAATCTGGGCTGAGAAAATTTGAATAGACCATCCCTTGTTCTTCAAAAAATTCTAACTACTCTCCCTTCAGCAAAAAGAAAAATACATCACACTCCCCTTTTTGCGTACTATCTTGCATAATAACAGTCCTTTATAAATGCAAATTAAGTCAATATTCAAAACTGTGCTCAAATAAATTAACATTGCCAATGTATGTAAATTGAATCGTTAGTCACAAAGGTCCTCAAAAGAATACCAAAAATTCAAAATGTGTGGAAATGTGTGCACATTTATACATGAGTGTGTGTCCCATGACATCTCTGTTGGAGCAAGCATTCACATCCTTCCCCAGTCAACAGGTCAACAGCCCTCTCCACATACAGAACCCAGCCAGCCTGTACCGTGTGTGCTTGCATGTGTGTGAAACAGCATCAGCCAGCTGCCTTTTCAGTATTTGTAATGAATGAATAATTACCTTTAAGACGACGCAACACTGTATTATTAACAGAGAATACCTTATCCCTATGCCCTGTACATGGCTCTGGTCAGACACAGACACATGGCAAGCTGTGAGCCCTCCATTCTGCCTGTAGATGACTCCCTTGTTAAAAGGGCCAGAAAGGGTGGCAGGAACTCAGGCTGGACACATGACCAACTCAATGCTGTATGGCATGTCATGTGGCAGCAAATAACTAGATTTGTCAAACATGCATCAAACAGCAGACACAGAAAATGGGGAATTTAACACAAAAAAATATATATATATATATATTGTGAGCAACGATGCTCTAAAGAAAAATTCCTTGTATGTGTCCTCATACCTGGCAAATAAAGCTGATTCTGATATATATATATATATATAAATAATATATATAAAATATATATAAAAATTTAACAAAAAACAAATGAAGCTATTTGATGGACGAGTCAATGGTAATAGCAGAAATTAATTCTCTGCACTGCCATCATTAGTGCCACCCTAGGATTCCTATTCAAAGACACAAGGATGATCTTTACTGTGATTTACATAATGTATTAGTGTTTTTAACAATAACTTCACAACTACTGTGCTGGGCTGTTAGGTTTATTGAAACATTAAGTAGGTTCCCTAAAAAAGTTTGTCATAAATTGTAGTAATAATTGTTTCCTTAAGCTCTTCTAAAACCTTCCTCCTGCATTTTCCCTTTTGATACGAGCTAGAGCATATGGATACAAAATTAGATTACAAATAGACTCATCAGTATACAGTGCAGTAATGGTGGCGGGTGGTGGGTAGTGTCTGCCCACACTTTTCTGTTCCTCTATAAAGCCCTTCACAACTATGAGTTATATTATTCCGTCGCCTACAGTAATGGCATGGTGCATGCAGCAGCATGTGGGGGGGGGGGGGGGGGGTCGCTCTGTAATCTGGGAGTACCATCTGTGGCTGTCAGCTGAAGCTGCCACTTAGTGGGCCCAACACAATCACCATGTCAACACTTTGCCAACTATTCAAAGACATGCCAGAAAAATTAAAGGATGAGAGAAATGTCTTTTCTTTCAGGGTAGACGCTTATTTGTGATTGACTTTGTGATGATAAATGAGAATTACACACAGACAGATATTTGTTTAAAATAGTATTTGCAGATTGGTTGTGGGCTTATTCTGCTATTGCATTGAACCAGGAAGAGTGATGTCTGTATGACCAACAAACATACACTAGGTGAAGCCAAACCCCTGTAACTAAGAATGTGATCACTGTGTCCTGTATTTACAATTTCATCTTAGAAATTACTGCATGTATGGATTGCAATTATTAGTTTTAATTACAAGGTTAATTTATTATGAAATATTTAACTTGAAAAACACCTATGCGTCATATTTTCTTAAATAAATTAGAGTGGAATACATTCACAAGTTTTTAGGAAGAAGAGTGCCATTTAGTCAAAATCTTACACATACTGTGTCATACTAAATGGAAAACTTACAAATGGGTGGTTAAGGAAAAAAACATCATCGTCCCTTAAGTGGTTTGCGCCATCACAAGCTTCCAGAGCAGCTTCGATGCAACTTTGCATGAATTATACAAGAACTAAAAAGTCAGTGCAAAATCTCCCAAATGCCTTTGGTTAAGATTTGGTGACTATGAAAATCACAGGTTATGATTCACATCACTTATTTTACCTATTCAGTGACCCTGCTGGCTCTGTATGGAAGCGTCTGCATTTATTGTGTTTCTCCACTTATTTTTGTACCCATCAGTGTCTCTAAATTTATATACACCCATTACATGAGGCAAAAATATAATTGCATGTTAACAAGTCAATGCAACTTAAGCTAACAAACATGAGGCCACTTAATTTGTATCAAAACATTTTGGGAATTATTATATAGCAGCGCAGACAAACTGCTAAAAGACATACGTACATCTCGAACATGCAGGGAAATAGTGGTGGTTTCATTTAATCTTTTTAAATGCAAATAACAGCTAATCACATAAAATGTGTCATACATTAAATTTCAGTCACACACATGCTTTTAGAGTAAAAGGAAAAGCAATTGTGATAAGGTTAACATTTCCTTTCAATACATTTAAATGTGCCTAAGAACCACAGAGTTTCAACAGCTAAAAGAGCTGATCGTGAGGCCGTAACTCCTGCAGTGATGAAGGTCAACAACTCAAAATTGAAAATTCTGAGTATACAACGCTCTTAAGACAATATTTGAATACAAAGAGATACTGAAGGTATAATCTCATCAATGCATGATTAGCAACTTCAATACTGAGTGATAAGAGATATTCACCCTTAATCTGCAAGATTAGTATTTTAAAGAGCCAAATGTGGTGTTAATGAAATGGTACCATATACCATAATTATTCCTGTCTGCAAAGGAGACATCAATTTGGCACAGGAACAGTTTCTGAAAGCAGCATGTAGCATTACATGCAGAAATACAGTACGGGTCCGAGACAAACCAAACCGAAGTTGTAGGGAACTGAGATAGTTCATACTGATGTGTATCAAACTCTCTGCAACCATCTTAATGCTCCTGCATGTTCTGATGATACCTTGAAAGGCTAATGTCTGAGTTCTGCAGGTACTTATCAAACAAAACACACTAGCACCGTGCATGTTCAGTATTAGTGTAAGACTCTCTTCTGGGTCATCTGATCCTGGAGCGCTTGACAACAATTGTACCAGCTACCATATCATACACAGTCCTGTTGTGCTGGAAGAACAGAAGTGTTATGAAGGCTGGGAAAAAGAAGGCAATTGAAAAGTTCTTGTTCAAGGCTCGGACAGTGGATCTGCAGAGGGAGACAGACACAGTAGTTACATTACATACAGGACGAATACGTTTGTTGCAGAAATTTTGAAACATAACCTTTCAAATTAACTACTCACGCTGACAGAGAGACATTGGTTGCTGGCACTACAAGCACCCTGTTAGGCTGAACCAGAATTGATGAGTCACACGTGACAACTCTGAGTCCAACAAGAAACTTCCCTGGAGTGGCTCCTCCTGCTCCCCAAATGCACACAATCTGAAGGGAGAATGGTGTAGGAGCTGTCATTTAACTGCATGGGGCGCTTTCCAAAATGTTCAAAGAAATGTATTTAGATGGCATTTTTGACATAAGTCACAAAGTGCTTTACATGGGCATAAAAAAGCATACAAGAAAATGCAGACAGGTTAACCAAATGCCTGTCTAAACAGCTGTGTCTTTATCTGCCTTTTAAACAAATCCACAGAAATAAACATAAGACTAAGTGTGGAGGCTGAGCATTCCAGAGTTCTCATAAACTCAACCCCCAAAGGTCTTAAGGCTGGGGCACAGCAAGTTTAACATATTTGACCTTAGAGAGTGAAGTAGTTCAGCCACATATGTATGAGGCGGACCCTGCACTGCTCTGTACGTTAAGTCTAAGCATTTTAAAGTGAATCCTATTTGCAACAAGGAGCCAGTGAAGATAGTTAATGGGTAATGCAAGATTGTCTATTTGACCTAGTGAGTAGCCTTGCAGGAGCATTCTGAATTGACTGAAAACGATCAAGAGCAGAAATACTAAGTGAAGAGAAAGTTGTGTTACAATAGCTATGCAAATTAAATGAATGCTTGTATAAGCATCTCAAGTTCAGCAGTTGAAATTACAGAGCTCAGTTTACTAATACTGTAAAAAAACAGAAAGAACAACCAGATCTGGTCAGCTGCTTAACATGGTTATCAATCCAGGATATTACCCCTTAATTACGCAGGTTGGTCTCAGTTAAGGTTCAGACCACCGTTTAGTCTCATTGTACATTAGCATTCAGAAACCCTTTACACAAGCGCTCACCTCATAAAAACACACTAATATCCGGTACACAAGTGCAACAAGCATCATTTTCTGTAGCTCTTCCATTGATGTGTCCTCATCTATTTCCTCCACTATGAAATGCATGGCGAACTTGGAAACATCCCTATAAAGCAAAGACAAATATTATTCTAAAGAGTGTTTTTTTTTTTAATTGAATGGTGAAAAAACAGGGGCCTAATCATTATTTCACCACGCCGAGTGCATAGTCTACAGACCACCACTATTTACAGAAATTAAAGAAACTTACTTGATTCCACTCAGATGCATAATACTGATGATTATGGTTGCTTTGATGAAAAACAGTATGAAAAAATCCACCATCTCAGCCAGGAGTCTTTGGAGAGGTGAAGGAATGCTATACTCCCGACCTGGTTAAAAGTAGCAATAAGTCATGCAGGTACTATGTGATTGGTGAACATGTCATTTAAAACCGTTCTCATATGGGTGCATATTGAAGGACTGAACCACGGCACATATACTTTTTTATAGACCTACGTTAAAAAGATGTGTTTTTTCACATCTAACGCTGGGTTTTCTGTACTCTAACCTTACATTTTGACAAATTGGAGACTTAACGGTCAGCTCAAAGCCAGCAACGTTCACCTGGTCTCTGTGGATTTCCGTTCTCCCGGGCCTGCTGTTGCTGCTGAGCGGCCACAGCAGCCCCGCCAGCGGCTTCACCTACCCGGATACTTTGAGAGACGGCAGGTGGATAAGGCGACAACGGAAGACCAAACGGGCTGTTATACCAGTTCTGGGAATTTATATCAAGTGGTATCGTCGACGTTCCACTGGCTGCCTGTAAATAATAAGGTGAGGACATGGCTGACGCTGCCATCCAGCTCTGCCAGTTCACATATCCCGTATAGTACTGCCACATCCACTCCTGCAGTCTCTCGCAGTATTCCGTTGTGGCGCGGCTTTCCCCGGCGTCCGTTTTGCCTTTGACATTGTTCTGGTTTCCATTTCTTAGGGTAACCTCGTCAACGAGTGGCTTAACTGTGGTAGCAAAAGGTTTATTCTTTTCCTTATCAACTTCCATGTTTGTGTTTTCTTCGTCAGCCATGTTTGATGATGGCGTCACGTGAGACGTCATTCCGGAACATTTCATCTGGACAAAGACCAGAAAACTGTACAGTGGACATTATCATCGAGAAAACATTGTCTGAAAGTATATTGACTTAAAACTCAAAAAAATAAAATGTCTTTGTTAAAGACTCACATAAAACCCTTGTCCATTTAACGACTAAATATGAATATTGCACCCCCTTATTAGTATATAGTGGTACTGTCCAATAATTGCTCTTACAACTATCAGCCGCAAGGGGATAGCATGGGTCTGCAAGATATAAACTGCAGTGAGATTATGACATTTGAGGTCTTCAAATTCACTTCATGTCATAACTCAAATGACCAAGCCAAGTAATGCAGCAAAAAAAATATTGTCACTTTTTGTCTAGGATGTGTTTGGCCTCATCCAGTTATGATTATCATTAATAATAATACTGTTTATTGATCCCCAGCAGGGAAATTACAATTACGGAGCCCAGGAGGCATCTCTCCAGCTTCCGAATTCACACTCCGTACGTTGGTCCGTACGTGGACTTGAATCAGCAACCCTCCGGTTGCCAATCCAATTTCCTACGGATTCTACTGCCACCATAACTAAGAGTAGGCCTACTTAATGAAGCAGTCTTCAAAAACATTTTAATAATGTATTGTTTCAAAAAACATTTGCGTGAATAAGCACCTCACTTTGCTGGCTGATACTCAGACTCAAGCAGTTTGATACATCACCTTAGGTCCTGGTAACATTTTAGGCTATTTATTTTTGATGCATTAATGATACATAAATAGATAGCAGTCCAAGACACATTCATATATTGACCCTTTCTTATTCATGTAACCTACGGACTCAGAGCAACTCAGGTATGAGGCTGAATATGTGTAACCTACAAAGCATCTCTGTACTCTTTAGAAAACAGGGACAATGTGTCCGATATACGTAACCCTGAAGTTTGATAAATACATCCCAGCTATTCTCACTCTATTAAGCATACATGATGTGCGTGTGTTTTTGAGTCCATCTGCAGATGATTGAAAAAAATCAAAAAGAGTGACTGAAAGGATGGGATTATTGACTAGAGTTTAGGCAAGAGTGCAAAAAATATAAAAATTAGTTTATACACAAAACAAAGGCTGTTCATCTACTTGATCAAATTACATCTGACCACCTCATTTTTCATGTTCTAAGAAGCCATTTCTCCACCTTTAAACATGAATCAGCCTCTGACATGTACAATTGCTATGTGGTGACTTTAACAAGCATCTTGAAAGGCTCAAGCATGGAATGACTACAAAATAAAAACCCTTTCATAATACTTGTGGGATGAATACTGCATGTAAAAGCTAAAACTCATGTAGCTTTTAAATCACGCATGGGAATGTACATAAACAAATTGGTGCAGCGATAATTAGTTTAGAATTGAATCTTTGGCCGCATAATCAGAATCTTATTTTGCCCAGAGATTCCCCACCCCTAGTCAGTACTCATTGTTTCCCAAGCACAAGGTCACACTCAATAAAGCCTGGAAAGTTGGGCCTCAACCTACTTGCTTGAACTCACATCTGTACATCCAAGACAAGGCACAAATGAAGTCAATGCTCTGAGCCTCAGCAAGGATTTGGCCTTTGCACCTCCCAGTCACCCACATCCTGGTCAGGATGGCTGAAACATGCCATGTTTCCCTGGTTTTAACAAGAGGCCTCTGTAAAGTCCCCTGGCCCTGTCCAATAGCTTTAATGGTCAACAAAATGTTACAAACCCAACTAACAGGCATTTGGGCCCCAATTTGGAAAATCTGCATTGAAAAATAAGCTTAGTATTTGAGACCAAGTTGTCATGTGTTGATTTATGACCTCATTAGTGGTGCTTTGAAATATTTTAGCAATAATATGCTGATGGTTTGTTTTGGAAAACTGGACATCCGTTTCACCAGCAAGTGTGGCGTAGTATTTAGCACTCTGTCTGGTCTATTAAATAAAATATTGACCACGCAAATAAAAGCCACTTTGACCAATAAAGAATACGTTGGTTAGATCATGCACAACCACACAGATACAAGTGTCACAGTTCTGACTTTATTGGCATGTTTGACAGTAGCTCAGGGGGTCAAGTCTCAACACCTTTGGAGGTTTAAATTACACTCCTTTCGCATAGGTCCTCACTGCAACCACGTCATCCATGATACATTTCTGTTGAGACAATAATCAAGTGTCAAATCTTACATTGTAATCCAAGGATACGCTATTTGACTTAAAATAAAAAAATCCCAAACAACCACTTCAAATTAGGAAAGTAAGCAACCACCCACAAACTGCAGAGCCTAATTTAACAGCATATAGCCTTGTTGCTCAATTACTCACAGCTGTTAGTTTTCCATCTTGAATTTCTCGTTCCAGCGTTGTTTTCTTTCCATCCCACATCTGTTGCTGCACAAGTTTTCCATTCTCAAAAGTGATTATGGTCTAAAAATTACACACAAGATAACCCACTTGGCTGTTACAAGCACGAGAATACTATAAAACCAGGCCGATAAAAGATGACCCACCTTGGTCTTTCGGCCGTCTGCAGTCGTCTCGTCGAATTCTTCGCTCAGCTTGAACTTGATCTCCGTGGTCTTGAAAGTAGACTTAGATGTAATTGAAACTAGCCCGGCATCGTCCACGCCAATCACCAGATCAGGCTTTGCCATATTGCCCATCTGCCGGGTGGCGAAGCCCACACCTTCCGACACAACGAGGGTTAAATGCGGTTACTCTAGGCCTACTTATTGGTAAAACGTAACGTATTGCTAAAGATTCCACCCTTAAATTAAGCTTTAAACGCATAATTTAACACAAGAAAAGGTACACATTAATCAATCCAGAGAATTAAATATGATTTACCGATTGCCTTCATGTATTCATCAAAGTTCTCGCTGGCAGTCAGAGTCCAGGTCCCGACAAACTGCTCGACCATGATGGTGAAGATAAAACTCTAGATATGCCAGGATTTCCAGCAGAGAAACAGACGCTTATGAGAATCTACCATAGGAAATTACTTATTTAAAGGCTGCTCAAACACACGCTTGATTGATGGATAACCAATCAAGAGCGGGCATTGTCGTTGCCATGGAAACGGGCAGATTAGGGGGCGTGCCTTTTTCATGATGTGTTTGAAAGGAATGAAAATGTGAGCTTTGTCCGATTCTGTTGATTTCAGCATTGATGGAGCTGAAAAAAATAAAACTTAATTATTGAACAACATTAACAAACATCTTCAGCAGCCATACATGATGCTTTATTGTGCAAATAAACATAATTCTATAAAATAGGCTTAATTAATAGACATAAGTTAACCTTAACTTCACAACTTCACTTCACAACAATGAATAATAATAGCAAACATGCTAGTCAAATAGACACATTATTTGTAGTGTAATACTAGTTTTGACCAGGAGATAGCGCCTTTGAAAAGCAAATAAAACTGTTCTTAGAAGTTCTGTTCATAACTGAGCATTTTTAGCCCACTTTGTAAAATATGTAAATGTTGAAATGGATCTCCAAATTAAAGTTAAACATTCATTATTGCCTTCCTGTTCATTCCTCTTGTATACTATATCTTTTCTACTTTATTAGAGCATGTACAATGGATTTACAATTGAATTGCTTGACATTTAATAATGATTGCAAAAGGTAAGGTATTGTATAACACAACTGTGTTAACACTGCAGCAGAAAACAATTATATATAAGTGGATTTGTGTCCAAATGTCAGACTGTGTATTGCCCCCTAATGATTTCAGTAATGCATTACAGTAGGCAATATATTGGGCCTTTTAAAACACATAATCCAAAATACAAAACATACCCAAAGGCATTGAGTTAGAGTTGCATTTAAGAGAAAACAATATACAAAATACAAAATTTATCAAATTGCTGTCCCGATATAGTTTGACTGTTTTAAACATAATAAGACAATATGTCCTGAACAAAAGGTCAACAAGACTCTACTGCTGTACAATAGATGAGATTTAATTAATTTATGTATTAATTTCTTTAATCTTAATCCTCTCTATTAAAAAGCCAATGCAATGTAAAATGCAGACAGTGTGGTTTATCAAACAATAAACCAAGAGAAACAGCCTGTAAATCCATTGTTTTCATTTGGGTTGTCTGAAGTGATGAGTGTGTGTGAGTGCGGCTGATGAATGTTTCAAGGAGATCAAAGTGGACGAGTCTACAGACATGTTAGAGATGCTCCGAGCAAATCAGATGTAGATCAGATGAGTGGGCTGTGTTCAGTTGTTACATCCTCCATTGACTGCCTCCCACTGTGCATCACCTTCACATTTGGGTCTAAAATGTATTTCAGGCATTATTTAGGAGCAAAGTGGGGCTTTATAAAACCACTAGAAACTGCTTTGCCACTGCCTGTAACTTATGAAATGTTTTTTCAAACATTAAAGCCTACGAACAAAAGACAAAAGAAACAAGTTACCAGGAATTTATTGCTTCTGTAAACTGTGCATTGTCTGTTTTAATGCAGTAGATACATAATGTATATATACAAGACAATAACTTTGCTCGAGCATGCAATTATATGACAGAAATAGCAAAGCTCTTTCGGTTATATAATTACTTAGCATGATAATAATAATAGACCTGCTGACAGTGAATATGGGTGCAGTGTAATGTCACCTAATAGTTAGTTTGTAGCCCCAAAAGAGTCACTATGGCACCAGGTTCTGCTTGCCATCATAATTTAGTTCTAGGTACTAGCTTTAAAGGTGAGATGCTCATTTTTATTAATAACGTATGTGACAACCCTTTTGAGGTGGATTTTCTCTTTTATCTCAGCAGATGCTTCATGAATAATGCAAAATTAGCCATCAATATGAAACCATAGAAACTGGACTCAATGCATGCCATATAGAAAGACCATAATGAGGCACATGGCTGCAATATTTGATTTCATGATGCAAATGCATGAATTATTCAATAATGTCAATGACAGGCAGTAATGCTATGTGATAGTCAAAGAGTCCGGGCTGTGATATATCATGGAATCCAATAAGCTGATTACTTTTTGTTGCCATCCGGCAGGCGCAGAGCCCATCTAATGAACATGAACTCTCACTGGCAGCCACAGAGAAGTCCTTTCCTCCTGGTTTTCATCAACACTTCAGCCCCCATTGATGGGAGAACAGTGGCCATGGACAAAAGCTGTATATACTGTACAAACACAGCTCTGAGCGGCAGCACACTGACTCATTCTTCAGTGTGTGTGAGAACGGAGGGGGACCCCTTTCAGCTCCTTTGTGTTGGTGTCTGTCAACAGTGTAGTTGGAGGCAGAGCCCATTGTGGCGGCCAGTGTTTCGTATTGACACAGGGCCTCACTCAGCTTGTTCCCAGGGTCCAACCTGAGGACTTATGAATAATGGAGAGAGGATCCTCAGGGCTGAGGGGGAGTTCACAAGTCTGACAGGGCTCGTTATAAACCTAAACTACGGCTTTATATGCTGGCAGGTAAAACTGCGGTCACGGCTGCTCATGTTGATGGTGAACTTTGCTGCAACTCCTTGCAGCCAATGATCTGACGCTGTGAGAATTTGGCAGAGGGATGGTGCTTTACATTAAATAAAAAGGGCACAACAAATTTAAATAACACCTATTTTCAGATCATTACACTTCCCCATCTTGTTTGTGTATATGCATTGTATTCCCCTTCCTTCTAAGCTTAAACTGTCTCTTCTGTTCAGGGTAAGCCTTTGCCTGAGGTAGAGGATACATTTCCTCCATGTAGAGATCTATGAAAGCCTTTTGATCAGTGCCCTGCTGCGCAATGAACTATTACAAATACTATTTCTAGTCATAGTTCTATTAACTTTATTGTGACTGTACCCGCCCACCAAGAGCCTAGGTCTGTCTGACGTTTCTCTGCTGTCCTCCCCACTAAAGGTTTCTGCCTAAAAGGAAGTTTTTCCTCGCCAATGTTGCACTATTTGCTTGCTCTTGAAGGAATTATTGTAATTGTTGGTTCTTTGTAAATTATAGTGTGGTCAAGGCCTACTCTATCTGTAACGTGTCTTGAGATGACTTGTTATGATTTGATACTATAAATAAAATTGAACTGAATTGAATATGTGTCTTTCTTGCACTGTTGGTAGACACACCCATAATCTGTTTACTTTTTTAACCAAACCCCACTGATGATTTAATCATTTTTAGGAGACCTCTTGATTGATGCATCTGAGTCATGATTTTTCTTTTAAAACATTTTTCTTTTTATTAAAATATTTTAGTAATGCCATGGCTCTTGCATCAGATTTTAACAATAACATGTGCTTCAGAATGCTAATTTAAAAATCCATTCAGAAAATACAGAACAATCATGTTCAAGTTTGTGCGTTACAGGCATCAGTTCTGGTCTATTTCCCAGCAGGTCCCAGCCATCTGCTGAGAGGCTCACACGACCTGAGCAACGTGCCCTCTCATCTTTGCCTTTTTACACGGCTGCTGGATGAGGGGAAACTAGAGGCCAGGGTGGCCGCCTATCGTTCAACACAGCAGTGTGTGTGTGTGTGTGCGTGTGTGTGTGTGTGTGTGTGTGTGGCGGGGGTCAAAGAGGTGCCTCTTGCTTGTGTGCTTTGAGCTGTTTCATGCTTTCTGCTTTGATCTTCTCTCTCATCCCTTTATCCCACACGCCCCCTGTGCGTCCGGCTTCTGGTTTGCAGCACACCGACAGTGGGGCTGGAGAGGCAGAGGGGGGCGGGTGACTGCCCCTAACAGAGACACTGCTTGTTCTGTCATACAGGGAGAGGTGCCCATGGGGCACAGCCACCGGGTGCAGAGGGCAGTGGGCGGAGGGTTCACCAGGAGCTAAAGTGATGCATACTGTACAGTTCTCGGCTTCTCTTTTATGCTCTCTTAGATCACCCAACAGTGGGCTGGAATTTTTGTGTGAAAAACAACTGTCATAGTGCTTAGAGGGTGGCCTCCTGACCACTTACAACATGGGAAAGTGCACCCCTCAGCTGGAAGTTATATAAAACCAGCCAGAGTCATGAGAATCCCTGATAAATAACTTGGCTTTGGGCCACTCATGTCTCAATATAATATGCTTTC
Organism: Etheostoma perlongum; assembly: GCA_026937815.1. Taxonomy (NCBI): domain Eukaryota; kingdom Metazoa; phylum Chordata; class Actinopteri; order Perciformes; family Percidae; genus Etheostoma; species Etheostoma perlongum. The sequence continues at coordinate 15,699,136 of CM049376.1, forward strand.
TGCTACTTATGCTATGTTAAAAGTGTTGCTATTAAAATTGTTGCTATTTAATCTGTGTTGCAAGAAGTGATAGTCTTGGGACAGCATGACAGTCATCACGTATCCTGTGTCCCCCCAGAGCCTGCAAATCCTCATATAACCGCTCTCACACACACGCACACACAGTACCCCCCAAAACCCCACCTGCTGAGCTGGGACTGAAATTTACAAAAGCTGAGGCACAGAGCAGAACCCCTAATTGAAGATTAATTGGAAGGGAGGAGCACTTACCTTTATTTAGACATGTGGTAAGTGTTAGGCTGTGACAATTAAGTCAACCATCTCAGCAGATGACTGCACTTAATATTTCATGAGACACTTTAAGGGAGGGCGTTTTGCCATGCAGCTCTACGGCCAAGTAAACAAGACTTTCATCCCTCCAAAGACGATGACAGAGATCATAAATATCTGTGGCATCTGCCTGGTAAACTGGAAGGTACTCTCTAACATTTCTTTTCAAATTAAATCATCTTTAAGTCAAATGGACATTTGACTGTGGGGAGAACTAGATAGCAGTAGATGCCATTTTAATTTGTTTTCCCAACGGATGCTAAGACTTGAATAAAATGAAAGTCAGTGATGCAGTTACATAGTTTTTTGTACAATTAAACATATGTTGCCAAGGAAGGATTGCCAAATGAATAGAGAACACACTTTTATTGTTGTCAGTGTGTCAGCGATTTTAACAAAAATTGTCTAAAGACAACAGTAGACATTAAAAGTGACATTTTAACTAGATACAGACACAATGATGAATTGTAAAAAGGAAAAGATGAAAGATTGCACAAAGCATGTGGATTATAGAGTAAAAATAATCTATAGAGACAGATGTAGCGATGGAATTAACAGTAGGACTTGGTAGGATTCTGATACATGTTTGTGTGAGTGGGAGAGAGAGAGAGAGAGAGAGAGAGAGAGAGAGAGAGAGAGAGAAAAGAAAGAGTAAAGGGGCTGTGCTAACAGGCTTTCTGCAGATCACTGGCATTTTGACTGCAGTGGAGAGTAATGGGGCTGGCAGGGCGGAATCAATTACTGGCCACAACAGATTTTCCCACAGGTTGGAGCTTGGGAAAGCAGTACTTTACTGCAGCGCAGACAGCTGGCACAGAGCATCCACTGGGAAAGGAGCCGGCTTGCAAATAAAAAAGACAGTTTTTATTTTTTTTATAAACTTGTGACCCACCATGAAATGACTCTTTTCTGTTTCTCAGTTCTTTCTAAAAATATAGTTATTCATAGTCATATATTTAGAATGCATTCCAAATTGCATCAGGCAAATATAAAAGTGCACACAAGCCCCCCAAAAACCTTTGCCTTGGTGTTTGAGGTAATGTGGACTAACAGTTGACCTTCAGCTATATACCTATTCTAAAAAGATTTCCCCTGACAGTGACCAATCATGTCTTGTATACACACACACACACACACACACGCTAGCGTAAATAATTGTCTACAGCTTGACTCTAATAATTTATATTGCTAGTGCTTGTGAGGTTCCCCTTGCGTGACGTAAACCAGAAGATACATTTCAATTAGAGGCCCAAACTTCCCCCCACCTTGCCTCACACACACACTCACACACACACACATTGATATGCAAACAATGTTTTCCTGTGGCAACACAATGTGTGGCCTTAAAAGTAGCTTGGTCCGCGGTCCTCCTTTCTCTGTGTGGACATCACGTGCTGTGTCCTGTTGCGCTTATTTGGGAAACCAGTCTTGTGATCTGTCTTCCCTCTATTGTAGACGTGCATAACTTTACTGGTAATGGGCAGCATACTGGTAAACCTTATTAACAACATCAGGGGCCATTGTGAAGGAGTGTGCGCCATTGTGAAAAAACTAATGAAAAATATTTTTATTTATTAAGTGTGACTCAGGTCACTGACATTTATTTAAACACAGCACACAAGGATATCCATATGGGAGTTCAACATTTTGTTAGAATTTTTTCTAAATGCTGTTCAGGCCCTGTAATTGACCATAAGCCCTGTCATTGGCAGCTGGTGCTGAGATCCTGATGTCAGTATTAAGACCTGAGGAGCTGTCCTCAGAAAAAAAGATTTAAAAAAAATTCTGCTAAACAAAGAAACAAGGAAGTCAACATATCCTCCATGACTTTACCTATCCAAAAAGCACAGGGAGAATGGATGCCAACAAAGGCAGGAAAGTAAAGAATGAGAAGGCGGGTGTATTACAACTAAACAGTGGGAATGGGTCTTAGGCCTGGTTTGGTCCCTGCCCAATATAGCGCCTGGGTGCTGACTGGAACCAGAGGGGACAGACAGGAAGCTGTGGCCCATAGGATAACATTGTTTTGTGGAAGTTGTCTGGGAGACATTTCCCTCAGTCAGACAAGCTATTTTGGACAAGCATGGGTGGCATTTTCTCTGTTTTGTATAGCGCATGTGCATATATATGCAGCAAAGTTAATTCCTTTTTACATGCACATCCACTCTGTTTGAATAAAGCATGGCAAGGCATGATCTCACACGCAGAGAAACATCGCCCAGATGCCCCCACCCCCTTTAACACACACACACATAAGCTTCAATGCAGCAGTTGTTGAATGTCAGGTATAAGATGTCAGGATGGTGTGCACACAGGATGCAGGCACGGCTGTGAGCGTCGCTGCTGCCGACAGCCCCAACGGTTGACATAGTAAATCAATCCTGCTGGGAGGGTGGGTAGGACGTTGGCGGAGGGGGGTCCAATGGGACTAAGCCGGCCTCTGTCAGACACACTCAGCCACTCAGCCGGCCAGAGAGAGACTGCGGACGGGTGGGAGAACACTCGCCTGGAAGCGCTCACACGGAGATTGAGTTACCACGGAATTAGATCAGGGCTGTGGGAAACAGCACCTCCTAAACACACTTGCACACTCTTGGTCACACACACATAAACACATGCAGACACACCAGCACACACTCAGGCCACACTCTTGCACACAAAGAGTCACCCAGGGAAACCTGAGGGAAGATTGAGGAAGGCAGCTGGGCACACGCCAGTTTCAAACAAATGCTTGCTTATACCTCTTAGCTTCCTGGCACTGGTTTTAGAGTGGTTTCTTCAAATTGGTGCCCAGTAAGGTCCACGGTGAACAGGCAAACTGGCATGTTCAAGTTTTTAAATTGGCAATCACAGGCACATGAGCTCTCACCAAACACACTTTCCAAATCCAAAATCATCAAAAGTGAGCTGTGTGAGTGGAGGAGGCTAAGAAAATGTTGTGATGCCACAGTTTAAAAGTCAAGGTTTTTGAAAGAAAAATCCTAATTATGTTTAATGGATCACAGGAATGTCAGGGCTAATGTGAAGGACCTTGACAGTCAGGTGTGAGGAGAGTGGTTTGTGTCTGCTTAATGGAGACCACATGAACCTGCCCGTTCTGTAGTACTGGCAGCACTGTAGAGCCCTATTACCATAATAGCATCATAAACAATACTGAAGTGATCCCAAATATATTTAAGCTGTCTATCAGCAGAGAGTAATGGGAAGGGCATGTATAGTTTAATCGGTGGTAGAGGGCTAGGTGAGAGCTTGTCCTGAAACTAGCTGAGGATCTGTATACAAATCTGTCCCACAAGCACTAAACTTTGTGGAGTGAAGAGCAATATACATGCTTACATGAGAAACACATAGTTTTACCACAATGGGATTATGCACATGCTAAGGTCTATAAATTGACCAACTGGGAATATGGGAGTGTAGAAATGCAAAAAATGGGTGAAGGTAGGCAGGATTTTTAGTGAAAGTGTGAGCTACTGACAGGGAGGGGAGTCAAGTGTCGGGGATAGTGTGAAGGCTCATCCACCCTCAGAATGACAGAAGCTTGCATATTGTATCTGTCACCACCAAAACCCTTCTGACATTCTGGGAACAGCGTGTTGGCTTGCAGTTGCTCCTTGGAATCAAGCTCTCATCTGCACTTGTCTAGCTCCCAACACACCAAGTTAACAACTGACCTGATGGACAGAGCAGAGAAACAGCTGCTGCTCTACAAGGTACTGCAATGGAAGACAGCAGGGGGGTCACACTCCCACTGATTGCCTTACCAGACACGTCAGACTCAGGATGCAAGAATTATACCAGCCTCAAGTGCTGTTGTTTCCCAAACCTGACCTTTGACTGCTGTTTTTATATTGTATTTCATGTATTTTACAGTGAGGAAAATAAGTATTTGAACACCCTGCTATTTTGCAAGTTCTCCCACTTAGAAATCATGGAGGGGTCTGAAATTGTCATCGTAGGTGCATGTCCACTGTGAGAGACATAATCTAAAAAAAAATATCCAGAAATAACAATGTATGATTTTTTAACTATTTATTTGTATGATACAGCTGCAAATAAGTATTTGAACACCTGAGAAAATCAATGTTAATATTTGGTACATTAGCCATTGTTTGCAATTCCAGAGGTCAAACATTTCCTGTAGTTTTTCACCAGGTTTGCACACACTGCAGAAGGGATTTTGGCCCACTCCTCCACACAGATCTTCTCTAGATCAGTCAGGCTTCTGGGCTGTCGCTGAGAAACACAGAGTTTGAGCTCCCTCCAAAGATTCTCTATTGGGTTTAGGTCTGGAGACTGGCTAGGCCACACCAGAACCTTGATATGCTTCTTCCAGAGCCACTCCTTGGTTATCCTGGCTGTGTGCTTTTGGTCATTGTCATGTTGGAAGACCCAGCCTCGACCCATCTTCAATGCTCTAACTGAGGGAAGGAGGTTGTTCCCCAAAATCTCGCAATACATGGCCCCGGTCATCCTCTCCTTAATACAGTGCAGTCGCCTGGTCCCATGTGCAGAAAAACACCCCCAAAGCATGATGCTACCACCCCCATGCTTCACAGTTGGGATGGTGTTCTTGGGATGGTACTCATCATTCTTCTTCCTCCAAACACGGTTAGTGGAATTATGACCAAAAAGTTCTATTTTGGTCATCTGACCACATGACTTTCTCCCATGACTCCTCTGGATCATCCAAATGCTCATTGGCAAACTTAAGACGGGCCTTGACATGTGCTGGTTTAAGCAGGGGAACCTTCCGTGCCATGCATGATTTCAAACCATGACGTCTTAGTGTATTACCAACAGTAACCTTGGAAACGGTGGTCCCAGCTCTTTTCAGGTCATTGACCAGCTCCTCCCGTGTAGTTCTGGGCTGATTTCTCACCTTTCTTAGGATCATTGAGACCCCACGATGGTGAGATCTTGCATGGACCCCCAGTCCGAGGGAGATTGACAGTCATGTTTAGCTTCTTCCATTTTCTAATGATTGCTCCAACAGTGGACCTTTTTTTACCAAGCTGCTTGGCAATGCCCAGTTAGCGCTTTCCAGCCTTGTGGAGGTGTACAATTTTGTCTCTAGTGTCTTTGGACAGCTCTTTGGTCTTGGCCATGTTAATAGTTGGATTCTTACTGATTGTGTTGGACAGGTGTCTTTATGCAGCTAACGACCTCAAACAGGTACATTTATTTTAGGATAATAAATGGAGTGGAGGTGGACATTTTGAAGGCAGACTAACAGGTCTTTAAGGGTCAGAATTGTAGCTGATAGACAGGTGTTCAAATACTTATTTACAGCTGTATCATTCAAATAAATAGTTAAAAAATCATACATTGTGATTTCTGGATTTTCTTTTTAGATCATGTCTCTCACAGTAGACATGCACCTACAATGATAATTTCAGACCCCTCCATGATTTCTAAGTGGGATAACTTTCAAAATAGCAGGGTGTTCAAATTATGACTTACTTTAATACTTATTTTCTTCACTGTATATGTCTACTTAGATTATGGTAGTGTTAAGTCAAAGTAGCAATACCATGCTATAAAAAAAACTCTTGCAATGTCCTGCATTAAAAGTTTGACTTGAAAAACACAAGTATTGGTAACCAAGTGTCAAAATAAAAAACATTCTGAATGGCCTCTGGGAATTTTTGATATTATAGTATTGGATCATTATTATTCATGTATCAAAATGCAAGCAGAACTTCAGCGTTGTAAATGTACCTAACATACATATAACACATACTTGTTTTTTTATTAGATCTTTCACTTAAAACATTTGCCTTGTATTTACATATACATATATTTATACTGTATATACAGGCAGAAATATCTTATATCCCTAGAAAAACAGCCAGCAGGAATCAGTTACACAGTCAAACATAAACATTTAAGGTTCCCGTGTTTAATATAGTTTGCTCTCTGACCCAAGTTTAGTAGTGGAGTCAAAACGTTCACACCTTTAACAGACCACCCCTGCTCCGTATCCAAAGTGAGGCACTTTTGTTGCTTATGCCTAAGAAGATTTGTATGTTTTTTTAATGTAACTCTTAAGCAAAACATTGCTTAATGGTTTACTTGTAGCTTGAGCTTCTAAAAACATGTCTGCTTCTCTTTCCCACTATACAGCAGAGCGAGGTGCACTGTTTTCACCCACAGTGGATGAATAATTCCCTGGGATAGTCTGTCTGCGCCAGTCAGTTGACCTGTTTGCAGTGACTGGGGAGGAGGTGGAGGGGGTTTCCTAGGAGAGCCTGGCAACGCTGACTGACTAATGTTGGGCCTCCCGGCTGATCAATGCTGTTGTGGAACCACACAGCTGACAGCAGACAATGAACAACACACTCTGCTAATGGGCCGTGTGTCCTCCACAACACCAAAGAAGAAGAGGGCTCCCACTATAGTGGCGGTCTGTTGCCCATGAACTGGGGGCTCAGCAAGAAAAATGGGAACCTAAGGCCAGAAGTCTACCGGTCAGCCTGAGCTGTCAGGCCTCAGACTCACCACTCTCTTTCAAAAAGACATACATTACAAATCATGTTTTAATACATTTAAAATGTCGGTTTAAACCATTACAGAAATCAGTTCCAACACCTCTATTAGACATTCCTCTCAGGGCCCTTCCCTAAAGCATAATATCACTCAACTGCTGGCTCGTTTTTAACAGGTTCAAGTCTTTTCAAGCACCGCCCACATCATCCCGGGACCCCGCCCGGTGTGAACAGGATCAGAGCAGAGGCAGGTCTGACGTTTAAACTCTTGCACAGACCCACTGTTGTCAGTGCACCGCCGGAGTGTTCTCTGAAAGGAGTAGGCTACTTTTGATCACTGTATGCTTGGAAGCAAAATGAAGCGAAGCCACAATTACAGCTCATCGGATAGCGACTTGGACGACAATATTGAGGTGGAGAAGGATAGTGGCGACGAAAATGGGTATGTTGACCTTTTTATGTTAAATTATATCATGTTCTATGTCGGATTTCTGCAACATTTCAATTTGCCCATGCCTATTTTAATTTGTTATCTTTCCTTTGTTGATTAACTAATGTAGCCTATTACTGTTTTACTTTTCAGTCAACTTGATTCTCACGGCTCGATGTCACCCTCCACAACCACACAAGTCCAAGCCAGAAAAAGGCGCAGAGGGGTAAGTGAACTCATTCTCTCTGGTGCCAAGTTGCGCACTCCTGTATGATAGATCCATCTGTTTTTCTCCCACCTGTGCTGTGACCTAAATTAGATTGTTCTCTTTACCCATGACAGATTATTGAGAAACGGAGACGTGACCGAATCAATAATAGTCTGTCAGAGTTGAGAAGATTGGTGCCAAGTGCTTTTGAGAAACAGGTAGATGGGTCTTACTAACAGTATTAGCAGCAACACATTTGCCCATACCTGTTTTTTGGTATGGACACTAGATAGGAAATGTCAATATAATTTAAAGTGACATCGCTCTTTCCTATTTCTTTACAGGGATCAGCTAAATTGGAAAAAGCTGAAATTTTGCAAATGACTGTGGACCATTTGAAGATGCTTCATGCGTCTGGTGGCAAAGGTAACAGACCCTTTCTTGGGCTTTGGAGGATAAGTAAATAGCTCCCTAATTCAAAATTGAATATGCTGTGAATCACATGTCTAACCCCCCCTGCTTCCTTTCCTGACAGGCTTCTTTGAGGCTCATGCTCTTGCTAAGGATTATCGCAGCCTGGGCTTCAGGGAATGCCTGGCAGAGACCGCTCGCTACCTCAGCATCATAGAGGGTCGGGACGGTACAGACCCCCTCCGTATACGTTTGGTGTCCCACCTCAGCAACTACGCCTCTCAGAGGGAGGCGCACACTGGACTGGAACACTTAGCCTGGGGCTCTGCCTACGGGACTCCCCCTGCCCATCTCCCCCACCACCTCCTCCTACAACACCCACAGGGCAGGAAACCTGCATCCAGAAGCAACAGTAGCCCACCCTCCTCCTCTTCTTCATCTTCATCTTCCTCCCCCTCCACTGAGGCACCTGGGACATCCAGACACAGTGTCATGCCCCCCACAGAGACCCTCAGGGTGCCTCCCAATGGCTCGCTGGCCCTCAGTCTGTCTGTGCCAACATCCAAGCTTTCCCCACCACTGCTTTCATCCCTCTCCTCGCTGTCGGCCTTCCCCCCTCTCCTTCGGTGTGTTGCCTCTGGTGTCCCCAACAGCCCTCAGCACAGTGAGCCCCTCCTCCACCCTGTCAAAACCTTACAGGCCGTGGGGTACAGAGATTGGGGCCTTCTGAAGGAAACAACTGGACTGAAGGCAGCAGCTGAGCTGTGCCCACCACCACAGACTAGCCACCGCAACCTGACTCTGTTTTTATAGCAATCAAACACAGAGGAACAAAGCAAACTTATTTTATTTCATTAAGTATCTTTGTATCTTGACATCAGTGTGAATTAGGGAAACCCCAATGATTTTCTAGGCTTATAAAAAAAAGGTTTGAATGAAAGCATACAAGAATAAGGGGGAGATGTCAATCTCATTATGTCATAACTCTAGAATTACTAGAAAGTAATTCTAAATGATTTTATGTTATTCATTGACTAATTTAGTTAACATGCACTGTCTCCAGGCTGAGGATATTATGACATATGGGCCAAGAATAGATGTAAGCACAAATATACTAGAGAATATTTTGTAGACCATATAATGGAACCTCTACATGGATATCTGTATTTAACATACTGTAATGTAGAGTTACTTAATTTGGTCTGCTTCTTTTGTGGTATCAGAACTCAAATTAATAAGCATTATGTGCCATTGTTGGAAAACTAACCACTTGAGAATTGTGAACTTGCATTCTTGTATTCTATTTGTAATATTTTTGTACCAATAAATTGAGTTTAAAGTATAAAACATGGATTTAAACCAAAGTTTCGGTTTCTGATGCATTTGCTCCTTCAACTATCCAGAATGTTTTGTTATCATAATGTATAATAGGTAGCTATTTTATCTACCATAATGACACATAGTCCTTTATACAAGCAGACTAACTGCCCTCTAAGTGATTAAGACCTTATCTTCCCAAATGGCACATAATCTGCAGGTGCATTTTTGTTACAATCCCATAGAAGTTAATCATGCGATAAGGTGCCGGTTATTGACTGAAAGGCAATTCCTTTACTGTGTGCCAGGTAAGTAACCAAATCTGAGAGCATTGTTGCCCTTATGAATACCCAGGAAATCATTAAGAGCCAGAGGAAATCCTTTACAATGTTGCCCTGACCTCACCAGCTCGGGTTGGTCTGAAACGGAGACAATAGTGTGAACAGGATAGGAACATTGGAGGAAAGCGGTTAAAAAGTAACAACAATACACGAGACAGCTGGACCAATAAATCACTGTTCAGCTCCACTGTGTTGTTTCTAGTCCTATCCTAGTGACACTGTTTTTTATGACTTGGTTTTATCCGTCCATGCAGCAGCTCAGTCTTCCAGGAAAGGCAGTATTTGATTTGTTCCCTGAGGGATTTGGCCAAATGCTATTAATAAATAAAACAAATATAAATTAGGTATATTATCTTCCTTCAAAATAACAGTCAAATTAAACCATAATATACAAAAGTGTCTGTATTTGATGTGCTGAGTGCAGATGAATGACACAAACCTTGCTGCCTTTGATGAGGATGTTAAACATCAAAATTATTATTTTCATGAAGAGATTAAACATTAACAATTTAGATTTGAACTGTGTTTTTGTCATAATATTAACATTTGGGGGCGGCCTCTAGCTCACTCAGTAAGCGTGTTTGCCTCATGTTGGCTGAGTCCTGCAGCGGCCAGGGTTTGAATCCGACCTGTGGCCCTTTGCTGCATGTTATCACCCCATCTCTCTCTCCCTTTCATGTCTATCCACTGTCACTACAATAAAGGGAAAAGACCCAAAAAATAATATTAATATTTGAATTTGGCCCATTGTGAACATTTGTCAAATAGCCTACATTTCGATTAGTATGGGCTCCAGATTTTTGTTTTTTTGACTTAAAAAAAATCTGCAACTGCCACCTAGTGGAGGAACATTGTTTAATACATGCCTGATGGATGACTAATTTTGTGTATTTATTACATGTTCATGGACAAGTCTAACCCTCAAGGAATAAGCCTGACTATATTTTGATTTAGGCTATAGTATACAATATCCCAAATTTAAAGAACACTAGACATGAATGAATAATCAACTAGGCTAAGACGGCAATTCTCAGGATGTGTAGATAACTGATTCTTTTTATTTGGCAGTTTACATTTTCCCTCCTCTTTTAGCACAGAATGTATTAGATGGTGCATGCCATGTTCACAGAACCTCAAACCTTTATTCAGCAAAGCTTTCACAGAGAAATATATGAAGGGAGAAACACAAGCAGCAGAGGATGCAGGCAGATATCAGTGGTACTGTATATTAAAAAGAGACTAGTTCAGTGTGCTGAATGTAAAGCATCCTGCATTCATTCTCTATCTAATCCCCTAAAGAGAGCAGAGGCTAATGGTGCCTTGTGGTAAATTCGCATACACACACCCACACAGACATACGTTATGTTCACACTATCAATATCAAGATGGGAGCAACAGCACATTCCACTGTCCAAGACAATATGCATGGTACCAGTATAATGTCATAACATTCAAGAGCTTAATGCCCAAATACTGTGTATCTAACAGAGCTTCTGATTTAGCTAAAGATGGAATCATTATGAAATGGCGCTGTCAGAGTAAGAGGGAATCTACAAGTGTATAAACAGTTGCTCCCCTTTGGGCAAAGACATTCTCAATATCAATAAAGCACCTATCAAGGTCATTATCAAGCTCATTTCAGAGAAGGTGGACACTTTATAGATCTGTAGAGTTTGGGGTATTGTTAAGTTCCAAGCGTGCGTGTTGAGAATGTGTTGGTGTGCTTGAGGAATACAGATGGGATACGTTGATATCTGAAAGGAACCTGTGGTGTAAGTACACCGACCATCATTCTTTACGAAGACACAGAAACATCATCATCATGACATCATCAGAAAACACTGCAAATGTCAGTCTACAGCCAACTCACAACACTGACGGCTTTCACAAGAAAATGGTTGTGGAGTCAAATTTCAAGAACTGAAACGTTAATCAATCACAAACAAAATGTTTGAAATTGTACAGTGCAGTACAGTACAATCTCTGTATGTACTTCACTTACCATGATAGATAGATAGATAGATAGATAGATAGATAGATAGATAGATAGATAGATAGATAGATAGATAGATTTTAAGAAAAAGGTATTTACAAAATAATAGCCATACTCTCATTTTTTCTAAAATCAACAAACCCATTCAACTCTCAAGATGTGTGTTATTGATGTTTGTATTCACTGATTATACTGATAGTGGTGAGTACTGGTGGTGTAGTGTGTTGTGATTTGGTGGTGAGGTCCTCGAACCTCTCGGCCTCTATAGGGTTGGGTGTCTGTTCAGAGGAGGGCGGGGTGGGACTGAATGGAGGGACGTTGATGGACCATGGAAGTCAGGACTTGTGTGAGGCTCATGCTGTCAGCTTGTTCTTACGCACCAAAGCTGCATGTCTCTCCTGAATACAGCGAAACAACAAAGAGAGAAACGTTAGTCAGCAGGCAGCGCCCAAACTCTGTTATATTCCGTCTGAAGGTGGACACAAAGAAGAAAACACACAACTGAGATCTTTGCATTTCTCACCTTCTCCTGTAGACGCTCAATCATGGCTGCCAGATGGGCTTCACGGTTCTCCTTGATCTGCTCCATCTTCATCTGGAGCTTCTCCTCGGCCATCTTACTGAAGTTGCTGTTCTCCTCCATGGCCTTTAGCAACACTTCCCTCTCATGGTCTCGCTTTTCTGCCAAAGCCCTCAGCAACTGGGCCTCCTGAAACTAAAATATGTAATAATAATAATTAATTTTGAATGCTTTATTAAAATGTATTTCCTTTTTTCCTTTTTTTAAACTCCCAAAGCTATTTCTAACAGGTAAATTACTCACCTTCCTCCGGTCTTCAGCAGCCTCCAGTTTCTTCTCAATGTCCTCCAAGGAGATATCTCTCTTGGGGGGTGAGGGGAGGCTGTGGGTTACATCTGACACTGGAGACAGAGGCTTGAGAATCACCTCAAAGGCCTGGCCAGAGGATCGCTTGTTTATAGCTTTCACCTCCATGTCTGTAAATCAGACAATCATGATGATGACACCAGCAAAGTCAATGTCCAATAACACAATATTCCAGTCCAACAATATGTCATTAATATTAAGACCTGAATTTACAGGATGGATATATACATCCATGGGGGCAGGCAAATATATTTGATCCAATAGAAAATCAATGTGTGAACTGATCCATACCTTCAAACTCACACACAAGCTTGTTGCGTGACTCTGGGTAGAAACAGGAGCAGATGAGGGAGAGGACAGACAGCTCCTTCATCTTCTCTTTATATGCTGTAGGAACATAAACACACCATAGCATCTCATGAAAACAGTAAACCACATATTGCATGCCACTAATTAATTAATTACAAGTTAGGAAAGGAACATTTGCACAATAAATCAATTAGCATCAGATGACTAGTGTGCCTGTGCCTTGTTGCTTAATAATTTATTGATGATATAGATAAATGTAGAATGTAAGGGTGATAAAACTATGATTCTTTAATTGGATATTATAGACATTTGTGACTCATTTGAATCATCAAGAAATCATTATTCACTTGCAATCTGTAAAATGAGTGATTAGACAGGCTTGTGCATCAAGCTATTTCATGTCCTGTTCAACTCTCAGCTGATTGTCCCGTCATGATCCCAATAATAAGAAACATTTACTGTATTTCTACCGGTCTTCTTGCGGCCTTATTGTGGAGTGTTGCTGTCAGAGCTGTCAAATACAGCCGATTGGTAGTCTTTGACTTTTTATACTAGACCTGGGGTAAGATGTGCTTTCAACCAGTTCCTCACTGACTATTTTTAATCTCATCTGCAAATTCTGTCACCATGCTCTCTCCTGTATTTCACAAAGTGCCCACCTGGCTGTTGAAAGAAGACTACAGAGTGTTAGTGCTGCTAAGCCTTCTGCTGCAAAGGCCAGTGTGTGAAGCGGCCCCTTGCTGCAGGGCTGGCCTGCCTCCCACCCTGCCATTCACCTGTCTCCTCCGCTATATGTCTGCCACAATACATACCATAATGAAGCCAGTCTGCACATCCTGCTACATTTTGGAGAGACCAAATGGGTTGCTTATATTAAGGCAACGTTTCAGATAGGCTAAAGAAATCCATGAAAATAAATATGCTAAATGCCTGGCATGACAATAACTGTCCATCTGAGGAGATGACTAATGCCGGCTACAGTCTTATCTGATCATTTAAGATCCAGTGTGCTAGCACCTACGGGTAAATTAGCATTTGTTCATATGCCAAAAGGTTGTTTTTTTGCGAAATAAATGGTAGCCCATCTGTCACAGCTGGTGATGAATCCTTGGCACAGAAAGAAATAAGGAAAAGCTACAGGCACAAATCAAAGGAACAATCCAAATAAATGATCAGATGAAACAATCGCGTTTGGGAGAAATAAATATAGCCTATAAAATAAGCATAGCAATAAACAAATCAAAGTAATATAAAAGCCAGAAGGATAAAGCACTCTCAGCTTAGCTGTCGGCTAAATGGTCGGCAGCACAGCATCTTGGGTGGGGTCCGTCTGCATTATGCTGCATGTTGGGGCCGCTGTAGCATGAACCGCAGGTGCGGCGTTGTAAATAAAGCTGTCAAGGGCCAGTCCATGTAATCTGATTGTTACACAATACAAGATCAAAGCAAATCAGGACTAACACACTGACGTAGATGCGGATAATGATGGAGACATTCCAGTAACCTAATGACGGAGGATTCTTGTGCTTGTAAGACCATTCTTGCAGTCTTTATTACCAGACTCATTAGCTGAGACAATAGGTTCAATGTCGACAGAGAAATATCAAGGCAAGTGATCTTAGTTTTAATCCTTCAGAATAGAACATTTCTGAGTTGAGTCATTACAGACGCACGACAACCTAGACAATACCAGGCCGACATGGGCTTTAAACAGAAAGGATCAGTTACAAGTCCATCAATCCATCCATCCATGTATGGGTTACATCCGTACACACATGCATAGATTTAAACATGACCTGTCTGAACACGCTTACCGGTTGCTGTTTTGGCCATGGCTGATGTATTTCTCCGCAGAGGATGCTGTAGCTCTGTTCAGGTGAGTTGTGATGCTGCTTAAGGCACTGAGTCAGCGAATAGACAGGACTATGATCGGATGGCAAACAGGAGGTGGGCACGCACGGGAGCGCGCAAACAGACCCTCCTCTCGTCCTCTGACGCGCAGAGCGATTTTAAGCATCCTACATGTATGTGACAGCACAGCCGACTTAAATGTGGCGACAAAAGCGCCGACACACAAGGAAGTCGAGAAATATGTTCTGCAGACCGGATACTTGCAATTCAGTGTATCCACATTTTTTAGAAAATTCCCTATTAGCCTATCTCAACGGATAGCCTATTTGTAAGTAGGCTATTTGCATTGTATTTTTAAGTTGACAGCAATGTTGTTCATTGTCATCTAAACGATTTAAGATGTTCATATAGCTGACAGATCAAGATTAAAGGCAAATCTTGGGCGGCTTAAGTTTAAGCCTAATCATAAAAAACTACATTCTGCATAACAATTCCACCAGATATACAAATTTTGCAACAACAGATACCAACACAAGACACTACATTATCAAAATTAGTGTAATTTCTTTTGGTTCTCATTAAAACTATTTACTCTATTTGAGCTGATTTTGCTACATCACCGTTGTAAATGTGCTGTATTTATATAGCGCTTTTCTAGTCTTAACGACTACTCAAACGACTACTCAAAGCGCTTTTTACATAGTACAGGAACCATTCACCTTTCACACACATTCATACACTGTACAAGGGGCCATCTGCTCATCAGATAAACATGCACACACATTCACACTCCGATGACACAGCATCGGGGTTCAGTGTCTTGCCCAAGGACACTTCGACATGGGCCGGGGATTGAACCACCAACCTTCCAATTGGCAGGCAACCGCTCTACCACTGAGCACAGTATATATCTGTAAGCACAGATATATCAAAAGTAAAAACAGGTTTTATGGATGAGGAACTTTATATGTTGCATAAAACAGAGGCCGCCTTAAAGTGCTCACATTATGCTCAATTTCAGCTTCATAATTATACTTTGAAGTTCTAGCATAATATGTTCACATGGTTTAATTATTAAAAAACATCATATTTTTGTTATACTACACATTGCTGCAGCTCCTCTTTTCCCCCTGTGTGTTGAGCTCTCTGTTTCAGCTACAGAGTGACGCATCTCACTTCTGTTCCATCTTTCTTGGGAGTTGCACATGCGCTGTAGCTAGGTAAGCAACACCAGCTAATCAGAAGCAGAGTCTGAGGCCGTGCAACACTAGCAGCTAGGGGAGCATGGAGCAGTTTGTGAACAGTGATTTCTGTTGGAGATGGGACTCCCTTTGGGGTGGACTTTTTCACTTTGGAAGCCTATTGCATGCACAAAAAAGATACATAGCACAATAAAGTAAAGGGAAAACACCAAAAACAATAATATTGGCACTTTAAATAAAGACATTTGATCAATATATGCTGCTACATAACATTTAAGACTCACTTAAATTGTATTTAAGTTAAATTCAAGAGGAAACAAAAGTGAAATAGCTCATTCCGGTTTATTAAGACAGTGAACTCATTTAACTATATAAGTGTGAACGGATAAATAAAAAGCAGTGCATAACTTCCAGATTCTGGAGGTATTACAGGTATGGCTATTGGTGAGCATAGAATCTATAAAACATGTTTATTTTCAAGTGACAATTTTGATGTATGCTTGCATATCAGTGTAATAGCTATTGCACTTAGCTACATGCTGCTTTGGCCTTCAACTGTTTCCTAATGTAGTAGCCAACCAGTATCTGAGGACGTTGTTGGTAACTGTGAAGAACTTCATGAGACTCGTTTAGCTGATCCCCCTTCAGCCGATCCAGTAATGTCACACAAACCACAGCAGCTTTACACAACAAGAAATACACGTTAGAAACTCAACAAAAAGAAAACTACTTTCTGTCAGGTATAAATTGCCAGCTATAACAATGCTGATATTGCATTTTCTTACCCCGTAGACCACTCAGCTTGCACATAGCAGCAAAAACTGATGACTCCATTTCAATGTTGCAGATTCCTGCTTCACTAGCTTTACTGAGGTAGTTCTGTTTATCCTTCTCAGTGTAGGAGCAGAAAGCACCATCCAAACGAGCTTGCCCTGGGTGATTGATGAGACAGACAGAAAAGATGAACATTGCAACTGAAATACTTTAAATCTTGGTGAAAAATGTGTTTAACACATCAATGCATCAGTACCTTCGTAGAAATCCAGTGTACACATGGTGTTGCCTATCACTGTCTCAAACTGGTTCAGCTCTTTGCTGCACTGCAACAGCTCCTCAGCCAGGCTTTGGTCCAGATCGGTATTGCGCACCACCGTCTTCCCCAGGATCACCTGCTCAAACTTGGGCAGGAAGGTGGCATCCATAGACTGCTTGGTAACAACAACTGTGCCAGGCTTCAGCCCTGAAAAATGGCAAGTAAATTGTAGTCTAAAAATACAGAAAGCTTCAATTAAAAAATGTTTCATATGTTGAAACATAACAGACTGATATCAAGTAAAATTAGCATCATGTTCATTTCCGAATGAACATCTAACGACATTCTTAAAATGATTTCAGATAACATGTCTTTAGGTCAAGTTGTAATTCAGTGGAAGTGTCTACTACAATGTAGTCACCGTTTCTAGAATAAAATCACACTATAACCTTTAGCCATGCTGAAAATTATTGATGTGGATTTCAGAATATGCCTCAGATCAACCCCCAAGGGTTCATGACATATTAAAAAAAAAGGTTGGTATACATCCGAATACATATCAATTCTCTTATTCTGAAAACTAGAGAAGTGCCATCTTGGGCAAATCACAATTATACACAAAAAGCCATATTGGATGACACTGCTCTAAAAGCTAAGATACTTTCGGCTCCCTCTTGTGGTACAACTATAAAAGGTATCTTGGACAATATCCCGTATTAAAGTCATCTACTGTATTCAATTCAATTGTATTTATAGTATCAATTCATAACAAGAGTTATCTCAAGACACTTTACAGATAGAGTAGGTATAGACCACACTCTATAATTTACAAACACGCAACAATTTCAGTAATTCCCCCAAGAGAAATGATGTAGGATGTATGCATGGCCACACTAACCATCTCATGGAAACAACAATGTTATCACACACGGAGTCCAAGTCAAGTCTTCTTACAGAAGTTAATTTACAGGATCACAAGGAAACTAGCATCCTTGGAGTGTTAGCAGTCTTCGTGATTTGATAATGCAACACATCAGATGTATTATCAGGCATTCTAAATACATATTCTAAATAATAAGCTTACCTATTCCACCTGATGTTCCAATGCGTATAATTGTAACATCTGTGCAATGAGCGTGATGGAGGAGCTTTATTAGCTCATGCAACATTATGGCAATAGATGAGATGCCCATCCCATGCTGCAAAATATAGCACAATTTTCACATCTATGTAGTTTGTTAATAGAAATGCACAGATTAATAGGATTACTACTATTTGTATGTTGTGATAGGTCATACATACACTGACAGACAGTACAGAGCCAACTTTGTACATAGCATAGCGGTCTGTTCCAGCACAGATGTTTGGGTACTCTGAATTGGGGTCTTCCATACCGAGCTCAGCAGCAATGTACTCAGTGAAGGCTTTCATTCTCCAAGGACTGCCCCCAACACACACAAACTGAAGGAAAACACACAAAACATAAAATAATAGCAGAATAAAGGTTATTATGGAGTGGATTTATTTCCCAAAAATTAAATTACTTTAACATCACCAAACATAGTTGGAAGGTCGTGAGTTCCAGTTCCTAAACCAAAGTGGTAGAGGACGTCATCTTTCAGTGCGTCCAGGTGGGGGTTATGCACAAAAACAGGCCTTTGGGGGAAAACAGACCTTAAAGGGTCAGTTCTAGCATGACAATAAGACTGAATTGCCCTTTTATTTCACTTTACTCATTAAGAGGCTGAACAAATCTGATATGTAAGTATCTCCATGCCAGGTCAGTTCAACCAAATCTACCTTCATGTGGGTTATAATGTTCAGTATTTTTTTTTTTTACTGTTTTAAAAGTGTTGATTTAACTGTATAGACAGTTAGGTGGATATAGTTTGCACTACTGTTGAACTGTATTCTATTCTGCACTATAGATAGACGTTTACAATTTGATAAGAATGAATTAGTTTTAGCTTTGTAATCCTAATACACTGGCAACTGAGTGTATACATACTATCATACTATCAATAAGTGAGAAAATGTGATTTTAAGATGTAAGACATACTTTATTGATCCCGCAACGGAAAATTAAATTTTTTTCACACTGTTGTCAGTTATTACACACATGCCCAGGACCTATACATGCACTAATGGGTTCAATGCCTTGCTCAAGGGCACCTTGACAGTGCCCAGGAGCAGAACTGGCACCTCTCCAGCTACCGGTCCACACAGTGGACAGTCCACATATTTAGTTGAGCAGCAGTAACACTATCGGCCAAATTAATTATTAATTGTAAACAATGTGGAAATAAAGTAGGCCTACACTTAAAATTCCTTTGTAATTAAATCATTTATAACACCTACATTTGACATAGGCTACTTGGTAAGAACACCTGTCCTGATATCCTGTTACACCTCTTTCCTCATCCAAACCACCTTACAGCATAGCCTCAGCTTAGCCTACTGTATCCACACATACATAACCACAAACGTTGGAATTAGGGGTTAACTTAGGATCGTGAAAGTTCTCACCTGGTGCATAAATCGGTCCTCTTGTCGTCCTTTGAATTCATCTTCCTGAAAAGAAAAGCTGTGTATATATTAACAGTCTACGGTCCGGACAAAATTATTCAATGACCGGAAACAAGGCCACGCTCTAACAGCCTCTGAACGTTACAAACTGGGGGTTTGTGCTTAACCGTGTGTGACCAGAAATGAGCCTAACCTAAAACACAATTAAGAAAATTAAAAAAACACCCTAGCGTTGATTCTTAATCAGACATCACAGCACACACCACTTCGTCGCTCACAGCGGGGAAAAGAAGTTTAGCTCCATCTTTACCTTTGAGATAAGCCAACAGGATAAACAAGCCCAACGGCTACTATGCAAACACTAGAAAGACATTTACCTTTGGTATGTTGCTGTTAGTCTACTGCCAGTGTCCGTTTCCTGTTTCTGAAAAAAATGATTTCGTTCTATCTGACCTGACGTAGACACCGTAACGTGAGCCTACAGCCCACAATGACATGACGTGAGCACGTCACAAGCGCCATATCCATAACTAAAACGCTCATAGGATGTAGCCTACTCTGCCTCGGTAACGAACAAATGTTACTAAAGAGCAGACGTACACTTTGATAATACACTTTGATTATATTTTGATGACAGTGGTAATAACCTCCACATAGGACCCTCACTCCTCAAACCCATCAGAACAATGGAGTGACTCACTATGCTCCTTTCCTATTATATGTCATAGGTAAATACAGTAGGTACTTCTAAAGAATGATGTGAAAGATCTTAACATTTTGACTTTATTTAAGGACTGATTAACACAACACTTAGCTTATTAGCTGGTCTTTAATGACTGAAAAAATTAATTAATATAAAGTCAGTTTACCTGATATTATCTTCGATACATTACAGTACCACATTTTGAAATACCTGCAGTCTGGAATTTGTATCTCCCTTTCATTTGCTGCATATAAAAACGGTGAAAGAAAGGAAAAGCTTGATCATGTGTAAAATTGATTTGTAGCAATGTTGAGTATAATGGGATAAATCTAGCAAATGTATCTATTCTGAGAGAGGCCATATCAGTTAATATATAAAAGTAGAATACAAGGTTTGCAATTATATTAATAGATTTTGAATGTGTTAGCAAACAGCTGTCTATTTATAGATCCTATTGGATTTAGGCCCAATATTCACTCTCATTTATGCTCCGTTATGGTCTTCACAAACCTCTAAGGGGAGATCTTCAACAGCTGTTCATAAACTTTGTCTGCTTTTTAGTGCTGGGCAGGTAGAGTGTAGTGTGTTTATTAGAGCTTTTTGGTGAGAACAGCTGCCATCTGAAGCTGAAAATGAAGAATAATGGTGAAATATGCTATAAAAAAAGACCCCCTAGAACTGAGGACAGAGTTGTTTCCCTGTGTTGTTTGTAAAGCAATATCTTTCATATTACACTTAGTCATTTAATACATTAATACAAAAAAGTTTTGACTACATGCAAGAAAGAAAATGTCAATACACAAAACTGTTTAGTCAAACTTTCCTTTATAAGAGATGTTAACATATTTAGTAAGACACATTAAATTAAAATTCTGAAGTAATCTCAGCTAATACAGCTGATGACAAACATTCATCATTTTGACCACTGTCACTTCAGGTAGGGTTTGTTTCATCACTAATATAAGTGATGATGAGTCTGCATTAAATGCCCCCCCCCCAGTAAACAAAACATTACCAACACAGCTGACAAACAGCTGTTAATGTTTTAAGTCTTTTTTACAAATTTAAATACTTCACTCCAGTCAAAATGTTACAGTAGAAAATGTAAACATGCAATACTCACTTAAGCACATAAAGTGGTGTTTAGTATTATTACTTTGTGCAACTTCACTGCAAACTGTTAACAGTCTCAAACAAAAATAATGAACATGCAAATTTAAATGTCATAAGTTAAATTAAATTCACTAATTTCTCAGCAAAAAACAACGCAAACACTCTTTGGGAAGTGAACACCTGTGCAAATGTCTTAAGGTGAGTGGTGCCTTTCTGCGTCCCTAAAAACAGAAAATATATATTTATAAAAGGTAATGTATACACTTTAATTTTAATGAAGATACTACATTGAACCCAACAGCAATAGTAAATCATACAGTACAATCATACAAAGACCAATAATAGTTTTTAAAAACCCAGTAATAAGTCAGGGCTAATATACGTTAAAAAAACAACAAAAAACTGTAGTATTGTACTAATGTGAATTAGCCCTCAAATAGTAATATGCATTCAATTCAAATCATAATCCAGATTATCTCATTTGCTAGAGTACCAACATGTTTGATATGGTCAAAGAGTTAATGTGATTAAATGAAACTCACGTGTCTTCTTTTCCCCCATTCCATCTCATTTCATGAAGCCTTAGGTGCCCAAGATCTCTCTGTTAAGATAGTATGCAATCATTATTTAATCCTAACAGCACATAGTTGTTATTATTTAGAGAGGACACCCCCATAAAATTGAATACCAGCACCCAACTTACTGCCTCCATTAGGACTATGGGGTGCTCTGGCAAGAATTTCGGTTTCTTTCTGGCCTCAGGAGAACTCGCCAGACCAATTAAAAATTCTCTTGTGTAAGATATTCTGCCTATGAAACAATATATTAATATGTACAGTATGTGTATATATATTAAAATCAACATGAGAAGAGTTCAAATCAGGCAAATCAAAATAAAGGCAAAAGTAGGTTTATATTTTGTCAATGCAGGGGCATATTGCTCAATACTGTAGATAGACAAATTGGAAAAAACAACCTCAGAAGAGAAAAGCATACAAAAACACTTTGTGTCTCACCTTCTTTCTGTTTGTGGAGGTTGACAATCCTGTAGAACTGCTCTATGCCAATAGTTGCCTATCAAGCATAACATTAGAAGAAAATTAGAATTGTTTTAGATACCAAAGCTGTTGTGCATAGTTTCTGTCCCCCCCCCCCCCCCATGTAGAATTCTAAGTAACGACAACACCACTGTTGGCGCGTTCACATGATACAAGCCTTATGTAATTGCACACGCTCCCCCACGCAGTTGTTAGAAGACATGGAGGACACGGAGGATAAAAAAAACAACACGATAGACTCTTCAGAAGAGGTAATTATCTTCACTTGAGTTTCTGGGCGTGAAAGTCTCCATACAACATAATCTTCAGAACACAGCCATACTGAGAAATACAGAGAGTTGTGTGGAGCTCATTGTTTATTAGCTTTGTAGCAACTCTTTTGGCAATAGCTTGAATGTAACAGACGTTCATTAATTTCAAAAAGTTACACACTAAAGCTTTAATGTTGCCCAAACAAACAGTTTAACAGGCACATGGTGTATTTAAAGTTATTTTAATTAAAGAAAAAGGCAAAGTGTAAAACACACTAAAATACTTAAGAGCTGAAATAATTAGTCGATCTAAAGAAAATGAACCGACAACAATTTAGATATCCATAAGCAGCGTGCGTGTTATTCGTGTCATCTATCAAGCATGCCAAACATTGTCTGGTTTCAAGGTCTCAAATGGTATTTTAGGCTTTTGTTTTTATTTAGTTTTTACAAATGATTAAAAAGTTATCAACAGCATAATTAATATAATTGTAAGTTGCAACCCTTAAATATTGTCTTCTTTGGGATTTCTTACCTCTTGATCCTCTTCCTCCATCAGTGCCTGTCCACATCTAGCAGTATTTATTATGGGCTCTAAATTAAGTAATACAATATTATAAGAGCATACCATTATATATGAACCCAATACAAAACCTTTGATATTCCTAGAAGTTTGACCAATTGGTGCAGACTGCTTACCACTGTCAACATGAATGCAGCGGCGCAGGGGTCTTGCTGGCTCCAGATGTTTTTGGAGGATCCTTCGTCTTGATACCTCCATCTAGCTTGTGTCAGTGAGGTTCAAACATGTTTTAAATCCACTACACTCTACAAGGTTTGTTCATCACATAGATAATGAGCAGTGTTGGATTCAATATATTATAAATCAGTGCTTTGTAAAGTTGAGTTTGCCGACCACTGGGGGTTCTGAAGTGGGTCACAGCCCCTGGCTGCATGTCAGGAATAGTGGTACGACTCTTTTACTCAACTGTCATGTACATATAACGTTACTATTCAGATGGAGGCTTCAACTGATTTTTCCCAATTCATAGCAGACAGGTATGTAATGGATTTATATTATTAGTTTGCTAGATCATAAATATCCCGCATAATTTGACAGTATTGTAAACCTTAAGTTATTTAGAAATAAGAAACTAGGAAACGATCATTTAACACTGACCAGGGCTTGCCCCAGGTTGAGTGTAGCAAAACAGCTAACGTGAGCAATTCAACAAAACCGATTTAAATTGGCCCTATTAACTTTAAGTAGGGTAAGCAAGCTTAACATAAATAAATGTCGGTGAAAACAAGTTGTCGAAAACTGTCGAAACCTTAGTTGTGAATGAGAGAAGCAACTTTGGAAACCAGGTAAACTTACCGGGAACATTCCTGTAGCCCATCAGTGTTCACGGCAGACATCTGTGTTACCATGGTCTGCATAGCATGGCAGACATCTGTGTTACCATGGTCTGCATATGGCAGACATCTGTGTTACCATGGTCTGCATAGAACGGCGCACCATAAGCGGTTCTGTTTTACGTTTATTTAACGGCCGGGACTGTGTCTAACGATTGTACACAATCTCGCATTTTAACATTACCAAAAATAAAACGCATTTTAACATTAACAAAAAATAAAACGTTAAACGATGGCAAGTGAAACTTCACAATGATGCGTAACTGTGAACTCTGCGAAACGATAATAGCTAGCTGGCAACATTGGCCTACTAACTTATACCGGAGATAAACGAGTTATCGACGTAGTCGGAGGCCTTTAAAGAGAAGAGACGTTTTATGTTAACATATTCACCTGTTTTAAAAAGTTCCCTCGGCGTGGTTTTCTGTCTGGCCAACTTCTTCTTCTTCTTCTTCTTCTATGCGTTTATTGGCGTTGCAGGTGTCATCACATGGGCGTGTCATCAACCTTATCAGATAGCTCCTCGGTCCACGGCTGAACCGGAAGTCGTTCTGTCCCTCTCATGGATGAGAACGACCCTACCCACAGACCCTCCTTGGTGAAGGCAGTCTCAAAGCTCTTATTTTTGCCCCGAGGATACACAACAGCAGCCATCCCGGAAGCCGTGCAGTTGAAAGAGTATCAAGAGGTAACTCTGCCCTCAGGAAGATTATTTTGGGCTTCAATGTATGGAGAAATGGACTGGCAAAAGATCTGGTTAATTGGAGACAAGTTTTGTCTTAATAAAGTAAAAGAGGTTTCTTTTAAAATTCTGCATACAATATATCCAGCAAAAGGGACACTAAAGAGATTTAAACTTGATATTGAATATTCTTGTACTTTCTGTGAACTAGAAGAAGAAACAATCTGTCATTTGTTCTTTCATTGTGTGTGTACTAAAATATTTTTGAATTGATGTTCAACATTTTGTCAGACGGAACATTGGGCAATTAATTCAATTTAAAGATAAAGATATTCTGATTTGCTTTGAAGACAGTGAGAAGGAGAAAGATGTTTATTTTATTTAGTTAATCTTGTTATTGGGAAAATTCCACATTCATAAGAAAAAATGGGCGGACTCCAAACCATGTTTTGAACATTTCTTTCAAGAACTGCAACAATACAGCGACACTAAGGCATTTGGAACAAGAAGGCATTTAAGACGAATTGTACTTGATAAATGTTTCATGTATCGGTGATACATTTGACTTTGTTTGCACTACACTTTTTTTACTTTTATTTATTTTGATTTATATATCTTTTTTCTCTGTTTATGCACCTCTGGCTTTGACTTTGTAATTATACATACTGGCTTTGTTACTGTTCTTTGTTAATAAAATAACATAAAAAAATAAATAAAAGTTGAAGGAGTATCTAATTCCGCCCGAACAGCTGACGAATTCATGTAATGTCTCATCCCATTTTGCTTATTGTCTCTTCTCCGAGGATTTGCTCGTGTCTATCCTCGCGAGGAAAGGAGTCAAGTGGAGGCAATGTAAGTGGGACGCACCAGATCAGTGGAGACACAAGAACAAAGTGCTATTTTGATGCGCGACATCCATAGTTAAGGGAATGACATCATGCGGCTTTATGAGCCTTTTTTATTTTCTCCTGATATTATAGGCCACATGCTGTTACTGGCTTTGTTAATGACATTTGTTTGGTTCACAAAGTTCATATGAAATTGAGTTATCCCGCTGTCAGTTTCGATGTTGGCTAGGCTGTATGTTCAAGAAAAAAAAATTAGACTTTGGTAAAGTTGTTTTTATACTGGACGTTTGATATTCGACATTCAAAAAAATCTATTATGCAGCTTCACCTTTTGGCCTATTCATCAAAAACACTCAAAAACTTGAATTCTGCTAACTTCCCTACATGTTACACAAAGCTTCTTTATTTTTTTAAAAAACCCATTCTTTGATTTTATAAATATTTTGATATGTAAAAAAAATGCTATGAATCAGCAGGGGCTGTTTGCTTGCTAATTGGCATTAGATTTGGTGTTTATCTGTACAGCTGGCTAAGGAATCATGGGTTAGAACATATCACCTGGGTTCCCGTGTGTAGACCGAAGTAACTTGAGAGGTCAAAGGGGTCTAACAGGCAACTAAGTGAACCATCCCGTGTCATTAAAATGAAGAACAGATTTCTCTGGGTTTGAACATTGTTGGAAACATTTAGGATAGTGGAAGTTTATAACTCAAAATATATAACCCAGGTCCAGTCAAGTTTTTAAACATTTTAATGCATAAAAGTTACATATTGTACCTTTAACACACTGCGACCTATGAGATAACTATTAAGACATCCACACCAGTACTGTAGAAGAAAAATGAAATTTACGTTTAAAATGTATGAAGTTTACAAGTTTTTTTTTAATTTGAAACACACATTACAGATTCTCAGTAGTTATCTTGTTTTACAAAAGGCAAATACTATATATCCCACTTAACACTATCAAACAGAACCACTTAAGGGTATCCCATTTAAACTAATATCACTGATTCCTTTTAATTAGTGATTAACCTGCACTTTATACAAGTATGAGTAATGTGGCAAGCAAAATGTGTTTACACTGCAAGTGACAGGTGTGTAAAGAAAAACTGCAAAAAGGTATGCATTTTTATATAAAAAAACATTTCGTAACATGTAGCACGTTGATACATTATTCCACTATATTGTAAATTAAGTCAACCAAAAAATCTTAAGATGAAAAATGCATACAAACCCCAATTTGTAGTCAAACTATATTGCCTAATAAAAAAAAAAAAAAAGCTTAGCTACATTCCCTGTATTCACAACTGTATTGTGTAATCATCAAAACAAAACAAAGAAAAGGCAATTTTATCCCTTAAATCAACTTTGTTTCAATCAACATTGTATATATCCAACCTACACAGCTAGGGCTGGTTAGTTGCCATGAAAGGCATTGTCCCTTTTACTCAAGAAATAGCTGTATTTTTCTTGGACCTATTGGTCTTCCACTCAGTTCCTCAACTGCTGTTAACGCCTCCTGACGGGACTCAAATACTGCAGTTGCAGAGCCTTTAGATTTTCCTCTCTGGTCATACTGCAGTGAGACAGATCCAGGAATAATGCGAAATCCATAGCAAAAGTCATAGATTTCTTCACTTTTGATTTGGAATGGCAAGTTAAGCAGCTTTACGCAAGTAGGACCGTCCAACTGTTGCACTGAGGGACCAAAGCCACCCCGAAAGCCATCACCTCTGTCTTGTGGAGTATGAGGGCCTCCTGCATGGGGCTCATAATCTCTGCCTCCATGGATGTGAGCCTGCGCATTGGTCATTGGTATATTACCATCATGAGAAATCCTAAAGTCAGGGTACTCCGTGTCACCAAGGCGATAGGATGCCTCGCTTCTCCTGCCCGAGTACCGCTCCTCTCTTGGCATTGGCTCTTGCACAATTGGCTCTTGAACCAATGGTGGCTCAACACCCAACTGCCGCATGTGAGAACGTGAAATGCATTTCAGTGTGACCTCTAACCCAAGAAACCTTTGTCCATTGAGAGACAGTGCACTCATTGCCTCTGCCTCAGACCGGAAGAGAACCAACGCCTTTCCAACTCCAGCACCGTTATGGTCACGCAGCACAAACACCTTGTCCTCTGTGATATCAAACCCAAGGAAGAAGTCCATGATCTCAACTTTCCGCACATCAAATGGAAGGTTCCGCACAAACACACACATTTTTTCTGAGTCATACGGATCACTGGGGCAAGATGCAGGCCTCTCCTGACACATTTCTGAGTTTCCAGAAGGTCCGACATCCATGCTCTGAGATTCCAGAAGGGTGATCATTTTCTCTCTTGAAATTGGCCGGGTAGAAATCCATCTGTTGAAAAACTGCCTTTTTTCAGGAGTCAAGGCATCACAATAGTCACGCAGACTCTTAAACAGCACAAATGTAGATCTTGTTCTTCTCCCATCACTGCCAATTAAGTGCAGGATCTGGTCATCCTCAAGCTTTGCATTACGAAAAAGCTTTTTTATGTCTTCTTTTTCCACTGCAAAGGACAGATTTTCCATCAAAACGCAGTACTCATCGTCGGAAGAAACTGACCTCAAAGGTGATTGTGACCTGACATGATGTGGGTTCCTCTGATGGCGAACAGGGGATCTATCCCTTTCAAAGTTGTTGACAGCCATTGACTCTTTACCAGTAGCCCGACGCCAAAAGTCTACTGTAGTTGTGGAAACCTCCACATACCTTGACCCAATGTATTTCCTATCCCTCTTCAGGGCTTCTTGTGCATCCTCTCTTGTTGCAAATTTGACAATACCTTTCCCATTGTTGGCACCCTGTGCATTTTTCAACAAGACAATGTCATCAATAAGTAAACCAAAGAAAAAGTCACAGACTTCCTCTTCAGTCACAGAGAACGGCATTCCATTTAGAAACACATGCACAAAGTCATCAGTGTTTGAAGCCCTCTGGTGATGGGGAGGGGAATAAGCTGATCTGCTAGCTGATCTCCTGACCGCCTCAGGATCCACACATCTTCTAGCACGTCTTGCATTCTCCAAAAGTCGTCTCTTTTCATCTAGCTCTACATTTGTTGTACTTCTTTCGAGCATGTTCTGCATCTCTGTTTTACTACTAAGTAGCAATTGAACAGGTGAACCCTTAATGTAACCTCCTGACTGTGTCATTGCTCTTCTTGCATCTTCATCGGACGCAAAGATAATGAAAGCTTCCTCAAGCTCGCCACCAATTATATGCACCCCTCCATCTGGAATTTTGAGGCCACTGAAGAACTTGCGAATATCCTCAGAACCTGCTGTGACTCTTAGTCCCTGTAAACGGATGACGACCGCCATGCTGAAGTACAAACAACAGCACCTGCAGACAAAAGGGTATAGAATAGCATTATTGCCAACAGAGCTTCACCAGCTCAGCGTCAATTTCCTGGCAGTCCAATAGAACAACTGAACTGGATTAGCAATGTGAAACAAAGGACATCAGAGATAAGGGACACCATTACGATCAATGTCAACAACAGCCGCTATTAAGACGGACAAGAAATTAAAATTTGTGAACAGAACAATTTAACATACTGTAGCTCACGCTCCAGAGTTGAAAGTCCTAACGCACAATATCAACTATCTGGCACAATAATTAACCTTTTTCCCTATTTCAGTTTTATCAGACCATTTTAATCAATCGCCCCATAGGTTAACTATTCCAATTCATCGTGTATGATTTAACTAAAGCAGTCCAATATAAATTGTTCTGAAAGCCCCTACTGGCCTAACTGGATTACTGATATTCATCTTGTAAATACAATGTGATGAAGGCCACTTGTTTAAAACAGCTGACTAATGTGTGGGCCTTTGCAAGGCTGAAGTAGACAGGGTAAACCCCGCCCACTCTACCGACCATTTGATTTTGCCCTGCAGCTTGGTCTGGAAACTTGCACGTTTGCCCTGCTTCAGTTCGCGGGAACCAATCACAAACTGGCTTATCTACCTGGCACATTATTAGCGGGTTTAACAATGACGATAGAGTAGCGACCAAGCAGCTTCTTGTTTACATTCAACATAGCGCCCACCAAAGCGCTGCCAATCCGTTGATGTCGCCGTTGCTTCTACGTCACCCGGATCGTTGGTCTGATTGGTTGAAGGACTATCCAATTGCGTATAGTCATTTGAACTATGCCTGTTCATCATGACTCTCGTGCAGAGAAAATAGAGCAGACTCCCCAGACCAATGCTCAATCTCAAATCTATTGAGCTTGGCTTGGTCTGGTTATAGCCAGACTAAGGCTAATGGAATGAAAATGTGTCACCTCCCAGAATGTGACAATCCACAGTGATGACCCTTCCAACATTAATGCTAAATCCAGGTGTTGTGCATCACAATTGTAGGTCCAAAACATTCAAGTTTACCAGCAACTATGTTCACTTATTCAGCCAATAAAGTGATCACAACAGGTAAACTTGGTGGTATTTTCCCAGTGTATTTGAAGGGGCCTTCTGAATGGGACAGCGCTGTCGATCCATCATAAAATAGGTCTTGAAATGCAGACTTCAAAGAAGGCAGTTCAACTGGGACACAGCTACTATGCAGCAAGGACAATGTCACCATTGATGGCATAATATCTACAAGGCATTTACATTTGCTACATCAGCATCAGCTATGATCCAACAAAAGCATCTCCAAATCTGTCATTCAACAGAACCACAAGCCAAAAAGCACCAACATTAAAAAAAATTCAAACCACTATTACATAATGTTTTTGGTCAATTTTAATATCAGTGTGGTAAAGGACCAATGATTTTGCATGTTTAAACTGAATACATTATGCTTATATTATCTGTTAATGGTAATCATCTCCCAAAGCATGAGTCCTGATTTGATTATTTTTCCAAATTAAAATTAAAAAAAAATGTAATGTTTAGGTGCTCAACTCGGCAAAACACGTCCACCACTGTAACTTACAGTAATGATTTTGCTTTTAAAACAATGCTTCATCCTCAGACTAATTTCAATGGCGATGACACACATTCCTTCTGTGCAGTTTCGTGTTGGACAGATTTTCCACCTACGAGTAGTTCTGATTGGACAGTCTCTACTCCATGAAGAACGCCACGTTTTTGACCAAAACAATACTAGCTACCCACTAGCTACCCAAGCACCCATAACTCAAATCAACTTTAAAAGCATATTTGCAGGAGAGCGCTGAAAACAGCATGTATTAACACTCAAAAGACTCTGCAGCGCCACCTTGCTATAACAGAGTTTCCAAAATATCCCATTCATGGCTGAAAAAACTTATGGTTTGCAGTGTTTGGCAATCTACACCATTGCTGTGGTCTGTGTGTTCAAGAAACTGGTGTTCTGGTTAATGCAATAGCGTCAGTGTCCCCTCTTCTTGCCCATTCCCTGTCCCGCTCTGTAACATTTCCTCCTCTGTATACTTCGGTGCAAATGGACAAAGTATAACAGTTGTTCCATAGAAGGTGTAACCGTCTTCTCATCAGCGTTCCTCCTCAGGATAGTGTGCTGCCATGAAGCAAAACAATTTCCATCTGAAGTCAGCAAAATCATTTCCGTAGAACATTCAACACAATTGCCAGTATGTTCATTTGCACATCATTTGTATTCCATATATGGTATATGAATGGAAAAGTTCTGTTGTCATACCTTCACTTCAGCATGTAAATGCATCACCAGGAAGGATTCACAAACCACTCATTTTAACGGTAACAAAAAAAACGTATGTCTCAATTGCCCTGTACTATAAAGCTTGACATGACAAAACCAACTAACATTACCACTATGCAAAGAAAAGTATTGTATTAGAGTATTGTAGCATGCATCACTTTATCTGAATATGCACATTTTGTATGAATATATTCAAATGTGTAAATGTTTTGATCAAGTTAAAGTGTGTTAAAATATCTGAACTAGATTTAGTTTTTGAATCCATACGGAGATCTTTAGCTGTGAACAAATGAAAAATATTTGCACGTATCACAACCCCTGAAAAATTACTCTATACACTCACTGAATCGAAAAAATTAGATTTTTAACATTTGTAAAATCTAGAGGAGCTGCACAATGAAATCATTTAATCCCCATTCAAGTTATAGCGCTAAACTGGAAGTATTGGATCAGCTGGTGGAGGTCACTAGTCCGCCTGCTCTACGGGTCGCACAATCATCTTTATGGCTTTATGCACCAATGAGCAATTCTCATAGGAATGAACAGGGCTCCGCATCAACCGCTGTATCCAGGTTTCATTATGCATTAAGGGTCTGCGTCAGCAACCAAACATGACAGCTACAGTAGCTTGGAAAATAGCAATTTGTGGAACTAAATTTGATTTACAGTTTATCATACCACAAATGAGACATTAATTAGCCAACTAGCAAACCCCGCCTCACTCAACCGACAAAAGTACTAAATCCCGTCAGGGCTCGACAATAACGGTTGCCCTTAGCAACCAGATTGACTCAATTGGAAACCGTTTTCGTTAAGTTAAACGTTAACCAAAGTACAGTGCCACGCCAGTTAGCCAACTGTAACGTTACGCCGAACACACATAGCACGTTTGTCGCCATTAGCTAGTAACGCCGGATGATCAACTCAAACTCAATGTGCGTTAAATGACAAAAACATAACGTTGCTTAACCAAATACTAATGTAACGTGAACTGTTAGCTAAGAATGTGGCAAACATTGCTAACATCCTTGCCGTCCAAATAAAGCTCGGCAAAATGTCGATTTTAGCTAACCGTAGCTAGCCAGCTAACGTTAGGCCTATGCCTTACCATTGGCTAGCTTAGCTAACTCATTTGACGGACAACGCTGACCTGCACTAAGATAATATATTCATTAGAAATAACACCACATAACTAACGACAAAACTTACACAATCGACAAGCACAGACTCTAGTGCAAAACTGAGAATAGCTGATAGGTTCAGGTCAGTTAAGTTTGGCTCTCGTCTTTGTCTTCTTCGTCAGAGTTTATTGGTGGTTGGTTAAGCTTGAAGTTGAGCATTACTGCCCCCCCGCGTTTTCCTTCTTCTTCTTCTTTTTTATTGGGTTTTGACGGCAACTTGCATCATAAATTGTGCACTACTGCCATCTACTGGAGTTAGTTAACTCCTACAGTGTCCAATATGTCAGATTTCCCTGCAGTCTGTTTTCATTAGGAAGCTGACCAAGCATGTTCTTCAACTGTCTATGGTTCTGCCTTGTCCGTTTTCACCACACTCCAGTATGTTCTTTACACTGTTATCCCGAAACATTTAATTTTTTCCAACATGTTCTCTCAATATTATATACAATATAGACAGGTTTGGAAAATATATATGAATTTGTTTATGGGGAAAATTCACAATGAGTTCACAATCAAATTGTTACATGGTTATTGATCATTTCCTCCCACAGCTCTTGTAGATTAGGTAACAGCCTCATGCTGCTGACGTAATTTTATTATTATTTATTTCAACCGCATCCTCATGATTAAGTCTACTCTGTGATGTTTATTAGGAGCCAACAGAATAAACACGCACACACAACACACACACAGACACCTATATCTTAGTTTATTTATTTAGATTTACGATTAGACACTAGTCATTCAAAATGCAATACAGCCTATATCTCATGTCTGTATGTATATATGTATGTATGAATATATATATATATATATATATCAAGTGAAAAAACATAAAATCTCGGGGCTGAACCTTCATTATAAACAGCCTGCAGTTTTAGATGATAGCGTCACAGACTCGTACCGAAGTCGTCTAAGTGAGTAAGCTCAACCTGCCCAATTGCAACAGCGCCCCCTACAGTCACAAAATACGATGGTCACAGAATTTGGTGTTACACCTGTCTGACTCGACTCCCATCGGGTATGACGCGTTATGCCTTAAACCGTTTACATCTGAGCATGCGCGACTCAAATCTGTACTCTCCTCACATTGGGCAGTGACACTCTTTATTATGTCTATGGTGACAACAACTGTAACAGCGTTCTTTTTTACGATACATCGTCTTTGTCTATGGGTCACGTGTTCAAGTCTAATTCTCCTAGATTTACCTTATTTCTTACTCTTACAATCTTTTGAATTCTGTAAAAATATTCAACTCTTTCACAACATGCAATAGCTTATTGTACCATGTAGCTAGCTCTGCTCTGTATAATCTCAATTAGATAGTTGTATCTTGCATGAAATGTCTTGTGGCGTAATGTTAGTCGGTTGCTGAGAGTTTTGTAACCATGAAAATAAAATTCATTATATTGCTATGGTTTTAACTGTAGGCTATTCAGTAGCCACAAACAGACAGAGACGAACAAAGTAACGTTTTGACCATTTTTTGACCCTAAAGTCCTCCCCTATGTTACTCTATTCTCAAAGCTTTCAGTTTTTTATGTTATTTTGTTGATGGCTCGGACCCGCAGTGCGCTCCGCGCCTGCTATGTTCCCACATCATGTGATGTTCAACAGTCAAGCGAGGATCAGTGTGTGGAATAAAAGGTATTCCTAAAATGTATTTATAATCCTTCAGGTAGATCGGTTTGTCAGTCGTATTGTAATTTAACGTAACATGCTGACCAAATTAAGGCACTTTCTGGGGTTTTCGTTGCCATTTATGTTCATGATCTCACCTCTTAACTCTTGGCTAACTATGTGAGCTCATGCTAGCTCGATAGTACCAACATTCACCCAGGCTGAAGCTGGGGCGCAGCAGCGGAGCCTCTAGCCGACGGTCATTTCCGACAGCTCCGTATGGATTTGACGTCGGCATACATTGTTGCTTGATGTTTTACAAAAGGTCGATTACCGGTGATTTCGAAGATGGGGGACCCTTGTGACCTTAAGCACTTCGTAAAGTGAGTACCTTGTGAAACGCTGATTTTTACAAACCGTTATATTTATTGTGGTTTAGCCATCGTACTACACACAAGTAGCTAAGACAAAACACCACTAGCTAGCATGCTAGGAAAGCCGGGTGCAGGGACTCGAGTGTCCTTAAACGGAAACGTATAATCAAAACATTCCCGCTTATTCAGTCAATTAGAAAAGTTACGAGCTCCCCACTTGTCAAGAAATTAATTACTTTGACATTAAAAAGTCGTCAAAGATCGATATGTGAAACATAAGTTGCCAACAGTAATGCTAGCCTAGTGGCTGCTAGTACAGTGCGAGAGTTTGCTAACCTAGCTTGCGTTAGCCTATTATGCTAGTAGAGTTTCTTGGCTAGTCTTCGTTTATAGCGAATTCGTTTATAACAAGTGTTTGTTCCCCTCTGCTGCACAACCTAAAACCCGCCAGCCGTCACACTGACTGTATTTCCAATCATATGAACGTTTGCCAGTCAACATTTATAACACGAATAAAGCATAGCACAACACGAGCTAACGCTATCTTTAAAGACGGTACACGAATGCTCTCTGTTAGTTAGCTAGCTTATCCAAGTTAGCTTAGCTTGTTCTAATATTTAGTATAAACCAGCGTCACAGCTAAGTTTATGTCATCTTACCTGCCTGCTTATTACTAGTATATATGATGTAGTATGACTAGTTAGCACATCTTGATACAATGTCACTTAATGATATGTTTGTTACACATTTTCTACTCGTTTTCATAGTGGGTAGAGATATCTTTTTAAAGGCCATGTTTTGGTTGCATCAAATTCTCGCGCACAGGCCATGCTTTAGGTAGTTTCCTTATTTGCTTCAAACCAGTCCCATTTGTTTTCACATGTGTTTCTTCACATTTAAATCATCATTGTACACGCAGGCTCTGTTTTCTGTAGGTCACGTAATTGTGCTTTACATACATAACAATGAGATGATATCTTCTCTGCTCGCCCTGCATCCATGTTTTTCACCTATCTTCGACCATTGTAGTACTATTTATAAACCATAGGTGAAAGTTTTTGTGGCTGTGATGCAACAGACGCTACAGCAGTAGAAAGTAGCCCACCAAGCTGAGAAAAGGAAAACCCTTGTCCCATAGCAGACATTCATATTAAAACGTGCAACTGGTCTCACAATTACGATAGATAACAGGAATCTCAGGCAAGGACGCTTGCAGAAGTCGTTAATACTCAACGGTTGAAATACATTTTTTATACATTATTAAAGTTAATCTTCTCTATTGGATTACACCAACATTATGAAAGTTCCTGACAGAGCTGTAAACTGTTGTGGACAAGTTAGACTAAGTTAATTGAAACCCTATCTTTCTTTTTGTCAGGTGTGCCAACACATTGGAGGGCTCATTTCTCTGATTTGGATTATTCTTGGCCAGCAGCCTCTTCAGGCCTACTAATCCTAGATGAGTTTCTCAATGGACACTCTGCTCACGTCCGAGATCAGGTATTAGACAGCACAAAATGCAACTCACAGTTTGATATGCAATTAGAAAACAAATTTTAGTATCGTATTCCAAGTTGTATTTTGTTTTGGATGCAAACTGCGCAGATATTTCTGGCACATATTTACTGTTAAAACATTTTGATATCAAGGTCATCCTAAGCCCAAGGCCATGCCAATATTTATACATTGATAGTTATTTCACTATTAAAACTACAAGACCATCCTCTGCAAAATGTTGTGGGCTCTTTTTTTAAGTTATAGCCTATGTCTGATAACAAGTGTCTTCACATGCTTGGACCAGTTAATAATTGTGTTTGGTACAGTGTCGCCACATATACAGTAGTGGTGGTAGAAACACCTCTAAATAAAAAGTTAAGATGTGTAATTTTATTCTTTTGCATGAACAAGATTGCATCATTAGCGGGGAGCAAAATTAACTTTTTTTTTTGTCCACCAGCCAAATGGCCAGTGAATATTCAAATTTTACCAATCACTTTATAGATTTTCTTTTTTAACGGTTGGATGGTGCTAATTTTGTAAATGTAAATGAACTGTATTTACATATCACTTTTCTAGTCTTAACGACTACTCAAAGCGCTTTTACATAGTACCATTCACACACTGTGGCCAAGGCTGACATACAAGGTGCTTATGAGATAAACACTCACACAATTTACACTTCAATGGCACAGCATTGGGGGCAACTCGGGGTCAGTGATATTGGACTGCAGGGCCAGGGGCCAAACCCCCGACCTTCCGATTGGAGACATTTTTTTTAGAGAAATAATGTCAGGTGTATATATAATCTAATACCCAGTTAATATAAACAATGGATAACCACAATGCGTTGCTGCTATTGGATATATTATGTTCAGTCATGCTCAAGGTTTGTTTGTATACTTGACAAATGAGGCAGTTCTGCATTACAGTTGAAATAGTATTCCTCTTTGTGGTGTAAAATATTTCAACATCAAGTTAAAAAGGTGAAGATCTTGGTTTAGTAGGCCCAATCAATTAATCATTTGACTGTAAGCTGCTTGTTATAGCTCTTTCTATATAACAGAGTGTCATTGCAGAAGTGTCTCATTTTGAAGGGAAAAATGACCCAATTGTTTCCCAGCACTCATATTGAGCCCACCCCAAGGAAAACACAATTTAGGACAAAGTAGGCACAAAACCCCAATCATTCACTTTTCTTACATGTTAAATACCTACTTACTTCGTCTGCTTTATTTTTTTTTTCTAATTGCCAGCACTAGTTGCTATCTTAGCAATGTTGTGTGTGTGTGTGTTTGTGTGTCCGTGTGTGTGTCCGTGTGTCCTGTCCATCCTGTTTGAACTTGTATGCACTTTTCATGTATGCATGGGTTTCCTATGGGTTCATCAGTTTTGACAATGACAAGGCATTTTTGATACTCTGTACTTCAGTGGCAATTCTGTCGGTGCCTGTATTGAATTTGGTACCAGGCCCTAATTATCATAGAGAATACAGATTTTTATTTTTCAACCATCATCAGATAACATACAATATTCATATGAAACAACACTGTTTTATTCTGTTAAAATAAAAAAAAAACATTTTAGATTTTATTTTTATTGAAGTTACTATGGCCACTTACTCATCACATTAAACTATTCCAATGGTTTATTCTCCATGTAAAGTTTGGGATAATTCACTAAATGTGCAATCAATAGGCCAGTAAACATGACAGCCTGAGGAGTACTTCCTGTCATTTACCTGCCATTCAAATCCATTACTCCCAGTCATTGTCTGACTGAGCATGTATAGCCTCGACACTATGAGATGACCTCCCTGATTTGACATTGATCCTAGGAGTTTTGTCACATGCCAACCAATTGCCCTATTTCCTTTCACTCTCCATAATTTGTTTATGACCAAAGTGAATTGGATGAAATTTAAAAATGGATGAGTACATGAGTATTTTCTCTTTGAGAAAAATCTCAAGTATGCTTATTCGTAGTATGACTGGCTTGCATTTCAAGATTTGGGAAAACTGCATAACCTGTGTAATTTGATTGTCTTTCCTCTCTTTTTATGTTCCCTTGACGCACTTGTGTAACCACAGAGAGGAAGGGAGTAGTGGCTCGGTAAGTCTTAACTAAACAAAGTTAATGACCTCTGTCTAATTTCACAATATTCAAAAAAAACTAAAGTTGTCTCTTTTATTGTAGGTGAAGGTGGAGGGCCTATCTAAGGCAGCTCTAATCAAAAGCCTGTCTCCCAGAGTCATGCTATCCAACCATCTTTTGCC
Source organism: Etheostoma perlongum (assembly GCA_026937815.1). Lineage (NCBI taxonomy): Eukaryota > Metazoa > Chordata > Actinopteri > Perciformes > Percidae > Etheostoma > Etheostoma perlongum. The sequence continues at coordinate 15,737,177 of CM049376.1, forward strand.
TAAAGGGACCAAGATGAAGGTCAACCTAGAAGATCAGGGTCGTCAGAAAGTGTCCTTTAGCTTTGCACAGACCAAGAAGCCCCTGCAGAGCGTGTTCTTCGTCCCTGCCAGTCCTGACAAGTCTGTTGCTGAGCCTAACGCTGCCTTGTCACAGTCAACCTCAGACATAGAAGGGCAGAAAACAGACAGCAAAACTGAGCAAAACCAGACACCCACGGTGCAAACACCAGTGGAAGAGACACCTTCTCAAACACCAGTCTCCTCAGCCACTAAACTGAAAACCGTCTTAGCAAAGATGCATTTCAAGAAGCAAATTCTAAGTGTCTCTGTGACTGAAGAGAGACCAACATCTGTTGTGCCAGAGGAGCCGCACTCTCCAGAGTTGCAGGTTCTACAGAAAACAACAAGTGTAGCTGAATTTCCAACACCCCATCCTCAGAATGTTGACATTGTCTGCCCCTCTGATAATTCCCACATTGAAGCCCCTGAGACAAAGGTAACCCTTAGCCTCAAGAAGCCAACTGCTTCCTCAGGAAAAGATGGAGAGAGTTCCAGCAGTGCTGAGCAGGATAATAAGGTAGACAAAAGGAAAACCAGGTCCCAGTCTGATAGTGCTCCCCCCGGCTCAGAATCTGATGGAGATCTAGGCCAGATGTCTTCTAGTCACAAATCAATTGACTCCAGAAGTAAGACAAACGCTGACAGCAGAAACAAAGAGGTAAAAAAGTCTTCCTCTGGTTCACATGTGGAGGAAAAGGAAAAAAGTTCCTATAAGCGGCCAGAGAATAAGGAAAGATCTTCTAGTTACTCCAAACCAGACCGTGATTCAAAACACACGTCCTTACGCTCATCTCGATCGGACAAAGATCGCAGAAGGTCCAGATCTAGATCACGGTCTAGATCAAGAGGGTCTCGAACAAGTTCATCTCACTCCAGATCAGAGAGATCCCGAGGTGACAGAGGATCACGCTCCGAAAGGTCTTACTATCATGATTCTGATCGGAGATCACACCGGAGTTCTCCACGCAGAGAGAGAAGACGTTCTCGCTCTCGCACTGACAGAACTCGGGACAGTTCTGACTCTGAGGATGACCATAGGAAGACCAGGACAAGGACAATTGACTCCAGTAGATTATCCGCCAATTTAAGTTCACATAAAGAGTCAAAATCATCTTCCTACTCAAAGTCTGAGAAATCTTCTAAATCTGCAGATTCGCCTCACTCTTCAGAGATGGATAAAAGAACACAATCGTCAAAGTCTGAAAGAACTTCAAAGCGACTGTTAGACCCTGATTCCCTGCGCAAATGTTCTCCTGATCTGGACTCGAGTTACCGTAAATCTAGCAGCCATTACAAGTCAGAGACCACCAGCAAATCCTCTTCTTCCAGTATGCATACCCTCCCTCAAAGATATGAAAAACGTCAAAAAAGCAGCTCTAGTGACTCTGAGGCAGATCATAAGGGAAAATCACAGGCCTCTGACAAAAGCTCTGGCTCCGAGGAGAACTGTAAAAACTCTATAAAGAAATCCAGTAGACCAGACTCAAAGCAGATGACCCCTTCTAGATCTTCTGTGAAAACTAGCGGATATGATAGACAATCAAATGACATATTTCACAGCCCTGGAAAAGCACCATCATGTGCAAACACCATAGAATTGTATTCTCAGAGTGAAAATGAAAAATCAGATTCCCAACAAGGTGGAAATGAACATAAAAGTGTGGACTTTAAAGACATGGTATCATGCACTAATAAGAGTTTGCAAGAAGTGTCATTCAAGAGGTCAAAGGAAACCAAATCAGATCTTGAATTTGAGACCTCAACTATAACCTCAAGTGAAAGCCCAAAGCATGTATATGCTGCCCTGGAAAACTTGACCAATGCAAAGAACAGCCTTTCTTCTAATTATCAACCACACGTGAAATCAAATACAGATGTTTTAAATTCATGCAGTAGTAATGATAGTATAATGTGCGGCCAGGACAAGAAAGATGTTGACTGTTTACCAGGGAAAAAGTCCTTCCTTAATACAGCAGAGATACCTGTCACCCATGATGTTGAGCAAAACACTAAACCAGAGATTAAGGTTTTGACAGTCGAAACGTTGTCTGGCACAAAATCGGATTCATCCTGTCTTGAATTTGAGGATCAGCTGACACGTGAGCAGCAAAATATGGATACTGTTAAAAAGAGCAGCAGTACTACTAAAAAGTCCCGATGGGATATTGTTGGGCAAGACACCTCAGAGAGTGATAATACACAGAGGACACTTTCTGCAGAGAGTAAGCCTACTGTTAAAAAAGTGATCTCTGTCAAAAAAATTGAGTTTTCTAAAGACAGTTGCCAACAAGACTCTGACATTAAAGATATTTTACAGCAAGAAACTGAAACACATTCCAAACTGGTGAAGCAGACTGACATCCCTACACAGGAAGTCTGCTCAGACGGCACATCCATGACCCATAAATACAAAGACCAAAGTGAGCCTTCACAAGCAGGCACCAGCATTGACCACTGTGACTTAAAACTAAGTGTTTCTCAAAAAAACCAACACAGATGAGCCTCTGCGTGGAAATGATGCATCAGAGGTTGACAAAGCTGCAAAGATGCAGAGTTGGAATGGCAATGATCATAAAGAAAAATCCATGGGCAGCATTAACAAGAGCAAATTGATTAAGAGAACATTACATCAGGATGCATTAGGAGGACAGAGTGAGGTTAGTGATAGTGACAATTCGGAGTATGACTCTGATTGTGGCGAGGCTATAAAACGATTGCACTCCGTGGTGGTGGTGCCAAAGAATTCTTCCCTAACAATGGATACACAGGACACAGGAGCTTCCCCATGCAGGCTAATGAATAGTTCAGAACTACAGAATGTGAATATCATTGTCCCACAACAAAGGCACGGGAGTCCTTCCACATTCTTGGAGACCACTGGTCCTTGTGCTGGTATTAATGATTTATCCCATAGCAGCGTGTTGTGTCAATCCCAGAGTAATATGATTGATAGCACCAGTCACTTGGAGGGTTCCAGCTCCATCAGTGCACAGCCTTACATGGCTGGTCATCTCGGTACCCATGGAAGTGCCACAGATCCTGCCAACAGCCTTGATAATTCCCAACAGTGTGCGGAAGGGCACAAACCGCATAATGTAAGTAGCAGAAGTGAAATCATGTACTCCCATTACCAACATAATGATTTCTCCAATGCTGAAAATATCAATGACAAGAATGGATTCAGCCTGGGTTGGGATTTTTCGCAATTGGAACAACCCAGTAGTACATACCAGCAGCCTGATAGCAGTCACGGACCACATCTACCAAACACTAAACTGACTGAAACCTCTCCTAAGGAACAGGAGCACAGGCAGAGTAATGCCACCTGGAACCACCAATCCCCAAACACACAGACTAGCAGACCACCTTACCTTCATGTGCATGAACATTATCAGGATTTTGCAGGGGAAATCCATCCTGACTCCCTAACTAATGACCACGATGACTACAGTGGGGATAAACTTTCTGATCTCAGTAAAACAGCAGCAGTTGAATGCAGTGGACCTAACACTCCTGGGTCATCAAGCTTTGTACAAGGGCATGAAATAAGCAGCAACAGCAGGGGCTCTGCTGTGCCTGACCCACCTAGAGAAGACGATTTCAGACCCCATAGAGGCCGAGGCCCTCCCAAGAAAAGGCGGCCAGAGATTGAGTCAGATTCAGACAATGAGGCAGAAGCTGGGCCTGCAGGCAAGAGGGAGCGTCAAGGAGATGCTGACGTGTCTAAGGAAACTCATGTCCAAGCCGGGGTGCAACGTCCCTTACTCAATCTGCGAGAATTTCAAGACGCTAATAGATGGAAAGAGTTTGCAAGGTCTAAGAAGATGCCCCCTTACTTTGACTTGATTGAGGAGAACCTATACCTGACTGAGAGGTTAGTTAGTATTTAGCCTCATTAGGAGAGAGAAACATAATTTGTTTGTACAAAAAATAACCTCATAATACAACATTTAAGTGGTTTCAGACTGAAATGTTTTCAAATGTTTGTTTTTTTTTTGCAGAAAAAAGAGCAAATCTCATCGAGATATCAAAAGAATGCAATGTGAGTGCCCAGTGCTGCCCAGAGAAGAGCGTGCAAAAGGAGTATTAGCATGCGGGGAAGACTGTTTAAACCGGCTGCTGATGATTGAGTGGTAAGTTGAAGCACACAAGTTTTTATATATATATATATATATATATATATATTTTTACAGGGTTTGCAGGGATCCTAGGTTAGGAAAGCCTGGAAATACAAAAAAAAACATTTTTGAATTGGTAGTAAAACAATTGCGCAATTTGTGTAAAAATGTATAGATAAATACTGTTCAAATACTTTGATCACATTTTCAACACCCTTACCAATTTGATGCTTAACAATAGGATATCTAGGAACCTGGTGTACTAAATAAGCTGATCATAAGTCAATACAAATCATGCTTTTTATCATCCAAATTTAACAACAAACTTAAGCCTGTACGTCATGTTATTTTGCAATTAAAATTATCAACGAGCATGCCTATTTATGCACACGTCTTGATTTTTTATTTTCCCCAGCTCCTCGCGGTGCCTGAATGGAGCCTACTGCTCTAATCGACGCTTTCAGATGAAACAACATGCAGACTTTGAGGTTATCCTCACAGAAGACAAGGGCTGGGGTCTACGGGCAGCTAGAGACTTGGCCCCGTAAGCCTCTTAGAATCTTTCAATTCAACAGGGCTCCAGACCATGTTTTTAAAAACAATATATTTTATTATATACAGTGGGTACGGAAAGTATTCAGACCCCTTTAAATTTTTCACTCTTTGTTTCATTGCAGCCTTTTTCCAAAAATCAAAAAAAGTTCATTTTATTTCTCAGTAATGTACACTCAGCAACCCATCTTGACAGAAAAAAACAGAAATTTAGAAATTTTTGCATATTTATTAAAAAACAAAAACTGAAATATCACATGGTCATATGTATTCAGACCCTTTGCCGTGACCCTCATATGTAACTCAGGTGCTGTCTATTTCTTCTGATCATCCTTGAGATGGTTCTACACCTTCATTGGAGTCCAGCTGTGTTTGATTATACTGATTGGACTTGATTAGGAAAGCCACACACCTGTCTATATAAGACCTTACAGCTCACAGTGCATGTCAGAGCAAATGACAATCATGAGGTCAAAGGAACTGCCTGAAGAGCTCAGAGACAGAATTGTGGCAAGGCACAGATCTGGTCAAGGTTACAAAAAAATTTCTGCTGCACTTAAGGTTCCTAAGAGCACAGTGGCCTCCATAATCCTCAAATGGAAGACGTTTGGGACGACCAGAACCCTTCCTAGAGCTGGCCGTCCGGCCAAACTGAGCTATCGGGGGGAGAAGAGCCTTGGTGAGAGAGGCAAAGAAGAACCCAATGGTCACTGTGGCTAAGCTCCAGAGATGCAGTCGGGAGATGGGAGAAAGTTGTAGTAAGTCAACCATCACTGCAGCAATCCACCAGTCGGGGCTTTATGGCAGAGTGGCCCGAAGGAAGCCTCTCCTCAGTGCAAGACACATGAAAGCCCGCATGGAGTTTGCTAAAAAACACCTGAAGGACTCCAGGTGATAAATAAAATCCTCTGGTCTGATGAGACCAAGATAGAACTTTTGGCCTTAATTCTAAGCGGTATGTGTGGAAAACCAGGCACTGCTCATCACCTGTCCAATACAGTCTCAACAGTGAAGCATGGTGGTGGCAGCATCATGCTGTGGGGGTGTTTTTCAGCTGCAGGGACAGGACGACTGGTTGCAATCGAGGGAAAGATGAATGCGGCCAAGTACAGGGATATCCTGGACGAAAACCTTTTCCAGAGTGCTCTGGACCTCAGACTGGGCCGAAGGTTTACCTTCCAACAAGACAATGACCCTAAGCACACCGCTAAAATAACGAAGGAGTGGCTTCACAACAACTCTGTGGCTGTTCTTGAATGGCCCAGCCAGAGCCCTGACTTAAACCCAATTGAGCATCTCTGGAGAGACCTGAAAATGACTGTCCACCAACGTTTACCATCCAACCTGACAGAACTGGAGAGGATCTGCAAGGAGGAATGGCAGAGGATACCCAAATCCAGATGTGAGAAACTTGTTGCATCTTTCCCAAAACGACTCATGGCTGTATTAGATCAAAAGGGTGCTTCTACTAAATACTGAACAAAGGGTCTGAATACTTATGACCATGTGATATTTCAGTTTTTGTTTTTTAATAAATATGCAAAAATTTCTAAATTTCTGTTTTTTTCTGTCAAGATGGGTTGCTGAGTGTACATTACTGAGAAATAAAATGAACTTTTTTTGATTTTTGGAAAAAGGCTGCAATGAAACAAAGAGTGAAAAATTTAAAGGGGTCTGAATACTTTCCGTACCCACTGTAGTATAGTATATTTTACAGCTCTTTTCTTTGGCTCCCCATCACTCAATATTTCCCACACTGGATGTTAGTTAGACACTCTCCTTTCCATGGAAGTTTGATCACCTTAGATAGATATGATTGCTATTTCAGTGTTAACTAAAAAAGAGGTAGGGAGAACCTGTTTGAGGCAGAGGCAATAATACAGTACATTGACAGTAATAACACGTTTACATTTCTGAATGTGCAATTGTTAATCACCATTCAATTAAAATGTGACTGTAAACTAAAATAAGATAGCAGATTGTAGTTTCTATATTGATCACCAAGGCATTTATCAGTAATGCAGTTAAAATGGAGTAAATATGAAAAATTGCGATGCAGGTCGAATTTAGGTGATCCAAAAAGTGCCCCTAAAATCTTCACTTAGTGTTCTTTAGCAGTGCTCCTTGTAAAAAATAAAAGTTGGTCTGGAGTCCCGTACAATATTAAAAAAAAAATGTTTTGCATTTATTACTACTCTATTGTATTATAGTGTTATATTTGTATTGCTATCTCAGAAACACTTTTGTACTGGAATACTGCGGAGAGGTATTGGACCACAAGGAGTTCAAAACAAGGGTGAAAGAATATGCTCGCAATAAGAACATCCACTACTACTTCATGTCTCTAAGGAATAATGAGGTAAATTATGATATGACACATTGCAATTATTGTTAATATTTAAACTGCAGTCTGGTTTAATGATTCAGGTAAAGTGGTTGAATAGTTCACATTGCATTATGTCTCTTCAGATCATTGATGCAACGCTGAAGGGTAATTGCTCTCGGTTTATGAACCATAGTTGCGAGCCCAACTGTGAGACCCAAAAGGTACAGTGGAAACATAAATAATACTTTTTCTTGTTTAACTTACTGAAAGCTGACTTACCTGATGATGATTTTTATCCCATTTCAGTGGACTGTCAATGGCCAGCTTAGAGTTGGATTCTTCACCTCCAAGGTGGTCCCTGCAGGAACTGAACTGACGTTTGATTACCAGTTCCAGAGATATGGGTACTGTTTCTCTGCAGTCATTTCTTTCTCCATACTTACATTATTTATTGTGTGTTGCATGTCTGAGAGCACATATGTGTTATGTTATGTTGTGGTATGTTTACATGTACATATGTTCATAAAGGGTGGATGACTAACCTTTTAACTGGTTTAGTTGTGGTGATTTCACATTTTTTTTGTTTTATTTGTTTCTATAGCAAAGAAGCACAGAAATGCTTCTGTGGAGCCCCTAGCTGCAGAGGCTTCCTGGGTGGGGAGAACAGAGTTAGTGTTCGGGCAGCTGGAGGGAAGATGAAGAAAGACCGCAGTCGAAAGAGTGCTCTCACCACGGTCAGTTCTTTCAGTTATATAAGAAAGTGTGTCTTGTCATTGTTTTCCATTTGGCTGCCAGTAATGTTGATGTTGTTACACTTGCACATGAGAATCACGGTCACAATAGTTTAATGAATCTGCTTAAAGTGTTATATTTCAATTAGGTTATTTGTGTTAGCCATATTGCTGTTAGCACTGTATTGTATGGATACAAGCCAAAAATGATTCTATGCCAATTTCTACAAGTAAAATGTGTTATATTTGATGATGACATCACTTTGTCCTTCATTAGGTTGATGAGGAGCTTGAGGCATTACTGGAGAATGGAGAAGGCCTGTATGATGAGAAACAGGTGGTGTCTCTCTGCAGACTAATGGTCCGAGTGGAAACCATGGAACAGAAACTCACCTGTCTCAAGCTCATACAAGTATGACCTGAATGATTGATGCCTTTTTGTTAAATCGTTGGTAGTTATCATTTGCACTATGTAATATGATGATATGTTTGTGTTGCACAGGATACTCAAAATCCATCATGCCTAAAGCAGTTCCTGGATCATCATGGATTGTCTTTGCTGTGGATCTTCATGGTGGAGCTTTCTGAAGCTAAAGGCAACAGTGCCAATAACATCAAGCTGCAGTTAGAGGTGACATATGCCATTGACTTTGCATTTAACATTCATAAAGTTGTGACTAAAGGAACAGGGAATTTTTCAAATCTCAGAGCCTGCACATATAGATATATGTCATATAGACAGCTCTTTGCTGTTTGATCGCTGATAACTTATGATTCTGTTTACAGATTATGAAGACCTTGGCTGTGCTGCCTATCCCTACTAAGAACATGTTGGAGGAGAGCAGAGTCCTTACCTTCATCCAGCGATGGGCCCAGACAAAAACTCTTCCTCATCCTGCTGAGATGGACGGCTACTCTAGTGAGAACACCTCCCGTGCTCAAACACCCCTCAATACTCCTGATGGGTCCTCCACCAAACTGGGACCAGAATTGGATGGTGACACCTCCAAACCTGCTGTGTACCGTCGCCTGAAAATCATCAGTGAAAACAGTCTAGACAGCGCACTCTCGGACGCTAGCAAAGCATCTGATGGGAAGGAGGAAGAGGAGGACGATGATGATGAGGAAGAAGAAGAATCTTCACATGCAGGACTTCCTGATGGCAAACAGATGAAGGAAGAGCCTGTGTGTGAAGCTGCAGATCCAACAAAAGGAACAATGGAAGAGTCGCTTAGAGAGGAGGGTCAGGTCAAAGGGGAGGAAGAGGAAGAGACTAGGATGAGTTCAAGCAGTCAACACCAACCTCAAACTGAGGAGGTAAAAGAAAAAATGGATTTGGAGAAGGAGATTGAGATGAAAGAGGACACGAATGAGGTTCATACGGATAAACTTGAGGAGCCTAAAGAGCCTTGTCAAGAGCAGGAGAGTGGGGAGGAGCAGACCACTCAGGCAGTGACAGAAAAGGCTGAATTAGAAGGAGACCAGTCCAGCGTTAAAGTTCTCGAGTCAGAGATTCAGTCCATCCAAACAAATGTTGCTGATCTTCCACCTGAGCTGCCTTTAGAAAATATAGAGGCCCAAGCAGAGACACAAGAGGCTGAGAAACCTCCTCCTGGCAGTGAGGCGCCACCTGATGAATCTACCACTGATGCTGCCCAAAGCTCTGAGACCCCTGAGGCAAGTATGCCCTCTGATGCCATAGTGACACCCATGGACCCATCAGTGATAGGAACTCCCTCTCAGGATGAAGAGGAAGGTGTCTCAGATGTGGAGAGTGAGAGGAGTCAGGAGCCCCCACTCAATGCTTTGGACATTAGTGGCATGGCTGCCAGGCTTCTGGATAGCTGGAAGGATCTGAAGGTAAGCTCAAACTGATTCGCTTTTCAAAGCAGACGTTGCGAAACATGTTGAAAAATATAATCTAATATATTTAAAAAATATGGAAGTTTGCATAGTATTGTATTTTGAAGTTTGAAGTCAAAGTTGTGCTTGTCCTTTCAGGAGGTATACAGAATACCAAAGAAGAGTCAGGTGGAAAAGGAAGCAAATGGTAAGTTTAGTCCAATGCCGTTTTTTTTTTTTTTTTCTTTTGGCCTAAAATCTTTTCCATATGATTTTGGCTAATTAGATTTTCTCACAGATCGCAGCCGAGATCGAGACACAGCTTTGACGCCACGCACCACTTCTGGTAGCCGAGAGCGTGAAAGGGAGCGGGAGAGGGAACGTGACAGAGACCGAGATTATGACAGGGATCGAGACTGGGAGAGGGAGAGGGACAGAGACAGAGACCGCGACAGAGACCGCGACAGAGACCGCGACAGAGACCGCGACAGAGACCGCGACAGAGACCGCGATCGAGTCTCTGACAAAACTCCACAACGCAGCACGGAGAGACGGAGGAGACGCTCCACTTCACCACCTTCATCCTACGAGAGGAGCAGCCGACGCACTGAGGAACGGTAATAATTCTTGTGATGGGGGAACAATGTGAAGAATGTATTTCAAGCATACTGTAATCTTTGTACGACTGTTTATCATAGTTCATCAAGTGTGGTCTTGTTCTCTGGATTTTTTTAAGGTTTGACTCCTCTAACAGCAGCAAGACACGGGGAGTTGGTGGAAAGGATCGCAACAAGTTGTCAACAGAGGAGCGACGAAAGCTGTTTGAGCAGGAGGTTGCCCAGCGGGAAGCCCAGAAACAACAACAGCAGCTTCAGCAGCAGCAGCAGCAGCTTCAAACTATGGCTTATGATCCTGCTCTGGCCTATGCCTCCAGCCCTGGCTTCATCACCTACCCTCCTGGATATCCCATTCAGACCTTTGTGGATCCCACCAACCCCAATGCAGGCAAAGTACTGCTACCTACCCCTCCGGTTGAGCCCACCCTGAACTATGAAGAGACACCTCCCCTGCATCTTATCTCAGACCTGGGACTGTCCTCTCCATCCCCCACTTCCCAGGCCACTCCAGTCTCTAATCTATCTCAGCACATCACCACAACCGACCTCGCCACTGGCAACCCCCAACAGTATGCCCAGCCAACTGTAGCAACTCAGGACACAAGCGTAGCTGTCCTCTCTGTACCCGCCCAGGCGGCCCCTCAGGTACACGGCCAGCAGAGCTACACTACTCTCTGGGATCCCACTACTCAGCAGGCAGTGACTGTGCAGACTCAGCCTGGACAGCAGTATGCAACAGCTCCAGCACAGGCTCAGACACAGACAGCCATCTATTACCAGGGTCAACCATGCCAAACCATCTACAGCATCCCCACCGCCTACCCACAGGCCAACACTCCCATCATACAGGTAGGGTGCTTTTTCCTGGGGCTGATGTCCTCTGGTGATATTTCTGTACTTAGTCTAATTGCTTTCTAGAGTATATAGCTTCAAATGGCATAGGTGCATATATTAGAGCCATTAATGTGGAAAACATATATTAACGTAATAATTAAATTAATTAAAACGTTTGTGGTTGGACAAAATATGTTACTGTAATGGTAATATGTAATTTTGCCTAAACAATTTTATGTTTTTAGCAAAAAAAAAGATTTTGTTGGAGAAAAGATATCTTATCTCAGCTCAACAATCATAGCACTCAATTGTTTGTTTATGCCTCAAACCTTTAATCCATCTTGCGTATTAAGTCATCAATTAACACTCCAAAACAATGTAGTACATGCTCAAAACACAGTAAACGATTTCTGATTATCCATAGTGAGAATGATTTTGTGTTGCATTAGGCGTACACTGAACCCACAGCCAGCTACCTGCACGGCCAGCCTGTGTATCCTGGCCATCAGCAGGGAGTGGTGGTGCAGCAGGGAGGCACAGTCACCACCATTGTCACATCCCAAACTGTCCAACAGGTAATGCATACACACTCTTTGTCTAAAATTCCCTAACATTGACTATTTCACACCTGTAAATAAAATGGATATTAGTAAAGGAAAGGTATTTTTTTTGCCGTATGAGGTCACATTATAGAGTCACTGTTTAGAATGATGCAACAGTCTTTGGGATATTCAGAATTCTATATTATTCTTTTTGTAATTTTGAGAAAAGCTGTCTCAATGTAGCCACAAGGGGGTAGTATACATCTAAATTATGCAGCTCCCAAGAGCTACAGTAAGTGGGTCCTGTATGATGGTAAATATGGTGCAAAATGTGAGAGCTTGTAGAATATGACGGGAGAACTTGCAGAACAAAAAATCTGAATTGGTATGTTAAAATTAGCACAAATTTGCGGCTATCATTGTCTTCATGAAAATATCAATCTACACATTTTTGAATATTTTTTTTGTAACTACACATTCAGAATACAGTTGTGTGAACATTATCTACGAGAGCAAATTTCAATTTACGTTTTTTTTTTTTTTTTTACAAGCTCTTTTTTGTGTGACTTTAAATTCAGATCACATGTGCACATTTTAACATACAAATTCAGATTATATTCTATGAGTTCTCACATTTTGCACCATATTTACCTTCATAGTTCTGTCTCATATAATGAAAAAGTACCTTTTAAGATGTGTCTAAAGAAAGAACAAATAAAGAAAAGGGCTCAATGGGCTCCATCTGTGAATGAGAATCAAAATGCAATCATATATGACTTTATAGTTATAAAATGCAGCTTAAAGCCCAATGAGACAGAGTGGGTGTCTGATCGTGGCCTAAGTGAATCGGGTTCTTTCTCTTGGCAAAAACAAAAGAGGTACTTCAAAGTGAAGCTTCATGGATTTGTTGCTAATGCTTATTTTCCATTTCTTCTCATCTTCAGGAAATGATTGTACCCAACAATGTGATAGACCTGCCTCCCCCCTCTCCCCCCAAACCCAAAACTATCGTCCTACCTCCCAACTGGAAAGTGGCCCGGGACCCTGAAGGCAAGATCTACTACTACCATATTGTCACAAGGTTGGTATTGTTGTGTGTCTTTGAAGTCAGCGTTGTGCCTCTAGAACCCCCTGCACTGCGTTGTATTTCTGAAATCACTTCCCACTGCACAATAGGCAAACACAGTGGGACCCTCCGACCTGGGATGGATGTAGTGACAACACTAGTGTGGACCATGAATCTGAGATGGACCTTGGAACACCCACCTACGATGAGAATCCTTCCAAGGTGAGCTTTTAGCAGTGATTGTTGTCAAAGTGTGCTATGAAATGTAAATAAGTGTACCAGTTGTGCGCTAGACTTTTGTGTTGTTTTTTTAATTTTTTATAGTAGCCTCATAGTGAAAAGGATGATAGTAGTTGACAATGAGGAAGAATCCTCTTCACTTTTTTGTTTGGTTTCCATAAAGTGTGTGCTTAATGCAGAACATAATTATAGTGTTTGTTCCTGGAGTTAATTGAAGATGTGCACTAGTGATTACTTTCAGCTGTATCTCAATGAGGGGAAAAAAGAAAAACCTCAGCACGACTCTCTATTCAGTGAGTGTTATGTTCTTGCCGACGACTCCTCCTCGCAAAATGGCTTCATCAAACATGGAGACAGGGATTTAAAAATGAGATTCCACTCACTCCACCCCATGCTTAGCTGTCTGTCCCTTAGGGGAGAGATGGCTCAGCTCATCTCTTTTTCCTCTGTCTCGTTTGTTTTCCATCTTAATTTTATCCTGACTTTGAGGATAATAGAATACATCTTGAAGACCTATTGTTCATTTATTGGTTTAAGTATGTAAGTGTCCCTTTTGTCCCTATGTAATAGAGTTTAAAAAAAAAAAAAAAAAAAAAACACTGAGATGGGGTGAACGTTTTCCACCAAGAACAGCTACAAGGTCATGGAACATTTCCCAGCATGTGTTTAGACAGTGGTGGCCCTGCCAGCACTTTAAACTATAGCACACACTCTGCACTTGTAAAGTGTCCGATATCTCTGTCTCTGGATTCCCAGCCCTGGCACTCTGTGAGTCCTTTGTGCGTGCTTTTGATCGTCACCACTTTGTGAAGATCAAAAGCCACTTTGTCTTTTAAACAATACTTGTGTGTGGGACTTTTTTTGAGAATAAAGGGGGAAAACTTTGTTTTTCAAAAATACCTTTGCCTTAGACTTGCCACGCCAAGGGCCTCAACAAATGTGAGACATGTGTTTGCAAACATCTCTTCTATTGTGTATTTACAGTTCTCCACAAAGACAGCTGAAGCAGACACTTCCAGTGAGCTGGCTAAAAAGAGTAAAGAGACCTTTCGCAAAGAGGTGAGCAGCAATTGTTCGCAGCAATGTTCTTTAACTCCAGATGTTTTAATGATCCAAAAGTCTTCTACATACACGTGCAAGTTTTCAATTGTATACAGCTCCATTGTGTAACTGTTAACCCAGCTGTGTAAATGAATGGTGTAAATGAATGGAGATACTAAGAGATACTAAACATACTACTTTGTTTCATTGACATTGACATCTGCTCAGAGAAATTTATTAAAAATGTAACCCTCCATTGCCTTACACTATTCGGCCACCGTAGGAGTTAAAACGCACTCGGAATGGGAGGGGGTAGAAAGTAATATTCAGTTGGTTGTCATTTTACTGCTAGATAGGAGAAATTCTTACACAATGTAACTTTAACATATTCCATTTTCATCCATTTTTAACAAGTATTTTCTATATGTGTGTTTATGTCACTCAGATGTCCCAGTTCATAGTGCAATGTTTAAATCCTTTTCGGAAGCCAGACTGCAAACTTGGACGTATCAGCAACACAGAAGATTTCAAACACCTGGCTAGAAAGGTAAGATTAAACAATAAGATTTTCACACATGTTATTAGAAGCTGTAAACTTCTCCTTGGCCATGTGGTCAGAGCACAATGAAAGTATTGGTCAGCTTTTAACTTTAAAAGGCAAAGTTTTCAAAATTTCCTTCCAACCAAAACTACATAATTGAGCTCCCACAAATTCTTTTTCTAGCCAAATGTTTGGTATTGTGCCTCGGGATGAGACGATGAACACATTTGTACATGTAAATTATTATCTCCCCCTCTCTTTTTTTTTTTTTTTTTTTTACTCATTCCTTTCTAAAAGCTATTTTCAACCAGTGTTTCTTCATTCTGTGTTTTTTCCATGGTCCCGGTGGGCCCGTGCATTGTGTATGTAGGGAGTGGTTTGCACTGAGTGCCACTCGGACACACCATGACTCTGAGGACGTGGGCACAATAAACAGAAAGACTAGTTGGGCTTCAATCATTTAGAGATTGCATTTGTCTCAAAATGTGAAGGGGCCAAGTCTCTAAAAGAAAATTAATCATCTGACCACTCTACCACAAATTACATTGTAATTACATAATTTACTGTAGTATGGTGACGAGAAGCATGTATAACTCTTTCCTCATCTCTGCCCATCCTTCTAGCTAACTCATGGAGTTATGAATAAGGAGTTGAAAGCTTGCACTAATCCAGAGGACCTTGAGTGTAACGAGAATGTGAAGCACAAGACAAAGGAGTACATCAAGAAGTACATGCAGAGATTTGGAACTGTGTACAGGCCCAAGGAGGACACAGAGGTGTGCTAGCTTAAAGGCCCCAGATGTTACACTTGTCCTGCGCAAACACAGGAGAAGCACAGCTTTGCCTTTCCACTCACTCCTTGTACGCATGTACGTACTCGCCAGCCTGAGCAGCGTAGTAGTTTCTTATACGTATTTATGACTAAAAATTGGACTGCTGCCCAAGAAGCTCTCAAGGCCACGTGGATCGCAGAGGAGCTCCGTTGATATTGACAGAGATTTGAGTGTCGCAGAACGACCCAAAAACTCCAGGTGCAGTGTTCTCGAAGGATGACACTGCGGGGTGCTACATAGACTGTTTTCACTGACTGTTTGTTTGATTTTAAGCATTGTCTTTCCTCCATTTTCTGGCTCTTAAATGTTCCCGAGATGATCACCTCAATTCCACTTTTTAAACTCTTCTAACCCTGAATGTGGATTCCTCTACAGAATCAGCTTTGGTATCATATTTATCAGAATTGCTTTGTTACTTTTCACTGTTTAAAAATGGATCAATGACAGAACAGTCCAGTGCTTTTTCCCCTCCCACTTTGATTTTTTTTTTTTGTTCTTGTGCACGCTTCAACCCCCAGCCACTGACTGTATCTGGTGCTGCTTTTAACTGGGCTGTGGAGGTCCAAGCTTCCACTCCTCAAACCCTGCCTTCTTAACCACAGGACTTTGGAGCCTCTGTTGTTTTATGAATGCATGATGTAGGCTGAGGTCAGAGTGGTATCCTTAATGGAAATTCCTACATTTTCCATGTCTCCTGTGTCAAGTAAAATGCCCACACTGGGATGATCTTTTACTTACAGTACATTTGGGGATCAGCCAATAACCAGCAGGTTGGCTAGGTGATCAATATGTCTTTTATGAATTTGTGTATAATACCGGGAGCAGGGTTTGAATGCTATGTTTGATGTTCTGTTTTGCCATTTCCTGTCCAACTCTCTCCTCTCCCAACTTGTTCTGCCCTGTTTCCTCTACTTACAGGAATAATGCTAACTAAAAATGAAGGTTGTAGCATTTCAGTTTTAACAGTTTCTAAACATCTTGTGTGTTCTGGTTCTTTCTATCTGGTCCTAGTTAGACAACATTTTGATAGGTCTTGCTCCACACACTGTCACTTATTAATTTCAGCGATTTTTACGGTTGTCAAGGTTAGTTTCATAAGCATTAGGTCACTGGTTTGTTGCAGCCTATTAAATTGCATTAAACAAAGTTCCAACATATGTACATTGCTTTATATGTGAATATATTGAATAACTAGTTTTTGGGAATGTTTAAATAAGCAGACACTTTGTATAAGGACTATCATTTCATGATTGAAAGTGTAAATTAATTGTAAAATTACCAAAACTGTATGCAGGAGAGTGGGGTCAGGGAGCCCATCCTCACAAGCTCAGCCCTCCTGATGCAGTTTCCACATCAGTCAAACTTAGGACCCCGCTGATTCACATCCTTTTATTTCAGTGGTGGGGGAGATTCCTTTTTTTTTGTTTATTTTTCTATGTACAAAGTATGTTCCACCCTACTCTATTGTAAGTATTGTGTAAGCACATTGTCATACTGAGTGTACAAACATTTGAAAAGATAATAAACCTTTTTGTAAAATTATATCCATTTCCCTGCTTTGCAGTTGAATTGGGTTCACTTGGGTCTCAGTTAAATAGACTCCCAACAGATCTAAGCAAATGTGTGTGACCTCTTGACATGATTGACTGCTGAGTGCACACCCAATCCCATTTTAGATTGGCTCCCTCTTCTAATATGGGGAGCACATGGCATGAATGCCAGTACAGCGCATACGCACAGTGTTGAGCCAGATGTTTGGCCCCAGTAAAGAACATCAAAGTGATCGGCTGCCTTCATTCAAGACGTTTAGTGTGCTCTAAATATGGAGACCTGTGACGAGTGGAGAGAGGCGCTGCTGTGCTTCTCTCTCTTCTATCCCAACCCCCTCCCAGTGTATGCACATTCCGCAGCCCCATGCCTGTGTGCTCCAGACCACAGTTAAGCAGTCCCGTCTGGAGTTTGTGACGGCATGTAACGCTGCCCTAGGCTGTGCAAGATGCCTGCTCCCACTTAGAACTGAATGCAAAGAGATCATTAACAGATTTGAGTGCAGAGCAAAGGGGTAGCAGGTTGGGATCAGATTGCGCCTCAGAGAGAAACCTTCCAGAATGTTTTGAATAAAACTTTTATTTTCATTTCACCCTCAAATCGTTAAATACCTCTTAACTGATTTCCCTCTGTGTTTTGGATAGGAAATGTTCTTATACACCAAATCCCATGATAAGGGGTAAGATACTAAATATGTCTGGACTTCACCGTGTAATTTATCAAGTGGGTTTTATATTTTACTGTAAGTGACATACTGTACATATCTATAGGAGTGTGGTTGTGGTCCAGTAATTTTCATATTTCCATTTGGTTGGTCTTGCTGTTGCTATAAATTCAAAAGACATATAACGTAGCATCTCCACATTACATAAGCAATGCCTGATTTTTTTGATAAACTTAATTGTTTAGGGCCTACGGGAGGTATGCCCCAAGGTTTAGAGTTACACTCACACTACTGTGAAGTATTGACCTACAGAGGCATCTTGAATCGATTTATCATTTGTACTCTAAACCCTATATATAAACATAAACTCAAGTAGCCCTTTTTATTGTTATCCCCATTTATGTCAACCATTTATCCAAGCTGATATTTTAGCCGCTACTTTACCCGTGTAGCTGTCAATTAGTTTAAGCTGTCAACTATTTATCCCTTATTTTATATTTTAATCATTAAGCCATCATTTTTAGCTGTTTCAGCGTCTCTGCTCGTTTGCTAACTAGTTTTCGACTCCTAAAATAGTGTGCAGGCGTTACAAATGACTTAAAGATTTTTATTTATTCATTGCAATTCTTTTTTTCTCTTTTTTTTAATTTTTGAGCTATTCTACAATAACCACAAGCAACTGCAGTAGTATCCCCGAGGACAATCCCTGATCTACGGCATAAAGACTTAAGGATCATTTTAGGTCCTTCTGTTACAACAAAAGAGCACTGACTTATCAAAGTTATTTATTAAATCAATAAAACTCTTAGAAAAACACATTGAGACATACTATTGGGAAATATATACACAAAACCATACATGGCTGGCGTTAAAACATATCAAACCATCTGAAGCCATCACATAGTGTAACTAGGACACTGCACATGTCCAAGGTTTTTATAGATTTTATTTAGTTTTATACTTGAAATGGTGATGAAATAAATACAAAAGCAAGATGGCGACCTGGGCACAAGCATTGATGTTAACAGTGTCTTTGAATTTCTTTTTCTGTGTGTAATGTGATAAATCAGTGTGACAAAAAATGAAGCTGTGTATTATGAATGTAAGAAGAATAGATCTTTTCTATTCTTTTTCTTCAGTCTTCACAGTTCAAAAATAATCTCACTTTGAGCTGTGATTTATCAAAACAAATCAATATTTAAGATATTTAGAATCATAGATGATTATTAGGAAGAGCTAAGAAAGGTGTTTTGATATTTCACAGAATGTTTAATTTTGTGTTTTCTGATGAGATTCCAATGCATGCATGTGCATAATATAAACCCTCAGTGTGAATAAATACCAAGGCTACACTGAGCCTGCAGCAGAAAAAGAAGTAGAAAAAAAACAGAACAGAGCAACAGACTTAAAAAATGTGAGTGTGAAGTTCCCATCGACACATTAGATGAAGTCTTCTTAGCAACTGCAAGCATCATCAGGCAGGTTGATCATTTGGCCATTCAATGAGTTTCTTGGCCTTTTCTTCTCTTTTTGGGCATGTACATGTGCATGGAAATGTTCCGTAATGGGGAAAGTTGCAACATGTTAAAAAGCAGTGGTGTTGGAAGAAACCGTTTCCTTCTGGCAAAAATCAACTGCAATATCAAAGAGGTTGCTATAGTTTTGATTCATAAAACAAGGCTAGCTAGACTAAAAACATGATGATCTAAGCTATATTTGTTTACAACAGCACGTGGAGGTCTGACATTTTTTAAAGGGGGCAGGGAATAAATCTGATTACTGTCCAAATAACATGTAAACTGTGTTTTATAGAATAATCTCACTCTTGCAACACATGTACAGTAAACACATTATTATGTTTCCTGCCACTGACCGAATACTCAGAGTAACCAGATTGTGTGTGCATATAAACAACATTGTACTTTGTGGAGGTCATTGTAGTTCTAATGACTACATTTCTAATTCATTATGACTAGTTTTCTACAGTGTCCATTGGCTTAACTAGCCAACTGAAAAATCCCTCAGTAGTGGCAATGAGAGTTTAACATACTTAACATACTGTATATATTCATAACTTTTCATTTTCACCGATAAAGTGGTGATTTGCTCTGTAGCAATAACAGACACAGTTGGAACCATGTAAAATCAAATGGCGACATAAACTGGGACAGAAGAATGTGATACACAAATATAAAAATAATTATAAGTAATCAGAACCATCAGTGACAGCCTCCAACAGTCAGAGGTGTTGATCAGAGTGCCTTCCTTGTCATTTCAGTGAAAGTTCTCCACTTGAGTCTGTTAGTGTCATACGTGTGTTTGAGGAGACGTCAGACCAAAGAAACACCCTGTGTGGGGCAGTTAAGAGCTGTTACCATGTCAGGCCTCTCAATGCGGGCCAGTGCAGAACACAGCAGTCCCAGAGTGGAGCCTTCTTTCTGGGCCCAGTTAGTGAGGAGCGTGTGAGCGGGGGCTTCGCCACGCCCAAACAGGTCCAGCTGTTCAGGCTCATAGCCCAGCGCTGCACCCAGCTGCCTCCAGCCCCGGCCCCCTCCCTCCTGCAGGAGGCGCTCCACCTCTTCCTGTCTGTGGGGGGGTATGTTGATGTACAGACGATTGTCCTGCTTGCTGTCCCTCTTAGTACCTGTGGAAACACAAACAAAGTTATACTATTGGCTATTTGTACTTGAAAACAATTTTCAATGATTTTTAACAGTATTTATATCATTAATGGTTGTGATTTTTCAAATGTAATCTAATAATACTTCTTTTTAGAAATACCAACATGCATTGTTTATTGTCACTCACCGATTCAAGTCAAGTGCAGATTTGAATCGCGCATGCTCAGATTTAAATGGTTTACGGCATAACATGTCATACTGATATTTGTGAAATCATGTAATAAACTTTTCTCATTACAAACAATAACAGAAGATGGAAATAATTTTAAAAACGTTATAGATATCTATGATTGTTTGATTGCTAACGTTAGCTCAAAATGCCATTCAAGTGACAGCTTTTGTTGTTATTTGATTGCTAGCGTGTAGCTAAGCTAGCAGTCATTTAAAAAAAACGTTTTAGCTATCTGTGATTGTTTGATTGATAACGTTAGCTCAAAACGCCATTCAACTGACGAACTTTGTTGTGTTTGACTGCTAACTTGTAGCCAGCAGTGAACAAACTTTGTTAAGTAGGTCAATTTTTATTTTTATTATTTATTGATGTTACAGATATCTCTCGTTAGCGTCTTGTATGCTACTTGTCGCAAAGTTACGCATGCGCAACTCACATCTTCACTCGACTTACATCGGGGAGTGACATTTACAACCATATTTGCTGTCTTGCAGTCTTCCTCTTTAATGCATACAAGAAACAAATCTGTCTATCAAAAACACTGCTTTATAGCGCTGCTAGTGGGCAAATACTCCACAGGCTACCTTTAAGAGAAGAAAAATAATGTTCTGTCTGGAAGTCATTTTTCATTTCATACAATCCTTTATTTTAGAAAGTCCCATGCATCTGAAGTTTTATAAAGTGGACTGTGAGTACCACACCTTTGCTGGGCTGGTTGTCTTGTAGGCTGTGAGAGTCCAGAAAAACACCGCTGTCACTTTGGAGCTTTTCTCCCTCTGGAGATGCTCCCAACTCAGCTGCACGGGCCTTAGAAAGAGCCCTCTTCTGTTTACATGATCTCCAGCTGAGAGGAGCAGAAGAAAATAATGTCAGTTAAGTTCCCCACGGGGAGCTATTTTTATCTCAGGCCCAATCTTGTTATCTTTATAATATCCATTTAAGGACCAGGACCCATCTCTAGTGAAAACTCACCATTTATAAGCCACATATATAAGCAGACCCAGCACCACGGCAGCAAGAACAGAGACGTAGGCTAGAATGTTGTTGCTGCCTCCATCATCCTGCGGGGTGAACTTGGGTGTTCCAGCAGGGGCCGGACTGGTCTCCCCTGGCCAGTGAGGAGCATCAGACCCACCCAGAGCAGGACGAGACAGAATGTGCAGCTTCTTATCTATTGAGATTGAGAAAGGGAGATATTTGTCAGTGACTTTATTCTTGCATATGCACATCAGAACCACATTTGGGCTGCATAAATTAGAGCCTGAAATAATGACACAGAAAAGCCTGTACGCCTGATGTAATGATAGCCTCATGATAGCCTCAGTCGTCCCGGTCCCCTGGGGTTTTGAAACCTTTCATTGCCCCTGTTTTCAGCTTCGCACTCCCTCCTGCGGTCTGCCTATTTTAGGATCAAACACTGCACGGTACTGTGCTCACCTCTTGGGGGTCACAGGGTCATGACATATGGACCCAAAGTGTGTACAGATGACCTTACTCCTGGAGAGCGAGTGTAGCCATTTGGGAGCAAGCAGACTAGTTGTCAGGGTCAGCAGCCTCCCTTAGCCTTCAGGTTCTTGGGGGCAGTTAACCTAAAGACCTGTCAAGCTCATACCAATGGGATTACAGCACTTAAGTGGGCTCTTTTTCACTACTCATGTTTCTCAGCTCAGAGTGTTACAGAGTGTTCAGAGGTGTGGATGCAGGTGTTCACCACATGTCCTTGTATTCTCACAGACCCTCCCACTCCCTTTAGCTAATTCTTTCATGTTTTTATCTTGCACTATTGCTGCATTTCCCTGCATTAGATCTTTAAGGGCTAAGGCTGGAAATAGCCTTAAAGACCAAAATCAACAATGCCATTGGTGCATCCTTTGATAGTTTACAATTTCCTTACTCTGTCTGTGGCACTATGCCCCAAGCCCATTCCTTCCTACTAAAATAAGCTATATATTTTTTTTTTATATTTTATAAATGTTTTATATATTTTTTTTTAAACTTTGCACCAATATATCATTTCCTTTTTTTAAGTAAAGTAATTTACAAAAACAGCTGTAATTTTTAGCAAATGTTACTCAAACAAGAGTAAATTGTGTTGGTTGAGGATTATTTTCCAATCCTGCATAGTTTTTGGACAACAATGGTCTATGGCACAAGACAACTATAGAATGTCACCAGACTTGTAATAAAAAATCCAATGTACTTTTATCACTCTTATTCTTCCTTTGAACTCACCCATGCAGAGTGTGTCAGAGTTGGGCATGCAGTGTCTGATCTCCACCTCGCTATCAGAGCACTGGGTACAGGCCTGGCAGGGTTTGGTGCTAATGTGCTCCTCAGAAAATGTTCCTGGGCCACAGATCTGGCATTGTGTGTCTCCCTGTGGGCCACACTCCCGGACAACACCCTCACCACCACCAGTACATTTGGAGCAAGGCGCACACATGCCGTAGGTGCTCAAAAAGAAGAAGCCGTTGCCACAATCACATTGTGTGTCTTGAATGGCAGAGCAAGAGGCTATCATGGGAACACTGGGTGGGCACTTTGCACAGGGAAGGCAAGAGCCAAGGCTTTCAGGTGAGGAAAACGTTCCTTGGAAACAGATAAAAAAAAATCAGTGTCAGTCTGGAGAAACTGTGTTTCTCTCACAAATATTAGTGCCAATGATGAGAAGTGGGGCTGTTTAAATCATTCCTCTTAAACAGATGACAGAGATAGCGAAAAAACATAAAACATATTCCACATTGGTGCAGCGACATTATGATATAATTGCTTACCTTTTGGGCATTGTGTGCATTTGGTATCCTCTTTTCCACACTCTACCTCCACTCCGAAGCCAACAGGACACACACTGCAACACTGCCCTGATTCAGTGAACCGGCTGCTGGCACAGGCATGTCCAAGAGTACCCTACAGTAAATAATTGACAGTTAGACAAAATACCACCACTGTGTCACTAAACAGATACTATATTATGTCTCAGGCCATTTAGAATCAGACATCACAGGGTTTATATTCAATTTAAAACAAAAGAAATGTTTTTTTCTTTGACCAAGGAGTTTCCTGCCTTACACCACATGTGGGAATCAAATCACACCCACACCCACACATACACATCCCACCCCTGTGCAATTAAAGAAGAGGGAAACTGGGTGCCTTTTTATCTTTCTATCTGCCTCAGTTTTCACCCTTAAAGTGCTCTGAGTCCTTATCTGCAAGTGTTTAATGGAGAGCCCAGCTTGAGTTATGACATGAGGGATATATCAGACATTCGTAACGGCCTGTGCAGCAGGGCTGGTGCCTGTCAGGAGTGGCTGGCTTTAATCAGATGGCTTTAGACCACTGGAAAGAATAAGACATAAAGGGGTGAAGGAAAACACTGAGAAAAGAAGGAAGGAAGAAGAAAAAGGAGCTTCCGCCCTCCCACTCATTTCAAATCAGTGCATGTGTGTGTATTTTTTGGGATCAGAAAAGGGGGGGTATGTAAAGGAGTCAGTTCCAGCCCCAGGCAAGGGTGTCAGTTAACCAATGCTACCCAGGATGCAGTGTCTGTTGTCTGTTGAAGTTGTGTGTGTGTGTGTGTGGGGTGGGGGGGTTGGGGGGGGGGGCTTTGAAGTTGCAGGTGTGTCTATGAAGGTCAGAATTTTACTAACTCCCCTTCTCCAGGCTCTGAACAGAGGCATCTTAAACATGCATACATTTCAGATTGGGCTACTCCACCTGGGGGCTGAGAAGAGCAAACAGATGTCTAACAACTCACCTCCTGCAAAGGGGAAAAGTAACAGCTAAACAACCCCACTGATGCCTCTCTTTGTCTCTGAAGTCTGCCAACAAACACAGGCAACATGTGCAAACCCGTAGAGCTTCCAACCAAACACACAAACACACTATACCATGCCCCCGCTCGCAAAACACTGAAACAATCCATGCCGACAATACAGGAGAAACTGCTTTGAATCGGGGCTCGTCTCGGTCCAAAAACAACAGGCAGTATTACTGCAACGCTTACAGAGTCGCCTGATGATATCTGAGCACCAGCCACAGAACCCAGATCAAAGTTATTACGGTGGTGGTTGGATCCAGCCGGCCAGGCAGGAACCAGTAGGATGCTGGGAGTCAGCAGACTGTGACTTAGCCTGGACCATAATCACTTGTAGCACGAAGACGTCCTGGTAACTCTGGCTGTTCCTCTCCATGTGACATATGGAGCTCCTCTGCTAACACTAGCTAACTTCTTAGCCCTTGATCTATGCTTTGATAAATATTTGGTGACAGTGGGTCTGTTTTATTTTTACCTCCAGCTTGGATTTCTGTCATTTCACAGAGCCTGGTGTGAGTCTGGGCTGTTGTATCTCTGTAAGCCTGCCCGGAGAGCAGGAACTGCTAAAGGTTTGGCACTTCACCCACTGGTGCTCGTTGTACAATGAAATATTTAGTCCATGCTCCAGTAGAGACGAGTGGGAACAGTAATCTACTCAGCAGACGTATGACTAAGTCATTATCTACTGTATATACAGTATGAAATACTATGTATGGTATGGCAAATAGTACTATGTATGGATACCACCTAATGTTTATTGGTATGAGAAAATATGTTGGTGTGTACTTAATTAATTATTAATTATTTATTATAATTCAATGACACAATAATGTTTGCACTGTATGATTTAAAACTAAATTATCATGAGAGCCCTCATAAGAAAATGTGTTAATGCTTCCTATCTTTTATGCTTTTTAAGGTTTTACTTTAAAAATAAAAAAGTTACTTCAGTGATACATAAATCAACAAAATCCTACTTTGGTCACACATCCAATTTCCAATGAAAGATTAATTTGCATGCACCAAAGAATTTCTAGTCTTATCTTGTTGACTTGGGGGCAGAAAGTCTGAAGGGAAGGGGGGCTGCAGTTGCTTTTTTCATTTAGGTAAGAAACTGCATCTGAAGGGATTCCCCAGTGAGAACAGACAGACCACCGAGGAGCACTGCTTTCAATGGGGCTCTCAACTCCACGGCTGCCAGAGTCACTCAGTCAACGTGGATCACACTCACACACACACACTCACACACACACACACACACACACACACACACACCCACACCCACACTCACACACACACACACACACACACACCCACACCATTTCAGCCTTCTCTGTGCCTGAAACATTTTCTGTGCCCTTTTGAAGTGAGGCCACTTTTGAAGCGCGTAGGCTGGAGTTTCCACAGTTAATCTAATCTGCGTGTAAATAAACACGCAAAAGGAAGCTCTCTCCCTGTGAAGACAATGACGCCATGAGGCTTCACAATCTGGGCTGTGTCGGCAACAGACAGAGATCTTTCAGAAGGGAGCTGAGGTAAAGTTGTCAAAGCTACACATCCCATCTTCACTGATTACTGTCATTAGTATACAGGGAGCATAAGGGACAAATTACATACACACACACACACACAGATCTCTGCTTTTTTTTTTAGGCCGAAAGCTTACTATGATCCTGAATCAAACACGACAACACACAGTCATCTGTTAGCCTTTAATCTACTGATTTTCAATTTACACCAGAGAGTTGATCCTGAAGTCTGCCCACCAAAGAAATCTTTCCAACTGCTCTATGGAAATTCAAATGATTGGGGTAACAAGCTAAACCCCCCCCCCCCACACCCATACACACACCACAAACTGGGAGAAAATTGTGATAATTGCTTTGCTCCGGATATCCAGACCTGAATGCTAGGCCACATTTTCACCAGAAATTGTGAAGCAACAAACATGGCAACATGTACAGTATAGTATAGGTAATGTGAGCCTTTGAATTAACAATAGAATAGCATGAAGTGTTCTCACATACTGTAAGATACAATCGACTTCTGCACTAAGTTTCCTAGAAAGAAATAAAAGAATAATTTCCAGTGGACTACTCAAACATATGAACTCACTGTGTTTGTTTTGAGAAATGACGTCTTAGATTTCATAAAGAATACGTATTGATATTGCACCCTTGAAAAGAGATACGCATCATTTTAAGAGTTGAAGTTTTATCTAAACACTTTGATCTAACAAAAGTGCTTTGTAAGGAGCGTGTCCAGACAGGACTGAAAGCCCCGTGGGCTTTTTGAGGTAGCCTAGATGAGTGTCAAACTATTGTCTGCAATTGTGGAGGCATGCGCCTTCTTTTCACACTGATCCTGGCTTAATAATATGCTATAAAACACCACTGAAACTATAATTTGTTCGTAAAATTGTTCATAAAATACATAATGTATCACTGTGTAGGTGTATTATCTTGGTTAATTGTGTGCTCCTGTGTTATGATCTGTCTGATGTTCCAAGTTGTTTGGCTCATTCTCTTTGCACATACTTCCAGCATGTTTTGTGAAAGTCTACATCAGCCTGTGTAGATGTGCAGTAGGTAGGCCACAGTCCAAGACAAGCAGCATCATAACAACACGAGAAGTAGTTTGACTTCACTTTTGTTTAGTTATGAGAGACTTTAACTTAAAGACAGGGTGAGATTGCATCTGATGTCTCGTCTCACTCTGTCCACTGTTATTTGCCAACTACAGAGTGAGAACAAGCATATTCACCATTAGGCCGTGTGACACAGCTTTAATTAAATATGGCTCTGTGGTGTAAAACCGATTTCCTTTGGGAACAATGGTGCAAGACTGAACTCGGTGGTTGAATCTTACAATGGCTGCTATTATGATGTTACGATGAGAGTGAAAAATAATAAATCAGCAGATTGTAAATGCTTTTGAGTAGTGGAAATATGTGTGTTAGTAAAGCCGTAATTAACTGTTGCTTACTTTTAACAGCAGAAGCACGCAGATGACAAACGGTCTCATGTCTGCAGTCTCCAAAATACTCCTCGACCTCGAGCGGACAGATTGGTGCGTTTTTTTCAGTCTGCAGTCCTCAGTAATCGTCCCAAAGGTGTCATTAAAACGTACAAATCTTCTCAATTTAAATGTGACACTTAAAAAAAACAACTTCTCAAAAAACGCGCTGCTTCCACAGACGGGAAAAGTTCGCTCATAGTCCCGCAATGAAATGTTGGTACGCACGAGAAAGCGGCTTCAAAACGCGTCGCTGTGTTGCCCAGTAGATTTTTCCTATAGCTTATTTCAATGAATTCCCTGCTGATACTGTGTAAAGCTAACACAGAGTTTCTTCTGTGTCAGCTGGCAGGATGCATGAGATGCCACCTCTCCCGCAGCTTTGCAACAGATGAGGCAGGAAACGCTCCTGCGAGCTCTCCTGGGCCTTTTCTCCTCCCATCTCCTCAGCTTTCAATGGGGCTTCGTGATTGGCTGCATCCGAAAGCATTGGCCCAACGTATTCAATATTAAATGAATTCATGGAAATGAATAAATAGCCTGCAGACCAGAGATCAGAAATGTAATTAAGTATATTTACTTAAGTACTGAACACAAATACAAGGTACTAATGTAGGTAGGTTGGTAGGTACATGTACTCTACTTGAGTATTGTTCTTTTTACAAATTAAGACTTTACTTAGTTAAACATAGTTTTGAGTCATAGTAACATGACATAATTGTTGCTGGCAGTGGTGCAAAGTAATTAAGTAGCCTATGTATTGCACGTAAGTATTGCACTTAAGTACAATTTTGAGATACTTATACTTTACTTGAGTAATTACATTGTATTTTACTTTACACTACACCACTACATTCAGGATGCAGATATTGTATGTATTACTTATATAATCAAAAAATGAATTATGATGTATTTGTATAGATTAAACTACCCAGCATTATATGAAGTAGTTAGTGATCATGTAATATACATCATTCTGAAATGGACCATTCTGCATAATGAGTTCTTATACTTTTGGTACTTTAAATATATTTTTATGTTGATATTTAGTACTTTTACTTACTCAAGTAGCACTTTGAATGCATGGCTTTTATGTGTAACAAACTATGTCTACATTGTGATATTGCTACCTTTACTTGAGTAAAAGGTCTAAGTACTTCTTTCACTACTGGTTACTGAGAGGGCAAGGTGTCCTGTTAGAGGACACACAAGTTCAGATGTATAATACAATGATACAATTTGGAATAACAATAGTATCTTTCTAATTATATGCAACAACACGCGAAAAACAGCTTTTAATATTATGGGTTACACTCTCAACTATATTCCCACAACATTCACCACATATTGAATAGTGAATTGAAAAAACCCATATGTGGATCCTGGGATAAAACCTTATTAAATTGAGCTCTTTCACATGACACCCTTTTACAACCCTACAGAAATACTTACATAGAGCTGTGATCAGTTGTTATCAGAAACAAAAGAGAGCATGTGAATCAAACAAAATGTTCTTAAGAAGAAGCACGTGTTTGATCTTAGCAATTCAAAAGATTAGAAAACCAACGCAGGGTAAATTACACACCTTGTAAATTCTAGTGAATGCATGGCAGGGGGCCTGGAGACTTCAGAGGAAAACAAATGGAGATATCTCTCAGACACAATACTACTTGCACTTCAAAGCCTGCTGAGAGATGAGAAGAGACAGAGAGGATGTTCTTGTTCTGATAAAACTCCAAGCCATATTTCAGTTTCTCTCATTCATACACACAGATAGACAAACACCTCTACTTACTTAATTTTGATTGTCAGTTTATGATTAAAAGTGAATGTCATTCACACTGACACTTACCAAGTGAAAAGTGTCTATTTAATCATTTATTAGATGTTTGCACCAATGAACTGTTACCGTGTCCATCTTGCCAAGTAGTATTAGTCTATTAGTGGGTTTTGAAATATCTTATTCTGACATGTTTTCAATACAAACCAACTTGTTTCAAGATTTCTTTTTAGAATCAAGTTTACTTTTCAAAATTCTGGTGCAGCAATTTTCTATTCTGTCCTGCTTCAAGCGGGTGTTTATATATTGGCAGCATGTTGAAGTAATCTTATTACACTAGTAATCTTTTTCATATTTTAAGAAAAAATTGCTTTTAGGACAAACTGAGATTTTGTTTGCAGTGCATTAGAGAAAACATCAAATAAATGTTAAAACAAACACAAGTGTATTAGAAATCAGACAAATAAAAAGTTCCCCTCACTTTTTTATGCTTGACTCTTTAACCTAAGGGCCGAGTTCCTCTGTAGTCATACATGGGTGGGAACGATAAGGAAGCTATAAAAGCTTGGTCTTTGGGTCCACAGGCAGAGGAGAAATGAACCAGAGGGGAGATCAGAGAAAGGAGAAGGAGAAGGGGGAGGGCTGTTGGATGGATTTCTGGTTCTTGGCAGGAACAACTTGAATCACACCAAAATTGCACCATTTCACGACATCCATCCCCTTAGCCTACCCTCAGGTCTGGAGAGGTCAGTGGGAGACACTGCCAATAACTGAGAGCGAGGTGTCAACTCCTCCCACCATTGTCAATGGAGCCACATCAGAGTGACTGCGTTCCTCTTCCATCCTCCTACTCCACTTCCCTTATTCACTATTCTGTGGCTTGTATTTGACTGGGGGGGGATTACAAGTCTGTTTTTATCACCCACCTCACCCCTCCCCATCCCTCTGAATTGTACCCCCGGAGGTGTTTACGGGGAGGCTGACAGGATGTTCGTCCCACCAGGAGAACAAAGTCTCCTCTTCAAATAAATGTGCCGTTTCTCACCGTGACCTTTTCAACTCAAAAGGGTTAACATCACAGACGCATGCAAGGCTGGGATTACAGTAGAGGAGCTGGATGATCTATGTTGTGGAGTGGATTGCTTTCCTTCCTGCTGTGGTTCACACACAAGAATCAGAGCTAATTTTTCTGTAATGGGCGATCATCCAGGATATGGGCAGTGGCTCACATAAAAGAGGATTCCTAAATACAAGTGCGCAGTCACAATTATTGGCCTTATTAGGACAATTTTAAAAGACTCTGAATATGACTACTGATAGAAACAGAGGGAAAACAGACATACAGACAATCACATGTTTATGTTTAAGTTACAATGAGCACAGGCTGCTTGACTTTTAAAAAGGTAAAGTGTATTTATCTTCCAAGAAATATACAAAAGCTAAAATATTAACCCAAATTCAAGGCACTGCTGACCTTCGCTTAAGGTTTTTTGTAGGATCACTTTGAATCTAAATCAGGATATTTAAACAACAAATAATATCAAAAATTTCATATGCATCATGACTTAAACCTACTTTTAGATAGAGGACTATGATTGTAAAAAGACCCAATGCTGAAAGGAAGCCTCCATTTTGAGCTCCATTGATTAAACTAAAGGCTTTGAGCATTTCTGCATAATGAAGGGAAATATTACATTCATAACATTTAGAGAAAATCAGAGCAGCATTACATGAATTGATATCAGTATTCACAATAGACATACTAGATGATCAAATGTATACTTGAACTGCAAACAATCCTTTATGTTCACAGACATCTCATCTTACAGTTGTGAAGTTTGAATAAAATGTTATTTTATACAGCCTGAATGTATTGACTTTGTGTATGAACCGATAAGTAAACAAATATAGTTTACTTTATACTTGCTTACAAATTAGTAAGGTTATTCTGAGCATACCTTAGAAAGACTAGGTAATTTGTGTGCACCATGTTATGGGTATTGCATTTGCCCAAATTGTTCCCTTTGTGTCTGTCCCGTCATGACACTGCATAACAACTACTTTGTTCAAACCACAGTAAAAGAATCTGGCAGGAAGTGAATTCCTCTGACACTCACTCACATACTTTTATGCTCACGTGTTTCAGAATCATCATGTCTTCAGATGTTTTTCAGCGCTCCAAAAACAGTACAATACCAGTACAGGGAACTATTTGCATCCAACCAACAGTTTACTGAGTTCATTAACAACATCTTATCCACATCTGAGTCACAGTAAAGTAGTAAGGTGTGTTTAAATCAGATCAGCAGGAGTACAACCTGACAATTCAGTGTTTATCAAGACACAAGCTAAAAAAACACTTTACTTTTACTTTTCAGATTAAATAAAACAGGGATATTAAAAGGCATGTAATGAGTAATCAAACTAGTACAGACACATTTGGAAAGGTCTTTACTTCATTCAGTGTAAGGCAATAGTAGGCACTCCTCTTGAGTTGTATTGCATCCAAGCTCTACAGTCATGATATAAAAGTGAATATATTTCACATACTTGACCATTAAAGCACTTATTGCTTTAATTGTAACAGCTTTAATTCGTGCTAAGAGCCGAATGGAATGCTGGATTATAGACTGTGGTGTTGCGGTGCACTTCTGCTGCAAAGATCAGCAAATCTTGATGTTGACCGCTAAAGATCCACACACAGCACTGGTTCCCTATAGTGAACAGTTACCCCTCGTTTCTTTCTTTTACCCCCATGTGGTATTTACCAGTATTACAATGTTGAAATCTCTAGCAACATTTACAGAAGTTTTCAAGTTTTCAGGAGTTTTAAGAAGGTGCCATTGCCAGAACAATTCAACAGCACAGGGCTCAGAGCTGCTCCTCTGATGAGAAAGACGCCAAGAGCATGCAGCCTGGAGAATTCACAGCATTTTATCTGTCTGTGTCTGAGGCTGCATGTGCATCAGCACGAGTCACATCCCTGAAATCTGACTTATTGTACATACAGTTCAACAGCATTTCACACAACCTCAAACAACAAGTTTTCTCCATCCACAAAACACAAGGCCACTCTTTGGAATGATGCTGATTAAAAACAGTACACAACTGCAAATAAAAATATGCAATTAAAATATCCAATCATTTAAGAATAAAAAAGTGCACAGTGTATAGTTGCTCTCTCAGAGAGATCAGTGGCTTAGGAAGACAGTTTACCAGCTTGGAAAGGGAACAAAGGCCTTGTTGAGTCTAGCAAGCATCTTGGTGGTGCAGGTATATGCAGCTACAGAGTCCTTAAGAGTTCCTCTACCATTGCTCATCTCATTTCCCAGCATTCTCAGTGGGATTATACTCAGTTTCACCTGAGGACACCTGAGAGATGCGGCGTTGTGGAGCCCCACAGGCGACGAGAGAATTGTCCTGAGCGAACCTGGGAACAGGAGTGGAAACATGTTAATCTTTACTTAAGGGCTAAAACGGAGATGTTAAACTAAAGACGCCCAATTATCATCTGAAAGACCTGATTTTCAACAGGCACTTAGCATAGGATTACCCCACCTCCTCCTCCTCACACTCACACATACAAACATACACTGCCATCCCACTCTCGCATCTCACAATCACTTGATGTCCTGCTTCTCACCTCCTCTGGCTTCCCTGCACCCACCACAATTAACTTCCCGTCCTCTAGTCCCACTAGGATGTGGCTGCACTCTTTGGTGACAGACACACTTCTCACAGGAACCTTCAAGGCCAGGGGCGTTACTAGAGCATCCAGGCTGTCAAACAGAAAAGAGTTAGAAGGAAGAACTAAACTTTAGACCATTACTACACAAATTAGCAGCATGACAAAGAACTTAAAACTATGTTCTTAATGTCTTTACCTGCATAAATCTCGTATGTGGAGGTTGCCCTGTGCAGTCCCTAGGATGAGGTGTTCAGAAACCAGGTGGAGGGCAGTCACCTGCTCCTTCATGGTGAAGGAGGACATATGACGACTGTTTACTGAGTAAACATGAATGGAGTACTTGCCCTGTATGATTAAGCAGAATATTAGTAATGGCATTAGCAGGTTGAGAAACTTGTTTAAGTGTGTGTTTGTTTATACAATGTATCATAAGTACCTTTCTGTTTAATCGTTCCTCCTGCGAGGTCTGTACCACAATGTGGCCTTCCATGCCCACCTGGAGCCCAGAGATTTGGACGGGTATACAGCTATCACCAGGAGGCCGCAGGGTTCGCAGGAATTGGCCTCGTCGGACAGTGTGCATGATCACAGTCCCATCCTGACACACAGAGAATGATAAGCTTTGCATCTTAACTGACCCTTGTTTGCTGTGTTCACTATGTGTTTTTTTTGCATTCTTGTTTATGTTTTCTTTTTAGTGTCACAATGCAAACCAAAGCCATATGGACTTACAAGAAGCTAGTTTCTTGGAGTTTTGGCAACATGTCATGCGTCTGGCAATTGAGAATATTAATAATAGACTAATAGATCAATGTAAAGCCCTTACTACTATAGCCAGGCATAATTGACTGTATGTTCCATGTATATTCTCTAATTTAACCATTTAGGAGCACATGAATAGCTCAAATTAAGTGTCAGGCGAAACTGCGGTTTGCCCTTGCTTAATTAAGTTGCATTGGCTTCCCAGGTTTAAACAACTGCTGTCTATAAGATGGAAACATCTGTCTTTTCATATCTACATTATAAAGTGTGTTTTGGGGTTGTTTCCTGTAGCTGGTACAGATTACAGTCTCACTTCTAATGCCACATCACTGTTTGGTTGGAGAACATCCAAGTAGTTTTTAAGCATATAGTGGTTATTTAGGTTAAACAGAATTTGTCACACC
This sequence comes from Etheostoma perlongum, assembly GCA_026937815.1. Lineage (NCBI taxonomy): Eukaryota > Metazoa > Chordata > Actinopteri > Perciformes > Percidae > Etheostoma > Etheostoma perlongum. The sequence continues at coordinate 15,771,051 of CM049376.1, forward strand.
TGCACAAACATACAGATTTCAAGCAGTATGATAGAGAAAATTGAATAAAAAAATAAAGTCTTCCTACATAATAGTTTATTATAAAGCAGAAAAGATTAGTCAATTAATTAATTATTTGATCAAGAGAAAATTACTGTGCACCTATTTTAATAATATATTTACAACTTTTCCTTGCCTTTCCTTTTTGAAGTATGTTTAAATAAATAAACGTCTCATTAATGAATCCCAAAAATAACCATCAGTTGACATTACTACTTTGTTACTTATAACTGTTAGAATGTTAGAATATAGAATGATAGAATGTGAAATTGCTGACCTTTGACCCTGAGACAGCCATGTCCAGTTCAGTGCTGATGGCCACACAGGTGACCTCCTGGTCATGTCCCCCGAGAATCTGCACCGGCCGAGGAGACAGACCACTGGAGAAGCCACCCTGCAGGGTGAGAAAAAGAGAATCCATATGTGAAGCCACAACTTTAGCTTTATAATCATGCACCTGTGTACCTATGTGTAATCATGCACATGTGTACATGTGAGTGAGCCTAGATGACAACAGACAGATTTGAAGATCTTTACCTGCTGTAGAACCTGCCACACTATACAGGATGTGTCCCTTGATCCAGAGATAAGGTAGATGCCACAGAGATCCAGAGCCAAGCACGTAACAACATCTTTGTGGAACACACAATAATACAAATCAATATGTAACATTGAAACAAAGCATGTGTGTATAAGTTAGACAACAATAAGAGCTCACCAATGTGCCGACAGATCCTGCCCACCAGCTTGCCCTTCCCCAGTTGGGTGACACGGAGACTGCAGTCCCAGTTTCCTCCACTGAACAGCAGGCGGCCATCGTTGGACACCACGAGCACCTGAGCACTGATCTCCACCCCGGGAGAGAAAGGTCCGCTCAAGAAACGCTGCGTTCTGCACAACAAAGCCAAGGTGGAAAGATCAAAAGGTAGAAACAAGAAGTCCTAGTGAGCTGTGGCCTATATGTGGCGGAGATTTATAATCAGGTACATTAAACTGTCATGACATCTGCACATTACAACCTCCGTTAGATCCAGTTTTAAGATGATTCTAATCCTGATTTATTTTGCGTTTATGTGATCCCCGTTCAAGGTCAGTTTAGAAAAAGATCCATTAAACCAAATTGCATTTAAAACAGATGTCACATTTCCATTCAACTATCAGGAATGTTTTATGCATTTTCTAAAATGATGTGAAGTGACTTTTTTTCACTGACCCGGTTGAGGATTTCTGAGTAAAAAATAACATCCATCAAATAAATGAAATACGTTATTTTTAAACAAAGTACAGATAAACTTGTACTGCTTTTTTAGAGTCAGCGAATGACATTCATAGGAGATAAACAGATATTTAACAGTCAGTCATTTTAGATGTAAACCATAAAAAAACTTAAATAAGGGCTTCACATTTTTTCTGGGGGTACTCACTTGGGATTAGTCATGGTGGGGTCCTTAGTGAAGGTGAAGTAGTTGGCGATGTTTTTGTCGAATGGCAGCCAGCTGTGTGTCCCTATCAATCCGTTTGAACTCACAGTCACCTGTAGAGAAAAAGTGCCATGATACAAAAATGCTAAACCTCAACTATTTAAAATGAATGTGTTAGTTGTTGTGACTGTGTTACGTTTTACATGTGGCCCGTATGAACGACTGTTCCTTACCAGTATATCTGAGCCCTGGATGATGAAGGAGCGATTCTGGCTCTTTGGTACCACTGCCTGGACCAGCGGAAGGCCATCGCTTACCACCTGATGCACACACATGATAATACATACATACACACCAAGACAATAGGAGTTTTTGATTTAAAGGAATAAGGAGATCATGAGAGAACCCACCTCCACAAATGGCCGGAGTTTGTTGAGCTGCTCAAAGATATTCAGGGGCAGAGTGTCCAGGCGGGCCTGCCGCCTAGCTGCGTTCTCAGCTGACATACGAGGAGGATGCGGTTCCTGGTTTGAGATAGGAATGTGATATATAATACTGACACTTTTTAAACAGAACAGCTTTTTGTTGATAATCAATGTTGTGAATTAGTCTGGGAGTTGTACCTTAAGGAGCTGACAGGGAGTCTGTCCAAAGTTGCTGATGATGCCTTCCAAGGCCTTACGCTCTGTCTCGTTGGCAATTGCATCCAGATCTACTGCACCTACATGAAAGCCAAACAAGAAGCAAGAGTGAGTCTCACACAAGAACACAAAAAACACTGTTCATGTGTCAAGAAACTGAAAGGGAATGTGGGACATCAGGAGCAAACAACTTCACAAATCCTTGCAGGATTACAGTTGCTCCATGGATCACTAGCAAGAAAGAGTTTTCACTTTTGCTTTACCTTCATATGTGCAGTAGTAGAAGACATTGAGGGCTTTCACTGCCTCCTCGCCTCTCTGTTTGTAACCAAAGATCAGGTCAATCCACTCATGGAGGTGACTGGACACATGTTCACATTCCTAGATGGTCAAGATACAAGTTGTTTTAATACAGTGTGTTAGAAAACAAATGCACAATTAACAGGCTGTCTAAGTTTTAAGACTTGTTTGTGGAGGCTCACCAGTGCTTTCCTGTGTTGCTTGATGAAGTCTTCTCTTGATGTGGCCCAACAAGGCAGCAGAACATCTGTCAATGGTTCCTGAGATATCTGCAACTGTCCCAGGTTGAAGCCTACAATAATAATTGTGGTTTAGGATCTTTCATTAAACAAATATTTGTATATCAACATCTCACAACGAAATGAAGCAGATCAATTTGATTTCAAGCTTTCAATTGGTTGGGTTATGCTTTCTCACCGTTCATGTTCTGCAGGAATTCTGGGTAGTAGAAGAACTCTGGGATGAGCTCTTTCACGTCAGCTGGACTCTCCATGCGAGCCTGCCAGGCTGCTGCCACCGAGTGGAACTGTCTGTCTGCGCAGTCAAACCTAAACGACATATACCAACATGAGACTGCAAAATAGCAGGATTTACAGTGAGGAAAATAAATAGTTAAAAAATCATACATTGTGATTTCTGGATTTTTTTTTAGATTATGTCTCTCACAGTGGACATGCACCTACAATGACAATTTCAGACCCCTCAATCATTTCTAAGTGGGAGAACTTGCAAATACTTATTTTCCTCACTGTATAACTAAATATACTACATTAGTCAGCGTCCCCACCTGCCACTCTGCAGCTGGATATGCAGAGTTGTGAACGGCTCCATGCGGATCATGTAGTGCATAACTCCTGCTGCATTAGAGTAGTGTGTGCCATAGTGAAATTTGTCGATGGTGCCAGTTGGGTCCTCAAAGCTCTCATACCTAATGACAAAATGAAAACAAACTGAGAAATTATGGTTTGGCATGTTTTAGCTCCTCCTATCTAAAAAGTATGCATCCTCGGTTGGTCACTGATCTGCAACCTCTTTAATACAACCAAAAGCACATTGTCATTTAACCACTTACTTTTCTCTGACATTCTGTGCATGGCGGGAGTTGACCACACCTATGGGTTTGGACAAGTCTCTGAAAACTGAGGGGTCCTCCAGATTCAGAGTGGGAGAGGTATAGTCACACAAGATCCAAGGGAACTGAAGAGAAACAAAAACCAACATGTGAAACATGATGTTTCCTCACACTGTATGTGCATCATCTTTAGTAAGAATAGAAATACACATAATAGGTATATAGGTAGTGCACACTGTCAGGGGAGGTGGAGTGTACTCACCACAGGATACTGCGACAGGTCGTTATAAGTGCGTCCAGAAATGGTGTTCAGTTGCATCAAGTACTCGAAATTGGAGATTTCTCTGCACACCCATTTCTGTTCAACACATCGACATCAGATTGGTCCAACACAATAGGCAAAATTCAGATTATAATAACACTTCATAAAGAGAACTGAATTAAATACTAACCTGTGTAAGCCCAGATGCCTTCAGTAGCTCTTGGGGGGAGCGAGAGCCAAAGTAAAACAGGTTGGGAGGCCGCAGCCCAAGTATCCTAGAGTACACTTTGTTTCGTACCTGAGAGTGCAGACATAAATCATTTTAAAACATCTATTTCATTCAAATTTCTGTTTCATTCAGAAGGAGTTATATTTGATCTGAGCATCACCTTCTTCCTGAAGTTAATGAAGTAATGAGCCTGGTCAATGAAAAACAGCTCCAGTGCAGATCGCCGCAGGTTGTAGCGCCTCAAATGCACTTCTCTGAGCTGAGACAGAGGTCTCTTGAAATCAAACCCAATTCCTGAAAACACAGATATTATTTACTTCTGGAAGGGCCCTTCAAAGAGCATTAAAAAAAGTTAGCTGTAATGTTCACCATGTAATCTTACCTTCTTCTGTCTCTTCTTTCTCACTGCTTCCATCATAGAAATAAAGATGGTGCGTGGTAACCTCTAGACGACCCGGAACAACCGCCACGATGGTAATGAGCTCACAGTCTTCAGACAGAACCAGTTTTTCTTTCTGGTTCTCGTCTTCTCCCTCAACCCTGACAGCATGGTTAAAATGTTAAACCTTTACATTACATCATTACATTACATTGCACTGCTTATGAGCACTCACATATACTTCTTTTTTTTTAAACCCTGTTTGGTGAAAATTAGTGTTTCAAAACCAGTGTGCCTGGCCTATGGCACATCTTTGTGTAATATTTGTGTTTTTGGTGTTTACAAATTGAGGACTCACTTGTTATCCAAAAAGACGAGGTCTTCGTCTCCTAACTGATCATCCTCCATGTCTCTAACTTTTGCTTCCTTTGCAACAGCCAGTGGGAGGGGTTCAGAGCTACGTGGGCTGTCAGCCCCTGAAAAAGGAACACCATCTTTAGTGAAACTTTACTGTATATTACTTATATAACAAAAGAGCAAAGTTCATATGGTTATACTCAGTGACATACCCATGTTGTCCCTCAGGGCACTGGCCTCAATGTGAGGATCATAGTTGTAGTTGGGCACAAGTTTGAGACGCATCTTTGAATAAGTCTCTGCATTGGACAGTTTCCATTTTACCTCTGGTTGAACTCTGGCAAAATAAGGCAAAGGAAAAAGGACAATTTAGCACATTCTGTGCAGCAAGGAAGAGCGAAAGGACAGTACATTACAGACAAATGTTTCCCTCTCATACTGAATTACAAGTTATCTTCAATCTACAATTCTTGGTCAGAGTTTTTTATCTAAAATGTTGATTAAATGTCAGAGGTTGTCTTACTTGTTGGCCCATGCTCCTCTCTCACTGGTCAAAAGCCTGCGGAGAGCTTTCCAGTGCTGCCACACCACCCCCTGCTGGCTGGAGCTCTGCTTCTGCAAACTGTGGTACCTGTTGTTCTCACTTCTGGCTCGCTTCAGGTAGGGGTCCACAATCACTTCCTGCTTTCACACAAACAGACACAAATGTCAGATCAGTAAGGTGAAATGTTTTACTCTGCATTTTAATCAGCTGTTACATGACAGCAGTTTGTTGCATGAAGCTTGAAAGTTGTATAACCTGAAACTTGGACTTGCTGTCTGATCTGTCTTTGTCCCGTTTTATGGCTGTACTCATCAGGGCATCAAAGCAGGAATTCCAGAAATTGGACATGATGTCATGGCTCCTCCCAAACGTGTCCAGCTCATACTGCTCCATGGTGGCCTGAACCTGGAGATGGATTTTACACATTAATGCAGACAAACAGCTACACAAATGTCAACTCAAGAACAACTCAACAAAGTAAACAATCCTTTGTGTCAGCATCAAGCTAATCACAAACCAACAAACCTATATTATGTAGCAAGTAAAACACAATTATAAAGAATTACCTAAAATATATAACTTGGATAATGGGCTTACACTTCAAAGTTTCCCATAAGCCATAAGTTGATCTTTTTGATATGATAACTCATACATTTCATAAAGGAAGACTACTTCATGTTAAATATATAAAACAGGATGATTCTCATTGTAAAAATGAGATACAAGACTTCAAATATACTAGCCTCCATTTCTTTAACAATTTCCCTAATTTATTTATTTATTGTATTAGAGGTGGCAAACACATACACACTTGGACATACAAGCTTGTGAAATCAGTCAGGGCAAAGTTTCAAAACTCTCATAGCAGCCAAAGTCCCAAAATCCCACTCTGGCTAATATATTGCAGGATCTGTGTACAAAAGAAATCTAAACAAAACAGATTTATGAACGTTCACTGTCATACAGAGTGATGATAAATCCTCCCCTTAGGTAGTGGTGAGTGTGTCTGGCACTAGCTTCAAGATTGAGCATGAACGGATCTCTGCCTAAAATACATTGAGGGTTAACCCAGAAAGCACTTTAGGGACTTAAGGTTTTTGTTTTCTACTTTTTAAATGTGTTAGTAGTTTAAAAGCAGTTTGGATCAGATTTCTCCGCCACCCACCAGGTAAACAGTGGAGGCAAGATTGCGAAAATCCTGAATGTGTACTAATGTGATAGCCAGCAGTATCTCAGAGAGGATGATTGATTATACCCTCCTATCCAGTCTTTAGTCTTACTAAAGACTGGATAGGAGGCTCTATAGACTCCTTAAACAATAAATAAATTATATTTATTTTCAGTTCACAGACAAAACACTGACCTGTTGCTGGAAAAAACCCTGCCACTCCAGTGTGTGACAGTAAGCCTTGAGGTCCTGGGCGAAGGTGGTGCTGCCGTTGGTGATGGGCAGGTTGGGCAGTAGGTTTTGGAGGGTGATGGGGTCGGCATGCTGGTCGAGCAGCGTACGCACAATGGGCACAAGCTGGGAGAAAGTTTCTGCATGCACACTGTTTGTGCCTTCCATTGAGCCTTCTGGCCACAGGGGGGCGCCCAGCTGCCCCAGCAGGAAGCACACCTCCTCCCAGCTCAGACACAGCACCGTCTGTAGAAGGCTGTGGAGCTTCACATAGGCCATCACACACACCTGAAGAGGGACAAGGGGCAAATCACCTGCTGTGCTTCTTATTGAGAGCGTATGCATACAGTTCATAAAGGGATATGATAAATAAACATATATGTGATAGTGTTTGCTTAGTGTTCCAGATCTACACCTCTCATGAGAGAACGTCTTTGTCAAGGGGGACTTAAATCAGTGGTGGAAGAAGTATGCAAATCCTTTACTTAGGTAAAAGTAACAAAACCACATTGTAGAAATACTCCAATACAAGTAAACATTCTGTATTTAAAATTATACTTAAGTCAAAGCACAAAAGTATAATCAGCAAAATGTGCTTAAATAAATAAATAATAGATCAGAAATAAAAGTACTCATGCAAGAAATGGCCCCTGTGACTGTATTATTGACATATGAATACTGATGCAATAATCCACAAGCAGTATTTTATTGATGTTTTTTGCTGAGGTAGAGCTATTTTTTATGTTTACAGTTCTTTACACATGTTGTGTATTTTAATTTGTATATTCACTCAACTTAAGTAGCTCCAGGCTAATTTTATTTTCCCACAGCTGTGATGTAAGGAATCAATTAAGGTAATTTATTTCAAACCTGATACTGTGAAAAACAAATTGCTTAAGGGGGAGTTATACTTCATTGGAGATGAACACAACCAGCACTATCTGATGGAAAGCCTTATGGTTAGTTCATTTATGACCGCTTGCTCTGTCCCACAATCCTACAGCGAGCGCAGCAGCCGTCATAACTCTGAGGGGAGCTGCCCTTTCATACAGAACACTCCCTAAGAGGAATGACTGCAATGCCTTTGGAAAGAAACCCATAGAAGGTCTGGTATTTCTAAACTGGCTTTATCTGAGTTTGCTTATCAAGTTAAATAAAGACTGTGTAAAGCCCTTTAAATTTATTTTCAGCAAAGTTCAATTGCACAGGTGTGTGGGTTGTGAAAGACATGTACAGTGAGACATGTATGGTCGGTGTGCTGGCTGAGTGATGGACAGGACAAGTTGTGGGTGCAGCTGACCTGTGAGTGCTGCTGTTTGATATATCCAGTGATGATACGCAGACCAATCTGGGCCATTTCCTTCAATTCGTTGTTCCCAGGGCTGCCAGGGGTGCTATGCCAGGCCTGCAACTTGTCCAGCAGGTTTACCACCCCTTCAAAGATCTGCAATACAACAACAACCAGCAACAAAGGACTCAACAAAAAGGCTAGACCTGTTTCCACACCTTGCAGAATCCACGACAACCTAAACCTATTCAGTTCATTATATACAGCTAAACCTTAAAAAGGTGCTTCAGGTGCTACCTACACCCAACCTTGATGCTCCACTTTCCATTAAGACAGTGGAGGAACATCTGACAACCCCACCCAGCTGGCCGTGCTTTGTTTATTGTTTGACTTGAGTCTCTGATATTTCTAATATCATTAACTTATCTCATGTAACCAACAATATTATGTCATTGCATCCTGACAAGTTAGTTCAACATTCAAAGATGTATTTTTTTTATCTTAATACATTTATTTCATAGCCCCAACGTAAATTATGATAGTTTCTTTATAAAATTACTCTAATCAAATGACACCACTTCTTGGAGGTCACCTTTGATTGATCTGAAAACAGTGTGTGCCACCAGCTCAGTCACGGCAGAAATTTGGTGCATTGTTTATTGGCAAGAAGAGATGGAAGTGTACTGTTGCTCTGACTGGACTGACCATTTGTTATTCATAAGTAATCTATATTTCACTGGTGTTGAGTATTTATAGAAAGCAACCATGCAGCCTGCCTTGCACTGGTATGTAGTAATCTCCTACTGTCAGTACTCCACTGACTGCTTCTGTCTTTCTAATGTAAGCTATACTCAAGGCCTGAAGTTTACAAGATACCCAAGATGGTGAAGGTTTGTGATTCACTGCCTTATCCAAATGGAAAGGAATAGTTTGACATTTTTGGAGATGCACTATCTTGCTTAGAATTGGATAAGAAGATTGATACCACTCATGTCTGTACTGTAAATATAAGGCTATAACCAGCAGCCAGTTAGCTTAGTAACAAGTAACAAAACAGGCCTACCAGCACCTCTGATGCTCACAATGTTGTATGACTATTTCTTGGCTGGGAGTAGACACTGAGGTTGCTCTCATTAAGACACAAGAGTGGTATCTTTCTTCTCATCTAATGCAGCAAAAAAGTGAATAAGGGTATTTCTCAAAATAAGTTTAAATAATGATTTTTGCATTTGACGGCTTTTACATTGCTTCTCTTATGGTGGTGTGAACTATGAACTCAAAGTTTTCTCTCTTTTGAGATATATGATTTAAAAAATTTTTATTGCATCATAGCCTGTTTTTGATCAGCCACTTGCTGTACTTTAGGGGACAAAAGAAGGTTGAAAGCTTAAAGTATGCATGAGGAAAGTGAAATGTGACATTTTATGTTATTATTTGGGCTACAAGGTGTCCACACTGCTAGAATATCATTGTTGGTTTTGGTTTGATTTGGTTTATTGACAATACTTATTATTACTTATTAATCTAATAATAGTAAGTGTGGAATACCCCAGGGATCCATTCTTGGCCCCATATACCGTATATATATAGAATGAGCTTTTCCAGCTTCATCTCCTGGCTAAAGTTAAGACCTTCCTTAACAGGCACGATCTAGAAAAGGCTATTCATGCCTTTATTAGTTCAAGGTTGGACTACTGTAATGCTCTCTATGTTGGTCGGAATCAGATGTGCATCTCATGTCTTCAACTTGTGCAAAATGCTGCTGCTTGCTTTTTAACTAATACAGTACATCTAGACATGCACATATGACTCCCGTTCTCTACACTCTACATTGTCTCACTGTGCGTTTTAGAATAGATTTTAGGAAGTTACCCCCTGATATTCGCACTATTACAGATGTAGCTCTTTTTAGGTCCAAACTCAAAACGTATCTGTTTAGTCTGGCTTTTAATACGTCGCAGTGGTGTGACAATTTAATTTTTCTGTTTTTTTGTAACCTTTTCTGATTTAACTGTTTTCTATGTTCATTCTTTCTATTGTATGATATGTGTTTTTACTCTTGGTTTCTGGTGTTAAGCACTTTGGATACCTGCTGGTTTCTGTAAAGTGCTATATAAATGAATTTTGATTGACTGATAAGTAAGATATAATATCAGACTTTATCAGGGATAAAGGGCTTATTTCCATCATTATCCCTTGTGTATTCAAAGTCAACCAACCTTTATCAGGAGAGACATTCTATAGCCATGGAACTACCCAAAGCCCAAACAGAAAATATGTCAGTGGTCCATATAATTTAGGAGGGATATGTGATATACCTTTTCACTCCACAGGGTGTTGTTGTCTGTCCCCTCAGCAAACAGGAAGTCCTGCAGCAGCCTGAGGAGCCGAACCAGACTAGGACAGAAAGGCAGAGACACTCCCTGGGCGTCCCTCAGGTCTGACAGAGACGATTCCAGCATCATCTCCAAGAGACTGGCACACAGCGTGGAAAGCAGACTATAAATACATTGCCCCAGTGTGACGCAATAACATTTCTGGATATTTAGACAAAAGGTGGCACAGCTGAAGGTGTGGTTCAACTTGTTTTTCCATTGCAGGACAGCTTCACTGCCAATTCAATGTGCTTGTTTTTGGAGGGGAAGTAAATGTGAAATCACTGTCACTGACCTGCGTTTGATGTCATCGGGAGGGCGGACCAGTTGGCAAGAGGAGCCCAGTTTGGTGAGAACAGAAAAGACCTGCCCTCTTCCTCTCCACACCACATCCTCCGCCACCTCCGCGCCGCTGCCACTCCACAGCACGGAGAAGACAATGTTGGTTAGCAGGTTGCACAGCTCCTCCTCAGGGGTCTGCTGTAAAGCAAACAACACTCAGTCCCAAATCCTTATACAAAAGCCCTAAGACAATAAAGGCTCATAAAAAAGACTATAAATAGGCTTCATGTATCAGTAATATTTGAGCTGATTAGGCAGGCATACCTGTGGGTTGGACGTATTGGAGATTGTGTCTCCAGTTGGAGGGTCTGTCCCATAGCTGATATCATCCAGCACGTTGGACAAACTGGAGCTCTTCCTAGGTCTGGCAAGTGGAAAAGGTTTTCCGTGCTCTAGAGGAGATGGCGTGTTTGTCAGACTACCTGCAGGAGTGTGTGGGCCAGTATCTCCAGTGCCCCCTAGCTCCAAATCAAAGGGGCTACCAAAAGGGGAGAGGGGCTGGTAGTCTCTCCCCTCCTCGTCGGGACGAGATGAGGTGATATCAACTGCATTGGAGACAGAGGACGAGTGGCTCTCCTGGTCCACTGAATCAAAAGACTTAAAATGGAGGGAGCCGGTGAAGTTTTTACCACCTCCATTTGGAGGTGACTGGGACAAATCAGATAATCTCTCAGAGATGTCCCGTGGGCCACCTTCAACCTCTTCCTCATTCTCAATGTCCTGCGAGGTGTGGTGGTTCAGGAAGATGTCTGTGTGTGTGTCCTCTGTAACCACAGCCTGATCTCTGCACAGTGGCGGCCGGTAGTTTGGCTCGAAGGAGCTGTTGGTGCTGGAGCCTGCAATGCTGGCAGCGTGGGATTCATAGCACTCTTTCACATAGAGCTTGGTCAAAACATCTTGCCAGCCGGGCTGCCTAGCAAGTTGCTTCACATAATCGTCGTTGGAGTAGATCAGATGAAAGAGCTGGGATAATATCCGAAAGGGACAGAGGAAGTCTTTGGTTTTCATTAAGGATATGATAAATGTGCTTAGGATAAATTGTGTTCACTCAAAAGTTGACTGTGGTAGTTTTAGCAGAGTATAAATTATGCTAGCAGACTGACCTTGCGGCAGACGTCTAAGCGGACAGTGAGCTCAGCTCGATGGGACAAACAGACCACAGCCAGGAGGTCTCTGAAGTTAGGGGTGGCATCTGTGGGAAAGCAGCACATTTTATTTCATTTTCATAAAGGCCATGGGAACCTGTTTTTTTAATCAACTTTCTGCTATAAATACTAGGATCCTTCATGAACTCAGTTATTATCTTCTAAAATCAGAACAATACTGGTTAAGATTTCAGTATTTGTGATTTTTCTGTGCTGTTTCTCTTTGGTTTTGAAAGGTTGTTTTGTGGAGTTTCTAATAAGCCACTGATTCCCAGGAAAATATGTCAATAAAACACACACAGTCCTAATGAAGCAGATATATTTTTGAGCATTAAACTTTGTTACTTCTATCTCAAATTTTGACTGTTGCTTATTCAGGTAAACGAGAAAAAGATTTGAGAGCAATTTTTCAGGTGCTTTTATAAACTTTTATAAAGGTCTATTTTATCATCCATTTCTAGCTCACTAGACCCCAGAGCACAAAGCTGTTTCGGCATTACCTGTAGCAAGGACCTGCTCGTACAGACATCGCACAGTGGTCATGGTTACGGGATTTTCATCAAGGAAACAAACCAGGCCAAGATATCCAAAATCTTTCAGCTTGATCCGCTGCTTGTTGCGCTCAGATACTCGCTCGCTTTTGAGGATTTTGTATAAAACCTGCAACATTGAAGGGAAATTGTGTAAGAGTTTTAACAATATATCACATGCAGTAAAAGGCAAACATCTGTCAAGTGATAAGCTGAAGTATTTTATGTTCAAGTCAGTTGTTTTCACCCTGAACACCCTCTCTCTGGCCTCGTCTCCAAAGTTTGGATTGAGCAGCAAGCAGTACAGCTGCTCCACGCCCCAGTCCAGCAGCACGGCCTGCACCTGCTCACGCGGAGGGCTGCTCCTCAAGAGTTCATACAGCACATCCAAGGATTTCACTGCCTGATTGAGAGAGGACATAGAAAAGAGGTGAAGGGGGAGGATACAATGCCAAGAAATATGAATTAGGGAGGATAAAGTGGTCACTAGAGGAGTTTGAAAGTACGCAGATGCCAAAACATGGGAATAAAAAAGGTCAAATCAAACTCCCTAAAGAAACAGATAAAACACATAAGCACTACCTGCTTCTCCTCTCCGACAGTCAGAATGTATGCGAGGACACTGTGAAGATCCTCTTGTGTAGGAGACTTTAGAAAGTCTTTCAGCAAGGCAAACAAAGAGTTTTGAATCGTCTGCTTTTCATCAGACAGAGAGCTTCCGTCTTTCTCCACACTATGACCAAAGATATTAGTTAAGGAATAAATCACCTTATGAACAGATGCAATCATGGATTTAAAATAGATAGGAATAGGTAGTTTTTAAACCACTCAACTCTGTATATTGTGGTGGACAGCGGTGTTATTTTGAAACCATATTGTGAATGTCAAAGGTTCACCTGTAGTATGTGCGAATGGTATCCAGAACATATTGGACTCCGTACTTCCTCTTCATGCGCTGCTTCCCTTTGTTTATCACAGACGCTAGGTACTGCACGTGGGCTTTGGGAGAAAAATAATACTTTTGTCATCTTCCTTCTGTTTGACATTTAGAAATGTCAAACCAAAATGCAAGGTTGTACTGAAAAAGTGCATTCATTTACAAAACAAGGTTCCTGAAAGGCAAATTTAGGCACGTTTTTACTTTTAATCTTTGCCACAGCCTCAAAAAATTATCAACATATCTCTGATAGCTTTAAGCCTCCTCTTGCTCTTTTCAGTCTTGCATATACATATGAAAAGGGACACAAACAGCTTCGGCAGACATGAAAAGGTTCACAGGTGTGACAACACGAGGGCTGCCTGGGCCTACCCAGACAAACAGCAAAATGGCTTTTAGTCCAGATGCGGAAATCAAAGAGCAGGTGCTGGTAGAGTTGCTGTAGCAGTGAGTTGTTCCCCTCATTGAAAACCTGCTCCAACAGTAGCTGACAGGCCCTTAAAACATTCATGTCCATCATACTGCCAGGAACCTGCAGTAGAGAAAGCATAGAGAAAGTGTGTTAAAGTGTGTCTTTTTTATTAATTATTTGGATGCATCTGTGCACTAAGGGTTTATGTATTTTTAGTAAAACTTTAAGCTGAAGAAGTGTTGCACTCAGTTGAGTGCATATTCAGTCCAAGTGTTTGAGTTCAGTGTATACTGTATGTGTGTTTCTATCTTTGCCACTGTTAAACATGGCAACCCCATGCAATGATTATTAGGACATAACTTCCTTACAGGATGCTCCACCTTAATGTCATATATTTCAACATTTTCAACAGTCAGACAGAAAGCATGTCTGTGCTCCACCAAGGCAACACCTGATTGGTTGCAACTATCAGAGATTCTATGTGACAATGTCAAATTCTGACCTCAAACACATTATCATCAATCTAAAGAAAGATAAAGACATTTATTAGCAAAATATTACACTAAGAAGTGAGAACATCAGTGCAACAGTGCATCACAACTCATGGTGGCTTCCATGTTTGTTATATGATATGCATTAAAAAAAAAAAAGTTTATTATTTTCCTAGATTTTAACATTTTCAAGGGGCAGATGTTACAGCTGATATCTGATGTCAGACAGACCACACAATCTGGCAAATTCTGCATACATTTCCCCATACAAGCATACTGTCATTTTCAAAGAACCAATGCTGTTTCAACAACACCATACCCATTCATTACACAGCAGCACTACAATGGAAAAATTGTCAAATATTCACTTTCAGATGCTAATCACTTCTCGCAATTAGTTCCCAATTGCTATTGCAAACTGATGTGCAGGGCACTTACTTTGCTGAGCATGGCTCCTATAATGCTTGGCCCATGGCAGTGCAGCAGGCTCTCCTGATTGACAGGGTGATGACGAATCTGGTTTTTCACCATCAGCAGGAAGGCAGCAATGCTGTTTCTCTCTAGTCTGCCCTCTGAGAGAAAAAAATAAATAGGGCAAAAGAACTTTTAAGATTTCCTGTGTTACCCACAGTCGTATTTTTGCATTAGCATGCACTTTATTGACATTATCATATCTTAGGATGAGTCATTGTAAGGGTATGTGTCTCACTTCTGCTAGACTGTTTGTTCCATTTATCTCATTTGGTTCTCTACTCATGCTGCTTCTGGCATTTAACCTATTAGCATCAAATTCACAATCTGTTCATTGTACTGTATAGTATGTGCCTCTTTTCTAGCACATACTGTTGGTCCTAAAAAAATTCAACATCAACATCTTCTTCAAGAAACAATTTACTTGTCTCTCTAATTTAGATGAACTGTCCCTTTCATTAAGACACTATCACTGCATCAAAAAAGAAAAAAATCATACTCTGAATATCTAAACATGACCTGACCTGCAGACTTGTTCAGTGGCAGCAGCATGGCAGCAGGGCCTCTGGGGGAGGTAAGCTCTGGTCCCAGCAGGTCTGAGATCTCCTGACCGCCGTTGTAAACCTGCTCGGCCTCACATACTTGCTCGAGCAGGGGCAGCAAAACCCCTATACCTCCCACCACGTTAACAACATCCTGCAGGGGAAAAAAACACACACACACAATACTTTTATAACCTTCCACCTACCATTAGTCCTATTTATTTCACAAATTGAATTAACAAAGAAGACCTGCCCAAAGACAAAGCAGCATGACAGCAAAATATGTAAACACCAACTTAGGTCAAAAGCAGATAACACAGATATTTCACTTCTCACTTTGGTCACCAGAGTTGAGTTTAATTGTATGAATTATTCAAAAGAAGACATCACAGCAAACAGCTCAAAACGTTTCATATCTAACCTTGATGTCCCAGTTCACTACCCGGTGTCCTGTAAGCCTGCCATCATATTGGTGATTGGGCGACAGGTCCAAACATATCTGGCTCTTAAAGGCCTGTAGAAACATACACACACGTAAACAAGAATATACCAGTGTTTTTAAATCACATAATAAAAGCAGTATCATAAAATATGCAAGTTTTCCTGAGTTGGAAACTCCACTACCTGTGGAGTGTAGTAGAGCAGAAGCTTGCTGTTGAGATCAGATAACTCTCCCTCTGCTTTGAATAAAGACACATGATTGGGGCCTGTGAGGAAGAGCAGAAACCAATGTAAGTCATAAAATATGCAAACATTACTTGGTGTACATGAAAAAAAATATTGCTAGGAGTATTCTGTGATTTTCTGTACTACTGGTTTCCTGTACTCTTTGTTGAACTCTGGAACTCTGAAATTGTCTGGTGAGCTATGGAAGAGCTAAATGCTGAAGAAATAAAATGTTGAAGGAGTAGACTGTGTACAACAGCATTTGCATTGTAGCAGAGCATGACCTACCTGCAGCATGCAGAGTTCTCGTCTGTGTCTGCTGCAGAGCCTCGTGGCAAATGAAGGCAGTGCCCAGGAGCCCATCCAGAGACGTGGGTGTGCCCCACTCTGTGTCCTGCAGTCCTGCTGGGATGGTGTGCACTGGGGAGTCTCCGTAAGATCCCCAACGGCCTCCTGCAAATGTGGCTGGGAAGGACTGGGAACGGATAAGGGAGGGTCCATGGGCAGGGAAGGCAAACTCAGGCGATGGGTTAGAGAACGAGGACGTGGGCAGATTGGGGGAGGTGGTGGTTGTAGTGGTCCGGTGGCCTGCTGATCCAATGCAGCAGGAGGTAAAAGGCTTCAGGAGTCAGGTTCAAGTGGGGGAGGAAAAGAGGAAGTTAGATTAATAGAGGGAAACTATTCAGTAATATTTTCATGGCCAAGATACATTAGATACTAGTTTCAGTTACCTCACTGAAAGATGGAAAGCGAAGCTGAGCAGTTTTACGCTGCTCTCCATCGATGTAGATGGTGACCAGATTCTGACCAAATGGACGACGGCCCGGGATGTGGACTATAGCCACTGAATGCTGTGATGAGGATGGTATTAAAGAGCACATTAGTTTCTAGTTGTGACAACAACAATCAAAAAATGCAAATCTGGTTACAAACATACATTTTTGTACTGAAAAACTGGAGCAACACAGACCAATGTAATGTAACCATATTGATAGACCTCTCAAGCTTCTTGTCTCTTCAAAAGCTACACTCTTCAATTTCTTATAGCAATTGTGCTTTCAAGGTTACTAACCCAGACAACGGCACTTAGAAAAAGGATGTAGAATTTTTTCTTTAATAGAATCTATTTTCTTTGAGACAGGCTAAATAAGTACAAATGTTTGTCAAAATTCTAGCTGTTCTATGTGTGTCCACACTCACCCAGCATGAGTCAACTAGTGGGTGCTCTGGCAGCATGACGGCCATGTAGTCTTTTTTTGTGCAAACAGCCACCACCAGCACTCCCTCCATGGTGAAAAATGCCTCTAGCCCAGTTCCACTAGCTGTGAAGAAACTACAAAAGAAAACCCATCTGTTAAAGTATTGTTCAACACAGCCGTATACATATAAAAGCTTGGAATACTATTTCTCAAAAATGACTCGCTTCACCTGTAGAGCTGCTTTCTGCGTGGTCCTTTCCCCATGTCATGCTGAGCCCCTGTGCCAGAGTTGGCAGGAGGTTTACGGTTGTTGGAGAACTCCATGTTGAGGCAGAGCCAGGCGTGAAAGGCAAACCCGCTGCCTGGCCAGCGCTGGACTGTGGGCACCATAATACCTGCCATGGGGGGAGTAAGATCAAAGTACTGCAAGGCACTGTCCTGGCCTTCTCTGGCTGCCATGGCCGAGAGAATTTGGATGGTGCGAGGGCAGTAGGGGTGCATCTTCCCCACCACTGCACCATTGTCCTGATCCACCCTGAGCAGTCTGAGCAGGCTCTTAAGCTCCTCTGGTCTCAAACACAAGGAGCCCAGGTCTTGCAGGAGGCCCAGCAGGGCATCTGCACACTGCCTGTCCAGACTCTGGGGCTGTGAAAGCACCTGCAGCAAAGCACCCACCATGCCTGCCTCCACAGCCACAGTGCGACAAGATAAGGAGGCACCACAGACGGCAGCCAGCCACTGGGCCACCAACAGCTGAAGGTCCCTCTGACCCGACAGGTCAGGCAGCCATTGCAGGAGTAGCAGCAAAGGCTGTTCGTTACTAATGCCAAGGTGATGGGCGTGGGCATGCTTTCCCTCCACTGCCTGGATACCGAAA
Organism: Etheostoma perlongum; assembly: GCA_026937815.1. Classification (NCBI taxonomy): domain Eukaryota; kingdom Metazoa; phylum Chordata; class Actinopteri; order Perciformes; family Percidae; genus Etheostoma; species Etheostoma perlongum. The sequence goes on from CM049376.1 coordinate 15,788,969, forward strand.
GCGACAAAAACAGTGACGACAGAGAATGAAGATAAGACGTGGCCACATGGTCAATAACTTCAGCAAGACAATTTAAATAGGAACAAGGTCATCAATAAGAGTTAATTGACTTCTACTGTCTTTGCACTCAGTGGGGATAACGAGGAAATGTTTTTCACCATGTTCATCAGCTCCTGCAGAAGCCTTTTGGTGGGTTGACCTTGACTCTTCAGCACATCAAACAGTTGGGAGTAGCCAATCCTCTCTTTGAAAACCTCCTGAGGCAGAAAAGAGACAGAAATAGGCTGGGGAAAGACACTCCGCAGGAGATAACTAGTTGGCACACTTCCATACCTTGGAAGGGAATACAATGACATTTCTAAAATGAACGGAAAATAGTTTTCCTCACAAGGCTGTCATTTTTGTTGTAATTGTAGTCATCATAGCGCAATTTGCTTTATAGTACATCTACAGAAGTATGAAGGGTATATGATTTGACCATAGAAAGTCACAAAGGGCCTTACCTTAGCAGAGGGTGAGTTGCTCATTATAGCTGTGAGGACTTCTAAAGCATGAACTGTAATACTGTCTGATCCTTTCTCCAAAACCTGCATCAAAATAATGATTGGGTTAAAAAATAATGTTGATTGTGGCACTGCAGAACTAAAAATTAAAAAGAACTAAAAAGAACACTGATTTTGAACATTCCTACTGCACATGACCAAAAAGGAAAACAAATCAATTCTGAGGAAATCTTTCACCAAGTGAATGAAGGATTATTTGTAAAGTTCAAGTGAAAGTACAGCACTTTTCTTTTCTTTTTGCCCCACACCACAATTATTGGAGCATAGGTACACTGCTTTACCAGTAACTAAACAATCACCTCTTTGTTAATTACTGATAGATTCCAGCATGCAAAAACCAAAGCCAACCACAAAAAAGAAAGAAAGACTGATGCAATCCCCAACTATTGCTGAAAATTAGGCAACATCTAAACCCCAGGACACAAGCCGGGTCTTTCACACAAGCACAACCGGTTACACGAAGAATTATAGAAAAATAAAGAAAGACAAGCATTTAAAAAAAACACCATTTCATGCACCATGAGAAAAACAGCATGCTTCTCTTGCCTTGTCAACAGGGAATTCAGCCTCTAATTATGAATGTGATATAAATCAACACTCCCACACAAGCAAAGATTAATCCTCCAACTCATAATATGAATCTTAACTTTTCAACGTGCATAATTGACGCCAGCTTATCCTTCAAGTTTTAAGTTAGATGCATGTGGCATTTAATCACATATACAGTAACATAGGCTGTAAGATGGACAGACTAAAAAGGGAACTCCAGACAACAATTATCACATATAGCCACACTACCTGCTTTATTTACAAATGAGTGTATGCCAGACTTCCTGTCCAAAGCTGCCGGTTTAAATAGCTCAAAGCAGTTAACGAGTGAAGAGAAGGCTGAGTTTCCTGCTGACGGACCGATATCAACACCAAGTTTGGGGGGTTGGGGGGGGAATACCTGGTCCACTTCGACCTCTGCGAGTAAACATGTGGGGAGGTCACACACACCCTCACGCTCCAGGCTATGCATGTTGCTCTGAAAGAGCTGCAGGACACACACACACACACACACACACACACACACAACACACCAACACAGTAAAAAGTAATCTGTCAGAGGTAATGAAGACAGGTTTGATCCTGGTCTCTGCATAGCTGCTGCAGCGGGACATGTTTTGTAGCCATATGAGGAAAACATACAGATTTCTTTTGTGATATATTTAACATTGACCAAGCAGAAAAGGTTACAATAGCACATGTGGCTTCCAGGCAAATAAGGGGAAATAGATATCAAAATGAATAAAGGTGACAGACTCACAGACCAACTGACAGAAAGACAGATATAAAAAGCTGATAAAGCAGACAAACACATTTGAAATGAACAGGGGTCTGACCTTGCTGTTCTGAACGAGCCTGAGGATGTGTTCAAAGCAGTTGTTGTTGAGAAACACAGCCTGCAGGACTGGCCTGTCAGCGCACTGCAGGATCTCAGGAACAGCAGCTAAAATTGACAACAAGGAGGATGTTGACTCATGTTAGTTATCTGGAAAATTGATTACTTGGCCTCCATACCTATTGAGAGAGATAAAAAAGGAATTCTTTATGCTCAGCTACACTTGAAACCTAGTGAACATGCTCTTACTAAGCATTTGACTCTGGAGGGAGATCAGGTTGTCTTCCCAGCTCTGTCTCTCTTGCTGCTCACTGCTCAGTGGACGGTTCCAGTTAAGGAGCTGAAAGTAGCTCTCCAGTATGGCCGTGATCTCTACGTGCCGCTCAGCAGGGCTGCTGGAGTGCAGGAGGTGGATCATTGCGGTCAGGCACTGCAGGGTCATCCGTGGGAGCCGCGTATCTTTGGGTTCAGAGGCGGTCCGGCAGCACCACACTCGCAGAACAGAGAACAGGTCCTCAACAGATTGACTGGTGATAGAGAGAAGGCCATTCTTCTGGAACAAAATATGGACAAAGTGACTCCCCTGTAATTGGTTTAAATTTGCACTTGGGTTTTCAGAATATTCACTTATCTAGAGGACAGATAGGCTAGCAGACCTTTCCTCCACTGATGACAGCTCCCTGGAGATGAACAAATCTGAGTGTAAGGAGCTCAGGGATCTGCTCGCTTTCCTGGAGACTTTCTGTGAACATTCAAGCCAAGAAACAGTGTAATGCAAGACCAACTATCACTTAACCACAATACAGAAATATTAACACAGTGCTGTCAGAATAACATGGAATATATACATATACACATTTTTGTTTGTAATAATATAAATAAGAAATGTCAAATGTTCATGGTACAATGGCAAATTTCCCTTGCAATGCCACCTCTATCATTCAGGGTTACGTGAAAAGAAAAGGCCTAAGCCTCACTAATTTGCTATTACGCAATTAGCTCTTAACATTTCTAATTAAAGCATGGTATTATGGTTTAATCTTCCTAAAATTTGTACATACTGAAACTTGCCCAGGCTAAGATTTCACATGGCTTATAGATTAGTGCTCACTGATCAAATGGACTTCTATAATTAGAAATTCTTGGACTTGATCATGATTGATTAGATGCTGAATAATTAAAGTTGGACTGACTGCACTGACCAGTTAATGTATGTTTCAATATGAGAAAAATGTCAAATATTGACTTTCCAGGGGATTTGGAGGAAAAAAGGTGTTTTTTCAGACAGATCTAAGCTGCAGTGGGAACAGTTAGATGTTTGTGATATGTGAGGTTTGACAGAGTTCAGAGTGGTAGAGTAGACAAAAGGGAGTGTCTCACCATGGTAAAGAGCAGACAGCTCCTCTGGCAAGGTCAATGGGGAGAACTTATACTTGTTTCTCTCCAGCAAGCTCACCTCTTCCCTGTAACACACAAAGCTACAACTCACCGCACTGACTCACATCACGCCCAGTCAGTCAGGAACTGCCACTGACACAGCTAGATCTAATGAGGGTTGACTTCAAGGCTTACACACAACAGGGTGTTCACAAAAGGTTGGGCAAGATGTTAAACGCATATAGTATTTAGGTCTTTGTGTGACTAAATTCCTACTCCCACATATTCGCACTGGGTGAAGCAGCACGCACTCACCCTGCCAGGTGTCTCCTCCATGTCTGATAAGGGTCAAAGAGACTTTCACACAGCACGAGTCCATACTGCACAACCATCTGCAGAGATGAATGCTCCCCTTCTCCCTTCTTTAGCTGTCCAAAATAAAAGTTTTGAAAATCATTTATCTGTAACTTATATACAAAAAACAGAGAAACCTGTATCGGATGTTCTTTTAACAATGTGTCAACAAATACAACACTTTGCTGTACAACGATTAGAAGGTCAACAAGACACCAACTTCTCTTTTCAGCATGAACTAGTTATGTTACTTCTGTGTGAGAATGTTATACACTAAACAGAATACATTGTGTTTGGTTTCACTGTCTCTCTACTGTACATCACATTCCTGCACAGTTTGGCTATTACAGTGGGTACGGAAAGTATTCAGACCCCTTTAAATTTTTCACTCTTTGTTTCATTGCAGCCTTTTTCCAAAAATCAAAAAAGTTCATTTTATTTCTCAGTAATGTACACTCAGCAACCCATCTTGACAGAAAAAAACAGAAATTTAGAAAATTTTTGCATATTTATTAAAAAACAAAAACTGAAATATCACATGGTCATATGTATTCAGACCCTTTGCCGTGACCCTCATATGTAACTCAGGTGCTGTCTATTTCTTCTGATCATCCTTGAGATGGTTCTACACCTTCATTGGAGTCCAGCTGTGTATGATTATACTGATAGGACTTGATTAGGAAAGCCACACACCTGTCTATATAAGACCTTACAGCTCACAGTGCATGTCAGAGCAAATGACAATCATGAGGTCAAAGGAACTGCCTGAAGAGCTCAGGACAGTTGAAGGCACAGATCTGGTCAAGGTTACAAAAATATTTCTGCTGCACTTAAGGTTCCTAAGAGCACCCTCCATAATCCAAATGGAAGACGTGGGACGACCAGAACCCTTCTAGAGCCCGTCCATGTCTGATAAGGGTCAAAGAACCCAATGGTCACACTAGCACGAAAGTCCATCACTGCACAACCATCTGCAGGCAGATGGCCCGAAGGAAGCCTCTCCTCAGTCAAGACACATGAAAGCCCGCATGGAGTTTGCTAAAAAACACCTGAAGGACTCCAAGATGGTGATAAATAAAATCCTCTGGTCTGATGAGACCAAGATAGAACTTTTGGCTGTCCAAAATAAAAGTTTTGAAAACAGTGAAGCATTTATCATGCTGTAACTTATATACAAAAACTGGTTGCAATCGAGAGACACCTGTATCGGATGTTCCTTTTCCAACAATGTGGGCCGAAGGTTTACCTTCAACAAACCCTACAACACTTTGCTGGCTTCACAACAACTTGTTCTTGAATGGCCCAGCCAGAGCCCTGACTTAAACCCAATTGAGCATCTCTGAGAGACCTGAAAATGACTGTCCACCAACGTTTACCATCAACCTGAACAGAACTGGAGAGGATCTGCAAGGAGGAATGGCAGAGGATACCCAAATCCAGATGTGAGAATGTTGCATCTTTCCCAAAAACAGAATCATGGCTGTATTAGATCAAAAGTTTCACTAAATACTGAACAAAGGGTCTGAATACTTATGACCATGTGATATTTCATTTTGTTTTTTTAATAAATATGCAAAAATTTCAAATTTCCTGTCAAGATGGGTTGCTGAGTGTACATTGGAACTTTTTTGAAATAAAAAATTTAAAGGGGGTCTTACTTTCCGCATGTGTGATATGTGTGATATACTGAGCGAGCAGTGAAGTGAAGCCCAGTCATTTATCAATACATTTTTGTCTGGTTTGAGCTACTGTTATGTTTGGACTTACCTTGTCCATACAGAAATTCAAAAGCTTGATGGTTTCAAAAACAAAATCCGGAGTCTTGTCTGGGTCAATGTTCTCCATATTCCTAGACAAATAGAGAAATTTGTGCAATTGAGTGTTAGGAAACTCTGCTTACCCAATATGGTCATTGTAGTAAAAAAAAAAGACAATTACAGTGGATTCACAGAATGTAATAGACAACTTCCTGACACTGAGTTGCAGCTGCTTTGCACAATCTGCAATGCAATTTCTGGAAAAGTAAAAAAAAAAAAAAAATTAATTTGGTTCCCTTTTATCACCATTTGCTCTTTTTTTATTTGTACAAATGTAATATTGATAAGGAATAAGACAAAATGATCTAATTGTGTGCATTACGTTAAAGGTTTCAGTTACATTTTTATTTCCAAAAAATAAACTTTATTTAGTCTCTGGTACCTGCCTAAAATATTATATTATAACTAAAATGATATGTCCAGCCTAATTATATTGTATTGTTATTGTTTATTAAAAATACTATTATTATAGTACATTATTATATTACTACAAGTAATACTAGCTAATACATACCTGCTCGTCATCCTGATAACATCTGTCATTGATTTTTCGAATACTTTCATAGGCACAACAGTTCCACTATGTAGCATATTTACGGTCATGATGATGATGCATATACTGTACACAGCAGCTGGCCCTCACCTGCAGACAATGATGAAGAACTTGATGAGGAGCAAGGGGTGAGGGGCGGTGCCATTGGGCTCGGTGGTGTCGGAGAGGTGCACCGTACTCTGACTTAACTGGGTGCTGAGGAGCACCAGGACCTCCCTTGGGAGCAAGGGCACCTCTGAGCTGCACTCCTCTATCCTGGGATATGGGAGAGGATGATGTGGGAAGAGAGGTGGTGAGAGGCAGTAGGAAAGAGGCATAAGGCATTGTAATAGGGGTGTTCACAGGTCAATAAACATGTCAAAATGGTACGTCTACAGAAGGTCAGAGTTCATCCTGCTTTGGGGAATACAAACCGGTAAGAGCTTCTGGCTATGTAGTTTGTGAATTGTTACTACTCACCTTCGAGGCTCCAGTGACTGCACATCTATGAGCCTCTCAAAGGATGCCACGAACGCCACCAGCCACTGTTGCAGATAGCCCACGTCTTTCTGCAGTAGGGAAAAAGAACTCATGAGGCATCAATGTGGCCTTTCTTCACGCCTCTGGTCATGTGCAGCGGGCAGAGTTTGTAAATAAAAGTGCATGTAAAAAAATGTGTAAAGTGATTACACAAGAAAAATCAATGGAACATGTTCTTTGCTTGTGCTCAGTTGTTGTGGCACTACTCTTAAAAGGTTTAGCATTTAACTGTGACACACTGGTTGAAACATGGCCCTGACTAAAACATGTGACCTGTTTTGGTAACAGGATGTTGCAAAGAGATGTAACTCACAGAGGAACAAATGAGCCAATTCTTTCCTTTTTCAAAACAGGGAGGTTAAAAGAAACGAAACGTTCCCTTGGTTCAGTCATAAACTCAGTATACAGCAGTCAACATTCAATAACATCTTCTCATTGTATGCATGGCATTGTCCTACACAAGACGTTCCTGCGTCGCTGCGTCTTATAGTACCATCTAAGATGGTTTCAATTGTGCGAGGATGTTTACATACAAACATATCACAGCTTTGATCAGCCTCTGCAGTGCAACATATCCTGCCACTCTTCCCTCCTCATATCAGTCTCTCAATTTCACAAAGACCAAATGTCACACAGGTCACCACAGACAAACAACTTTAAACTGAATAGTTTTGTTTTTTTCAAAATATTTTATATAAAACCAAATGATGCTTAATACGTCCTGATGATTCAGACAAGTGGTGGTTCTTGATTCAAAAAACACAGGACATCTCAAAATGTTCCTTGTATGTACCATGCGTTGAAACAACCTGAACATTTTGATTAGCTGAGGCAGTATGCGGGAAGACATGAGTAGTTTCAGCCTGACTGAGTCATTGTACACAAATAACATACAGCAGAGCAAACAGCACATGGTATAACAATAAATCAGGTACTTCCCCTTAGCCAACAAGCAAATACTGTAGGTCAAAAGATAGCTATGTGTAGTTTGCTGCAGCTGATGTAGCTTACTTTAAACAACTACTGCAGTACAAAGCTGCAACATACTGCTGTAGCTCATTGCATGTTTAATGTGTAGCTAATTATCACAGTTCTTCTAGAGAAAAATTAAATCTAATGCAATAAACTGAACACATTTATAATGCTGTATTAATATTAAATGGACATTACCAACTGGCATTGACTCATGAGCCAGTCCATCTCTCATTGTATGTGGCTGAGCAGGGTGCCAGGTTCTGGCGAACCCAGTCTCAGATGAGACTTCAGCGTAGTCTCCAGCCAGCAGCTCAGAAGCTGCACACACCGATCTTTAACCAGCACCAGCGTCTGACTAACTCCTTTCTGATCTTCCAATCGTCAAGCAAGCAACCAGGAAATGACATGTCCCTTAAACCGTAGCTTATTTCCTTCATACGCTGTCTTCTCATCAAACCCCTTCCTCTTTTGGTTTTACTGCTACACTTGTGAGCAGATATGAGAGAGGCCTCTATAAGATAAAAAAACAACTTCCCACAGCAACCATGAAGCACCGGGACAATGTCTATGCTTTTATAAATTGAACACATAAAAAAAGACGCTTTCTGAGTTGAAATATATGTCACTGAGCCTCTCAGTCTAAGAGCACAGACAGACTGAAATGTGACAAGGCAATGAATATCATAATATAAAGAATACTTTATTTCCACTTGGAGAAAGCTTAGGTCATTATTTCTTTACCCCACTGTGAGCTGTATTACACAAAATCTGATTAGCAAATTATTAAAAAAACAACAATAAAATAATGTGAATCTCACACACACACATACTATATGTGCATATACTCTGTGAAAAGAGTAAAGCTAACCGAACAACCTAATGTTTTGTGCCTCCAAAATCTGGACATTCAGGTATTTGAGGCTTGAGTAGGAGAGGCAAATACACAAAGACATATTTGCAACACTCCTTCGGCTTTGTTTTATTTTACAATAAAAGATACAGTAGCTGAATGACTGAATACTCCCTGACATTACACAACAGGTTTTTTTGATGACTCGATGGCTTAATCATCCAGTGTTGTTGATGATGACACCATGCACGGAATATGTCATCCATTCTAATCAAGACTACTGGAACTCACAATGTACAAATAAACTAAATAATAGGGGTTAATTAAGTGACGTGATTCAGAATTTATGACTTTACAACTGATATGAGGACAGCCATCATTTTTACACTGAGAATGACTAAGTATAAAAATGTAAGCTTTGCTTTCTAGTTTCATTTTAGTATAATTTTTTTCTTTGCCCTGTCCAGTGCACCTGTACTCTGTCAAGTGTACCTGGCACAGCTAGATTTTTAGAGTGTAATAAAAAACAATTGATCAAATAGGAAGTGAATGTGGTTTGCTAATGAGAAGTAAAAACAGGGGAAATACATTAAAAAACATACTTGTGCACTAAAAACCATCCCTCACAAAATTACTATTGAGCATTCTTTCCCTCAATATTGCCCAGAGCAACTAGTGGAAGGATTTGTTTGATAAAGACACTTTTGGAACAGATGTCACACACCAACCATGAGGTGGCAACCCCTTTAAACTGTGTAATTTATCTCAGATTTCTCTGCACATGGCAAAGCAGCTGTGTGGCTCTCTGCTGCTTGGCATTCTGCTTCGCTCCGGCTTCCTGCACAAGTGAAAGCAAAGAGCACTTCTGTTGGTAAACAGGGGAGATCGAGGTAACAGGTCGAGGGAATTCAATCACAGGGCTCATAGGAAAGACATAGTGAGCTGTTGTTGTTGTTGTTGCATTTCTCATATTGAAGTGAATCATAGCATGATCAGTAACGGAGACAAATACACAGTAGGGTGAGCCAGGAAACATGACTCTCTTATATCCCTTTCACACCAATGGCTTGATCAAGGTATAACCCAGGTTCACTGTGTGTTTATAATAATAATAATAATAATAACAATAATAATAGTAGTAGTGGAGGGAGTTGGTTCCACAGCTGTATGGATGGTTACAGGCTACGGGCTTTAATTAATCCCTCTAACAGTCTCTTAAGATAATGATCACAGGATAATCACACACTTTTTCTCAGCCAGCCTTACATCTTACTGTGTCCCCACTGTTTGGAAAGATGCTTCTTTGTTTTACTAACGTCCAGAATAATGACTAGGAGTCTGTTGTTTACCTCAGTGTGTCTTGGGTCTGTTATCTCTCGGCAGTAGACACTGTGTGGACCACATAAGCTCACTATACAAAAAAAACTTTCTCACTGCATAACTAAGTAACATATTCTGCTTAAAATGTCATAAACATTCCAAATGAATGTCTTTAAATAGTTTGTTTTGTCTGATTAGCAGTCTAAAAACCCCAAATTAGCCGCAACCGTCAACAGATGAATGGCTCCTGCTTATCAAATATGAGGGTTTGATTGGTTTTCTCAGTTTTGTATAATTGTAAATTGATTATAGCATAGCACAAAACAGACAATATGGAGTCATAACTTTGGGCTCTGGTAACTTATTACCAATACTTTGTCTACGTCATTAAATTGGTCACAATTTTGGACCCAATTACCTATTAATTGCTAAATTAATGATTTGCTCACACTCTTATGTTGCTCTTATTTCTATGCCTGTTAGGCATGAGCAATTTATGATGGCCTGAAAAGCATTCTCAGATATGAGCTATGGAGCTCTGAAATTGAGCCAGTTTTTAATTCCAGCAGATTGAAGAGACATGCATGTTTTGCTCATTGTACTGTATAAGGCTACGTTTACATGTGGATGGCTATTTTCATAAATGGACATTTCAACCTGACCACTTTCAAAAATAACATTGTGCCCAGCTGTCAGTTTTCATAAAAGTGTTGGTTTTCACGTACCCGTGTATATATGTTGTTAATGCTGTCAAGAGCATGCCAAACCTGTAGGTGGCAGTGTAACGAGAAGCTCAAGCCCAATCAGAATCCCGAAAATAGCAACACAGCAACAAATCATTTCAACTCGCTTCTCTTCCTCAGTTCCTCGGCTGCCTACACCTCTGTTTGTCTCAGTTTACATGCAATCGTGCAAACGAAAATTTCCAAAATCTCCACTCTGGCCGAAGTGTTTTCTCCATTTTCCATTTGCGTGTAAAACAAAGGGCACAAATGAAGGGACATGTCTCTGTTTTTCAAAATAACCATGTACGTGTAAACAAGGCCTAAGAGTCTTGATGATTAAACTGCACAAACCTGATAAGCAGGAAGCATTTAGTGAGTAAACATTGAATGTTTACATTGTAAACAAAAGTGTATTGTCTTATAATGTATCCATATACTATTGTCTTGACTGTAGTGAAAAAAAATAATTTCTGGTCCATAACAGGAGATGTTATCCAGAAAACCATCAATGTATCTATCATTGCCTGCCTGCTTATTATATCACAGCGGCTTTTCGTTCCTAAACCTCAGCTGATCTCGAAAGGGGTGTGTGATCTCTTGCATAATCGAAGGAAGCAGAGCTCCTTTATCCCCAACAAGCTTGAGCACGTTCTGCATTCTTACTGCAAATATGGAACAATGGCTGAGATACTGCATGTACTCAAATGTTGGCATCAACTGTTAGGATTCATCTCAGCTTTACTATATACTGTAAACTCCCATAATCTAATATGAGTTTACTGAATACTTGATAAATGCAGAAAAAAAACTTGAAAATAAGACACATCTGAATACTGACAAATTGCCATCAACAAAGACACACAAGGATGAAAAATGGCTGAAATTCAGATCTGGGTGTAAAGACATCTGCCTGGTGTGTTTGTTGTGACTCAAACAGTGTGTCAGGCCATTGCTACTAGCTTGTTTGCAGCTCTAGCAGAATGCCTGTTAAACAAAGCTGCCGTCTGTCTCTTGTCCAGTTTGACTAATTTGCAATAGTCAAAACTTTCCGTGATGTGGGACATGATCATAAAACAATGCCTGTGAGTCGGAGATGGGATGTGTAGTTAAAAAGATATCTGTGCCAAATTGACTAAAAGGTAGCAACAAACCATCATGGTGATCATTTCAATAGTAGATGCAGGTGATTGTTCTCTGAAGTTTCTGCTGCCTTTCTTTAGCCTATTGTGTTTCTCAATCACAAAATCACAAAACCCAGTGCCGTTGAATACTGGGCTCAAATAAATCCCTTGCTTCTGCCATCCTTCATCGCATTGTTCCTTTAGCCTTGGAGCCACTGATGAAAACTAACTGATAGCCAAGAGAAAGTGGTCTTTGCACATTGAGATGCTAGACAGCTGTCACAGTCAGATCCAAAGGCACACCCACACATATATGAATGACTTGCATAAGCAACAGATAACTTGAGACAGTGTCAACAACATGTTGTGTTTGTTAAAGACTGGCAAATCCAAAAATCTCCATCCCACACCAGGTGGCTTAAAGACGTCATGTATTATTTAAAGTTAGAAAAGATAAAATACTCACTCTGAGGAAACGTGGGAGAATTCTACTCAACCTGGGGGTCTTTCATGGATTATTTTATAGGTTTCTGCGGGGACTGGGAAGAGGAGTAATGCCACTCTGAGGATAACCAAATGACTTACCTGTATTTAAATATTTACTTAATTTATTTTTTATTTGTGTATTTATTTTTGTTAGGTCCGTATTATTATTGTTTTTTTCTTTTTTTCTTTTAATAATGCTTCTTTATGTATAATCTTGTTTGTGTGTAGGGTATATTCTACCTTGCCTTTTATGTATATAAATAAATATAGGTTCACTTCACTCCAAATGTACACTTATGAGGATGCATGGGGATTGGGAAAGGTGGGGAATGGGTAGGAGATATCTGTGTATGCATATTGTGCTGTATATTTGTGTATTTATATACATGGCAGCACTGTTGCGCTATGTACAATTGTATAGAAAACCGGTGAAAAATAAAGTTAAAAAGAAAGAAAAATAAAGACTGGCATAACCTGCGAAGTTCATTGAATCTGCAGACCCATGTGGTGCAGCAGCAGCCCAAATGGGAAGGAAAATGGCTTATTAGAAGACACACTTCCTCTGGGATGTGCTTAAAGTGACCACAAGGACCACTTTGATAGTAAATGCTATAAGAGGTGTGTCACCGATACATTTAGAGCATTATTGCAGTTATTCCAGCATTGACTTATGCACTGTTTAAAGCATGTGTCTGGTTTCCTAGATTGGAATTAAGGCTTGTTCCAAATTAAAGCAACATTTAATACAGACATGTAATGAAAAATGTCCTATGTTTGACTAGATTTTACCGTTGTGAAGAAACCTGCCCTTTAGATCCACAGTGAGAACAGAGACAAGAGAACAGTCTTTATGCCTGCAGTGAGTGCATGCAAACTTGGAAAGAAGTCTCATCTTGTTTTTCTGTCTTCAGGCATAGAAGCATATTGCAAACCCATTAAAAAATAATACTTCATTTTATTTACAGCCAAACTGTTTTCTTCCTTCCAAAGGAGACATGACATGAGCATGTGCAATATTTTTGTTGTAATTACTTTGTTTTCAGTGTTATTACCGAGAAGTAGCACCTTGATGAACAACCAAAGGGATGAGCTGCAGTGACACCCACAGGGGCAACATTTGAGAACAAAAGACTACACAAAACACTGAATATACGATATGGCCAAATTAGTTTTTACAACAATACTGTTTCTTACTTAATAGTTGGACTATAGAATACAAGGCACTGTGCATCTGGCACCAAGTCAAAAAGAGATGTTCCATAATAAGTGAGAATATTTCCGTGAACCATAAAACAGGCTCAATTAATGAATCCTATTATGGTTTAAATGTGACATGCTTAAGAGACACTACCGGAAAGAACAGGAAGTAGCCTAATGACACCTGCGTCGCAGGTACAGGATCAAAAACACACTCCATTTAGTGGGTTACCCTGCTTCAAATACCATGATTACTTAGTGCTTTCAATAACTTAAATGGTTTAGTGACACAGTCATGTGATGTGCCACGATATACAGTAGTATGCACAGGCCAGCCACCACCACTTGGTAAATAAACAGCTGCTGTACAAACAGGCACAAAAAGCGACTTCCTCATGTAAACGTTTACAACAAATGACACAGACCTGATAATAACACGGCTGCAGTAGGCTACAGAACACACACACACATACACTATGATGTCTATCGGGTCATGTTGTAAACTTAAGGCAGAGGACCTGCTCTAACAGGTGTCACCGTCAGGTCTTCCGGACTTGCACTCACCTTTGTGTAAAATAACATCCACAGCTCATACAGCCTTTCCTTCGATGCCATCCCGCCGCATTTGTGGTTGCTCATATTCCTGTTTTTAAATAAATCATATACTGGTAAGCATGGTCAAAGCCAGGGCTGTTTGAAGTTGTTTCTTAAAGGCAGGAGGACGCGGCAACCTATAGGAAACATTCCTGCAAATTCGGCCACAATAATCCACGCAAAAGTGATTTTTGTGTCGACACGCAAAGTTATCACAGTGGCATGAAAAGCAAAGCACCACGGTATGAGCGTGGCCACGGTGCGATCGTTGTCTAAATTATAAAACCAGGAACAAAAATGCGTGGAAATGCATGTCTGGAGCAGGAACACCCATGTCCGCGTTTAGAGCGAGCTTGTTGCGGTGTATTTCCTATTGGGGAGAGTTCCCACGGAAGCGACAGATGCCATTCGCTCAAGACCAAGAAATGACTGCGCTGCTCATGAGGATTTGATCAGTCTGGAGGTGTACAGTCCTGTGTTATCTGTGATGAGCAGCAGCATGTTATCAGCAACTAGTGTCTGACTCTATTAACATGATAAAGACATGAGTTGACTGTATCTACATGCTCACAGGTAGGCTGATATTCTTAAAGACACACACACACACACACACACACAAACACACACATGCACACACACACACACACACACACACACACACACACACACACACACACACACACACACACACACACACACACACACAGACACAGCTTCTCCAGGACTGACAAAGGGAAGTTGATAAAATGCTGCAGGATTTGCAACAGAATTGGCAGCCTATTACTACCTCACATGTGCAAAGTTATCATGGTTTTGATACAAACCCCTTGTTCAAATTTTGTTGTATGCGTCCAAGTTCAGTAGACTGAGGATGAAGCTGCACAGTAAGCAACATTTAGTAATGATAACACAAAGACACACGACTGAACTTCAGACTAACAACTGGTTAAACAATGGTTCCTGGTGAATTAGTAGGCTGTAATAATTAATTATTGCTCATACTTTTATTATATTCCTGATGAAGACCCATAATCATGTTAACAATGGAGAGACTACACAGGTAGGCTACAATTGATTGATACTAAAAGTTAAATATAGGAATATATTCAAACTATTACTCTAGTAAAAGTGTTGAATTATGTGCAGCAGATATGTATGGCTACAAAATTGTCAAAATTAAAAGGGCTCATTTTGAAAAATTGTCTTTTTGTCTATCCCTGAAAAGTACGTATGGCAACAGCTTATTAGAAAATGCACCCTTTCTCTAGACAAGTGACGTGTCTGTTGTATTGATTTGTTAGTTTACAGACCCAGTATAAAAAAAACAGACCCAGTATGTTTTAGAATTGATTTTAAAATTCTATTGATCACTTTTAAAGCTCTTCATGGCCTCTCGCCTTGTTATATTTCTGACCTTTTAGTCCCATACACACCAGCGCGCACCTTGAGATCCTCGGGCAGAGGTCTGCTATCTGTTCCAGAGTCTCGACTGAAAACTAAAGGGGACAGAGCGTTTGCTGTCAGGGGCCCGAGGCTCTGGAACAGCCTGCCCGAGGAAATCAGGTCAGCTGGGTCAGTGAACTCTTTTAAGAAGCGACTTAAAAGAGTTCACTGACCCAGCTGACCTGATTTTTTATTGTATTTTACTAAATTTAGCTGTATTTCAGTCTTTCAATGTTTTCATGCTTTTGTCTTTTTGTATTATTGTCTCTTGGATATTATTGTCTTTACACTTGTATAAGCACTTTGTAACTTGTTTTTGAAAAGTGCTCTACAAATAAAGATTGTTATTATTATATTATTATTATTTATTCCTATCTGCTATGGTATAACAGGAGTTACAGTAATTTGTCTCTTGATGGACCGTTAAAATGTATTACAAATGGGTAATTAGTTGATTTATGAGTGTTCTTAAATTTAACCTTTTTAGCACCTTTAACACAACCAGGTTTGTGTTGTCATACACTTGGTTATGAGGAGGATGGGCACAGTGAAGCTTGAGGCAGCTGTATTACCATGGCAATGGCCTACATTCCTAACCAGGACCTGACAGTGTGACCATCAACAGGCGGGACAGTGTGCCAGGCTGTCCTTTGTATTCCCCTTAATGTATAGGTCTGCTAATAGTACATACTTATTTTTAAATACTATCCAAAAATAACCTAGAGCTACTGAAAGTGATAACTATTCAAGTAGCCTACGCTATGTGGCAATACACCTGACCCCAACAAAAGCTGTTCTGTTTAAAATGTGGAAAATCTCATTATCCTAAACCATTTTGATTTTGAAATATGAATGCTTCAAATTTAATCAATCTAATGTAATTAGATGAAATGTTTCAATAAAACATAACAATATCACATGATCAGATAGGCCACTGCAATCGATGTGCTCGACGGTCGATTTTACATCCTCAGTCAGGAGGCTCGTTAACAGATATCAGAGAGCATTGAGCAGTGTGCAGAGACGAAAACATGGAGCGAAATGTTGGGTCACTACAGGAGCAGGCCCTGAAGAGAAAAGAGAGGCTAAAAGCAATACGAGAAAAACAACTTCATGTACGTGTCTTGTCTTGTGATGTCTGGTTTCTGATAAATGCATTATAGCCAGCTGCTTCTTTTTGTTAGTGAGGTAACGTTAGCTGACTTAGCTTATGGCTAACGTTAGCATATTTATGTAGTTAGAAAATTAATCACAACGTTGGCTCATGGCTTTGCTGGGCTGTTATGTTATTTTAGGTTTACCTATTTAATTCAGATTTAGTTAAATTCTATATTTAGTTGTTACATTGCGTTTGTAGTTTATCAGGTTTGCCTGTGCAGCTAATCTCCGAAGCTAACTTGTTTGGACTTTTTTTCTCAGAGACAATAACAAAGTAATTTAAGCTCTACTCGTGTATCAAAATTAATAATATATTACCTAAATCTTAGTTAATACGAATGAATGAGAACTGACAATGACAATGTTTTGAATTGCCAATGAAATACACATATCTGTCTGAAATCCAGCTTCACCCAAGCTGATCAGCTGGGAGTTGTCTGTTACAGTAAATTGGCACAAACAGTTAGCTTATAGATCCGTTGTCACATTGCACTGTCTATGGTTCAAACAAGCCTCGTGACAATGCATTTAATAAACTGGTAAAACCAGAGCTGAAGCAGCATTTGATTTTCGGTTGAAGTTCAGAAATCCATTTAACAGATAGGACCTCAATATGTTGCTGACAAGCAGAGGTTCAGGATAGCAGCTGCAGGGAAGAGAGCCTCCCTTTATGGCAGGATCACTGCTGCCTTAAAATCAGATATCGCGATATTCTTGTCCTAATACCTCAATGTCCAAATTGTGGAGATATTATAGGATTGACAAGTGGTGCTTTAACAAAAT
The DNA here is from genome assembly GCA_026937815.1 of Etheostoma perlongum. Classification (NCBI taxonomy): domain Eukaryota; kingdom Metazoa; phylum Chordata; class Actinopteri; order Perciformes; family Percidae; genus Etheostoma; species Etheostoma perlongum. The sequence goes on from CM049376.1 coordinate 15,806,188, forward strand.
ATCTTCACAATGAGATTTATGATAAATAATCTACAGTAATGTAGATGTAATAACTAAGTGGGTAACGGTAAAAAGGTAAAACAAATATATATATATATACTATATATATATATATATAATAGAACAATCAGTTAACACAGAAAATTACATTACTTTATTGTAATGCAGCCTTTAAATGCAGCCACAAACTCCTGGGCAGTTAAGTGCTTGTGTTTAGTTTTTTACCCTCCATAGTGTTTAAAAACTTTCCTGTGGCAGCAAAAGGGACAGTGACGTTTCCAGTTTACTGTGTAGGACTCTCACACCTCCTCAAAACGGAACGACAAGCTTGAACGCCGGTTACATGATTGGCCACCGCAGCGTGATGCCAGTTTACGTTTCTCCAAAAGTTGAACCAGTCTCAACCTTTTCCCACAGGCTGCTGCTTTAAAAAAAAAAATTTTTTATTTTTTTGCTCCCTCCTGCAGCACCCACTGCCATAGCCTAAGCGCACTACCCCCATTCAAAATGAATGGGATTTTACAGACGTTTTTGAGACTTGTATCATATAATCAGTATATTATCAAGATAAGGTTGAATGCTGAGCAAATATTTCCCGTGATAATTGTACTTCAAAATGTCATCAACACACACATTTGGTCTTGACTCATGTATTATACTGGGCGGAGAGCAGGTTGTTGCACCAGAGTTTTAGTTGTTATATGTAAACATAATACAGTTATTCTGCAATTTTTTGGTTCTGGATATGAATTCTTCTTGTAACAGGAAACCCTGTTTAATGTGCAAGCCACTGTTTTGGCATTTTGACCAGATTGTGCTGTTTAACTGCAGCACGCTGGCATGACTAGCAATGTTTAATAAATGGCTGTTGACATTCCTGAAGCCGGGGTTGTTTTCCCTTTTTGTACTAGGCCTACACTTCAAGAATGAGTCATTCCCCTGAATTGTTCTAGCAGGTGGACAGGAAACCTCTTCAGGAAAATGCAAGATGGGAGGGGTTCAATGTCTTTTGTTATCACTTTTCACTTGGAGACAATATCATTTTTTCCCCCTGCATTTCCGCAAGCCAATTTCATTATTGTGTGTATAATTTAGTATAGGCCACAGTCTGTCTTGCTGTGGTTGTTTAAGGAGCATGTCATTTATCAGGCCCATTTTTTTTATTTTTTTAAGATCGTATTTAGGGGTCATCATTTGTATTGTCAGTATTTATTTAATAATTTGGTGATTCTTAAAGGCAGAATACAGTTTTAATCTGCCAATGCTATGCTAATTCTAGCCAGTCCACTGAAAGAAGATGGATGTTGAGAATACTGTATGGTAAATTATTTTAATCATGCTCTTTTAACAGGGGCGAGAGCAGGAAGACGGGGAGCCAGAGAACAAGCTTCACTAGAGGAGACTACTGAGGAAAAGCACAGGTGGGTTCATCACACTGTACACAAACATGGCTGTTGGTTTTTGTGAATTATATGTTTCACACAAGCAATGCATGTCATGATTTACATCGGAGTGATGAGTAATCAAGCCTGGCTGTTAGCTTTGTCTGGAGCAGGATAGCTGCACATAATAAATCTGCATGGTAATTTGTGTGCCACTGCTTTCATGAAAACCAAGTCTCAGCTAAATTCAGCCAGTCAACCTGGAAAATCCCAACTTAATCCGCTATCTAGGTTTTGTGAAACAGCCCCCTGGTCATGAGATGCAGTGTTTACACTGGGCTGGATCACAGCCTCGTGCTATAAGCTGCTCAAATATCCTCCAGTTTACTCAACTTTGTGTGTTAGACGGTAGGAAGGAGCAGCCATCATTCCTGTCCTACAGGACCTTTTTTCCATTGTTTATATTTAATGACTGCACTGACAGCACTGAGGGAGTGACTGGGCTGTATTTCCTCCAGTTCAACAGGATAGATCTCTCATGAGGATGAAAATAGCTGCACTTTAAATGCTTAACTGAGACATTTGGCAGTGAATAACTAATGTGTAGTGTTGAATGTACTCTGGGTGTTTTTATTCAGTGTTTTGCTAAATCAAGAAACACATTTGTAGCAAGATATGAGTGTAATGTATATGGTAATAAGTGTGACATTATCATGGGAGATCAAAGCCAAGCATGAAAGAACACAATCAACATTGTTTTACTAAAGTTATTGCTACTGAAATGAATAATCCACAAGAAAACAGTAGTTTGTGTGTTATCATACATTCCTCCAAGCTTATTTCACAAAATGCACAAACGGCAAGTTTCTGCTTTCCGTGGCACATCTTGTTAGGTGGTGTTAGAACTGCTGTTTTCCTTTAAGACAGATAGGTCATTTTTGAATTAAAAGAAAAGAAGCAAAAAACGATTCGAGGAAGCCCAAAAGCCTCTAAAATATCGATATGACTAATTATATGTTAGCCATAACAATCTCCTTGGCTTATGTATAATGAAAAGGCTAGTTGTTGTCTGGAGCTATTTTTGCTCTAATGAATGGAGCAGGTACCTTGGTATCAGTGTAAACATTTGAACACTTTAATGCACCTCCTCAGCCACAGTTCACTCTAAACATTTAAGAAAAAGAGACACACTTGGTTCAGTCACTGAATCTCTTTGATGCCACGGTGCGCTTGAAGTGGATACATGTAAACACACTGTGAAGGTTTGGACGCATTGTACTAAGAGACGGTTAAGTATTGTATTTACAGTACAATCTGTATATCCTGCTTTTTTTCATTGTCCTGCTAGTGGTGGAATGTTTGTCAGTCCCTCTCTTCCCATCTGTTTTTTGGCTTACAACAAAATATCTTGACATTTACCTGCTGGGATGGCGTGATGAAGTTTGGATATTAATAGTCCATACCAGGTCAAACATTTATTTTTATACTTTTCCATGACAAGGGATCCTAAAAAAGTATGCCACAATACCCCATTACATTTGCTGTAATATTCACAGTCCTCTGATGAAATATGAAAATGTTATGGAGACCCTTTGCTTTGACCTTCCTTTTCATGCCACAATTTCTACACAAAAATGTAAAAATGTAAAAACACATTGTCCTGGAGTTTAACACAAGTAGTTCCCCAGAGGAACTGTGTCCTTTTTGTTATTTTCTTTTTCAACCTGCACCATCTTTAGGTGGTCTAAGATTTTGTTGAGTGCATCTATGCTTCATAAAAGAGAGTCTTTTTTCAATTTGTTGATTCCATGACACATTGTGCCATCCTTTTTTTGATTTTATGTTTTATTTCATCACAACATGATCTATTGAAGGCTGATAAATGATGGCCTGTAGTTGAACAGATGCCTTCTGGCTACTCTAAACTCCAGGCTAAGAAATCTGCTGGCAGGGCATCTGGACTTGGTAACACTGTAACTGTGGAGCTTAGACATGTAGTTTCCTTCAGTTAATTTAATTCATTTTATTGTAGTTTTATAGACTCAGTTTGTGTCATATGTACTGTATATTAGGTTGTGTTTTACTTCAAACAAATGCAATACATTGTTAAAAAAACATTTTATTATTTATTGTGACTACAATATGATTGGCATGAGTATTCTATTTAATGATGAGATGGATAGAAAGACATATTCCTTGTCAGGAGAGATTCAGGAGGCATAGAGACAGAAGAGGGACAGGCAGCCAAAGGCAGAACATGACTAGCATTCCTGCCCATACCCATACAAGGCATCGTTCTGTCTGTTGTCAGCAGTGGTGTGATGAATGTATCATGAGCGTACCCTCTTGAGCCTCGTCACGAATCCATGTTAAGCTCGGAGCAGCTGATAACTCTCTTGGTCTGTGCTCGGTCAGACAATAGTATACCTCTGCCTCTGGACTTTATGTATAATCTGCAGAGATGTCAGCTAAGCTTGCCAAGAATTCCTCTGGGCAGAGATGTGATGAAAGACTGCGTAATTCAACATCAAGGACAACATTCCTCAGCTGTTTGCTGCTCTCTGCAAGTCTGTGTCCAGGAGCAGGTGGAACATGTTAATCAGACGTGTTCATAGGAATAAAGAGGCACATTATACCCAACCTCCACTAGACGTTAGATGTGCAGCTGTGTGGCGTTTGCAGATGGTCCTTTATGCTCCTTAGTCTCTGGTGGGATAGATTTGCCCACACTGCCACCTCCTGGACAGTTACCAAAGTGTGGGGAAAAGAGCATTGTTGAGTGATAATGCATTGTGATTTCTGTCCTCAGAGAGCTGAAGCTGAGGAATTACACTCCAGAGGATGAAGAGCTGAAGGGGAGGCAGGTGCCTAAAGCCAAACCTGCATCAGGTGAGAACTCTTCATAAACAAGCTTTGAAGAAACAATAACCGTTAATGTCACATTGCCTCTAGGAATGTGCTATACATGGTCAGCTACTGAAGTTACATTGAGTTTTGCTTACAGACTCCTGATGCTATTATTACATATAATTTATGACTGATGATAAATATTCTTTGTTTGCAGTGGAGGATAAAGTAAAAGACCAGTTAGAGGCAGCTAATCCAGAGCCCATCATTGAAGAAGTGGTGAGTACTCCTTTTTTCCAAATGTGATGCCCTTTCTTGAAGAATACTGTAGTAGTTGTAGCTATATTCAGTTGTTTTCTTTTTTCAGGATTTGGCCAACCTCGCCCCAAGAAAACCAGATTGGTAAGACCTTTCTGAAAAATATGGTGCATAAAATTGTTATATAGTTAATTATTTGTTTCTGACATTGTCTTTTTATTGTGATTCTGAATCTAGGGATCTAAAGCGTGATGTGGCAAAGAAACTGGAGAAGTTGGAGAGGAGAACACAGAGAGCCATCGCCGAGCTCATCCGTTAGTATTTCCTATTTCATGTTTTTCTGTTTTATTACTGAATTTTTTTTCTGACGCCACAGAGACCAGCATGTCTGAGATAGGCGTGGATTATTAGGCTAATTGCTTTGTGGTTTCCAGACTCCAGAGGCTTGAAGCCAACTGATAACATCAATGGTGTGATTCCTCCACTGATGGGTGGTCCACATTCTAATAATAGGCACAAGCCGTCATGGTGAACACAAAACAGTTTAAATGTAAATGGTTTTCCCCTTGTTTTAATGTGTGACATTGACAATACAGGTAGCCATGTTTTGTGTTAACGTTTACTCTCAATAACCTAGTTAATATTAGTTTACAATGGCATATAAGCATAAAGGAGCTCATAGAGCTACACGTAAATGCAGCTTGTGTTTTAAGGATGCAGTGAATGAATGAATGAATCAGATTGACCGTCCATGTTTGTGTGTCCAGGGGATCGTCTCCGAGGCAGTGAGGAGGAGTTGGCCGGAGCAGTGGGGGCGGTAGGACTGGAGGAGGGAGACTCGGACTAAATCCCAACAGATGCATCCCTACAGAGGGATGTCCTCGTTTTACTGGGACTGTACTGTTAACATCTGTGTAGTGCTCAAGAAGGATACTTTCATCACCACAGGGAGTAACATGTTTTCTGTCAAGTCTTTACATTCCCTTTGTGAATCCTGCCTTGTGTCATTGTATTATTACAAATTAATATGTAGTAGTACAATCTGTAACATCAATATTTTGTTGTAATATTTTATATTTTCAAGTAAAATGTGAATTTTTCAAAAGCCTGATTATATTCATTAATGTTGCCTTTATTTGAAAGGAGGGGTGTGCGATTTGGATAAAATCCTCTATCACGGCACATATCATGATATAGATATATATTGTAAAATAGTACAGTATGGAAATAAATACTTTATCACAGTGACACAAAAAACTAAAATAATAAAGTAATAAATTAAGAAACAAAGTATTTTCATAAAGCAGTTGGCAAAATATAAAAAATATCCAGAGATGTTCAAGGGATAGCTGTCGCTGTTATGTGTCACGCCTAATTATTTTTTAAATTATTTTGCTGTGGAGCATCCAATAAGAGAGAGACTTGTTAAATACATCACATTTATTCAGAAAATCTGAAAATTCACTCTCTAGTCATAATCAAGTGATCCCTATGTACTCATGATAGTTACTGCAACATTAACGACTTGCTACTTTTGAATCAATGTAGCTTTGATCCAATGGGTGATAAGTAGAGGAACAATGATGAACAGATATCAATATGCTGTTTTTGATATGACATACTAGTATATATTGCAAGCACCTAAATACCTGTTCTGAACTTAAATGCTCGTATTATTTCACAATAAAGTGCATCTTCTGTCCACATAGGCCCAGACTGTCTCCTTAATAAGGAGAGTATTGCACAGTTCATTATATAACCACTCTTAATAAAAGGCCACCTGCTTTCTTCAACCGCTTTCCTCCGTTCTCAGAAGGCAAAACGAGAAACGAAAAAAAGAAAGAAAAAAAACACTACACTAACATGTGACTTAAGTGTTGAATGATTTATAGTCATACTTTTACAACAAAACAGCTTCTCCTACACACTACAATCTTCCAAAATATACAACATTGGAGATGAAGCTCACAAACTACAGACATTTATAACAAAGTGATTAATACTGCAAAAACGGAAGTGTTGATGTTGGTCTGGAAGCTGGTTGAACCTGTTTAAACGTGATGCTGTAAATGTGTTAATCAGCGAGAAAAGCTGATAAGATAAATCCTGGATTTTGGTATTTAATAAAAGGAAACTGAGCTGTTGTAGTCAGAGGTTGTTCTGGCATTTAGAGTGGAAGAATATATTCTCCTGCATGCAGATTAGCTAATGGTAATGGTTTATCACTTGTCAGAAGCAGAGAATGACAAAGAGGAGGCCTCGATACCTAACCTCAATCAAAGGTTGGCGTCCGGGTGCCACGCAGACCTCCACAGATTTAGCCCTTGAGCAGGATTGCTGTTCATCTTGTTGATACCGTTGCGTGTTGGTTGGGTGGGTAATAATCTAAAGACTGGTGCATTCAGAGCTTCCTGGTGGTCATTGGGAACAGGAAGTGGCTGATTCAAGGCTGTCAGTCATACTGTCCTCCACCAGATTCAATCTTCCTGGCTGCAGGACCCAGTTCCACCTTGCAAACCCTCTGGGCAAACTTCAGTGAGCACAATGTCTCTCCCACATTACTCTGCAGAGCAGATACCTTTGGTAGAAACAGTTGAAACAAAACAAGGCTCACAACAAGCAACAACAACTGATTGAAATGTAATTTATTGCAAATATATCACACTTCTAAGGCTGAAAGTTTAGAGAAGAATTTGGAGCATTAATCTCACCTGCACCACCATGACAGTCTTGCTGCCTTTGCCCAGGGAGTCCTGTAATAAGTATGTAAGGCGGGAGTTCCTGAAAGGGATATGAGTCTGCCGAGCTCTCAGTGCCTGAATTACATCTCCCAGTGACAGCAGAGAGCGGTTGATATTCTGGGCCTCTTTTAGTCTCTCTCCCTCTGCACCAGACTTCCATACCCTCTCCGAGCCAGCCAGGTCCACCAGGTTCAACTTGCCTGAGGAAAGAAAAGTGAATTCAGAGTAAAGGTGAAATGATGAAGACTGTGATCTCTGGACCCACATGTGTCAAACTGAATCCTGATCAGAAGCCTCTCTTTTGTGATTTTTCTGTTTAGTCTCTCTTTTCTACTGCTCAAAGAATGCAGATGTTCACAATGGCAGTATTGTTTTTGATCCAGCATTATGTAGTAGCTAGACTCCATTCAGATTTAATAAAACAGGATTCAACAATGCTTGCCAAGATTTAGAGCAAATATTAATAAGGAGCCTTTTAAAATGAAGAAATGCATGGGTGACTTACCGGTGGTTTTGGACCCGGTGGCGAGGTCAGTGCCCTGAACGGTGATGCAGAGCAGAGCGTGGGAGCGGGAGCTGTGCTGGTTCATCTGAGTGCCGAAGGTGATCCTGTTCCTTCGGGCTGTGGCTAAAATCTTAACAAAAGAAGCATAATGTAATGATTTACTCTTATAGTGAACGGAAATTCAGTATCCTATCAGAATCTGTGTCACCTTCTTGATGTGTTGAAAGCTCTTCACTTCGATAACCCTGAGGCCCGGCACGTGCAGCTGTCCTGTTCCGTCCGGGTTGATTTTAATATCCAGTTTCTCTCCATCCTTACTCAACAAATCCCTGACAAACAAAATATGAAGTAGCTAGTAGTAGGTCTAATATATTATCCTCTTTTGTAGGATATCCTTTAATAGACTAAAAGGATATCTAAAGAAAAGTGCAGCATATTGTACCTTAGCACCTCGTTGTAGATCTCCACAGAGCTGACGGTGACCGTGTAAGACCACATGTCCTTCCTCTCCTCAATCTCACTGAAGAGATGCTTCAGGGCTCGCTGGTTGATGCCTGGGTTCTCCACACTGCCCTAAAAATCAAATGATACTTAGCCTGCAGCCTACATTATGGATAATCACTCTTTGGCTCCAATAAAGCTGTAAAACTAGAAAGTGTACCTCCATTGTGTAGGTTTTTCCAGAGCCAGTCTGCCCATATGCAAATATGCAGACATGGTAGCCATCAATGCTGGACGTCACAAGAGGCTCAATCTCCTGAAAGACCTGAAAAAAACAAAGGGTTACAGTTCTTGTTTCAATTATATTTCCAGCATATGCTTTTTCATGTCCATACCTCTTCCTGTGTGGCCTGAGGCTGGAAGACCTTGTCCAGTTCGAAGATGCGACCCTTCCCTTTGTTCAGCACATTGAGCGAGGACTCGTTGTTGGGGTCCGTGGTCACCACCACAGACTGGCCCTCCTCATGCTGGTCCTCCTTCAGCACAGGCTTTACACGACACAGCACGCGAATGTTGCCTTAAAACCAGAGGGCCCAGTTAATGACAAAGATTTTATTTTCTGCAATAAATTTTTAACGTCTTCTCTGCACACCTTTAAGCTCCACCAGCTGCTCATGGTACTTCCTGCGCAGTGCGACCTCCTTCCTATATTTCTCCAAGAGATCTTTGTTGGCTTCAGACATCTCACTGATCGCTGCTGAAATCTGAAAAAGACAAAATACAGCAAAAACATTCTTTTCTAGGCTTGTTGATTTGGTCAGATTTATCACTCCCCTAAATACAGGGGACTACAGTAATTCATGAGGTGATGTACGTCATGTACATACCTGTTTTTTTGCTTCACTGATAGCTGATCCGTAAAAGTCTGAGAAGTTTCGAACCTGGCTCCTCAGACTGGTGTAGTCTGTTTTCATGGAGCGTAAAGTCGGAGGGAGTGAAGTCAGACGCTTCTGCAAGCCTGCCAAAAAAAAAAAAAAAACTATGTTAAATAGAGGTTTATCTCAAAAAGTCGATGTAAAGGAATACTTTGGAATTTTGTGAAATAAGCATATTTGACAAAATGTTGAACCATCTCTTTAAATACATTCTCCTTCTCTTTTTGGGGGGATTGATTATTTGGTGCGACTCACTGAAAAATTGGTCCTGCAGGTTCTGAAAGTGTTCGGCTGAGCAGGTGGCAGCAGCCTTCACAGCCTCCTCTTTCCTCTCCTCCAAGTGGCCAATCTCTTTCAACAGCTCCTCTCTCAGTTTACTGATTTCTCGCTCATACGCTGCAATCTGTAAAAAATTGAGCACAGCAATTTGTCAGCTTGACTTGTCCAATTTGTGCAGGCTCTGCTCTGTCATGAGTTCATCTGTCAATGACATTGATACGTGTTGTGGAAACTTCCTCCTTCCTTTGATTCTCTCTCTCTAGTTATCTGTTCTCTAACAGGGGGTGCTTTATTTACCCCTCTGAACTTCTCAAATTCTGTCTTATTTTTTAAAATCAGAGTTGATGGCATCAGGAGGACTATCTGGGATTTGTCGCCAGTTTCCTTGTCTCCTGCAATGCCCTACCATGCCATGAACTACTACAAACTACTATTTCTAGTCACTGTTCCATTATCTTTTAATGTGACTGTTACTGCCACTATTCATTACACCCCCAACCGTCCCCGTCAGACACCGCCTACCAAGAGCCTAGGTCTGTCCAAGGTTTCTTCCTAAAAGGGAGTTTTTCCTCGCCACTGTCGCACTAAATGCTTGCTCTTGTGGGAATTACTAGAGTTGTTGGGTCCTTGTCAATTATAGAGTGTGTTCTAAACCTACTCTATCTGTAAAGTGTCTTGAGATAACACTTGTTATGAATTGATACTATAAATAATATTGAATTGAATTGAAATCTCCTGTAGTGACCAGCAGCTAACAGTAATAATATGTGTACTGATGAATAGGTAGCATTATTATAGAACATTATTGTCAAGAGCCAACCTTACAATTCATGTCCTGTTTGTTGCTGCCTGGAAAAAAATCAGTACCTAGGATTCACCCAAATATAGCTTTTTATACTATATGTTTTATACTACATGTTAATCAATGTATGACACTGCATGCATACTTCAAAGCAGATGTGAGAGATAAAACATTTTGGCCTCTGTTCGTTACCTTGTGCTGCAGATTACAGCTGTATTCATCAGACTTTCTGATGTGTTCCTCCAGCTGTTTGCACCGCTCATTCTGATTGGACAGCTTATCGGACAGCAGTTCATTCCTCTGTCTGGCTTTGGTTAGCTGCTTTAATGTGGCTGGTGATTCCACCTCCACAGTCTGGGTGACATACTGAGTGAGAGAGAAAAACGTCTGAGTAGGGTCTCTACTAACAATAAGGAGGCAATGTGTATTTTGTTGCAATTTTGTTCAATATTCTCTTTTTATAATGAACATTGTTTTGTTTCCAGTTAACAAATCTCACTCTCAGATAAGATTTACCTTCACCACTGGCTCCTTTCCTCTCTCTCTGTCCAACTCCAGCTGGAGCTCCCTCACTCGGTCCTCTCGTTTCCTCAGCTCCTCTCCTCTTCTCCACTCGCTTTGATCGCTCTGTCGCTCCAGTTGTGACAGCTGCTCAGCACGCTGCTGTAGGGACATCTCCAGCTGCTGCACTCTGCTGCGCAGGTTTTCATTCTCCTAGAAGAGCACATACAACAAAGTCAGTGTAAAAACAAATGGTGTTTGCAGTTAATAATGGCTGCTTTGGTAGCAGGTCAGTGAGCTCTCAGCAGTGCTGTGCGTCTCACCTTGATGAGCATGGTGCTGGACTGGGAGGGGATGGTTGACAGCTGCTGCAGAAGGCCTTGGGTAACGCTCAGGTTCTGCTTCAGACTCTCGTTCTCTGCTGACAGACACAGAACCCGCTTCTCTGAGTCTGTGGCCCCCTGAGGAAATGAAACATGAGGTTCCACATAACAATGAGCAATGCATCAAAACCAGAATTTCATATATATATATATATATATATATATATATATATATATATATATATATCCTTGTAGATTAATGTTTTTTCATCATGGATTTATCATTAAGGTTCACGTCTGTTGTGTGGCATTTTTACAGCATGGCATTTAATTCGGTGCATGTGGGCAGTTTTGCTAATTAAGTAAAAAGTGACAAAGACTTGACAAATTATTAAATCAATAGTTTACAGTGCTTACGGTGGCTGTTCTCAGTCTTGACAGCTCCTCCTCGCGCTCCTCTATGCAACTCTTGAGCTCATCAATCTGTGCAAGAAATGAGAAAGGTTAAAGGTTTAGATTTTTGCATATAGACTATATGTTTATAGCACAATGTGAAAATGAGCACCTGCTGTTGAAAGGCTTGTATACGAGAGTGTCTGTCCCTTTCCTTCTGCTCCAGCTGTGAGTGCAGCAGACGGAGTTCTCCTCTCAGCTTACTCCTCTCGCCCTGCAGACCGTACAGAGACTCAACCAGCCGGTGAACCCCAGCTTGTGTCCCTGCATCACTGCTGGACTCACCTGGGGGACGTAAATAAGCAAACCTATTATCAGCCACTGCATCATCATGATCATCATTAGCCCGAGTACTGACGGCATAACTAACAGTAAAAATAACCTGAATTATATTCTGTCATCTTTGGATCCATATTCATATTAGGCCACCAAAAACCTTTGAACTTCCTCTGACCTGTTTTCTATATGTTTTCAGTTATGACTTATTTCTACAGTACACTTGGAAGCTTGAGCATGTGTAATATTAATGAACATTAAGTACGCACTTATAGGTCTTTTACACACCATGTAGTCACCGTGCATCGCAGTGAAGTTAACATTATCGTTTCCACTCTCAAATCTCCGGTGGAAACTTCACAGACCTATAAAGGATTAATGCGGCTTCTCACATGCAGCCTGGAGTGATCAGGAGGATTTATACGATGCATCAACCTGCTAAAACTCCTTCATTGTTCATCGGGAACCCGAGCAGTATGGCCAACAGCTTTTTAATCCCTTTTTTCCTCCTCAATGATTTAACAGGCACTGCCACTTTGGATTTTCATTGCAGGGTCGTATGCTAATTATATCAACACGCCATGTCAAATTTGTTGTGTCACAAAGGTGCAGGGAGAGGTGGTGATGACAGGAAAGAAAGAAAAAAACATGGAGGTGAGGCTACAGCTGTGCATCAGGAGTGTTAGAATAACCTTGCTTGCAAGAAACATGAGATTTCTGCAGAGACACTGAGATAGCTTTGTACATTTTAAAAGAGAAGCTTGAAATAATGTGCAAAAAAACTTATTTTCTCCAACTAAAACACAAACTGAGATTCTGTGCTACATTCTTGATGAATGACCACTGAATGGAGCACCAACCATTCATTGAAATTAAATACAGAATAGGAGATCACAACACAGTGAAATTGCACCACTGGTGAGAAATACTGCACATCCAAGAGACATCACTCCTCCACTTAGGCCTGCACGTTGCATTACAGTAAACAAACAAACCAAACAGCCTTGTAACATGGACTCTGGGCTATTTTTAGTCCAAGTACACGTGGCCCCTTGCATGTGCCAGACCGAGTAAGTGCATTCACGGGGAATATAACAGCATAACAGCCATGTTTTATTCATGAAAGAGAGCCACAGAGTCACCATCCAAGTACCAAAGACCGTCGCCAAAGAATCATGTATCTTTGTGCTGCGACTAGTGAGAGTCAGTGCGCATGAGGTCCTCTGCTTGGACATACCTACGCACTGAGAATTGTAAACTCAGTCTGGTAATCACACTTGTTATCGTACATATGGACATATTTATCTGAGGCTGTATCAGTCAGCCTCAGGACAGGAATCTGATCTGTCTACACCTTCATGCACTTGTTAACATGCTGCACATACTGTATGCACAGAAGCAACAGTGCCGTAGGTACAGCTACCCTTCTGCTCCGAGGTCAAAGAACCATCTGGTCAAATCTGAAACACAGCAGATACCCACATCTAAAGCTTTGAGGGCAAAGGCAGTGTACACCCACATAAATCTAATCAGTCTGCTCCTCTGCTGATGACTGTATTGTTCTATAAAAAAGGCGTACAGTGTGTTCCCTGGTTGAAAAAAAATAGGATGAACAGTGGAAATCAACATCATAGTACCTTGAAGTGAACTACGTAGGACACTGTCTTAAAAATGGATGACTTCCTCTCAAATCCTGCTCACATTTTTTGTACAGTAATGGAAAATTACTGGATTTCCTCAACTGCAGATGAGAGTACAAAACACTCATCTACTATATATTATGTATCCCAGTGGATGTACAGCTATTATGATTATGTACAGCTATTATGAGTCAAATTTGCTTTTCATGGCTAATCCATCTTCCTCCATCCATCAGATGATCTCATCCTACCTCAAGTCTCACATCGATTAAAATCTACCTTAAATTGGCAATGCCATTTTCTGCTTCTCTTTTCACACCAACCAATATACTTATATGTGTGGTTATTGAAACAGCCAGCCTCTCTGTTTTTCATCATCCATACACCCACCGTATGGAAATGTAAACCCATTCCTCTTCCACCTTAATTTCACCCTCCCCCCATCCCTTTTTTCCTCCCTCACCCTCGCTCATTGGACTGGGGGTCTGTTGCTGGCTGATGGTTTCCTCCAGGCTGCTGATGATGCTGCTCTTGTCCCTAAGGCGTTGGCGGTAGGATGCTCGCAGAGCCTTCATCTGGCGGCGGTGCTGAACGCGGTGCCTTTTCAGCTGCACCCTGTACTGGTCAGCCTGCTGTTGCAGCTGCTGGAAGTGAGAGTACTGCTCCAGAAAACTCAGCAAGTGGGACATTACTGCCACCAGGGGAGACTCTGTCAACTGGGCAGTACAGAAGCACACATACAAACACAGTTTAAAACCACATAAGACCCAATTTGGGAAACCTATGTATCACATGAGCAGCTCAGTCAAGGTGATGCCACAGTTTTGCTACCTTTCCTGTTGTTTCCAGCTGAACCTGTGAGGCCCTCCTTTTCTCAGTGTCCTGCTTGAAGGACAGAAAAGCAGCCAGAGGAGTGCATGCTGGGATGTCTGGGCTGGGCCATTGTCCTCGCCTTCATCACTCAGAGACAGTTCATCACTGTCACTGCTACTGCCTGGATGACAACAAATTACATAAACATTGAAGAGTAAATTAATGTACCGGTATGTTCTAAATAATCAATTAGTAGAAACTATCCATATCATATGACTGCCTAATGTTGGACTATAAATACAAGGTATTTGAGCACTCACTGGATTCACCAAGACGAGCACAAGCCTTTTACCCATTTTGGAGGTGTGGCTATTTCTCCTCCTGCTCCTTGTTTCCATGGAAACAGGTCCTGGCTCCTGGGCACAGCAACATATATAAGGGTCAGAAGGTAATACACAGACAAAATATTTACACATTGCATGCATAAAAATGCACACAAAAGGCAGAACAATGACACCACCAATTTCTACATCCTTTATGACGGAGCCTTATTGTACTGTCAGGTGGTAGATGACGCATGCATGTTCCCCACAAAAATATGTCTTTTCCTGAAAGAGGACTCCCGAGGATGCATCATGATGTGGCTAGACATACGTCTGAGGAAGATCCACGCGTTCCCTCCAAAGCTTCATCCTCCTCTTCCTTCTTAAACACAGTGTAGAAGATGTAGACTAACAGGGAGTAGAAGGCGTACATCTCTATGCTGACCAAGAGTCCCTGTCAATGACAGATTAACTCACATATATCTCAATCATGCAGCAGAAAAGCAGACAAAGTTATTTACCCTGGTATTACTGTAACACTCAAGTCTTATATCAGTCAATTATCATTAGATGCATTAATGTAAAAACTGGTCTCGATACATCAGGACTTCTCCAGAGACTACTTTTTTTTTATATTTTATCCATCACCTTATGATCTTGCTAAAATATTCATCTTTTTTTTTTACCTTATCACAAATATTTTCCTCTTTGACGATGGCAATCTGACATCCCAGTCATTTGTATTCCCCTTTCACACTCCATCTGTGTTGTCAATGACAAATCTTCCCATGCAGCCCTTGTTCTCAGAGCTGTAACAGCATCCCAGCGCTGTGTGCAGCTCCTCTGTGACTCCCTCTCTGCCGTTCTCTCCCCTCCCCTTTCTCCTCCTCTCCACTTTGCTCCATCTACAGGCTGCATCTGCAGCAAACATGCTCAGTGCAGTTTCCTGATCCGCTGCAGTGGTGAAGTGACCGATTCGGTATGGAGACTGATTGAGCCAGGGAGGGGGTTGATGCTGAGACCAGCGGCCAGAGGCATACAGGTTGATGAGCTATGTCAGGTTCCAGGTGCTCATAAAAATCTAAAACTGCAGCATAATGCACTTATTGCAAATATAGAGATGTTTGCATGGACTGATACACTAGTTGGACACTTGAACATGAGCCAAGAGATCTTTGAAATGCAATGTAGAATTACATATCTGGAGTGTTTTTAATGAACATTGACATCATTTATTCAAGTTATGTTAATAAAAGAATACATAGAAGTAAATTGTGACATTTTTTAAATACTTGCAACAAAACAAAGACATGAACACAATGATGAATCATTACGTAAAAAAGCACCGGCAGCACAATGATCATGATTTCTAGCACCCCAAACTCACATATGTGCACATAATTATTGAATACTTTGTAAATGTCCCTGTCCACCTGTACCCTGAGATCTGACAAAGGCATTGTCTCACAGACAGGAACACAGCCACAGATGCTTGTTCCTTTATTGCAGTAAAACTGCTGAGGCAGCTGCTCACAACTCTGAAATCCTGAGAGAATCTGCAGTGTCCACTACACATCTTTGTAAGGATATCATCTTGCAGGGACAAGAAACAGGGAACGGATGATGTCATTTCTGTTAACATCACAGCCATTAAAAACCAAGGAAGTATTAATAAAGAAGTGCACTGGTAAGTAACAAATGGGCATGCTGAGGTAGGAGCAGGCCCAGAGCTTAGACCACTGCAGATATTTAAACAGTGATACTGCTGAAGCTGCAGAACAAATAGTACCCAGACTCTAAAGCAGCCAGATACAGAAAAACTGTTAGAAAGATTTGTGGATGGTGTCAATGGCCCGGAGATTGAGTACAGCCTGCTAGACTTTCTTTGAAATGATCACATAACAAATTCAAACACCCACATGCTGGCTACATCATATATTCAAATTGAACAGCACAAAAAATGTCAGCAGGGCACTCAAATATGTCTGAAAAGTTAATTGCTGCATCACAGTGATGCTGTAATGATAATAATAATAATACACCATGGGTTATCAGTTGTAAACTGTGACCACATATTCGCATGCAAATGAGTTTTTTCAGCGGTATCCATGCCTTGTCTAACCCTGTGCTTTTATTTAAGCTAAGTTCATATGAACAGTTCAGCCAAGGTCTATGCTTAAGCAGATACTAGATTAAATTAAAGTAGATCTAATTGGTACTTCAGTTCGACTTTCCATTAACATGCAGACAATTTTACTTTGGTTTTTCATTTTTCTAGCTAGCATAGCCATAACTGTTTTTTGCTCAATAATAATGGCTTGTATTATGTTCTTAAACATCCATATGGAAATTTTTGGATTCATGCTGAAAACATTTTTATTTCCATTTTTGATTAATCTAGTGAATATTTTTTAGATTCATCAATTTATATACAAGACATACAAAGAATTGAAAAAAATGCCTGTCATTTCGCAGAGCCAAAAGTTGCTTGTCTGAACAGTCTTAAACCCAAGGACATTTCCTTTTTTTTAAATGCTCACATTTGAGCAGATGGAAGCAGATAATGTTTGCCAATTTTGCTCAATGATTAATAATTGCTTTGACATTGGTCCGTCACATACAACAGAAACTTGCTGAGGGCCTGTGTGGAGGCCCAACAGCCAACAGACATGGAGCCCTTTAAAAGCCACTTGATGAGTCCCTCAGTTGCAGCTGGAGAAAAGAGTGGAGAAAAAGTGTTTGTTCCAACCCTCTGAGCCACAAGCAGCGGGAGGCTGAGGGCCACACCACCAAAGGCCCCTAAAGCATTACTGGCAAACAGACACACCGTCAGGCAGCAGGACAGGGAAGACAGGCCCAGGCAGCGTGTCATCAGTGTGACAGCATCTGCTGAGACCCAGTCACACACTCCTAGCAGCAGACAGGAACCACAAAGGAGAATATGTGCCGTGTTGTGGTCTTCACTGAGCCACAGGAAGTCAAAGGTGACCAGTGCTGGGGCCAGAACCTCGCCAGCCCATTCTGCTTCTCTCTGGATAGAGGTGAGGTATGAGCAGGAGGGGTGTGAGATGCAAAGTGCTGCAGAAAGTCCAAGCAGGAAGAGGCCTAATGAAGGAGCCCTGTGATCCTGCAGAGAGAGGTACATGCAGAGGTAGTTGCAGAATTACAAAGTGAGAAATGTTACACATGGATTTATTGATGACCTATTTTCTAACTAAAAGAAACAGAGATCCCAATCATAGGTTGTCTAGAATATATGTAATAACCATGTATTACAAATAAATATGACAATTTAGCCAAAAAATATTTAACAAAAGTAGTAATTAACTTACCAATTGTTTTTCTTGCGTAGTAGTAGAACATAGTGACTTATGGTTTCAGCCTTAAGCTTAAGTTAGTAAATTCTAAAGTATCTACATTGGCACTACACTGAATAAAACCTACCTTAAACAATCTGTAAGAAGAGTACAATGCTGTGGCAGAGAGAATGATGTTGGAACAAGACGTTATCCACTCTGTTACACAGGACGCCATTGATCAGAGGACAAGTAAAACTCCAGTAAATAACCACGATGGTGGCAACGTGACCGTTACTAACGACAACAAAAAGTTATTTCTAATGAACGTGTGAATGCCGGATACTATTTTTTATTAAGTCAGTTAAACACAGAGCACAATGACCAAACTACACATGAACACACGTTTGTTTAATGGATGTATTGGTGTGTTTTGACACGTGACAAGTCCGGATATGGACAGTGCGCAGACTCTAAAAGATGCCTTCATCCAGCTCATAAACTGTCTGCCACTGTACCAGTTAAAAGCGCAAAATGTAGCCTTCTACTTATAGCGCTGTGTCCATAGGTTTAGAAATGCGAGACTACCTTCCACTGGACCATGATAGACTGCCTGTATGCACTGGACAATGCGGAATAATTGGATTCTGAGTTTAATTTATGTTCTGTAAATCACAGTATTGATTCATTCTGTTTTATCAATCGCTAAAGCGGTTTTACTTGCTTTGAATGAGGCGGTGCTCTACAGATACATGTATACTTGAAATACATTTAGCCTATGTGACGTTACTAATAAAAAACATAAAGCTTGTATTATATAGCAAGCAAGACCGCGTTCAGGTTATGTGTTATGTTAAATATTAGGAGTAGTCAATGAAAAGACGTTGGCGTTTTTGATTTCTTCCGACAGTACGCGAAGGCAGCAACAGTTCAAAAAGTATGGCGGCGGAGTGTTTGACAACCATAACAGAGCAATGGATACGGGAAAGATTAAAATTAAAACATCCCTGTCTGGGTAATAGTATGCCATGTTAATACTAACGTTGTATAGGAGTAAATACCAGCTAACATTACGCGTCTAGCAGCAGCGTTTAGCTTTTGTTATGTAAAATAATTGTAGCTAGTTATTTTTACCAAGCCTTAGCATCAGGGGCTATGTTAACAGCTAGCATAGCTACCAGCAATAACTGTCACCTGCTGCAAAACAAAGCACCAGAAGCGAATAATGCAGTGCACTCTTCATTTATACATATTTACATTTTATACGTTTTAAACAGGTGATGTCCGCTCACTGAGCCTCCCGGGGACATATGAAGAGAAGATCAGACATCTGGGAAACGCACTGAATAACTTTGTCCGTCTGAAGTCTTTGGACCTGTCCTGCAATGCGCTCGTCCTTGTTGAGGTAGGTTTAAATTCTGGATCATGTTTTAAAGTTGTAAACGTGTTTGTAGGTGTTAAATAAAATTCTACAATTGTGGAACTATTTAACGTCCAGTTTTTTAGTATTTACCTTTTTTACTTCCTTTTTGTTATACTGTTCGTTATTATGAACTAATCATAATAACGGGGTATTTAAAACAATTGTTTTCTATCTAGGGGGTTCAACATTTGAAAGTGCTGGAAAGGCTCATCCTGTACTATAACTGCATACCTTCCCTTGAAGAGGTGAAAGTGTTGTACGAGCTGCCAGTTTTGAGAGAGCTGGACCTCAGGCTCAACCCTCTGACCAAAAGTTACCCACAATACCGCCCTTGCCTGGTGCATGCCATGCCCAACCTACGCAAACTAGGTGAGATATAGCCTTGCCGCCCAGTTTGCGCTAATCGCAGATTAGTTTTCAGCATAATTGAGTGTCCTACCTTGCTTTCTAGATGGCTGTTCAGTCAGAGACACCGAGCGCAAAGCTGCCATAATACAGTTCTCCTCTGACAGCCTACCTCAGCAGAAGAGCTCCTCTCTGAATCTAATTGCTGACCAAAGGTACAGTGATAGCCATGGATTGTCAGATACTTCAGTTTAGGTGTTTCAGCTCAACTTTGATAGAATGTCTACCAATGATCTTGAGAACATGGAAAACACACCAAACTGAGTTTTATGTTTGTTCAGTCTTGAATAGTATGAAGAAGGACAAAAAAAAAACATTGTATGAAGTCTGCCCAAAAAAGGGAGTGACTCAGGTGTATAGAAAGCAGCCAAATACGGATAAGTGTAGATTTTTAAAGGACAAAGGTGTTTTATAAAAATAAAAACCTGGGTGACAGATACACCCACTAAAAGTTGCTATTTGCTTGAGTTGTATCTTTACTGTCTTGCTTGTGGTTCTCAGAAGCAGTGATCAGAGACTGGCTTTAGTTGACAACTTTACCAAGAGTCTCTCTCTCCTGACTGACACTGAGGATATTGTGTTGAATTTTGTTGCGACGAATCATGGAGGCCAAGGTAAAACTCAGTCCCACTCAGTTCACAAGGAGGCAGAAGGTAAGATGTCCCAAAGCTAATTATCTTAACAAAACAAAACCATGTTTTGGTTTTTCAACTTCTGTCAATTTCAAACTGTCTTCTGTCTCAGAACCTAAAGAGGACGAGTCAAAAGATTTTACAGAACAGAGAAGTTCTACTCCAAAACAGGTGATTTTTGTTTTGTTGTAGGCCAAACTAAATTATCAGTGGTGCATTTACATTAGCATATATATTTTGCCATGTGCTCTTGATTTATTTATTTTAGGAAAAGTCTAAATCCATCCTGAGGTACCGCCCTACCAAATATGGTAAGCTTTTGCAACTCTCTGTACAGAGAGTCTATTGGAGATGTAGTGTTAGTCAAGTGCATGTTAGTGGTGTATTTGTATGTAATTGTAATCAAAATCTGACATTTTGATTTGGTGATTTGAAAAGGTAATCAGCTGGGTGAACACAGGATACAATACGTTTTTTGGAAATAGTAAAAAAAAAAAAAAAGGGGACCTAAATCCCAGTTGCACCCTGACCATTGTCCTGCCGTTTCCACCAGGTGGAGACATAATCCAATTCTTATTTATTTTGAATCATGAACATGGAAGGTAAATAAATATCTGTGTTTTATCATATCATTTGTTATTTTGCCAGATAACACAGTGTCCAAAGTGCCACACATGAAAGAACCATCTCATAAAGAAACTCTACCTCATTAAAAGTGACTGAAAGACCAAAGGTGTCCTTTGGCCCCTATGTAGAGAAATGCACATCTGTGCCTGGAAAACAAAAGCAAAAGGACAGCCCCACACAAATCAGACATGCAGCCAAGGGACATTATACCCCTAATCCTGGTAAGAACAATGTCTGTACTTGATAAAGTCCTATGTAAGATGTTAATATGCACATACACTTTCTTGGCATGTTGTTGAAGGTGTGTTTTCAACCTTTTTCCAGATCAAAGTCTTCGTCATAGTTCCTCATTAGTTAATATCCGGCCTCTTAGTCCACGTCGTCCTGGTTTGAATTTGTCTGACCCTTCCAACCCCCTCTTACATCCTCCGAGACTAACCTACTCTAGCTTCAACAAGACAGAAGGGGGATCCAGCCTGCTGCAGCAAGGGGAAAAGAAAAAAAGGGTGACAAATGAATTACTATTTCCCATACTGAAGCATTTCATATTTGAGGTTGTTTATTTTCTCATATCAACTTATCTTACCTCCCAGGGTAGTTATAGGAAACCCCTGGAGATGCTCCTCAACCTTGTGGACAAACACTGGATGGGAGAGAGATCACTGCATCATAACAACAACTTCCTGTGTAAGTTTGGTTTGTGGAACGTGGGATCTGATAACAGGAGCCTGAAGATAATGAATGTCTTCTCATCATTTCTATTTTTGGTTCTAGCTCAGGCAGTCCAGATCCTTTCTATGATGGAAAACGATATTTCCAGTAGGGAGGCAGAGCTCAGGACCTTAAGACGGGAAGCTGATGCCCTGACCTTTGAAGCAGCTGCACAGGAGGAAGAGCACAAAACTGAAGTCCGTAACCTCTCTGCTCAGCTGGATGAAGCTTGCAATGCAGTTGTGAGTGGATTCAGCACTAGAAAACAATGTTGGGCTTTAGGAGCCCTTAATGGTTTTGATGCGCACACTGTATTTATTGTCTTTACTCTTAACACAGGGCAAACTAAATGAGCAGCTGAGGATTGTCTTGGAGGAAAATGTTGCTCTACAAAAACAGCTTATCAAGTTAGAACGACAGTATCTCAAGACTATGTTGAAAAGTTCACCTATTACTCAGATTAAAGGTGGGTGTGTGCATGCCAGTGGGAGACGCATACAAGATCATTTGGCCGTTTCTTACTTAACACCATCTATGCCTACACTTCTTTAGAGGCTCAGACAGAAGTGGAAGAGCTGAGGAAAGATTGAGGGGTTGAGGGAGAAAGTGCTGGAGGCTGAGAAAGTCAAGGATTTGTCAAATATGCTGCAAGAAAGCCACAGGTAAGAAGATACTGCCATCTTATTGTTGACACTCTGTTTTGCTGTACCCACCCACCCACAACAATGATGTTCTCACACCTTAAACCAGCCCTACTTTGTTAGTGCTTTATGATTTGTGTCTGTCTGTACTGCAGGTCCCTGGTGGCTACCAACGAGTGTTTGTTAGCTGAGCTGAAAGGAAGTGGGGAACTTTAAAAAGTAATTTGAATGATGTACACATGGGATAAAAATATCAAAGCAAGACTATGCGGAGCGTGATATCGGCGTTGCATTTGCTGCAAGAGGCCCAGCAACTACAGACTGTTTTTAATCATTTTTACTTTGTCACTGTACATGTATTTTATGTATGTTTTAAGTTCCTAGCCCTTTTGGAAAAAAAATGTTTATTTTTTTTAAACAATCTGTATAGGCTCCATTTGCTTGATGTAAACAATAATGGAGAAAAGCAATTCGTTCAAGGACGCTTGTGTATAAGTGTGTGACAAGGCTGTTATGTTAAAGGATATTAAGGGAGGGGGCGGGGGGATGTTAGTGAGAAGGTCATAATGTATTTCCTGGATCAGTGGCAAGATTGTGTCTCTCTTAGCTGCTTTCCCTCATTTTTTTTAGGTCACTTATGTCTCCGTCTGCTTTGTATGCTGCAGTGGAATGAATGCATCTAGATTCCAGCTGCACTGTGACTTTATTTATACCTCTGCCTTCGGGCTGGAGAGCTACACAAACACGCACATGCACTTTCCTCTCACAAACACTAATGCAAGACCTGGCAAAGATGTAGATGCTACTACATAAACTGACTCTAGCTTTTGTTTTTATGTGAATGTTCGAGGGCTGTGGTGTTGAGTTTCACAGTCATAATAACTTAAAACGTTGTGTTTTGACTGACACCCTATACTCACAAGAAGTTCTGGGGTGGGTTTTTATTTTTCATTAATGCACTACAAATCATGAACACACATTAAGAGTTCTAGAGAACTAAAACACACTGCATGCACCAGGGCACAATAGTACATTAAAAGTTATTTGAAAAAAAAACAAAAATAAGACAATATGTTCCTCCACATTAAAGGTGCACAGTATTTGGCATTAAGCACAGAGAACAGATCAAGCTACTGCAGCAAACAAAAACGAACACACTGATAGCTGCGAGTTTTGCACTTGATGCATGATCCTTCATCAGCTGAGGCTACAGGTAGTGTGTGACACTGTCACTATGTTGGAAAAATATTCTACAAAAGTATATTACTTGTTTGCAATTTTCCCTTTTATCTAATTTGTAAGGATATAACCGTAAAACCCTGCTACTGTTTTCAGTTAAATTTGTGCCTTTGATGACTGTAGCACACATAAAAGGTACTCAAAATATTTACCAACACAACTATATTAATAGCATTGAAGCATAGCTGACTTTGTATGTACAAGTTGATACATATTGATTTCAAGCAAAACAAGATTTTTCATCATGATCCCGCAATTCCATCATTTACATTTTTTAAAAAGAAAATATTTAAGTATTTCCAATAGTCTGTCCTCACAGCAGCTCAGGTAAGATATGACAAACTCCTACTGTCATCTATATGCTTCTGAATCAAATGCAATATACATAAACATGCACAAAGTACAGCAATACATAAAAACAACATATGAAGCCAGTGTCATAAATTAAGCCATGGGGCTATAACGTTTTAGAATATACACAATCTTACCACAAATATATTAGAACTACTGTATAGAAATCATGAAGAAATAGTAAAAATACAATCTTGTACAACTGAGCTCATCTACTGTGGTGAGAGCTTCCTTCAGCTGAATTTCAACAACTTAAAATTCAAAATGCATGTTAGCAAAATGGTTTGTGGTCTGAATGACAACAGTGTAGGAGAAATAGATTTTCCTGTTGTAGTTTTGTATTTGTATGTTATAAGCAGGCATATTTAAAAGTTTTGCGTGGTAGGAATTTTTATGTTTTACATATTCACAAAAGTAAGAAGATATCACAGAGGTAACAAATGTTAACTACACTGCATTTTGCAACAAAAACATGAATATAAGTTGACAAAACCCTTACTATAGTTTCTTGGTTTGAGCTGAAGGCAAATTCTTAAAATGACAGTGTGAGCTTAAAAAAAAAAAATGAACAGCAGATTTTTTAAGACTTAATAACAGTTGACAAGTGGGGATGGAGGACAGACAACACTGAAGAATGGAACAATTTAAGATTTCAAAAGAAGAACGTGTCAAAAATGTGCTAATTCTCATTGAAACTGCAAATCAAATATATGTAGGATTCGAAAAGTTTCCATTAAAAAGTGCAATGTTAATTCATCACTGTTGTCCCACATTTGTTTTTCTTGGCATGTTGTTCATTGTGCTCAATAATTATAAGGCTCCATCATTACAACAAAGCTTCAGTATTCATAGCATAGCAGTTTTCTCTCTTTTGTTCTCTTCAGTGTTTGGCAGTAACTTGCTATCAGACAGGAATGTACCAGCTGGTGATGACTTTGTAAAAATAGATGTAAACAGTTTTCCAGTTCTCACACTTCTAAAAGAGAGGAACTCAAAAACCTCTCTCTCTCACACACACACACACTCACACAATTGATGGGTGGGAAAATATATGGAATCCTATTCTTTTGTGCTTTCTTTGAATACTCTTAATAGAAAAGTATCATAGATCAAATGTCTATTTCCTTATCCTCGCCCTTACGTGAGTTTGCCCACAATAAGGTTTATTTATTCACTTTCTTTTCATATGTCCCTCGATGTTTGTACCCCGAGACGTATCCAGAAGTGTCAACCATATCCACTCGTCCTGCCTTACCCTTCCCGCGACCAGTGTCATCAAAACGCTCCTTGTGTGACCCTGTAAACTTGGTGGGGTCCGTAAGACGGCTCACTGTTGGGGAAGCCACGGCTCTCTGCCAGAAAGTTTAGAAACATTTTGAGTTTATTCTGTAATTGCTGGTATGAAAAGTCAGTCATTTTTACGCTTGCCTATTCTGATTCTTACCGTGACTCCTGCGATGACAGGGGTCTTCCCCTCAATCAGCTTGAAGACCTCGGCCTCAGCCTCCTCTCCAGTCCTTTCTTTATATTTCTTCCTGGCCAGCTCTCCAAGTGCAACCTTGAACTCGTCGTATGTGATGGTGCGACAGGATTTCTTCCTAAAATGTAGGACAAAAGAAAGCTTATGTCACAGTATAGCACATAAAACCACTGCAAAAAATGTATCTGCTCAACTGTCTCGAGGGACAGAAACGCTGTATTTAGGCTTGCTTTATCAGTTTTTCTACAACCTCTCATTAAAGTTTGAAAGCTTAAAATGAGAGCAGAGAGTAGTGTACACAGAAGAACCATGTGTGATCACTTCAACATGGCAGATGTTAGACGCATCATAGAGATGGTATCTTGCTGAGATAAACTATGAGAAAAATGTTCCCTGTTTGGATCTTGTCTCCCAGTTGTCTGAGCAACCACACACACAGACACACACCTGTAAGCTGTATATGTGACTGTCTCTTCATATCATGTATCATATTGTGTGCAGCTGTATAGTTTGGCTCCAGTAGTCAGAAGGCCTGATTCATTGCAGCTAGGGACATTTAGATATGTTGAATCCCTGTAGATTATTTTGAAGATAACCATACCACAGGTCATCATCATCAGTCATTCTCCTTCCAAGAGTACTCCAGTTGTTTAACTGGTCATTTGTGTGTCCATGTAAAAAGTACCTAGAAACACAAACACAAACAGCTATTGCCATGGTGACAAATCACCTAAACAACAGGCTATAAAGCCCACAATCTTCCTGGCCAACCTGCTGTCATAGCAACAAGCTAAAGTAAACCGGGATGTTAGGGTTTATTATTTATTTGACTCATCCAGTGAGTGGTTTTGTTTGGGCAATCCATGTGTTGAACATCCATTCCTCAGCGCCTGTTCCATGCTGTCTCTTGTCAGAAGGGAAACTGGACTTCCAGCAGATCTCCCCACACGGAGTTATTCAATTCCCTAAAGTATATAAATGGTTAAGTTGTGTAAATAAACAGCAAACCACAATCTGAGAAGACTGCGATAAGGTTAAGAACGACAAAGGTTAGAGGGCGACGGGAGCTTTATTTTATTTTGAAATACTGCGGTAGATGATCTGCTGTTTATTTACATAGTTTAACCATCTGCAGTACATGATCCATATGGATCTGACACAGTAGTTGGCTAAAAATGTTTCAGGCTAAAATGATCATAGGTGGTGCCTGCACCACCTACGATCATGTTCAGTAATGAGGAAGTATAACCAAAAGCCTAGAAAATGAAGCCACTGTAAGACCATGCTCGTAATTAATTAGTCCACACCAGATTTCTGCCTCATCCATCGTTTATGCTGTGGTGTTTTGGCTCCAAGCAGGCAGACAGCACAGCAAACCTCCATACCCACAATAATTATGGATTCATTCAGCCATACGATGATTAACCAGTGCTCATTAAGATGTTTAATTTTTGTGTGCAAGCAAAGAACTTTTACACTGATTAAAGGGAAAGTAAAGATCTGCATCTCTGGCATGGCAGCCCTGCCCGGATCAGTCACGCCTGGCGTCAGACACCACATGAAAATGAACCCTTCCCCCAGTCTGTACCGCTTTTTATCCTGTGGCTGGCTCTGAGGGGTTCACACACCACATGCTTTGTTGGGATTTTACTGTCCTATCCTGTGCATTTTGAACACAGCTGGATGTGGGACCCTGATTAGTACCTGTGAGGCTCAGACTACGGCCTCTGCCTTTTAGGTTAGTTTAGGCTTCTAGCCAAAGCATGTGCGAAATGTTTGTGTATGAAAATTTAGCTGTGTGGTTGCCCGGAGAGGATTGGCACGTATGATGGCTCCGCCCACTTCCCTTTTCCAGTCCATTGCTGTTGATTGGTGCGGTTGGTGTGGATCCTTCCAATTAACTTCCTGCAATCAGCCCAGCTAGAGTTTAAAAAGTTCTTGGATTCATCAGTCCAGGGCTGAAAGTAGAGATCAGTCCATCATACTGTCCGTCTAATTACCCTTTGTTAGAGTTGTTGTAAAAGAGATGTTGTTAAAAGTTGTTGGTACAAACTGTTAAGAGTTAATAGTTGTTAGAGCCTGTTGTGTTACAAGACAGTCTTTATGTTTCCATTCTATACAAATTGTAATTTGTTAAGCTAATGGGTGCTGTGCTCTTTTAGTTGGGGTTAGAAATTACTTTGTTTATATATGCAGCACCCATATAGCTCTTTTTGTGTTTTTGTAATTTGATATTCCTTTGCATGTTAATTCAAAATCCTTTTTTATTTATTTTTACCATGACCTCTTCTCCCTTTTTGCCTTGGTTTCTCTAAATTCATCCATTTTATGTTACGCCCAATTTACGGGCCTGGTCGTAACAGATGATATAACCTGCAAACTCACATTCAAGGACCTAATGTATACAACACTGCACAGATTCACTACAAAAAGCTTGTATGACATGTAAATCTTTAAAGTGGTTACACCATATTGTTTGCACATTTCTAAATATTGCTCACCAATGAAGCAGGATGTACACAACTTTAAATCCCACAGTCCGCTTTAAAAAGTGGCTCTAACCTTGCCAAGAAAATGTTCACAGCAGTAAATATGACCACCCATTGCCATGCCAACTGTGAAGGTGTTGATGTAAGTGACTCACGGGACTGAAAAACAGATACTTATTTTGCTTTACAAATGTAAGAACATTTGTCAAGATTATTGTAAGAAGTGCAAAAATAATGACAAGCATGAATACGTGAAAACTACAAGTACTTATTTTTATGATTTAGTCTGCATATTGTTTTCTGCTTTGTTATAGGCTGCAGTCAAATGGGTAATGACTGTGGGGGTTGTTACAAGATGTTGAAACAAGAAATGCTATGGACTATCTGATGATCAATGATAAAAACTTTAAATATAGTCAAATATATAGAATACTTTATTTCAAATACCTTCAAATATCTTTCTACATTATATGCAAAAAATAGAAAAAGATATAGCCATTTTAGTTTCCACTGTACTGTATGTGTGTAATACTCTCTACATTTTTAGGACTTCAATAGTCGTGGAGCTGCTTTTTTAACACTATGTTGTTATAAAGACAGGAATAAACAGTTTTAAACTGAAAAATCACACTAAATGTTTGAGTCTCCTATATATAAGTGTGTACACAAAGTGACTAAGATTGAACTGAGATGGTTACACACCAGCAGAAGATGGAACATACACTAAATCAATGTGAGATTCTCACTCCTGAAGCAAGACTTCATTATGAGAGGCTGTAAGTGTAAGGGATAAGCAGAATAATCTTTATTCATAACATTAAACCAGGTAAAAAAATATTCAAAGTTGCTTTGTGTATGAATGAAATAATCATGTGCAATAAACATACAAACCAACATTTTAAAAGCCCTGTCCTTTTCTACACCAGCTTTCTTTTGTGTCACTATGTGGCCCAAACTATAACAATACCAACACTAAATGTGGTGCAGAAAATATTTGCACTTATCTGTCAATGTGTTATCAGCCCGAATACACTCTAAACCATTTAAGCACAGCTATACGGATAAACTGCCTTTATTCTTTGGCTAAATAATATTTAGGTCATAGCTTATTTATAGATTCTACTTCACTTAAATCAGGCGGTTAAGGATGAATCAATCTGACCCAGGGAGATACAGGATGAGCCATCCTGGCCTCTTGCTCCGCCTGCTGCTTCTGATGGATAGCTTCAGCAAAGCCAATTTCATTTAAGAAAGAAAGGCATCTTACAAAATACTGCCTGAAAACACAGAACTACAAAAAGTTTTACCATAGAGTTGTCTCAGTAATGCTTATGCTAATTTTAGTTTGACAAACATTGTTTGCTTATTGTTTCATCAGTGCAGACACTAATAAAAACCTAATTAGGTGTTATAAATAAGGTCTGTTCCTTCCTGTTTTACTCGTGCTAAAGACCATGCCAGTGATTTAATTCTGAGCATGGTATGCATGTATTCATGTACGCTATGTATGTATGTACTACTGTATGTATGAAATACATTAGAATAAACATGTTCCTACAGTGAAGTCTAGAGACAGTTTTCCTCTCTACTTTTGTGTTTTTAACAACCACAATGCTACCATGTTCAAACCACTTTAGTGGCCATTTGGGCATGCTGATCTGGGTGACTAAGCCTGTAGTCATCTCGGCAGTTGCAACAGTTACACTATGTTGTAAAAATAATCCTGTGATGGCATGCCTGTTACAAGACTCTGGCTCAGATGTTGGAAGATTAACAGGCCTTTAGACAATGAAAGGCAGCTAAAATAGGCTTAAATTGCCTTACTTGACTTTGCTGAAGACGATGTCCACATCAGTAAGAGTGATGTTCTTGCCGTCAATCACACCACAGTCCTTGCAGAGCTTGGACCAGTTCTTTCCGTGCATGTCCTTGCCGGTGGCGCGAGTGTCACCGTGGATAGCGAAGCGCCGAAAAGACTCCTCCAAAGCAGTCACCTCCACTGGTGTAGATGACCCCACCCCTCCTTCACTGGTCCCATTAGACTCAGTTGAAAGCCTTTTGGACAACCGGTCTTTAGATTGTTCACTGTGCGGCCGTAAAGGGGCCAAGCCCATGTTAGGATGCTTGGCTGTCTGGACTTTAAAGTCGTCTAGGTTGTCTCTGAAGGGGAAAAATACAACATCATTTGAACGTCTACGTAAGAGGTATACATCATAGAATGTAGTCCATGGACTGAAGCCACTCTTTTAAACCAAACAACTGAATATTAAAGAGGTCCTATTGGCTGTATATCGAGTAACAACATTAAATTATTCTTATCAAGATTTATAGGCTTAGAAACCTGTTCTGCAAGACTTTCCAATGGACAAACTCTTTGCAGAAAGTAAACAGTGCAGGTCGAGACACAGCTTGCTAATTTGTCTTTGGCTGTCCCTTTTTTGTGAGGTACTTCTGTGTTACAGGCACGATTAGAGAGGTGTGTTTCTGTGTTCACACTAAATTTGAATGGGCAGATGTCTTGCGTGTTCTGGCACAGAGGTGAAGAATATAAATAGATCTCTGTGGAATTCCAAAGGCGTACAAGTCAAGAACCAAGAGACAAAAAATGTGAAGTGAAGGCTCATTACATGACTTATAAAAACTTACTTCTGGTTTGCCATGCTTGTGCAGGAATTTGGTTCCTTCTGTGCAGTGCTTGGATTAGCTGACTTTTGTTTTCTCTTTGTGCTGTGGAACAGATGAGAATGGAGGTGAATACTGTGAGAGGACGTCTGTACACATGTGAGTGCCAGAAAGTGTAAGGGATAATAAATAAAGATTAAAAATGAAAACAATTAACACAGCTCAATAAAAAGTACAATATTCCACTCTTTAATCATGCTCCAATAATAACACAATGATTTATGACATAATGTCTAATCCATTCTGACACACACAAACACAAGCACACACACACACACACACACACACACACACAAAGCTACATTCAAAGTAAACCTTCAGAGTGAAGGGAATAATAACTACAGCCTACAAAGGAACAAGAACAAAATCCGCTTCATCATTAACACCAAATGACTTCCAGATAGCATATGTGTGTTAGTTATTGGATTTGCATGCTGAGCAAAGATTTCCCCTCTCTTGCTTCAGATGATTTCATTCAGTCTGACATCATCCTGACCCGCATCTCTATGTACAAAGCAGAATAATTTAACCTTCTTAACACAGCCTCACACTTGAACCACATCTGAAATGCTTCTATTTGTCAATATTCATTAAGGTCACATTAATGCCATATAAAAAGGCCTATTCTTATATTTAGAAAATGTAACCCTGATCTATATTTTGTAGCAAGTGATGGTCTGCTCACCTTTCAGCTGTTCCCATACTTAGCCATGGCAAAGTACACCCCAACAACGTCTCTTAAACCAGTAATTACACTTTAAACAAGATGCAAACCAGAGAGAGATGCTGTGTCCCGTGGACCAAACTGTCTGCTCTAGCTAGCAACGTTACAAGCAAGTCCACCAAGTCACCAATAAAGTGCTTTCACTCACCCCCAGTGGCACCATGTAAAGCAGAGGGTTTTGTTTCCACGACCCTGTGACCAACAATTACAAATGTGACCTCGCTAAGTACAGTCAACACTTAAATGGGTACAAGAGTTCCAAGATTGAAACTGCATAAAGCCATTATAATTAGAATGTCCATTCTTAGGGGGAAAAGAAGAGATTATTAATGTCTATGAATAATGGCATTCAGAGCAACAGACACTGGGAACCCATTGTCCAATCTGACTTCTCTGTCTGACCCAGGCCCATTTCTTCACACATACACGCATGGTGACATCGCAGAGTACCACTATTGATGGCATGGGGTTTTGTAGTCCTATGTCATCGAAGGCGTGAGGCCAAGACAATCCAGATAGAGTTATTGACGCTGTTGAAGCCTCAATGTTTTATTTCTCAAGTATAAGCATACATACCACCAAGTAGTATAAATGTAAAACGTATTTACATGTCACCACAAAGGAGTTTTAGAAAATCTAAATCTATTTGCTGCGCATCTCTATAGTATCATTCTCTACACTATACTTAATAAAAAATAAAGAAACAACATGTTAAGCCAAGCTCAAAAGTTATTTAAAATTTAACCATCACATACTTGAGAAAACGACACAGGAGATCGATGCCATTATATAGCTCTACTTTAAAAATTATGTGTTTTTTTTTGTGGAACTGATTCAATGATATCAAGGGCAGGTAAAGTAACAATTACTTTAAATAGTAATTAATCAGTGAGGTTCTTCGTCTATAAAATGTTGACCAACAGTCAAATACTCAAACAATATTCAATTGTAGATAATATATAACAGGAAAGCTGCAAATCATGACATTTGAATGGCTAGAACTTGAGAATATTTGGCATGTTTGCCTGAAAATAGACAAATAATTAACTGATTATTCAAATTCTTGGACAAATGAATGTATCAAGTGTTTAAAGGTCCCATGACATGGTGCTCTTTGGATGCTTTTATATAGGCCTTAGTGATTCCCTAATACCATATCTGAAGTCTCTTTCCCAAAATTCAGCCTTGGTGCAGAATTACAGCCACTAGAGCCAGTCCCACAATGAGCTTTCCTTAGAATGTGCCATTTCTGAGTCTGTGGCTTTTGAGGAGAAGAAAGCCATGAGGTCTCTTTCTCATTGGTAGGCCAAATTATCTAGGTGGGCAAAGCAGAGAAAGGGGAGATAACCTTGATTGGCCCATCTGAGCTTTCATTTTCTCAAATGCAGAGCAGGATACCCAGGGCTCGGTTTACACCTATTGCCATTTCTAGCCACTGGGGAACCATAGGCAGGTTGGGTGAACTCATATTAATGTTAAAAAATCTTATAAAGTGAAATTTTCATGCCATGGGACCTTTAAGCTCTAATTAAATCACACTCTATTAGATCACACATTTTGAATCAAGTAGTTCAAGAACAGTTATGTTTATGTGGATGAGTTTACTAATTTATAATCAAAAGAAGTATACTGTAATGCAAAGGAAAGAAAACATTTTATAACAATTACCTACATACATAATAACCTACATCACATGAAAACACAAAGCAGAGCAATATCTGCTTTGTGTGTTCTGTAATGCCCACACTGAGGTTCCATCGTTATTAACTTTACTTTCAGTGGGGATCCACATCCTAAGTAGAGTTAGAGCTACTTGCAGTGGGTTTTCCTTTGTGCTTTGATGACAGCAGCTAAATCAATGCGAAACAAAGGAATCTTTTACTCTCCTCCTCCAATTCATAGTCAGTGGTTTCAAGTGTCCAAGTCCTCAGTACAACAGGCCTCCTTAAACCACATTATGTTTAAATACATGAGAGAGAGGTCATTAACACAGTTCAGTGGCCTAAATGTAGTTCTCTGACAGAGCTTTTTAAAAATTGTATCATTAAAAACGGTATAGACAATGTATAGAGACCATTTGGTGCTGTGAAGCTGTACTTTACCAATTGGTGTTTTAGGCCAAATTCCTACATCTTTGTAGAACAGTTTTTTTCCTGTGCCTTTTTTACTGCCCCACTTTGCCACAACGAGAAGCCGTTTGGTTAAGGGCAGATCTCCAGAGACAAATCTGCGACTGGATGACAGCATGCTTACATACACTCGCCTTCTGGCAATACATTGCACAGATGAGTGCTTTAACCATAAATTGACCCATTTTTAACTGCATCTATTCATAGCAACAATACGCAGCCATGGCTGGAACATTCTATTTATTCTCAAGGGAGGAAATCAGCCAGTAGACAACATGCAGGCTGAAATACCAAAGAAATTGAGTTTTAAATGTTAGTTTGGCAGATGGTGTTTAACTCACAAAATGATGACACTGTTGTCAGAGTGATGCGTGTGTGTGTGTGTGTGTGAGAGAGAGAGGAGTGTTTAACAGCGGCCTATTCCTTCATCGTGGTCAGTGGGCATGCAGAGATCCCATCTGCTTTCTATCAGTCCTTTCTAAGCAGCTGCTCAGTAATGTGATGGTGTCAGTCAATCAAAAGGTAAAACAGAAACCAGTGACGCCCCACAGTGTGCTCAAGACTGATCTCCATATAGTACACAATGTCTGACAACTTTCTACTATGTATATAATAGTGACTATACTCTGTGCCATAACCCATTATTGGCCTAAAACTATTAAACACATTAGTGAGCCATAGAGCTGCAATGATTAGTCAGTTAATAGAATATTTGATTGACATAAAAATATTTGGCAACTTTTGTCTCATCTTCCCTCATCTTTCAAGCAAAATTGCAAGCATTTGATGGTTTAGGCGCTTCAAATTTGATGAATGAATGATGTTTTGGGATTTTGTTGGCCAAACAATACATTTGATGACCTCACATTAGTCTTGAGGAAATAGGGAAAGACATGTTAAACGGTTTTCCAGATTTTTTATAGACCAAATTTTTGATTGATTGATTAAAAATCTGAAGATAAAAAAACTAAATTGTTAGTTAGCCCTAATGAGCCACACTGTTGCACTGGGTTACATATCCCTTCATTACAATGAACATGGGTTGTAGTTTACTTTGACATAAAATCCCACATACACCATTCTAGTGGAGTACATTGTGGTGTGTGTACCATGTCATCCTCCTCTCTGCATGTCTACTGTAAACTAATAAAAAATGAACAAATATACTGTATATGACTAATAATATAACTAGTCACTAGTGCACCTAGAGACTAGTGCAAGTGTGTATTACTCCACGGCTGAAAATAGTCCCCAACAAATGCCTTATTTACTCATGTTTGAGTAACGTTTATTAAAAACTACAGTGCCTGGCTGTTTTAGGAAATTATTTAGCACCTACTTTTAAATGACATCTTCAGTAAACTGATGGGTTTATGGCTGAGTGCCACAGACAGCGTGGAATAAGGGAAGTTGACAAACTGTGAAAAATGGACAAACTTATTGGTTTTGGTCTTTTCATGGAATTTGATGAGATTAACAAATAACATGGAAGCCCAAACATTGTTTCAAGACTGCACCATCTTATACCACTAAATACAATTTCTTGACCATTTCCTAGTTTGGCCACAGTCCCCCTTCCTCACTCGCCCCCAAAGATAAGGAGAGAGAGTATGACATCAGCATGCTGCATCCCGGGTCTGAGGTCACAACCAGGCTGTCTCTGTCAGTCCTCGCCTCCCTAAACCTTTTAACTGCTCTGTGAGTCAAAGATCTTGGCAAGCATTGTGTGGTTGAAAAACAACATGTTTGAAACAAGCTATAGTAGTTATTGTTGGCAGCAGTAGCAAGCCAAATAGAGGTATAAAGCAGTGTAAGACAGCATGAGGGTCCTTATGTAACTGCATGCAACCCCACATTTATGAGCATATAGTAAGTGTCCCTGACCTGGCACAGATGGAGAAAGGCCCGTTGAGCCAACAGCAAAATAGCTCTGAGTCAGTTTAACATTTCTAGAAGCCAGATGTGTTGTATAATGTCTCACTTAATTAATTAAGATAACTCATTGTAAAGTATTTGTAATGTTATGAAAATTCCATCTAGTGTCTCTGTTACAAATATTTCTTCTGCCAGCAACCACACACACGAAAGATGAACCACATAATGACAATTCCCTATATTGTTAAGGTCAATGTGGAAGAAAAAATGTGTCCTTTGGTTGTGTACTGTAGTAAAGAAAATGCTGTCGGACTACAACACTTCAGTTTGCCCAAAAGCAATCCCTTTATTTTGTAAACCTGACCTGAATTTGAGTCATCATAAACAAAATAGGGTAATTTACATCCTGAGGGCAATTGTTTGTGACAGAACCCAGAGGCTCTTGGACAATACAATGAATCCTACAACAGTGAAATCTGGGGCAAAGTCAGTGACTGTGTCTTCTTCTCATGTTTCTCTAATTCAACCTATCGCCAGAACGAAGCTACAAAATGAATTCATTTAGAAGCAGTGGCGTTGCTAGGCCTGCCGTCCAAGGCTACAGCCCCAAATGTTCTATGAATTGTCCCAGATCTTTAAAAAAAATATATAGCCATAGTAACATAGTAACATTCATTATAATATGAAGTGAATTTCTCTTAATCATAATTGTAAGTGGCGTGGTAATTTTATTTCACAAACCTCACATGTCATAACATCATGGTGTGGCTCCAATGATAACTGATGAATTTATGTTAATCACTTTAACGTTGCAGCTGGTAAAGGGGGAACTCATTTTACCTACTTGATATATGGCTTAGTAGTTTAACCCACAATACCCACATCATGTATTAGTTGATTTATATGTTGTATAAATAACATGATCTGCAAAGTAACTAAAGCTGTCAAATAAATGTAGTGGATTAACACATACAATATTTTCCTCTTAGATGTAGTGGAGTAAAAGTATAAAGTAACATAACATGGAAATATTTTTATTTACATTTTTTAAGTAATGTAGGTACTGCATTCCACCACTGTTAGCATAGACATTTATAGTACATTGAACTGTTTCCAGCTCTAGTCAATACATGTTTTAAGTTTACTAAACATGTTAACACATCAAGTTTTAAATGGTTAAGGCATGTACTTTGAATGTAAATAAGGTACATTGTAAATAAGGTGCATTAAAATGCAACAAAACAGAGCTTGTTTATGAAAAAAAATACCTTCCAGGGGACGGTCCCCCTTCTCTATTTAATACCCCTAAGAAAGTTCCACTCACAGAGAATCAGGAAGCTAATAAAAGAGGGCATACATCTTTTTACGTGCATACTTATGTAACTATATTCAACCACAGGCCAAATTCTTTATGACCAATAACGGTGCTTATTGGAGAATCCTTTCTCTGGCCCTCATTGCCCGCGTTTTAAAGATGTGGAGAAAGCTTTGGTTTATGGCTTATGTCACTGAAATGGCTGCAGCTGCTGCTGAAACCAGTGTGTCTGAGCGAAACATCTTACATAAACTTGCAAATGCAGGATTCACATAGAGTCCACGTGATCAGTTTGTTATTGTCAGCCCTTAGTGCATTTCGGCAGAACATGGCATATAACCTATGTAAATATGCATACCCTTTGAAATTTAAGTGCGGAGCATGCTAAAGCATCAAAGGCATCATATGTTGCAAATTCAGTGTAGGCTACAAGGAAGCATGCAGAGACATTAAAACAAAACATAAAAGCACATTCGTGAAGCACCTGAATTGGTGTGGGCTGACATACAGTCATCGAATTCTTAATTTTTCATATTGTGAAATCATGCAGGTCTACCGTAAGCCAAAACAGGCGACAAAATAATGCTAAATTCAGTTTTAATCACCTGGTGTTGCAATCCTCCACCTCCTTGTCAAGTTCACAAAACCATAATTGAGCGTCGCGGAGTCTTGATATCCCTTTCCTGCCTGCTGCCTGAGCTGAGTTTGACCGAGTGTCCAGTCCCTGCGAGATGCTGAAGAGAAACCAGCGCGCTGATTGGCTGCTGCCGTGCGCCACGAGCTGTTTGCTTCTTGCCTCAGTCGATGTTGGTGCCACAGTGCTTAGTGGAGCGCTGATAAACTAGCGTTTGGAGCACGGCACGGTGTATCTTTTTCGTGCTTTGAGAGGAGATTGAAGATGTAAACAAAGGGTGGCTTCATAAGAAGGGTCATTACAGCTTCATTAATAGACCGTTAGTGTGAAGTCCCTGTGTGGGATCATGAGCCGTGTAGGGCGGAAGTGAGGGGCCAATGGCCACACAGGGTAGCAAAAAAAATAAAATAATAATAATACTTTTAAACTGCGTGCACCCTGATCCTGGCCGTTGTGCACCTGATGTCTTAGTGTCCTGCTTGGACCTCTGGTTGGAAGAGGGAGTTGTCCTTATATCACGATGAGAGGAAAAAAGGATGCACATATTTCCAATACTGCCCTCTGAGCCTCCCTCCTCTGATGTCTACTATGGACTAATGTGTTACATAACCAGTTGTAGCCTAATGGCTGGACATAGGTGGCCATTATGTAACCTCTAGCCTTACTGCTGGCTCAAATGATAGGCTATAATACAAAGCTCTAGGAGAATTAGCCTACTCATTAACATCCATTTATCATTTAATGCCAGGCTTATGTATTCACTCTTAGAGTGCATAAATACCATGCTGACAAAAACATGTATGCCGATGAGGAAAGGAAAGGGCTCAGATCATGATGAAAACAGCCTGGACTAGTGAAATCACTTGATGACATAATAGTGTTTCTCAAGCTGCATCAATTGCGCCACTATGTGGTTAATAGCAGCCTTTACACCATTTGGAGTTTCTTGGTAAATTCCCCTTTCACAGAAAATAATAAATTGAAGGCCCAAAGCATTCATGTTTAGCCTACAAACAATTTGTTTACATCATAGATTAATGGTCTTATTTTGTTAACTCATTGACTTCAATGTTTGAGGCTGGTCTTGCTTGCAAGTACTTTATTTTCCTTTCAGGCAACCAATAAACAAGGATTGTGACATTATTATGACAAGGAATAGAAAAAAATGCTTTGGACTGTTGTCCCAATGCTGAAAAAAAACAAACACTCTACAACACAGTACACACCCATACATGTGGCCAATGTCACACTATTATTATGTGTGATTTGATAATTGAAAATAGTCTATAGCTCACAATGTGTAGAACAGTATGTAATTCAATTATAAGGTTATGATCCCGACTTTGAAAAAGCGAGACCATACATCAAATGGCAGAACATGCATCATAGGATGCATGTTCTGCCATTTAGGCCTACTGTCTTTGAAATGTTTATACGAGAGCTTGCTATTACTATCATTTAAACCACCAAGGCTTGTAATGTAATAATGTAGCCTAATGCAGACTTAAAGTGCACTGGACATCAGATGAGGTTCAGAGGGCAGTCTTGGGAAGATAAGCATCTTTTTTTGCCCTATTGTAGCCTACATTCCCTCTGGCCACCAACAGTCCAACAAAGACATTAATTAGGCCTTGGCCAATCTTATTGTGCTACTTACTAGAATTGCCCAACGTTAAACCTTTAAGGTTAATCTCATTTGCTAGGCCTATAGATATTTTAATCTTAAAAACTCATTGGAAACAACATTGCTGGGTTTCATATGGCCATATAGGTGTTACTATTATGCTATAGGCCTACACCCATTGTACCCATGTATCATAATAAGGTCACATCACAGGCAGCCCACTCTGAAACTGTGAAAGAAAACAAACTGGACTGTAGGCCTACTAGTATTCAGCTAGGATTGCTGTCTTATAACTGATTAAATCAAAATGTTCTTGTGTTCGAAGAAATAAAATGTGTCACTGTCTTTTTGCAGTATACAATCTTTTGTTACTGTCGCAGCGCTTTTCCACCATCATGACAAGCCGATTCTTTCCTCTTTAGGGATGAAGAAGGCCTGGCGGTGGCCAACGCCTATAGATCACACTTTTGAGATGAATGTGATTGGCAGGTAGATTAGACCAATGGCGGATACAAATGTCTTCTTTGGTGGTGTTTTGCATCCGCAATGTTGCACTGCGGATAAGCATTTGAACATTTGATTGGTTTAAAATTGTATCTGTAGATGATGCTTTAGCAAATCAGCCAATACACATTCGAGCTGAGGTTTAGGGGCGTGTCTAGTTGTCATATAAAAACAGGTTTGAGCCGCTGTGTCGCACATTAAGAAAGATAAAGTAATTCATTGAAAGATATACCCTACCTCCAGCAAGAAAAATGAGGGAAATTGTGCATCTTCAAGCCGGCCAGTGTGGAAACCAGATTGGTGCTAAGGTTAGTAACACGGTATTTGGATTTCAAGTTCTGAATTGATCAAGTTTTATTTAAAAAAACGTCGTGTTATCTGTCCTGGGAGGGCTTTGTGCCCGTTACGTTAACGTTAGCTAGCTACCGTTGCCAGAAACCACAAGCTAACTTCCTTGTGAAAGTTACCGTTTCTTTTAATTTCAACTGATTCATTTTTGTCTTGATGGCCTTAATGTGTCGGAGTATAAACCTATGAAAAAAATTAAAACAAATTTTGGCATGTTGTAAAATGTGAATTCAACGTCAGGCCGTCTATTGTAGCAACACTCAAAACCGTTAGTTAACGGTAGCAATTCAAACCATAACATACTAACTGCATTTACGTTTATCACCATTGTTCGGTCAGCAAACGGCGGGAAATTTTAACGCCCATATTTTTACATTAAAACTGACTGTCATATATACCAATTAACGTAAATAAAACCGACTGTCATGATTAATAGAAATATTTACTTAGCATTATCGTGGAGCTAAAACTGGTTGTATTGGTTTAACGGTTTTACAGTTTTGGGAGGTGATCAGTGATGAGCACGGTATTGACCCAACTGGTACATACCATGGTGACAGTGACCTGCAGCTGGACAGGATCAATGTCTACTACAATGAAGCGTCAGGTAATAACTAAGCCCTGATTTGTAATTGCATGAACTACAGACTTTTTGCTTTTTCCCCTTACCTTTTGACCTGCTTTTGTAGGTGGTAAATATGTACCCCGTGCTGTGCTGGTTGATCTGGAGCCAGGCACCATGGACTCTGTAAGGTCTGGACCTTTTGGTCAGATCTTCAGACCAGACAACTTTGTGTTTGGTAAGTAAATTTTTTTTTTTTTTTCCCCCCCCTGTGCACTTGTCAGCTATTCATTATGCACCCTTAATGCCTGACACATAATCTTGATTCTTGACTTACAGGCCAGAGTGGTGCTGGCAACAACTGGGCTAAGGGTCACTACACAGAGGGTGCAGAGCTGGTAGACTCTGTTCTGGATGTGGTGAGGAAGGAGGCTGAAAGCTGTGACTGCCTTCAAGGCTTCCAGCTCACACACTCCCTGGGGGGTGGTACAGGCTCTGGTATGGGCACCCTGCTCATCAGCAAGATCCGTGAAGAGTACCCTGACCGCATCATGAACACCTTCAGCGTGGTGCCTTCCCCAAAAGTATCTGACACAGTTGTTGAGCCCTACAACGCCACACTGTCAGTCCACCAGCTTGTAGAAAACACAGACGAGACCTTCTGTATCGACAACGAGGCCCTGTATGACATCTGTTTCCGCACGCTCAAACTCACAACCCCCTCATACGGTGACCTCAACCACTTGGTCTCTGCCACCATGAGTGGTGTCACCACCTGCCTAAGGTTCCCTGGACAGCTCAACGCTGACCTGCGTAAGCTTGCTGTAAACATGGTGCCATTCCCACGTCTGCACTTCTTCATGCCAGGCTTTGCTCCCCTCACAAGCAGAGGCAGTCAACAGTACAGATCACTATCTGTGCCAGAGCTCACCCAGCAGATGTTTGATGCCAAGAACATGATGGCTGCCTGCGACCCACGTCATGGGCGCTACCTGACCGTGGCTGCCATCTTCCGTGGCCGCATGTCCATGAAGGAGGTGGATGAGCAGATGCTGAATGTGCAGAA
This sequence comes from Etheostoma perlongum, assembly GCA_026937815.1. Taxonomy (NCBI): domain Eukaryota; kingdom Metazoa; phylum Chordata; class Actinopteri; order Perciformes; family Percidae; genus Etheostoma; species Etheostoma perlongum. The sequence continues at coordinate 15,847,464 of CM049376.1, forward strand.
CAAGAACAGCAGTTACTTTGTTGAATGGATCCCCAACAACGTCAAGACTGCTGTCTGCGACATTCCTCCCCGTGGCCTCAAAATGGCTGCCACTTTTATTGGCAACAGCACGGCCATCCAGGAGCTGTTCAAGCGCATCTCTGAGCAATTCACAGCTATGTTCAGGCGCAAAGCTTTCCTCCACTGGTACACCGGTGAGGGTATGGATGAGATGGAGTTCACAGAGGCAGAGAGCAACATGAACGACCTGGTGTCTGAGTACCAGCAGTACCAGGATGCCACTGCTGAAGAGGAGGGAGAGTTTGAGGAAGATGGTGAGGAGGAGCTGGCCTAAATATATCGCTTCTAGAAAGCTCTGCTGTAAAATTGTTGTAATGTGCTTTTCAGTGTTATGTCTGCTTAATAAATTCTGCATTTTAGTCTGCCTACCTAGTTCAAGACTTTTTTGTGTGGAGATGCTCTACATTGTACATAAACTGTAGCTGCATAACTGGTATTTTGCCAGAAATGAGATTTGAGTTCTACAAATGTAGGTTAGTAAATACTACTGCAATGCATCAAATATATTTTGAATTAACATAAATATAGAAGTGACTATTGTACTAAATGGTCTAAAAAGAACTGGCCTAATGAAATACAAATGGTTGATTAACTGATTTTGAATGTCTACAAGCAAATAAACCAGAAACTCAGTACTAGTCTGCGCTGTAGCTAATCCTGAATACATGCCAAATTTAGCTCCGACCTTAATAGATGATGGGTCCGCCATGGACCGTATATCAATTGTAATATAATTACTAATATACGGTCTATGGGTCTGACTAGAATTTAACTGACGTCAGGCTAATGAAAATTCCCTCTAGTGGTGAAAATGTGAAGAGAAAAAAAAACTGGCTTCAATTCTACAAATGTCACTAGTAGCAACAAACATGTCTGAAATTTAATTTTGTCAATTAAGAGTTTGAGTAGACATTTTATAGAATAAGAAATGAAGGCATTTATCCAACCTCATCGTTAAATTGGCAATTTCAACAACCTGCATAGTAGCCTAGGGTGACCAGACGTCCCCGGTTTCCGGGGACAGTCCCGATTTTGGTTACCTGTCCCCGGCTGGAAATGTCCCCGGTTTTCACTGTGACTAATAAAGTAAAGAAAACTGACCGATCGAGCAGCGCTGCTCAGAGCTGTTTTAAAAGTCGTATTTTACGATGCTAAAATCATTGATTATTTACATGGAGTCTGGTGGGTTTAGCAAACACAATTTCGCGGACTTTTATGTTTTAAAAAATGATCTTAATCTTTAACAGAAAGGTCAGCCTCCTTAGAAATCCTTTCCATAATGTTGTCAGACACTTAGAATATTAATCTGAGTCTGTCAGCGGCAAAACGAGCACTTTATGAACGTAAATACAAGCTGGACAATTATCTTATTAACTTCCATTGTAGCTTGTTTCTCTGCTGCTGACTGCAGCGATCTCGTTTCATACTGCGTCAATGTCAAAGGAAAATCTTTCCTCAATAGTTTATACTGTACTCAGCTCTAGGTCTAGTGTCCCCGTTTTAAGTTTTACAAAAATTAAAAACATGACGTGTTTTGGAGGTATATACGCTTCTGAGCTGAAAATGTCCCCGGATTTTGTCTGAGAAATCTGGTCACCTTATAGTAGCCTCGAGCATTGAAGTCTCCAGGTGCTGTACTGCAGAGCTAAACCTTGAGTAGAGATCAGTCCCGCATCTTTTAGGCCGACTTTACTTTATTTCAGAGGCTGTAGCGGGTGCCGTCTCAGAGATGGACAAACTAGACGACCTAACGCGTCCAGTGGTACCAACAATGTCATGCTAGCTTGTCGGGAAGGGGGCTACATTTTGGCAAGGGAAAGACTGGCAAGATATCCGAATGAAAATGGTTTCTACGGGTACCTACGAGTCTCCCCTTTACAGACGTGGCCACTTTATGTTAACCACATGCAGTGTTTTTGCAATATAAATCTGTTATTTTTGCCTATTCTTAATATGGTGTATTTTAATATTTCTTAGAATTGGATATATTATGTATAACTGGAAAGCCGAGACTCTTGTGAATTAAATGAGCTCAGTTGTATTCATATGTGATAAATGTGTCCCCAAAGTAGCCATGCATTGTAGTGAGACAATTTTTTTAATTTGACGTTCCTGTATAAAATTATCTGTTGTAACCTCTCGGATAATCACAACCTCAAAAAACATTACAACTACAAACCAGAGACCTATAGGGCATTCAGAGGATGTATCACTTTAAGTGTATTGCATTTAGAGCAGTCAAGATTATTATGGGATGGTTTCAAATGTAGCAAATCTGTCAGCTAAACATTCATTCTGTGAATTCTACACCAGCATAGTATTATGTCATATTAGCCATTCTGTTTACACCAAATTCCCACCCTACCTATGTTATGTATCTTAAAAACAGTAACATCAATGTTTGCCTTTCTTTAGGTGACAGGAGTGAAAATGAGTCATCTTCAACATTTGTTGTGTTCTGGTTTCAGAATGATGACAACCATTGGAGAACAATTAGATAAAAAATAGGATGTAGGCTCTACAGGATAATTTGATAACTATCATGTTCTTTCCCCAAAATGATGTAGTTTTGTGGGATTCTTTTACCAAATGGCTTTAAAATGAGCAAATAGCTGCCGTAAATAGGAAAAATATCTCCAGCATGCCCCCAGACCTCCTTACTTTTGGTCTGACCCCTGAATGTTTACGACATCTGGCTCTGCCCCATGCTAATATCTGCTCCACTACCTTCAGTTAGACAATGCATTTGCCATAAGTCTTTAGACCAAGTTAGAATGACAAAATGGTTTGTAGTATCATGTTTCAGTCTTTCAGGTAGATGCTAAAATACATCCATCCATCTATCCGACTCAGGGTAGTGGAACAGAGGCTAACCTGGATGTCTACTTTAACTTGTTGTAAAAGTCAGTGAGATAAGAGCAATGCTTTAAATAATACAACTGTTGTAATAAAAAATACAAATACAAAAAACAATGACAGATCCACAGTTATTCAGACTGCATACAATATATCCACTAAAAAAAAAAAAACTGTTTGATGATGTGTATCAAACTGTGTTGTCACGTCTAAGTCGTCCTGTCTTTATCAACAATGGTCCATGGTTGTGTGGCTCAGTTTCATGAAGCATATCTTCATAAGTAGTAGTTCCTGAGAGCAGTGTATCCTGATAAGCCGCCATGCAGACATCAGTTACTGCTAAGTATCACCTGGAGTCATAACGGAGCTGCCCAGAGGATCCTGCATTCCAGGAACACGGTGAACAGACTTCACGCCGGCACTCTGAGCCTCTCCAGTGTCAGGCTTCCAGCTCTTGATGTCACTCACAGACATTTTGCCTTTCAGACACAGGAAACAAGACGAGATGAGATAATTATTATTTACAAACTGTTCTTCAGTAATCCATACTAATAAATCTAACAGGCAAATGTAGTTGTGTATGTATACTTTACAGTTACAGTTTACACTGTAATGCAATCAAACAACCCTGTTATAAATAATGTGAAACCTTTCCATTGTGGTGGTGTATTTATTTGTATAATATTACATTTCTCAAATTTCTGCTCCTCTGTCTTTGTAAATTAGGTTGACACAAAAAAAGCAAACAATTGTGAAGTTAAATACTTACTTGCTATGTTCTGTGTTGGATTTTCTGCGCTATAATGGAAACTAGTCTCCTTTTCTGAGGATTTCCCAAAGTTCTCCAACTACAAAACATATTTTTATGCAGTATTACCCATTTGATGCATGTAAAATCAGTCAACTAAAATATAAGTAGACATGCTTACCTCGGTGCATTGGGACTCTGAAAGACGGCTTGGGAGTGGGCCTTTATCATCAAATTTGCAGTTACTGCAGTAAAACCAGACTGGCATTAAATCTCTAGTAAATTAATACATGAAAGCATAACTACAACTGTAAGGAGTTTGTTTTTACCCTGAACGCTGTGATAATGCTGACTCACAGTCAATTGTACGCTCTTTATTCTTTAAAAAAGAAAAGAAAATGTTTTACACACATGACAGAATAAACAAGTGAGAGACAGTGAGAGGCTAAGGCCAGATCTCACCTGTGGGGCCTCGTTATTGATTTTTGCTTCATGTGGATTTCCTGCTTCATTGTCTCGGTTTTTGGCTTCTTTTTGGCGCCGCATTTTTACATAATCAAATGTGCTTATGCCTTTATAAACTGTAAAGCAAAGAAGAGAACATCCAGCAGAGTAGAATAGAAGGATTAATGATTGGATGAGGGGGAAAAAGACTTATAAAATGCCTTGTCTTGAAGCTTGTGACTCACAGAGGTAAAAGTGGAAGACTAGCAGATGACCGAGCATCAGCAGACAGGTGATGCTCAGCATGGCTGTTATGAAGGCTAAGGTAAGGAGAGCAGCTGAACTAGTCTTTATGGGTGCTAAGGGTAAAAACGCCAGCCAAGTACCATTCCCCAGGATACCTATAGAAAGAAGGACAACACAGAAACAGCTTCTAATGGTGCAATTAACAAAATATTATCAATGCTGTTCCTAAGAAGGCCCATTATAATGACTCACTGTCAAACTGTTGGTTGGCCCGTAGGCTGTTTGGATCCAGGTAATGCTGAATGAATATGAACAAGATGACAACAGCAAGCAGGAAAACGCCTAGTGTACCAGAGGACAGTGCCACAAAGAAGCACCTGAAGGCAACACATGAAACCAGATTTTAGTTTATAAAGCATTCCACATTTCAACATCAACCATGAAGTCAGATACAGCAAGTCCATCCAAAACATTGTCTTACCAATAGTTTCTGCCACCCACACAGGTGTTCAGCCATTTGCAATGGTGATCAAAGCCTTCCACACACTTGTTGCAAACACCACAGTGTTTTACTTTGGGGCCACTACATGAAGATTGATTACGTTAAATATCATTAAAACATTTTTTGCATGATGTTCCAATTTATAATCACCAATAATTCAAAAAGCAAAATCCCACAGACTACTGCTTTGGATACATACACCTTGATTTCACATAGATAACAGTGCAGGTCCTGGATGACATGCGGTTGCTTAGTCCTGTCAAAAAGGGGCATTGGACTGGAGTAGCTCTGTTTGGCCCTCACACTGACATCTGCTGGGTCTATAGTTGCAGCAGCAATATGGGTAAAAAAGTGGACAATAAATGCTACTCCCGTCAGCTGTGCACAACAAGAGTCGAGGAAAATTGCAATAATATTGGAAAAGTACTGCATATGTAATAATACTGCAGAATAGTAAGAGGCACACATATTGACACCAAACAAGAAACTGCAAACTGTTGCACATAAGTGGATCTTTTGTGTGAGAAATTAAAGCAGTTCTGAAGAAATCAACTGTTCTTATGGCTGAGTGAAAGCTTCAGGTAAATGAACCAGTGTTGACATAATGCAGCATTTAACATGCAACAAAAACCCCAGTGATTATGTCTTTTTGGGCTCAATAGAGACAACAGAAACAGAGACAGAGTCACAACTGGTATGACTGGAGCCCATACAGACAGCCCACACAACAACATCCTTGTCTTGTCCTGAGGCGCAAACAAAACTGTAATGCAGAGACAAATGTTTGCTCCAGATTCAGATGAAAAAGACCCATCGCTGAACACTCCCCAGTCCACTACAACAACAGTTTGTTAAGGATACAGCATAGAGCACATGGTTCCACGGCAGAGGCAGAAGAGGGATATAGATGCCAAAGCTTACTATGGCGAGGTAGCTGTACACCATCCAACCAACCACTTGTAAAGTCTGAAGGGGCCATGCCCATCCGTTTATCCTGGGAGGCTTGGAGGGGACCAGCTCATTCCTGCTGCTGCCATGCATGGGAGATGTGCGTCTCAGCCTTTGATTGAAGCAGTTCATCTAGGGAATAGACATCAGTTGAGAAAAAGCTTCCTCCAGGCGACTTCAAACATCCATCCACACTTAACACATGACATAGTCTACTACATGCAAGTGCAAGTCTAGCTCCAGCAGAGTGTGGCTGCATTTCCTGGGGAGTTAGGAAAATGAGTTGAGTATAAAGATAGTGACTGTTCAGCCATTATGGACCTACACTCAGACTGCATTAGTTTTAGCAAGGTATACACTGACAACTAATACAACAAAATATGTATATACAGTATATGTGGACAAAACATCAGGAATATAATTCAACAGCTAGACGTCCAGGCTACAAAATGAGTTGAATGAACAGCTTTCTTAACATTAACTTAATGAAGGTAGTTTTAATGCCGAGCATTATTGCCGAATATTGTTGCATTGTTTTAAGATAACTGTAGCCTACTTAATAAACTGGCAGTGCAAGTTTACAAATGGCAAAGGCACTAATGCATAAATAACAAGGAGGATATTGTCACATAACAGAAACCAGCTGACCCAGGGTAAAAATGCTAACGTTATATCCCTTCCCTATATGCCTTGTAATCACATGTAGTTATTGCTCCTGGCTTATGCCTGACACAACACTATGCTAAAAGTTCATCAAACTCGATAATACCTGGAAATAGCTAAACCATTTGTGGGCTTTATAACAATACATTTTGTTTATCATGCACTGCAATGTCATACCAATGAGAAATTTAACTCTATTGTCGAGTAACTTAGGCCTACAGGGTAATTGTTAGCTTATAAACTTTTGTTGATTTTTTAAATATAAACCATAAAGTATGCCAACAACCGCATAATAGGTCTGTGGTTTTAATCCCGGCTGAATTACTTACTGTTGCTGTTAAAAGACAGCGACCATGATCTTAAAACAATTAATGCTCTTGTTCAAATACGGACGGAGATTTCCACCGCTTGATATCCCACGATTAGTATATCAGCCGAGCAGGTGCTTCAGTTAGTAAAATTCTCTTAGACCTGGTGAAAAAAAACACGTCAACTAAAAAGCAGTGAACACGGATGAAATCCTCCGACGTTCTTTGATTTGTGTCACCGAAGGAGGTAATCAGAAGTTGAAGAATCAACTCACTCAGCAGGTCGGAGCGGCGCTATGGTAACCGCCCTGCTGCGCATGTGTACTTCAGCTCTCTTCAACATACAGCTTTTTATTGTGGCCCTTTAGGCCCTGGGGCACAGACCCTCGAAAATGTAACCCTTGCGTTTCCTATCAGAGCAAGTGGAAACTGCAAACACAGACATGCACATGACACTTCTGCTTTCGAAATTAAGCCCAATTGTTTCATGGGTGACCTTCATCTTAAGTTTCTCATGTAACATTGTACTGGATGTCAATAGACCCACTGCATGCATATTGCTTTATTTCCACTTCCCTATTGTGTCTCACATATGAGACAATATAAATATATATAGGTAATAGTCATTTGCTTATTGAACCAAACACATTTATATATACAGGTGCAAGTATTTATTTATTTTTTGTTACACTCATACAAAATCATACATTTACACTACAAACACTCTGTACCATCATATTGAGTCTTTAAAACAGGTCTGAGGCTCCTGCTGTCTCCAGTGTATTTAAGCAGTCAAATATGTGTTACCCAGTGTTGTTAATACCAGGGTAACAAAATGGTAGTGTGTGTGGTCAGCTGTTGGCTGTGCTCTCTGGCTCCGGAGATTGCAGGAACTCGTAGGGATCATGAACCATTTCAGACTGGTCCCCAACGCCCAGATGTGATGGGCTCCCTGCAGATTAAAGATGATATGGTTCTTACTTTTCCGTGGTAAGCAATGACATTTTTGCAGAAAAGTAGAAGTGTAAAATTTAGTCAATATCTAGCAAGTTGAGCAACAGTATTATGGATTGTTAGCATAATAATGACAAGAACATAATGTTTAATTTTTAACTAAAAAGCATTAGCAGTGCTCCTTTCTGAGCACCTAGTTTTCTAGTCTTACTCCTTTTGCAGATACCTAAGTGGTGCTGGTCCCTCTCTGAGGCATTAGAGAGGGAGGACAGGTTGGACGAGGGTCTGGAGCCGACTCGGTCCACCTGAGCCTCTTGGAACTCCTGCAGGAGTTTGTCTGCCTCGTCGAATTGCTGCTGGCTTTCATCGTTGCTTGGCTCTTTTTTCACTGTTTTACCTGATAAAGAAAGAGGGAAGGTAATATCATTGCAGGACGTTAAATGAACAAAGCATTAAGAAAAAAATAAAATGCACTACCATAACCACATCATTTAAAGCAGAAAAGTGGGGCCACATATCCAACATTTCTTTAATGCCTTTATATAGTAGTTTGACTGTTGTGTGTGTTTCATAATGAAGAAAAGCCTCTGCCTGGGAGTTTTAATAGGATTCAGGTGATTACACGGCTATACCCGGACTCCACACATCTTACTCTTGTTAAGCTTACTGCGAGAGTTAAAATGCACCCGTAAAACCTATTAACGCAAGTTTGGCAGAAATGGCACATACTAAAGAAAGCTCATTGTGGGACTGGCTCTAGTGGTTGTAATTCTGCACCAAAGATTAATTTTGGGACGGATACTTCAGATATGGTATTAGGGGACCACTAAGGTCTATAAAAGCAACCAAAGAGCACCATGTCATGGGACCTTTAAATTAGTTTATGGCTAGATTATTGGTGTACATGTAAATGCTGCCACTAAGAGCATTGATGGGATTGATTACCTAATGAGTTCAGCATGGATATATCCAGAGACATATCAGGATAGTTCTTCATTGACATGAAGTCCAGGACTGACCCGCTCTCTCCCAGGCCAGTGCCATCTGCCATCTGAACAAAAATGCAAAGCTTCAATGAGACAGTCGGGCAACAATTTAAATGCACCATCATTGTTAAACAAACTACAGCATACCTGCATGTCACAGATGTTGGATTTGGTTTCATCGGGTTTTAGGGGGATGTTTCTTCTCTGAAATGTAAAATAAGCATCATACACATAATAGGTCAGAGACCAGGCGGTCTGCAGAAGAATTGGTCAATGAGACTGAGAGAACAATGGAAGTAATGTAAGTCATATATCGCTGTATATAAGGTCAGATACCTGTCGGATTTGACTGACAGCTTTAGTGTGATCGTCGGCCGTCATCTTGTCCAGAAGCCTGTCGACCCAGCGCTTTGTGACACCTCCGCAGCCCTTGACAAACTCCTGTATGCTTCGGGTGAAAGTGAAAACACATGACAAGCTTAAAAAAGGGGACACATTTCTCTAGATTGTTTCAAATTCTAAGTTTAACCAATGACAGAAAAGTCCCCTTACCTCAGGGCACATTGTACCCCTGTGTCATCACCATAGGCTGAATAGAGCGTGTCCACCTCATCAGGTAGCAGGTCTGGGAAGACAGAGTTCTTCTGAAGGGTCTGAATGTTGTAGGCACTGCTCAGGAACGTTACTACACAGAGCAAGAAAAAAAACAATCTGATACAAGTCATAGACATTGTGGCAATCTTTTGTAATTGATATTAATTTGACTACAACAACTAATATAAATTAAATCAACAAAAGTCCATGTTAATGACATACCTTTGTGTCTCCTATCATCTTTGAAACCCAAGGTTGTCAAGCCAGGCAGAAGTTTATTTGACAGAGAACTCAGGTCCACTTTATGAGTCTCCTCTTCTGACAAAAAATAATTAAGAATAAATATACTAATGCGGATCTTGCGTTAACGTAGGGTTTTGAAAGACTAACATGGTGATAACAAACCTTCTGCATCAGGATCAAGCTGATTTACAACCGTATATAGAAGAGAACTGTCCGGTTCTTTACGCAAGTAGCCCATCTGAAAACACAGAACAGAGAAAATATATTGTCACTACAAACTATAGTTTAGAAGAAACTCCTTGAAGAGTGGAAGCCTTACTACCACTTTATGGTGTTATGTCATAAAATATAGCTATAGTGGGTAGAAACAGCATGTAGAAAGAGAATTATATACAGAATAAGTAAAGAAGAAAACCTTAGAGTTGGGCATGTATCTGTTGATCCGATCCCGAGCTTCATCTGCAGAATGCTCAACGAGTGCCAGGACATGCTCCTCTGCTGTACTGTCAGTCAAGCTGCAAGCGTTTCCCTCTGGTTCAAACAGGTAACTGAGACAACAGAAGTGTGACAGCGTTTCCAGATTATTATACTTACAGGGGGCTGAGTCACAGAACATTTTCTTTATTGTGTTATATATCTTTTTTGTGCATGTTATAGGTTTACAAAGTAAAAAAGCTCAAAGTCCACCCCAAAGGGAGTTACAATCTCCAACAGAAAACACTGTTCACAAACTGCTCCAAACAGCTCTATTTTACTCCAGCCTTTACTTTCGTGACAAACATGCGTCATTTTCTAACACGCTATAATGCTCGCCTAGCTGCTAGCGTGGGACGTCCTCATACTCTGCTTCTTAATGGCTAGCAGTGCTTACCTAGCTACTGCGAATGTGCGACTCCCAACAAAGGTTAAACAGAAGCGAGATACCTCACTCTGTAGCTAAAACATATGAGCTCAAAACACAGGGGGAAAAGAGGAGTTGCAGCAATGTGTAGTACGACAAAAATATTGTGTTTTTTGAACATTAAACCATGTGAACCTATTCTGGTACAACCTCTAAATACAATTATGTACCTGTAAATGAGCATACCAGAGAACTTGAATTCCTTAAATGTCACATTTAATCTAGATATTACAAATAAGAAATACCTAATGACTTCCTTCATGTCTGGTTGTTTCTTGGACTTCTTAGCTGATTCCACTGGGCTGGGGATTGTCTCTGGAGGAGGTATATCAGCTGCAAGGTCTTCATCTCCTAAAATGGCTGCTTGCTGGGTGTAGTCCATGTCCTGCATGAAAGACATGCTGCGTTTCAGAGCCAACAGCCGCTCCTGTACAGAGGGAAGAGGGAAAAAGGGGCAACAATTAACGTCTACTGCTTATCTGGAAATATATAAGAGAGGAAATGGAATAGAAAAGGACAGTAGAACCTTGTTGATGATTACAGTGATGTGAATTTCTAATGCTATTAGGTGACAATCTTTGGACTTGCTTTATTGGTATTCACATTCCAATACAGGAAGCTGTTTGAGTTGTTTGTTTGTGTTTGTTTCTGTGTTTGTTTCTGTGTGTGTGTGTGTGTGTGTGTGTGTGTGTGTGTAGGGCTCATACTGCTGAGCTGCTGGAAAGTAGAACATTTGACTCTATGTGACATCATTAGAGTAGTCTGTCTGTCTGCTGCTCAATGTTTTCAAATTTACATTTTTCCATTATAATTTATGGAAATATATTTTAAGGTAGATAGTCGCTGTTTTACAGCGGTCCCTGGTTTACATGTTCAAATATTACACTGACAATTCATCCATTTAAGTTAAAGTCGGAATACCTATCTGTAGTGAAACAGTACATAAAAATAAGAGCTGAAACAAAGGAAAAGGGAAGCACTAATATAAGTCTCTTACTAAATTACTTTTCAAAGAAGCTAAACAACAAGACAGCAAACATGGACAAAGTTGGTGTCACAGAAAAATATAGTATAAAAAATGTGTTTATCTTTAGTCCATTTGACCCCATTACCTTGCTCATCATCTTAAATCCTGTGTGGAGCAGTTTCTTGGCAGCCTTGTAATAGACAGTCTCTGGTCGGTTGTAGACCATGGCATTGTCACACATCAATTTAAAGTCTGCCTGAAGGTAAAGAAAGGGTTCAAACAGGTATGAAGGCAAATTTTATAATACTCTCAAAAAGACATTCTTATTCAGCATCCAAACTCTCTATTTGTGTTGAATAGTATCCTCACCTTGAATTCTGTAACAGTATTGTAGTCATTGTTTCTAATCTTGTCTTTCATGGTGCTGAAGTCCATAGGATGCTTGATGATCATTGAGTAACCAGGGGCAATCGCATCTGTTACTGGAAATGAGAAGAATCCATGGGGGTCTTTCCTGGAAAGACAAGTGATGCATGGTATTACTCAGTACAGCACCAGCCTTTAGATTTGTTTAGACTTGTCTTTTCTTTGCTCTGATGCCAGTGTTTGTTATTGTAATTGAATTTACGTCTGATGTGATGTTGTCCTCGTGTTGATAGCAATCTATGGCTAACACATCATACAACTTTTCTCTGGTTATTTAATGTTGATTAATGTCTGTCAATTTGGCCGTAGGACATGCTGTATTCAAGGGTGAATTTTGAACTTAAGAGTGGTATAAGTGAAAAATTCAGTGTGTCCAAATGGAAAGGTTTATCTTTTGGGGAGTATGATCACGCTTAGTAAATATCATGGAAATATGCCAATTCATTTATGATATTTCTTGTGTACATGTGGTAGATGGTGATAGAGGGAAAAGGGGTTAACCAAAAACCTCAGGATCCATCTTCAGGGACTAGTACCAGTCGTAACCCTTTAGTCTTTATGCTTCTTCTGGATCTTTCAGGTATTGATTGTGATCTAGTTAAAACCCTTCAGGAGCAGCGATGTGGCATTAGAAGGACAGAAGGTCGACATTACAGGTGGATGCAGCAATCAGACTGAATTAGTGTTCCTCACCTCTGCAACTGCCTCAGAAAGTGTTCTAGCAGTTGTTGACGAGGAGTGGATTCACTCTCTGCATTGAGCAAAAATAAATGAATAAGGATATGCATTAACACATTACAAGCAAACTTTTTTTGATATTGTCCTCATAGACAGGCATTCTTACCTTGTTGTGTCCTGCATGCTCGGACCGGCCTGTCTCCTTGCTGTTCTAAATCAAACTTCACACTGGAGTGAAACTCATCCTCTTCGGGATCTAGCTCAAACTCTCTTTCTCTCTCTCTCTTCTTTTTCTTCTCTTCCGGCTGATGAGATACGATCATGATGTGAGTGACTTGTGAGTGAAATCATTAAAATGCATTGGTCACATTCTCAGGCTTAAGTTAGGTTTACTCACCTCTAATCCAATGCTTAAACTTTTTGGTAATGTGAAAGGTTCAACAGGCACACCAACGCTTGCAGCAGTAGAGGCTGTTGCCTCTAATTCATTCTGCTCTCGCTCTCTCTTCTTCCTCTTTTCCTCCTATTAGATGGGATGAAAGCAGGGCTGCACAATTAATCGCAATTTTATCAAAATCGCAACATGAATTAGTGCAATATCCAAATCGCAGGGGGTGCAATATTTGTTAAAGGCAAAATATGTGTCAAACCATTTATCAAACCAAGTATTGTGGTGCTGCAGAGACATTCCAGCCTACAAATCGTATCCTACAGACTAAAGAAAATATCGTGTTTGGTACAGATCCTCTCACACACAAAATCACACTTGAATAATTTTTTTTCTGCAATTGCAATATCAGTCAAAATAATCACAATAATTAATCACGATTAGATATTTTTCTAATATCGTCCAGCCCTAAATGAAAGACAAGTTTTAATTTATGGAGGCACAAAACACATGCATAAGGTATGTGTGTGTGTAAACTAACCTTCCGCCGTCTTCTCTCATCATCATCCACATACTTGTCTTTATCCTTTTCAGACTTCTTCTTCTTCTTCTTCTTTTTCTCTTTATGGCGTTCTCGCTCATGATCTGACCTGTCATCGTAGTAGCTAGAGTCATGGCCCGAACCAGAGAGCTCTGTCACTTCACTTCCTCCAACTTTGAGCACAAGTTTCAGGGGCTTCTCAAGAGCCTTGTCCTCATAGTCTACAACCAAAACAGACAAGATGAAGACAATAGGTAAGACAGGAGTCATGGCACAAGGTGAAAGGTTGTGGGAGGAGTAGGTGATGTTAGTATTGTAGAAATACTTTAAGTTTTGTCTGCTATTACTTTAGGCGGCAAATATGTTAAGAGATAATGTTATGTTAATAATAATAAGCTGCAACTTCTCTGTGTGTAGAAAACCTAATACTGTATGTTGTAACAGGGTTGTACTGCATTCTACTGTGTTGGAGGTAATTCCATAGTTGGTGATGTTGCTTAACTGCTTATGTAATACTTACTGATCAACATATATCTAAAGTAACTAGCACAACCAACAACAAAAAACTACAAAAACAGATTAATTTATGATTATAGCAGGGCATTATACCAGAGAGATGTGGGATGTGTACCGTATTGGTATGATTGATTGATTGATATGTTGAGTATATAGAAAAACAACAGACATAAAAACATCCTTGGATGCTTAGCTTAAAACCCAGAGGTGCTGTGTACCTGAAAGCAATCATATACAGTGAGGAAAATAGTATTTGAACACCCTGCTATTTTGCAAGTTCCCCCACTTAGAAATCATGGAGGGGTCTGAAATTGTCATCGTAGGTGCATGTCCACTGTGAGAGACATAATCTAAAAAAAAAAAATCCAGAAATCACAATGTATGTTTTTTTAACTATTTATTTGTATGATACAGCTGCAAATAAGTATTTGAACACCTGTCTATCAGCTAGAATTCTGACCCTCAAAGACCTGTTAGTCTGCCTTCAAAATGTCCACCTCCACTCCATTTAGTATCCTAAATTAGATGTACCTGTTTGAGGTCGTTAGCTGCATAAAGACACCTGTCCATCCCATACAATCAGTAAGAATCCAACTACTAACATGGCCAAGACCAAAAAGCTGTCCAAAGACACTAGAGACAAAATTGTACACCACCACAAGGCTGGAAAGGGCTACGGGGAAATTGCCAAGCAGCTTGGTGAAAAAAGGTCCACTGTTGGAGCAATCATTAGAAAATGGAAGAAGCTAAACATGACTGTCAATCTCCCTCGGACTGGGGCTGCATGCAAGATCTCACCTCGTGGGGTCTCAATGATCCTAAGAAAGGTGAGAAATCAGACCAGAACTACACGGGAGGAGCTGGTCAATGACCTGAAAAGAGCTGGGACCACCGTTTCCAAGGTTTCTGTTGGTAATACACTAAGACGTCATGGTTTGAAAAAATGCATGGCACGGAAGGTTCCCCTGCTTAAACCAGCACATGTCTTAACTTTGCCAATGACCATTTGGATGACCCAGAGGAGTCATGGGAGAAAGTCATGTGGTCAGATGAGACCAAAATAGAACTTTTTGGTCATAATTCCACTAACCGTGTTTGGAGGAAGAAGAATGATGAGTACCATCCCAAGAACACCATCCCTACTGTGAAGCATGGGGGTGGTAGCATCATGCTTTGGGGGTGTTTTTCTGCACATGGGACCAGGCGACTGCACTGTATTAAGGAGAGGATGACTGGGGCCATGTTATGCGAGATTTTGGGGAACAACCTCCTTCCCTCAGTTAGAGCATTGAAGATGGGTCGAGGCTGGGTCTCCCAACATGACAATGACCCAAAGCACACAGCCAGGATAACCAAGGAGTGGCTCTGTAAGAAGCATATCAAGGTTCTGGTGTGGCCTAGCCAGTCTCCAGACCTAAACCCAATAGAGAATCTTTGGAGGGAGCTTAAACTCCGTGTTTCTCAGCGACAGCCCAGAAACCTGACTGATCTAGAGAAGATCTGTGTGGAGGAGTGGGCCAAAATCCCTTCTGCAGTGTGTGCACACCTGGTGAAAAACTACAGGAAACGTTTGACCTCTGGAATTGCAAACAAAGGCTACTGTACCAAATATTAACATTGATTTTCTCAGGTGTTCAAATACTTATTTGCAGCTGTATCATACAAATAAATAGTTAAAAAATTATCATTAAAAATTACTTAACTCCAAAGGTGATTTTATTATACACTCCTCTACTGACTGTTTGATGTACATTGGGAGATCGTTCCACATGCCTAGCTAGCTATGTCTAACCCTAACCCGCTGTGCTATTTTTCATTGAGGCTATATATATATATATATAAGAGTAGATTTTGTTTTTTACAAATCTGCTGCCTTTTCATTTAAGCTAGCCAGCTAAGCTAGCTAACATAACGCTAGCTGGGACAAAAGAGGTGCGGTAACTAACTAATAGTAAAACAATACCATCAACTGTTCTCCACTCCGGTTTATGTTTCTTGTGTTTTTTCCCCATATCTTCCTATTTATATCCAAAGACTTGTGTTTATTCCAATTATGTTGCAACTGGTCGCTGGCTCAACACTAGCTACTCGCGACAAATCGTTGCAACAAGAAAGCTAAGGGCAGGCGGAAGCGATACCACAAAACAAACGATGTGCTTCCGGTGTAACAAATTAGCGCGCTGAATTCGAGCGACTTTCGGCTTTCTGACAGCACAGCGGACCGTCGAAAGTTTCTTGGTAACCAGAACTGTGGTTGATGCAAGTTATCAAATTGACAACGTAAATGGTGTAAGCTATGGTTTCAGTTGTGTCGATGTAGCAGAGTGTTTACCTTAACTATTTGACAGATGCTAACGTTAGCCAGCTTTTGTTAGCTAGCTACATCATCGTGTAATAACCTAACGTTAGCTAACGACATATACGGTAGTACAACACTAAAGAATACCGTTCTGTTAACTACCCTATGTGAAGAATATGATGTCCACAGTTTTACAGGGATGGACGGTGACAGAATGGAGGTGGGAAACCAGAAACAAAGCATCCATGTGGAGGTACATGTTAAATCTCACAGGTGGGTTCGCTGAGTGAGTAGTTTAAAACATGTCAGTCAGTACATGTATGGAGTCCAGATGAAACCACATATCCTACCATCAGTACAGAAAGAAAGACACACGCATGCACACTCTCAAAATGTATTTTAACTTACCACAACCTTTTAAAGCACTATGCAAAATTATGATTTGTGCATTTGTGCCAACCCTTTAACAGCAGAATAAAGTCACACTTTACCAAACAATAACATACATCAGGATATGCCTGAAATGACCAATATTCATTAATTTTGGTATAATGGTATCAGCTATGACAGGTGGGTAAATGATCAGCTTTTTTACTTTGTCCATTTGTGTTCATATATCAGCACAGCTAAACTGTCTGAAGTGAGGATACATATTCTGGCTTTGCTGAATCGCCACAGCATGGTTTTTGGAAACTACAGATGGACAGAGTTTGATGAAGACTTCCTGCAGAAACATGTGGAATCTGTAGCTATAGTTGATCTTGAGGAACTGGTAACCCAGGTCTGTTATTTTGGTTTGCTTTGACTATATTTCCATCATTGATATCATTCTTTTTCATAATGAAATAATATTTCTTTGCAATTGTTTATTCTTTTTCCATGACTCCCTCCCCCCCCAGCCCCTTGATTTAAAGAGCTGCTCTGTCTCCATTCACATCTTTACTCTAAATGAGGATGGACCCAGCACACTCAGTTTGGAGGAGGATGAGGAGCTTTCAGCAGCCAATCACTGGTTGCTGCCAGCAGGTACCATCGGACATTGTGGAGAATAGTCCGTTGAATTAATAAACATAAGAAAAATACATTTTGGAGTGGAGGGACTTTAACAGAAACAATCAATGTTGAGACAGTGTTTCCAAATCATCTCAAACCTAGTTTTTTTTATATCTTCACTATCTTTCTACAAATTCTTGTTACTTATTGGCCTACATATAAACACAATCTGTTATATCTTGAATAAGTCATTAAAAAAATAAATATTGTATGATTTATTGGTTTAGTTCTAATATGAATGGTCACTGGGAAAGTAAATTATGCAGCATGACCTGTTTAATACGTTTCTGTAAATGTTTTGTTACTTTTTTGCTGTAAAAACCTAAAGTTCATTGGAATCCATCCTAACCTATGTGAATCTAACTGGACCAAAGCCTCCTTGTCTCATAATCACGTTTTACTATATGGATTCCATAATCAAAAGAGATAAATGCTGTGTCAATTGACAATGTAAAGACAAAATAATGATAAATCAATGAGTCATTTTATTTTTCATTATTATCTATTAGCTCTGGCTCATTACAATTTCATCCTTCCTGTAAAGTGACTCAATTTTTGTTTAACAGCTGAATTTAATGGGATTTGGGAGAGTCTGGTATATGACAGTGGAGTCAAAACCCAGGTAAAAAACATTGAGACATAAGCTTAAATGATTATGTAACATTTTCACTTTTCAAAGCTAGACAACACATTATTTTCATTTTCCTTCAGCTGCTGGATTACGTCACAACAACTATTTACTTCTCAGACAAAAATGTCAACAGCAACCTGATTTCCTGGAACCGTGTCGTGCTGCTTCATGGTAAAAAAAAAAATACTGAGGAGTCATTTTAATTGCTTGAGGTTGTGAGATATAGATGGCCTTTATTGTCATTGTACATGGAATAATCCTAGAAATGTGATTGTGCCAACATTCAGGACCCCCGGGCACAGGGAAAACGTCACTGTGCAAAGCTCTTGCTCAGAAGCTGTCAATCAGGCTGTCAAGTCGGTAAGACAATCGTCATTTCATTGAAACCGCTTTAGCAGTAAGCACCTGCTCTTTTCATTTCAAACACTCCTTTCCCCGCAGGTATTCTTATGGGCAATTTGTTGAGATAAACAGCCACAGCTTGTTCTCAAAGTGGTTCTCAGAGGTACACCTGGCTCCTTTTTATCCATAATTTAATTGGAGGATGTTCTAGATAGAACTGATATTATTTTCATCATGCCTCTTTGTTACAGAGCGGTAAGCTGGTCACGAAGATGTTTCAAAAGATCCAACAACTGATTGAAGACAAAGATGCTCTTGTGTTTGTCCTGATCGATGAGGTGAAAATCAACTTATCAGAAATTAACTTGTTATTGAACTCTGTGTTATCTGAGCCAAGAAAATCCATTAATTATTGAGTACATTCCTTCTTTGATTTGCTTCCAGATTCAATGATATAAAACAGAAGGCCGTCTTGTGCACTCGTTGTACCTAGTAATGTCATGGTTAGGAGTGTCTTTGCTGCAACTCAGGCTGCTTCTTTTGTGAAATATTTTTTTATGGTGGGTAGGTGGAGAGTCTGACAGCAGCTAGGAGTGCCTGCCAGGCAGGAACAGAGCCCTCTGACGCCATCCGAGTGGTCAACTCCGTTCTCACTCAACTGGACCAGATCAAACAGTAAGGAAGTATTATTCAGTGCTTCCTTTAGGATTTTGTTCTTTTTTCTTTTTTTTAAAGCTGTGACACACAATTTTTTTTTCATTGACACAATGAGACATATTTTCAGTTGCGATTGAACTATTTTTTTTTTTTAGCTATAGGGCAGTTACAAAATTAATTTTAAAAGAAATTCTTCATAGGGAAAACAAAATTCAAATGACTACATCTAGAGACTATTTCCAATATATATTATATTACTGTTAGTGAGGCCTAGAATAGGACTGTATTTTAAACACTGTAGCTGATTCTGGTTTCCAACTTCGCCCCAGGTCTGTCTGTTAAAACACGGACGGTGACAACTTCTCTTTTGATGCTTTATTAAGATAAAGCAACAGTACAAATGTGTGTGTGTGTGTGTGGTTCTGCAAAGAAATAAATAACATTTTAAAGGCTACCATACACAATGTGTAGGAATTATATATATATAGCAAATAATAATTATAAACCCACTATTAATTACATTATTGTAATACAGTATACCTACTTCAGCATGTACAGTGCCTTGCGAAAGTATTCGGCCCCCTTGAACTTTTCAACCTTTTGACACATTTCAGGCTTCAAACATAAAGATATAACATTTTTATTTTTTGTGAAGAATCACCAACAAGTGGGACACAATTGTGAAGTGGAACGAAATCTATTGAACTTTTTTAGCAAATAAAAAACTGAAAAGTGGTGTGTGCAAAATTATTGGGCCCCCTTTACTTTCAGTGCAGCAAACTCACTCCAGTAGTTCAGCGAGGATCTCTGAATGATCCAGTGTTGTCCTAAATGACTGATGGTGATAAATAGAATCCACCTGTGTGTGATCAAGTCTCTGTATAAATGCACCTGCTCTGTGATAGTCTCAGGGTTCTGTTGAAAGCGCAGAGAGCATCATGAAGACCAAGGAACACACCAGGCAGGTCCGTAATACTGTTGTGGAGAAGTTTAAAGCCGGATTTGGATACAAAAAATTTCCCAACAAATTTTTATATCTTTGTTTGAAGCCTGAAATGTGTCAAAAGGTTGAAAAGTTCAAGGGGGCCGAATACTTTCGCAAGGCACTGTAAATAGTTCCCCCTAAAATACAAACATAAGCAAGGGCGGTCAACAATCGCTATTATATCGAATCAACAGCCACGTGTAATTTAGCTAGTAGGTAAAGAATACAAACAATGAAAATCACCAGTTAACTTAATTTAAATTGGCAAGAACTATAGACTAATACAATAACAGGCTTAAATGAACTGACAAGATACATTATACGACTTACAGTTCTCAAGGACACGCACGCAATTTCAACTGGCTAGTTATCCCTCGGACAGTGGCTTCTTTCTTTCTCTCCCTTTTCCGCCGAGTGGTGCGCGTACTCACTCGCGGTGTGTCCGTGCTGTCCTCCGACATGCACTCTAACAATCACTGCTGAATGACTGCTTTTTGTACAGCCCTATTTCTGATGTTCAGACATTTTTGCTTTGGCGGGCTGCCACGGCAAAACAAAATAGAGGAAAGGCTGTTATTATTATGGCATATGACACCAGAAGCCTTAGTTTTGCATTCTTACAGTCACTCTTCATTACTGTCTTCACTGGAGAATCCATGCATCAATCTTTTGTTTTGTCCTACTCACACAAGTTTGGTGTCGGTATTTCAGACATTCCAACGTTGTGATCTTGACGACCTCCAATGTGACAGAAAAGATAGACTTGGCGTTCGTGGACAGAGCTGACATCAAGCAGTACATCGGACCTCCATCTGTGAAGGGCATCTACAACATCTACCTCTCCTGCCTGGAGGAGCTGATGAAGGTGACCAAACAATATAGCAAAACCTCTTTTATTTGTAACCCAAAACAAGTCTCTTACTTCTATGTTCAGACTTTGGGGCTTTTTTATGGTAGCCATAAGGGGCAAGGCTAAGCAGTTAGAGCAGGTTGGCTACCAATCAAAGGGTTGGTGGTTTGATCCCCAGCTTCTCCTGTCCACAATGGTAAAGTCAAAGTTGAGCAAGACACTAACCCCAAATCCTCTCAATGGTTAGGCCAGCACCAAAGGGTTATTCAATTTGATTGAACTGCAACAGTATTTTACAAAACAGAAATCTCAACAACGATTCAGAAAATGTATTTAAGCACACTTCAACAAAAACACGTAGACGTTTGACTGTGAAATGGTTAATGAAAGATGAACGCAGGGCCAAGACATTTTTTTTCTTTTTCCTTTGATAGACAAGTGGAAAATGGCAGGGCAAGAATAATGTGCTGATAGGCACTAATATCAGACTGCACTGGATTCCAGAAAATTCTCAAAACTAATTGATATGTATTGAAACATAAAATAATCTAACTGCTAATTTTATTCCTTTTTATTTGCATAAAAGACAATATTTGGACTCAATAAGTAACTTACTCACCAACTAAGATTTGTATGTGTAATATGCAGTGCGAAATTAGCTTGACATTGTGTCTTAAATTCATTTTTTTCGATTTCTAAGAGGCATTTGGTTTTAAATGACCGCTATTGGATAGACCTACAACTAGTCTAGATAAACGCGTTCTCTTTGGGAAACAATAACAAACTTGGAGCTGGCAAGCTACACGCTGTGCTTGTAAGATTTACAAAGAATATGTTTACGGCATTTACTATCAAACTGGGACGTTTCGGTACCTATTGTTTGGGGACTTGCTGTGAACAAAATGCACTGGTAAGAGCAAATTACATTTACCCATGTATTCAGCTAATTTGAATATTACATTACAGCAGTATTACTTATTTCCCTCAGTAGCGATTGTTCTTTCCATTAGAGAGCGCCTCTTCATGCCAGCACTTTCCTGTGTGAACAGTTAACTTCATTTCATATTGTATATGGTGTTTTCTTTTGCCGGGTGCAAATGTTCACCAAAACAAGTTCCTTACTGAGACGATTTTGCAAAGCCACCATCCGGAGCTTGGCGCCCTCACGACGATTTTGACGTAATTAAAGAAAGAAATGCAAAACAACCCAGAGCGTTGTTTTTTTTTTTTCTCATATCCTGCAATGTATGTGTGGAGGAGCCGGACCTTACTTTGCAGCTCTGTGGGGATAGGTCTGGAAATGGGACACTAACCCTAAAACCAATCAGAGCAAGGACACATATAAAGACTACTGAGCTGTAGTGGTGTAGCAATCCCTGTGCCAATATGTCTGTTGCCATTTTTGCCATCAAAGTTTGAAAATTGTACTAAAAAGAATTCCTCAACGGCAGACCTCTTTACTAAGCTAGGTTAATGCTTGCTGTAGTGTCCCCTGCAAGAGGGTGCTTGAGCCAAAAATGACGTCATCACATATTTTGCACAAAGCTCGAAGGCTCCGCAAATTGTCAGTCATTGTCTAAAACCAGTACCACATGAGATAAATGGTTGTGATTGGGCCGGCCAGGGCCCGGTCTGCTGGAAATCAGTCTGGACGGGAAGGGAACCAGACGTTTCTGCCAGAGCAAATCAACCACGAGCTTGCAGATTCTTCTGCTTCCCAGGCTAGTGGAAAATATAAATTATACATAAAAGATAATGTTTAACTTTATTATCAACATGCTTCTAAAAAGTCATAAGCAGCAGCTTTACAAAAGCAACATTTTTAATTTAAGTTGACAAGTTTAAATTTCTTATGTCTATGCTTCATGATATGTGCAGTGCCAGATCATCTATCCCCGGCAGCAGCTATTTACCATGTATGAGCTCGAGACGATGGGCTTTGCAAAGAGTGAGGTGTCTGAACACAGTCTGAACTTGAGGAACATCGCTCTGTGAGTACATCCTCCCATAATGCAATAGCGCCCAAATCACACCGTCTCTGTGCTCGAGTTATAACATCAAGAGCCAGTGAGAACTTAAAAAAACACAGGCTAGTGTTTTGTTTTTCTTTCCATTTTCAGAAAAAGCAAAGGATTGAGTGGAAGAGCACTCAGGAAGTTACCATTTCTATCCCATGCACTGTTTCTAAAGGTAAGTATTTCTTTTGTTCTACAGAGTATAGGAAGAAAAGAGTTGTACAGTTTTTTTAATGACATTTGTTTGCCTGCAGACACCGACAGTGACTCTTGAGAGGTTTTTGGAGGCTATGGACCAAGCAGTGGATAAACAGACAGAGGAAAAAGCTAACCTGGTTAATGGTGTCTGAACTTATTACAATGCCCAAACACTGACGTATGATTGTTCATGAGCTTTCAATCCCATGCCTCATATCTTTTTATGAAGCTTAATCCATTCATTTGGCAGGAATGTGTTAAATATATTGGCAAGTAACCGTTTGGTTTAAGATGGAGTACCCAGTGCTTACATGTTTACTGTTTACTCTGTGATAAACAACAACAACAGTGATATTTGTGATATCAGCTTTAACCTTCATTCAGCTTTTTTTTGGTTTTTAATGTTAAAAGGATAGTTCACATTTATATTGACATTAGGTACTTTCCTTAAATGATATCATTGCATACACATTAGCTCAGTCTGTGGAATTTATTGGAAATATCCCATTTAGATGGAAATGTAAAAAATGTAACAAAAACGTTAAGCGGCTACATTTTTTGCTGTTTATTTCTCTGACACAAGTTGCCAGCCCGCTGAGATACTTACATCCACAGGATCTGTAGAATAAGTTAATGTTAATTTATGATACAAACTTATGTTAAATATGAACTGTCGCTTAAACATGCTGTTTTTTCATACACACAGTGTTCATGTGTTATGTTTTAAAAAGGGATGTTCCTCGTAGACATCACTTTAAAAATGTCAGTCAGTTCTATATTTATGTTAACCACCTATCTTCTTTAAACTTTCTGGATTCATGCATTTATTAGACCACAACTTTATTTTGTATAATAAATTGTAATAAACAGTATTGTTTATATATGTGTGTGTTGTTAAAATGCTGTAGATGCATTATAGAGATTTTAAGAAAGCCTTTGGACCACCACTTGGTGGCGCACAGATTCTGTCATACGGTTGTAAATATGGAAAGACAAATTGAATATAGTGTATTTTATTAGATATGTGAGTATCACATTAAGGGCAGTCAATGGATATGCCCACAGTAATAAAACCAGATTGTAATTGACCTTGAGTCTGTCTCATGTCGGCTATCTAAATAACTTTGATGATTAAAACAACAAACCCGTACAGATCTGAAAGTAAAAAGCTGGTCCAGGTTTTACTTGGAGTGCAATTATGCAGCTAACACAGTAGTCTCTCTTTTATAAAAACCGGCTCTGCACGGGGACAAGTGATATATGGTTGTGTTTTTGCGTAGCTGCCACCCATTTGCCCTAAAAACAAAAATGTTGAAAGATGATTCAGTTATGAAATGTATCAGTTTACACAAACAGATAAATGGCTCTATTGTTGGTATGAACATGTTTTGCATTCTGAGAATGCTTTGCTTCTATGCATGTCAGCTGCCAGGTTCAGACAATGTGCCCTTTGTTGTTGAGCAACAGCTTTTTCACTCCACTTCAAAGGTGGATTCTGTATGCTGTTCCTAAATGTGGAAGGAAAGCAAACATTGGAGTTCATCTGTATTTACACGCTTCATTTCTGCTCAATCCTATCGCTGTAGCACTTAAAATGACCTTTCTTGGATGTTCTATGAAGCACATTACACATGCAATTGGGGTGGATTTGAGTTTCGTTAAATCAAGCAAAAGATTTATACTCTAATCAAGACCTTCAAGGACAGGTTTTCCTTTAATGCCACTGTATCTTTTACACCTAAATGTTTGGCACCCCTCTATTTTTTTCTCAATGAAGTTTTTATGTGAGATGAATCACATTAGGAAGCTATACTTTTCTCTAATCTGATCAATGATCACAAAGTAAAAAGGGAAGATAGAGACAGGGAGAGCTGTAGAAACAGGCATTGTAAATAAAACCATAATTGCTCTGTCTGGAGGCCTTTTTTCTTTTGACTGTAGCTGCTCCAAAGCCAGGCAGCTGTTAAAAGGCAATCAAGACGCAGTTTGGAAGAAAAGTCAAAAGCCTTATTGTTACAGGATTTTATCACTGTTTCAAGCAGATTGAAAAAGTCAGTAAACGCCAAACAAAACAAGTCTGATATTTATCTTCTCAACCGTTGTTCAGGTAGTACATGGCTGAAAGCAATGGAATATCACTGCATGTGCCAGTGGTGATTCACATA
Source organism: Etheostoma perlongum (assembly GCA_026937815.1). NCBI lineage: Eukaryota > Metazoa > Chordata > Actinopteri > Perciformes > Percidae > Etheostoma > Etheostoma perlongum. The sequence continues at coordinate 15,872,628 of CM049376.1, forward strand.
GGGAGGGAATTAGCTTACACACATACTTAAAGGCATGTTAAGAAGAAACTGAACACAGCTGCACACAAAACAATGGAAACTCATTCTTCTGAGATTCTCTTGAGTTAACATAACATCCCATGATCTTGAAGATGATTTTGAAGTGCATTGATTGGCGCAAGTTTAGAAAATCCTTGCACTTTTGCCAGTATAATGATCCACATCCTTTGTGCAAATGTGTAATAAGAGCAAGCTGTTTCAGGGCTTCTCAATTCTTCATCTGCATGACAGCCTTTGATTATAAATCAGGACTTTTATCCAAGTGAGCAAAATAAAGACAACCTCAATTCTGTCTTGATGTTCCCAGTCTAAAGTATCCTGTCAGAAATTGAATGAAGAGTTGTTGTTTCTGCTTGAGATTTTTGTTTTGCATCCCTTATGTATGTCATACATTTAAGAGGGATGTTAGAGGGAAGGAGAGAAAAAGGATAAGGGAGCGATACCTTGTAAAGAGGCAGAATCCTGGGAGTCAGGGTGCATAAAGAAATGGTGATAATTAGGCACGGCAAGTAGATCAAAGAAAGCTGCCGACAATGAGCTATGCAAATGTCAGCTCATTCTGTCAGCAACAGACAGTGATCTAAGAGTCTCGTGTTTGAGAACTCAAATGGCAGACACATTGACAGGAAGAAATAGCTGCACTCCACATTCATCAAGGTGAAGCTGGGACACTATGATATAGTACCATTTTGACAAAAAATAGGATGTTCTTCCAGCAGAACAGAGAATGTGTCTTATGTTCCTCCAGCCAGAGCTGATTTGTTTCAGTAATAAAGGAAAAGGGTGAGTGCATGGGCTGTAATTTCTTATACAGCTGTGAATGATCGACTGACACCTTATAACAGTGTAGGACATGCAATGATCAAAGCAATGTCTCTCCTCATTATGAATATAATCTGCACAAGAGTGGAATATTTACCAAACACTAACATAACATTCATGTTTTCATACTGAGCTAAAGGTTGCCTTAGTATATGAATATTCATAACTCTTGGCATGTGTCCTGCAGCTGGGCCCTGTTTTAACGCCCTGCCAAAAGAAACAAACCATAAACCTGCTGAAGAGCTTTTGATGTCTGGTGGTTAGAAGGCTACAGCATGTTCTCCTGGTTTTCTTTTATAGACAATAGTTTAACTTCAGCATATGTTGTACACACTCCTAAAACAAATAATGGGAAATATAATGGGGCATCTTATCAGTGTGTGGTTAGCACACAGACTAGTAGAATAATCATTTACTAAATAATAATGTTATTGCACCTTGTGCGTTTATCTCTACACACCATAAAATCCGGGGAAACCGCCATTCTTTTACAAAACAAAATCATATTTGGGTTGAAAAAGTCCAGCATAAATCATGTTACTGTAATTCTGGTTCATTTGTGAGACAGATCTAATAACTTTAGCAATAGGCCACATTTAGCCTACCTAGTTTAATTGAGATAAATTCGTGATATAAATAGGCCTGCAAACTAATGTGGCTGGTAAAATAATGAAATAATCTACTTTGAAATCCATGAGCTGTTCGGAAAATCCCACCAACAGAGGACGCGGTTTCACATTCACACACATGAGCAGCCAAAGCAGCGTTCATTGCGTCAAACTAAACAAAACCGGAAATCAGTGAAAGTGCTTTTCAAAATACTGGTGGGCTTATATTCATTTTTTCCATTATAAATCCCATCATAATCGGGTATTTATAGCTCATAAAGTGTGAGGATTTGCAAGGTTTTGGTGTAAACTAATACCTTTGTTGTTTTTGTTTGTAGCCTAGGCCTACTGTTTTTCTGACAAAGTTTTCCCACACTTATTCCAGTAGCTTTGAATTAGGCGCCCCTCAAACAAGGACAATACATTTAGAGGGGAAAAGTCTGGAGCACATCGACTGATTTGTAATCCTTTAATATTATATTATTATATTTGCAGTTTGATTTACGGGCAAACAAACACTTTTACAAGCACTAATAAATGTTAAAAATCACTGAGTGTACTCCATTCTTCCCCCTCTAGACTTAACTTTGGCCTATGTGCAAAATTGTGTTCGTTATTTGTTATCATTTCAGAAACTCTTTTAAGATCGAATGAGTAGTCCTAATCAATTATTTAAAAACATTAAATGGCATAAAATGATTAATGTAACACTCATGAAATTAAGGTACAAATAATTAATTATTGTAAATTTAGAATTAAATGGATGTTCTAACATCCATTTTTGATTAAGTCAAGCTATTTAATTTGGAACCACTTTGTTTTTATTCTATTGCCTACATTGTTCTTAATGTGTTTAGGCTACTTGAAACACGTTGCAACATTTTCATCAATGTTGATATTTTGTTTGGTAAAAGCACTAACCGGAAGTACCGTACATGCTCTGTTTATCTTGACACTCCGGGATCTCTGCTGTGTGCAAAGCGCTTTCCACATTCAGTTAGACTGAAGGGAAGTCTAAAGGCAGACAGCGAATGTTGCCTTCTCTCCTCCACTGCTCATTTTTACAGATTGATCTTGTTTCTGCACACACACACACACAACTGATGCTTTAATGATCACGAGACTTAATTACCTGCCTTTGGATGAAGTTGGAGTGTTCTTCTTGTAGAACAAACACAATGTGACCATGTTGAAGCAGACATCGGAGTACCTTTATTGATCCAGGGAAGAGTGATTTAAGAATGGGGAAACTTCAGTCAAAACATGGTAAGAAGTTTTTCAGCACTGATTGACACATTTTTAGCTTGACCTATGCCGATTAAAGTTTTACAAAAACTAACAATTGTCTGTTTTGCATCCCTGTTTCTGATGATCTGAAGCGTGTAAACGCAGAGAAAACCCTGAAGGTGAGAATAAACAGATTATTCTGTGCAATGAAGCTTCATGAATTATGATATTCTCATATAGGCTGTAGGTTGAGCTTGAGATGTATATCAGCTGATCGGTATATTTTCTCCATGTTTCAGGAGACAGTTTTGTTGTGAACGCCTTCCTCCGGAGAGGGATGGAGGAATGTGAGAGGTACAGCGCGACTGATCACAAGCAGAAGAACATGCAGGTATCAGGCAATTTTGTTTTTATTTTCTCTTTCTTCTTAGTAATTAAAATAAATTAAATTAAATTACGGTTTATTCCTGTAATTTCTAAGACTGTGTGGAAACAAGCGTTAATACCGCATTTACAAGAATAGCCTAATATATCCAATATAAATCAAAGAAGCTCTCTAAATTAATTTTGTCAAAGAGGATTCTTTCATCCCGTTCTGTCTAAATGGTAAAATTTTGACACTTACTCTTAGAAATAACCATGGCATTCCCTTTTTTACGGTGCATGTGTAACATTTATGTTCAGTTTAGCATGAACAAAATTCATTAGGCTATTGGAAAAGTGGTTCCAAAAATGTGTGTGTGTGCGTGCGTGTGTGTGTGTGTGTGTGTGTGTGTGTGTGTGTGTGTGTTTTGTTTTCTGATGGGATGAGCCTGTCAAGCACTTCAAAGTTGTTACATTCCCCCGTCTTGAAAGGTGAGCTGAGAACATCTTGACTTGAGGGGAAGGGAAACTGTATTCATAAAGTATGTGTGAAGACAGCAAGTTGTAGGTTGTTGTTGTTCTTTCTGTCATGTCTGGCTCCGGCACAGCACTGCAGCAGTTATTCCCCTGCCAGCATCACTGGATGGGTTATGACAGTCATGAGCCCCGTGTGTGAAGCTGCTTGGCAAAGCAAAACACACGCACACACACACACACACACACACACACACACACACACACACACACACACACACACACACACACACACTAGATGGAAATATAGTCCTTTCTCAGACTGAGAGATATAACGTTTGCTCTTGTGGCTGCTGGCATGATGACTTAGGGCTGTGTCTTTTTCCTCAATGCCTCCCATTCTAGTGCGGCTCCCAGTGGGCCCTCTGTGGCATAACATTACATCACTTCAATTAGCGCACCGTTTTGAGGGGTATGAGAGTCCCGAGCTCTCAGAGAGAAAAGTTCACAGAGATACTGACAATGTGTGAGGTGGGTGGTTGTAATAGTGAAAGAGTTATGGATTATATCAGGGCTATAAACCGCCCACTCATGGCAAATTAAAGAACTTTACTCTGCTTCAAAAAGTCTGAGTTCACACTCCCCTCAATGAAAACCACTAAAGGCATGCGCTTGGCTCTTATTAGTAGATGGGTCCCTCCCTCGCTTCTATCAAAGTCAGGCCCCTGATTTATTTTGGGTCATTAGCTGGTTATATTAGAGGCTCGTTCACAGACCAACTGGATAACCATAGGCGGCGGGTGAGGTGGAGGTTTGGATAGGCTAATGTGGGAGGGAGGTAGATTCCATAGCCTAAGCCACATACATGATCCATGGTAAGGACCTCTCTTTGCCACGGATATAATCCGTAACGTTGCATGACAACCTTATATTTTGATCTGACAGCTGTTTAGAGATTGCTGGATTAATGGCCATCTTGAAAAAAAAAACAGGGATTTTCATTTCTGAACCAACTGGCACTGGGCTACACCTCTTCTCTTTTACAGCCTAATCAATAACGTTAATGGCAACACATGTCAGCATTCAACACTTCTGCATTACCCTTCACAATAAAAAGCTCTATGACCTATAAATATTTCAGAATATTGGTGTAACCATAACCGAGATTTGGGTGGGGATTGATGGCGTCTGGGCAGTGAGGGTGCATTCATTGTCTTTAAGTAATGTTGAAATTTTGCGGCAGACTTGGGAGGACCAGGTAGGTTGAGTGCGTCTTAAGATGTCAGTACGTCTTTGGATGTCCACGTCTAAACTTAAGCTCTTCAGCAGTCTGTAGACTTCTTTTAACAAACTTTATTAACACAGTATTTTTACAATACAGAAAACAATGTAGGCCTACAGGGAGTATTTTTCCCAATGTGCACATAACAATACAGCTTACTTTCAGTTCATAAAACTAAATAACCAACTTAAATCATGTGGCACTGTTGTCTATAGTGCTCCTGAGATGAGAAGCTTTTTGTTTTTAAATACTTTACATACAAAGTCAAACAATGTCTGAAGTTCACCATAAAACAAGTATGTGCTGGGGAGAAACTGAAGAAATCTGGCCTTGTGAATTTGACAAAGACGAGAATTTTATCATATTTTCAACTTCCTTGCTGTTTGACTCTACATTCAAAAATAAGACCATAGCCTACATTCTGTTTATGTTTATTCTGTCTGTCCAAATTAATACAGAAATTGATCCGCCAGCTGTTTAGAGATCACTGGAGTAATGGCCATATGAAAAAAAACAAGGATTTCAACTTCCGAACTGAGATAGCACCTCTTCTCTTTTATAACCTAATCGAATTACGTTATCCAGTCAATGGTAACGCGTCAGAATTCAACACTTCTGCTTTACCCTTCACATCGAAACCTCTATGACCTACAGTATGAATATTTCACTGAGAACTCAAATCTGCACTCGACTTTCATTGGTGAGTTTCAGTATATTCTTCCAGTATAATTTAAGGACACAGGTCAGCTTACAAAAAAAAAAAACTGTTTATTGTTAATCAAATAAATTAAAACTCTGCTATAGGCATACAATTAAAACACGGGCTCACACATTGGTGGCAGAATCACAATTGCCCCGTGGCCATGTAGGCCGGACGGCTGGGCTGCAAGTTCTCACAGTAGTGATGATCAATGTTCAGGTCGTGCACTTTACTATAAGCAAAGCAGCTTGTTCTGAATCGTTACTTTCTTCATCAAAGTATGTTTTAATGATGTTCTGTTAATGTTTTGGGTGTGCATTTATGTTACCTGGGATTACGTGTTGTGGGGTTGATTTAGTGTTCAGGTTTATCTACATGTATTGGTGTAACCATGGTCTCTCTTTGCCAGACCCTCCTCCAAAGCGCTTGGAAGGAGCGTCAGGCTACTCCACATAGCATTTGGTAATGGGAAGAGAACATGCTCTGGTTTAATGGCATTTCTTTAAACCAATCAGAATCGTCATGGGTGTCGTTAAACTCCGCACAGAGACGCTGCAAAATAGTTTTGCGAGAGAAAATTAAGATTGGACAGATAGTCTAGCTAGCTGTCTCAGTTTACCATGCAGAGATCTGAGGAGCATTCAAAAATAGTTCTCATTAAGCCACCAAATTTAAAATTCCAACACAAAGAAAGCAGAAGGAAGTGGAAAATACATGCGTCCAGCGGAATTTCCTGCAGCACCGGAGCAATCCCAGAAGTGGAATGTCAAGGATATAGACTAGTTTAACCATGACCAAGACTTGGGTGGGGATTGATGGCTTCTGGGCAGTGACGGTGCATTCAATGCATTTGAGTAATGTGGAAATTATCCCGCAGATTGTCACGATACAGTACCAATGATAGCCGGCTGTCTGCATTTGTAGGATAGAACATTACCTGACGCCCCTGTGGATAACTGTCAGCATTTAACTAACCACCATCTTACTTTTCCTGGTCTCTTTCAGAGAATTTTAAGATTGGTTGAGAGGAGGTGGACAAACCAAAATACAGGTACATCTGTAACAACAGATAATACTCTACTAGCTAAATGATTCAGGCAGCATATTCTACTTCAGGGATTTTTTTTATTTCGTTATCAATGTGAGAAGTCACCAGTCAAAATAAATGGAAAGAAAGTCTTATATAGTTTAGATTTTGTATTGGAGAAGTGTAACATATTACTGTTAACTGAAGTAACAATTTCACATCACTTTTTATCAAAGTTTTAAGCATTCGGAAGCGGTAATAATGTGCTGGGTGTAACACAACCCAAAGCATGATGCAAAGTATGAGCTAAAATGGTAAGTCTATTAATTATACAGAAGGCTACACTGACAGAAAACTAATGGACATACTGGATAATACTTGCTAATTAACTGATACATAGTTGTATTTTGTAGTTCCAGCTTTTCAATTGGGAGGATTTTTGCCCTATGTGACTTTGAGTTTTGGACAAAATCAGCAATTTGAAGATGTCACTTTGGACTTTGGGAAATTGTTATGGGCATTTAAATTCACTTTTTTCTGACATTTTATAGACCAAACAATGATCAATTAATGTGAAAATAATTTGAAGCTTAACTGACAGTGATAAATGTGGTTAGCTGCAGCCCTGATGCAAAGTATCAAATGCCAAATCCAGTATCATGAATGAAATTGATACTATGACGATAGGTTGCATATATGCCCACTATTGTATCGCAGACGGAATATGTGACTGCCTGCTCGTATGCAGTGACAGCTCTATTCATGTTATTTGAAATGAGCGTATATGTGTACATTAATATTAAGATGGATGATGTCCCCAGGGATGTTTTTTTTTCTGTATAGTTTCTCATCTAACAGACTGACTTTCAACACAGATAGAATTTATCTCCACTGTAAGACTGTGTCACCATTTCTTCTTTTGATCCCACGTCTTTAATTAATTCTTCACGAGGATCGGATTACATTGTCACATTTCCAGATATAATTATTAGGTTGTTAGATGTCTGCGGTTTAGACCATGATTAAACAATTCCAAGTCAAATAGGAAATAGCAATAGTTATGTTATTTTTAAAGGGGAAAAAAAGTTTTAAGATGCATTTCAGCCACATTTTCTCCCCCTGAGTGTTTTATTAATATAGATCTCACCAGATAGTAGTTTCATCACTTAGTCCTGGTTGATAAGTGGCAGGGACAGTTAACATGACTTATGATTATTTTTTACAGAAGATTGGCCAAACACTCTGTTTAGCTCTGACCATCCCCCTACTCATTGTCAAATGGGGGAGTAGGATTCCTGAGCTGTCTGGCTGTGACTTCAAAGCGCAGAGCTAGGAGTTATAAAAGGGCTCTGATATCAGTGGAGCCTCCGAACCCTCACCCCTATATCCCCCTGCCCTGTCCTGGGGGATGGGCGGAGGGATGGAGCAAAACCAGGAAGAAAAAAACAAACAATAGCCTGTGCCCAACATGAGTTTGTATAAACCTGTGAATCTCCTCGGCAAAGCAGTCATTTCTATTCAACAAATTGTGAATGCTTTGAAATAACATGTGAATGCTTTGTAATAACAAAAGATCAAAGGATGCAAAGACCTGTTTAAATATTGATATTGCTGCAAACCATGATTCAACATTGCAGCTGGCAGGTTGCCCTCAGTGTGTAACCCTATAGGCTCTTTAAAGAGTGGTATTAGTGGACAAAGAGAGTTTGATTCAGCAGGATGACTTGGCTCATCCTGGCTACAGTCATCAAGATTTTGACACTTCTTTGCAGGTGCTCACCTTACCTGTTCAAGCACCAGGTGTAATGTAGAAATATTACAGATCAAAGATTAATTACCTACCCACCCTCAAAAATGAGTGTAGTCTGTGGTTATTGAATATGTAAAATTGCAGAAAACTCCTAACCCTGTACTTATCCAAACCTGCGTTCATTTGTAGAAGAGCGCTGTGAAGGTTCACTGTTTCACCTCTGGAAACATCAACACATCAACAGCGCAGACCCTCGCACATACAACCACAGTGCTTCATTTTGGAGCTTCAAACAGACATGCTTGCATGCCAAAATAATGACAGGCTAATTCAGCCTTTCAGCACCATCTTTTGTCTCAAAACTTCCCACAGACTTGGCCTGTGAAGAGGGAGTGTGTCTATATTTTAAATTCCACAACAAAGAGCTTTATTATTCCACTTTGAAAGGTTAATAATATCACACTTGAAGTCAAAAAGGTTAGGGATTCAGTTGGATGTAATGATGTGCCAAAAGCTCCAAGACGCAAATTTATTTTGACTTGCTGAGAGTTACATAGCACTCACCGCTCAATAATAAATTTAGTTTAAGAGCAGAGTTCCCAAGAAGCTCACTCAACTAATTGTAAGCTAATGTTTTTTTAACATTCATTTGGAATCAGTGAATAAGACTTTCCCCTTATATAAAAAATCCTCATTTGGCGATCCTGCTCAAAATTATGTTTGGACAATTTTGCCACTGGGCATTTGGTTACATCTTCTAGTCACCATGTTCATTTGGAGTTAGCAGTATTTCATTTGGAGCTGAGGCTGGGATATCTGTGTCATCTTAGGGCTGTGGCCCTGAATGACTTATTTTTCAGTACACAGCCACAAAAAACTGAGGTCAGTACTTTTTTTAGTTTTGAGTTGTGTTCACTGGATATACAGTATGGTGTAAGTCTTTAAGTACTTGACGACTTTTCTCAAGAAATATTCCTGTCAGCAACATCTCATGACTTTTCCTGACAAATATTCAAAAAAAGCTACCAGAGAGCAATACATAGTGGAGAGGAGACAAAAAGGTGTGCTCACATATGTACTGCTTTTGAAGGGACTTGAAGGCATTTGGAGAGTTTGTTTTTTTCCACCCCTTCTTTTTTTTGGAAATTGGCTTCACAAGAAGGCGAGCTGTGAGCCTTCATCTCTGAATGAAAAGCATGTGGCTGGCATCCAGAACAGCGGGGTCTTTCAGCACGGCCCCAGCAGACATCTGTTCCTGGTTTGTACAGCAAAATCCTGGAGCAGGGAGAGGGGCTGTGGTGGGAAGGGGGTGGGAGAGGGTGGTGAGGATGAGGAAAAGAGGAGTGTGGGGTTTAAGTTTTTCATGGGGGAGATATTTATGGGGTTTTGAAGGTAATGGGGGGAAGGGAAGTAATGGAGAACCTCATCTGCCTCATTCACCTCATTGTTTGGGGATGCCGGAGCTGACCATTGATCTCACCTTTTAATCACACCACTCTCTTCCACCTTTTTTCTATGTTAGTTGCCATTTGTCCAGAACAAACATTCACCCCTCTGTCAGTGTAAACATCATCACCTGGTTGGCTCCAACACCCATCCAAGTGGGAGATGCTTGTTTTAACTATTCTTTCCTGTTGGAGTGTGTATCACCTGTGAGTCAGCGGTTAAGTCCCTCTCTTACTCTCTGTCTGTGAGTTTGTGAGTGAATGTATGAGTGAGAGGCAAAGAGTGGTTTATGTGGCCAGTGCCTAATGGAGAAAGACATTAGAAACACTGCAGGCAGATTAAATGTTTATTTTTCTGAGGATATGTATACGGTCTGAAGTACTTTGAAGCAGTTTGCTTACTTTAACCCTAATTCCCCTGTGACCTGCACTCATGGCCTCTCCCTGGCAAAAGGTGGAATTAAAGAGTCATCACACCTTGGTTCACAATCCTTTAGCACAAACCACGGACAGATTTCTTTCTACCAGGGGGCAGATGTGGGCCCCCATTGACCCTGGTGCATTTTACAATACAAATGTTGTAAAAAAAATTTTTTTAAACTGACTTTTGTCAACCTAAAATGAAGACAGATTTAGCAACTGCATAGAGTATTTCTCTCTTAAAATGTTTTCAGAAACATGTTTTGGTGAACTATTATTGTGAAATATGAGAGAGAAGCCAGACCCACGTGATGCATTCGTCCAATCAGCTGCCGGTTTAAATTTTTTTGGGCGACAATACAGATTAGCACCGCCTGCTGTTATGGAGATGTTTTACGTTCTCGTGTGAATGTACGTTCAAGTTGGAGTCGCTTCGGTGCGTTCCGAGGCACTTTTTTTGACCAACTCGGGGAAGCTGTCAGTCAGAATACCTTTTCTGCCAAAGGTCGGCCGTCAGGTTTTAGCCTTAAAGGTGCTCTAAGCAATGTTTGGGTGACGTTACTTCTTGTTGGCGTTCAAAGTATTTTCAAACAAAACAAGACTAGCTTGTTCCTCCCTCCTCCTCACCCCGTCCCCTCCCCCTCTCTTCAGTGCTTCACCCCCCCCAACCCCCACCCCCAACTCCTTCTTGTCAGTTATTGGCTGGAACGCTGGAACACTGTTTGTGTATTTTTGGTGGTGCAGGTTGGCACAGTTTGTTTTTGCTGCTGTTTGTAGAACCTGGGCTGTTTTACAGTGTGTTCTGCGGATAGTTGTTTTTGATGTTTGCTGTATGTGACAAAAATGTAGCCTTAAAAACGTGTGATATCTCTTAGAGCACCTTTAAAGGTGTTGCCGATTTTTGTTCCTGTTGGACAGAGCCAGGCTAGCTGTTTCCCCCTTGTTTTAAGTCTTTCTGCTAAACTAAGCTAACCATCTTCTGGCTGTAGCTTCATATTTACTGTACAGACATGAGAGTGGTCCATTATTTATGCATGTAATGTAGCATACTGAATGTCTAGTATTTCATGAAAATATTGGTGGCAGATATATGATGGCATTAATCATAATTTAGAGAATAGTATGAGCTATATTTAGACAAGAGAAATGACAGTTGCTCGCTTCATTGTTGGAGCTCTTATCTGCGCACATGGAATAAAGCTCTGTCGCCTGTGGAGCTATCTCAGTCCCATCAGCACCGCTTTGAAGTCACATCTTGTCACTGCTTTTCATGGTATTTATGAGATATCTGATTAAGTATTTCAGAGAGATCAGTGTAGCTTTACAGAACCGGATTGCAGCAAGTCATCCTGCATGCAATTGTGAATATCTCAACTTCCTGAATGGAGCCCATCCCAGGTATTCAGTGACACTACATGACCTAGACATGCATGGTCAGTGATGACAGCGGGGAGACCTCACTTCCCCTTCATGGTTAGTGTGCTGGTGGCTGTTTGGGGCAGCCCCGCCTAGGGTTAACACTGGTCTGTGTCTGTTGCTCCCTGCCAGGGGAAAGAAAATACCTGAAGCTGGAGCCCAGTGCTTAGCGCTGACATTTTTGGCAAAGGCTGCTGGATCCAAGTCTGTGTTTGATCTTATGCGTCTCCCAGCCAAGTAAAACACCGGGAGACTCAAAGGTTATTACATTTTAGTGTGTAAGGTATGTTTCCACATAAACCCCTGTTCCCCCTTAGAAAGCTTTAGCTCTTTTCCAAGTGGACTTCATTTTGCAAGCCTTAGAGCAGCCAAGGGAATATCATATTTTTTCAGCCATGGTTGTTGGTGTTGTTATTATAGGCTGTCGTTATAGCCATTGTTAATTGATTACATTGTTTGAATTACATCTTTAGTGAGTGTAGTGCATTTGTGGAGCCCATGGGATCACTGAAAGCTTCAGACTCGATGTATATATTAAAAGAGAGGCTGAGGTTTTGCTTGTTTGTTTGAAGAAGACAGGGGATTCCTCTTTTGTACATGAGTTTGTTATCCTACGAATTTAGCCAGTGGAAACTTGAGACTGTCTCCACAAAGGTCAGATGACTTATATTCCACAACACAAGCACAGGGGAAACTAAATAGTAGTGTGTAGGACAATATGCTGTTAGATATATGAATGACTTAGAACATACATCTTTGGCATGAATACGTCTACTTTTGGTGTTCTTGTGAGAAAAAACCCCAGATACAGTACATAAGGACAGAACATAATAGGGCCCGCACTGCCAGAAGACACAATCTCTAAAATGTATGTAAAATGTAGTTAGACCTTTGCCTTTGTCATCAGTTGGCCTCATGTTGTTATGCCACAATGCATATCCTTTTGGCCCTTTGGTGGATTACATTCATTTTCTATGTTGTTCTTGTACAAAAAGCTTTCAGAGACACCCCTGAACTTCATTCTTGTTCCACATTCCTGAACCTGACACCCTGCTAGGTATGAGACTGGAGATTGAAACACCACAAACCACAAACCCTGGCTTCCTGTATGCAAAAAAAATAAAAATAAATAAAAGCCCAGTGAAAGGCACTCTGAGCTGCTGGCTTTGTTACTCATTGTTGTGATGCTGCCTCTGCTTTTCAAAGTATCCTTTACGTATAGATCAATCATTCTGCCATGGCGTTATGCTATTAGTATACACTCCAGGTGTCTCTTGATATTTTCATGATTTTTAGTGTTTATTCCATACAAGGAGTCAATTTGTTAAGTTCCTTTAATGTTCAAGAACCTTGAAAAAATGTGAAGTTGTAACAGAACTGTGTTCATAGGTGAACATACTTTACACAACATCCATCTTCCTGTCTTCCAATTTCATATACAGAATACCATAGCACAAGATTTATCAAACACACCCAAACCCAGACCCCCGAGGAGTTAGGCATCTTTCTCTCTGCTCTTAGCTGAGCCTCCCCCTCTTTGGGACCCCGAGCCTGCACATGTGTAGGTATTGCTATAACTCAGCTCATAAAACGCCACAGTCCCATCTGAAAGTGGTTAGCTGTTGAAACACACTAGCAGCTTCAAAGCTCTGATCCAGGCTCGGCAGACAGCACAGGCCTGGCTCTCCTTCTGCACATCGCATTCCTCTTTGATGGGGGAATGGCTGCAAACTTGCATTTGTTACACAAACCTTTTCCCATCATCAAAACCCTCAATGGGTCTCCATTAAAAGGAGGTGGTTTATTTTTGTCATGGGTGGTAATTTTCAGGGGGATTTAATTCAGGGGAAGAATGACTGCAGAATGATTATATTTAGGTTACTGTTTAGGAGAAATAAGAAATCTGCTGTTCTCACATTCTGCACTGGTGTATTTATAAACCGAAACACCTTTTGTGCTTTTTCTATATGTGACAAAAAAAGGGAAGGAGAGGATGAAACAGTGCTGAAAGAGGCCACTGTTCTCATTTCCTCTGAAGGCAGCCTTCTTTTCTTCCCCCACCCATTTCTTTCCTGAGCCGTCCACTTCAAAAGCTGACCAGGCCCTGTGTGTTTCATGTAACTTGTTTACCTAAAGGCTTGTTTCAAATAAACAGCACTTCTCCTTGAGATGCCTCCCCCCCTCACTGAGAGCCTTTCAGAGACACCATCTGCTTGTAGGATGTGCTTCACTAAGAAAACACGCTCTTCTAAATCTGGATTTTGTTTCTAATATTGCAGCTGAGTGACATTTGTAGCATGTAGCTTCACCAAAAGTTTGCACTGAACCAAAATGTGTTAAAACTGTGTTAAAAAGACTTAAAAGTTTGCTCTTAAAAGTCTGTTTGTGGTACAAACAGTAACAGTGAAGGTTTTAGGCAGTAGATTTGCCTAAAAATGAATACAGCTCAGGCATAGCAGTTCTGCAAGATCTTTCTCTATGACCACCAGCGCCTACTTCTTCATGTTGATAGGGGTTGACTGATCCTATCACGTCAAGAATGCCAGTGTATCAGAATATCTAAACTTTTACCCCCAGTGTCATGTGCACAGCTTTGAGAATGACTATATCCTGGCAGAACCTGATTATCGTACAACTTTTAAGGTATTATTGCACATCAGCTCTTCTGCTTTTTTAAAGCATATATCGTCTTTCAAGGACTTTTATCAAACATCAAGTGTCGCACTAAGTGCTTTTAAGTGGACTGCCTCCAGACGTGCTGTGTGATAAAGAACAAGACCCCATCAGACTGTTTTTACCTGAGATAAGATAAGAATATACTAGCAACTAAGCTAAGCTAACTGAGCCCATGTTTAAATGCTCTTTCACATTGCCTCACGGTCCTGGTTTCCAGTAAGTATGGCTGTGAAAGCAGCCGTTTTCTGTGCGCTCTGCTGAGCTGCCCTCTGCACCATTGCCTTTTGATCTCTGTTTGTGCCATGGATGAATTACGTTCCAGAATTTCACACTGGGGAACAGTGTTTCAGACACACAGCTAGTCTGTCAGGTCACTAATGTGCACACATGGCAGCTTCAGTCCAAAAGGAAGAAGCACAGATGTGTCAGTCTAGCAGACTGTGGCCTCAAAATCTCTACTTGACATATTTTTGTGATGTGTCACAAATAAAAAATGTTATTCATTGTTTGCACTATGAGGCTTTAAAATTATTGTGGTGTAGCTATCTTTTCAAAAAATATTCATCATACCCTCATTTCCTTTTTAGTTTTTTGACCAGTCATTTTCTTTGAGAATAATTCAACAGAAATATGAATGAGCTATGCATGATTTTGGTGCATCAGTTACAGTAATTGGCTGATGTACTACTTTCTTTTTCTCATCTGTTCATCTGCAGCTTTTCACTTTGTCCCCTTTTTCGTGTGAAGTTGTGTATCATATGCCAAAGCATTACAGCCATTGGCCCTTTGCCAGTAGTCTGTTTTACATATCCAGGCTTCCTTCACATCATCTGAACATCATGGAGTCTCTTTTGCTTCCTGTGCCCAGCAGAGTGTATTTTTAGGAATCCTCAGGAAAACACTTGGTTTGACCCTGGGATGACCCACTGTCCAGTTCCAGGAGTGTGAGGAACTTCACAGCTTGGAATTAAGCCTGTTCTCGCAGTGTCAAAAATTCTCGTGGTCTTTGAGACTGGCAATCCTGACTGGCTGAAGGAGACAGTCAGAGAGAGTTAAACTAGGTTCATGCTTGCTGTAGTGTCCCCGGCATGAGGGCTCGCAAGTCACAAATGTCGTCATCATTTTGATGTATATTGTGTTCAGCGTGAAGTTTCCGCTTGGTTGTACACTTCAAAAGTTTTAACTAGGCGCCTGCTGCACCAGCAGGCTTTTCAGACATGTCTGCCACAACTAAATTGAGAAGTAAAATTATGAATTCATTTTACTATTAATATGTTCCAGGATTAAATATCTACATTTGAGTAAATATATTGTGAGCTGAATCAAATTGTTTTACAAGATATTCAACCTTTTTAATCATTGTTTCATTAGAATATACATTTGCTGTAACAAACAACGCAGTGAGCATAAACGCCTTTGTGCATGCTTTTAGCTTGTGCTCTGTGTGAGGTGGCCCATATCACTGTGTCTTGCAGAAGTATAAAACAAAGCTTTACACAACAACACACATAGAGACAGAAGATAAAAGAGGTGCAAGCGCTTTAAATATTTAGCAGCTTTTTTTCTCCATGTCAGATTCAAGATATTTAGTGTCAAGAAATGTGCAGCAGTCTGCAAAGCCAAGACATTTCTCACCCAAAGCCTTAAATATTTCATAGTTACAAGGAACAGTGCCAATTATGCAAACAAGCAATGTCTCCTGGGACCTGAGGTTTGGCAAGTGCCATTGTGAATAGTTAGGCCATTGGGGATGAGTTATTAGGGGCTCTGCCTATGTGCCTGCCTGTCTACCTTGGTTATTTGTTGCATCCTACTGCACAGAATTCTGTATTTTGGCAGTCTGTGACCAGCAAGCCTAATTCTCCCTGAGGGCTGAATGCAATAAGAGTACAGTACAACAGCCGCTCGTCTCTGTTTGCCCGGTGTGCCTCACAGATGGATGTGTTGCGAGTTCATGCTACATTACCGGCTAATTGGTCACGGCTGCAAAAGCTCCTCTTATCATGGTCAGTCATATGGATCTGTACTTCTCTGTGTAAGTTATCCATAGGGAGCAGCAACTACTGGATGGTAGAGCTGTGGCTTTGACCCTGAACCTGTTCTCATCCTGCTGGGAGACATGTTCAGGAAACCAGCATGCAGCTCTTCCACCCATGCCTCAGATTTAAGTGAGCAGCCAAAAAGTAATTGTGAGTTAGACAGCAGCATCATTCAAGTGTGTACTCCAGTGATTCCCAACCAGGGGTACTTTTGCGTGAAAAGCTAAACTGACTCAAATAAACTCTGTTAACTTAAATATAAAATAAAATTGTAATTTGATTTTATATTATATCCACATATTTGTGTTAAAGAGGAAAATATACAGCCACCCAGGATTACATAATAGGTGTTTAAGCTGCCCATCAACCAGTTGTCACCACATATTGCAATTGAAGTAAGTAAAAACTTGTTAGCAAAAGAGCAGAGAAGTTGAAATGGGTAGCTGAGACGCAACAAGTAATGGATAAATGGTTGTAATAGTTTAAAATAACCCTTCTTGCACAACGCCTGATACTTTTAAAGTGGAAGGATGCTGCCCTGCCCCCAGTGTCCCACTGGATAATGGATGCGTTGTCTAATCTGAAGCTTGAAAAAAGTCAGATGTACGCTAAAGGGTTCTTAAAAGAAATTCATCAAAGTATAGAGAACTTTTTTTTTCGATAAACCCTCAACTCTGGTACAGGAATAAATGTTCAAATTATCATGTCTGACGTACCTGGATGTGCCTCTGTTTCACTGCCTAATGTGCCTTAACGACTTTTTACATTTCAACTTCATAGTGCAATGCTAAGTGCCGTGCGTTCGGCCTTTGCATTGGGTACGTTGTGATATTTTTGCATACTATGTTGCACATTCCTATAATAAATGATATGACTCTCATTCTTGCGTGACAGCAGGGGGGGTTGGATATGTTTGATGTGTGGTGGGAATGTGTTTTTTTTGTTGTTGTGCGCTTAATCTACGTATAATGTAAAATTCAATAAAAAGAACTATGAAGAAGAAATAGTGAAATACTGTATAAATAAACTCTTAAAATAGCTAACTGTACTGTAACAACTTTAGAAAAGTTTGCTAAATATATGGAATAACAGTTGAAATTGTTTAATAGTCATGGATAAATAGTTGAGCCTCTGACACTAGCAGTACAATTGCAAACTTGATTTGACTATAGGAACAAATTTGAAACGAGACGGGTGTTGTTGATGAAAAAGGTACTAGAGCTCATCTGATAGGGCTGAGGGCGTACATTCGACAAAAAAGATTGTGATCCACTCTAAATGTAAAGCTTTGGCAATGTTGCTGCTCTTCCACACTGGCGCGCAGCTGTCCTTCCCCAACATAGTTTGTTTACATTTCTCAGTCACCCACAGGAGCACTGAAAGGCTTGTAGTTCCACCAGCCTCCAACCACAGAGCCTCGCCCCTATGAACTGCCAGAGCTGGTTTTCAAAGCTGTGACTTAAATCCCTTACAGCTTAACAAAACGAGCAGTGAAAACAGTGGTGTTGGTGGTTATCTCACAGGTGAGGGCAATTATAACTGACATCTCAATACTTGAGCGACAGCTAGAAACCTGACACTAACTACAGTACACAAAAAGCACCCTCACTGGTGAGAGTGATTGTGTTGAAATGCTTTGTCCAGCAGAAGCAGACAAGGTGGAGAGTGCTTACAAAGCTTTGTTGACTTCTAACTGACTGACACCCAGTTTGAAGAGTCGACTTATACTATATCTCTGGCTATATGAGGTCATTGCAGCTGATCAGTTTCAAATGCTACTCTGCTGGACACTTGTGGAGAGTACCTACATGTGAGAGGTGAACTTGCTTTGGACAGTAATGTTATTGGCAATTCAGCCATCTCACCCACAACCTGGCATTCTCAGATACACCGTGTTGTTTAAAGAACCTGTGGAATGTGGAACAAATCCCCTCAGCTTTATCGGCCTGGGCACGCTCCCCATTGGCCTAGCTTAAGAGCCGGGGGCCTGCGCGGGAGCTTACAGAATTTCACATGGAGGCCAGAAACAGAGGAACATCCTGTTTGAGTCTAACCGCCTGTCCCACACTAGCTTTGATATGCCGTCGCCTTGTGTACTTGCTGCTTACTTGTTTTTCAGGGTGTCTGAAATCCTGACTCTTTATTTCCTGTCTAGTTTCCATGTACTTTATTTTTTTTTTTTTTACATGTCTGGTGGTGCAGTATATAGTACAGTTTAAAGCTGAAAAGATAAATAAGTCTGGAATAATAATATATTTTAGCATACCGCAAAAACATTTGCTGGGTTTTGGACTGTTGGTTTTGTAGATAATTAAGACATCACCTTGGGCACTAGGGAATTGTGACAGGCTTTTTTTCAATTCTCTGACATTTTATAGACTAAACATCAATCAGTTGAAGAATCAAGAAATAATGTTTGATAGAGTCAGTAATAAATGACATTGCTACTGGAAGTTAATTTGCAATTATTTAACAGAGTAAGTTAATATAGTTTTGATTCTTACATGCATAACTATAATGCCTCATCACAAGACATGTAGACTTGAGACATGGGCTGAATCTCAGATCTCTTATTTGATAGCTTCTCGTGCCTCGCTCCTCGCTTGAACCAG
Source organism: Etheostoma perlongum (assembly GCA_026937815.1). Taxonomy (NCBI): domain Eukaryota; kingdom Metazoa; phylum Chordata; class Actinopteri; order Perciformes; family Percidae; genus Etheostoma; species Etheostoma perlongum. The sequence continues at coordinate 15,891,528 of CM049376.1, forward strand.
AAGTTGTTCTGGCCCTCCTTTGTGAAGGCCGTCTCAAAGCTGTTATTCCAGTCCCAAAGAGAGAGGAGGGAGGAGCAAGGACAGATCTCCAAGGAGCTATGAGCGAGGATACACAAGAGCAGCCTTTTTGGAAGCTGTGCGGCTTAAATGGCGCAGGAAAGGATGTCTCATCCTCATCCCTTTAAAAACACGTTTCCATGTTTTCTCTCTATTTGCATGATTTCCTGAAGGGAAGCATGGATCCAATTTAAGAGAACTGAAATTCAGCCTGGGACATGACTACTGTGAGACTGTTAAAAGAACCCCTTTTGCTAAAATCTTTGTTTGGGTAGATCTTTGAATGTTTGAATGCATATAACACTCAAACATATGACATTGGTCATATATAAGTCCATGCAGAGTTAGTACCTCTGAGTTAAGGCAACATGCTCTTTGTGGTGCAGTCATAGTGTGTGTGGCACCACATTTTAAACTTTACTTTAGTTTTTTGTGTTTCACATAAAGTGAACCATGAAAGCCACTTTGTGTTTTTCTCTTTCCATTGAACTGAACACCAAATTGTGTTATGATCTACTACCTCTATAATTTAATACATGTGCCTAACCCAGATTCATGAGTGAGATTCTAGTCACTAGTATGAAGCACATGGTTTCCAAGTCCCTACAGTAGCTGCCTGTGTGACAGCTGAGAGGAGGGCAGCCCGATTACAACAGAATCCTATCAAAGCCCACTTTAATGAAGGCAAGATGATTACAACACCGGTGACAGATGCAGGGTGGTCAGCCAGTGATGCTAATCTTTGTTTATGCCATCCATCAGGTCATAATCAAAGTGAGAGTAAGATCAGTAATAGGTTGTGGAGGGGACTGGAGGGGCATACAGAGTTTAGGAGATAGTCTCCACTGATTGAAGGCAAGTGGGTGACTTTTAGTGGTTTACATGCTGCTCTTACATAGACAGGCAAGCATGCTCATCTCTCCCCAGCTGTTGTTATACTAGGACCGAAGAGGCTTCGCCCAGTGATTCATGTCCTGCCAAGGAAGAGGTTTTGCCTCCTGTTTGACCTCAGAGAGAGTCCTGCTACCCTGAAAGGGACATATCTGGGCCATCTTGGGTCCAGTCCAGATGACAGGATGGCATTCTGCTCTGATCTCATTTCCATTCATAGAAAGACATGTCAAGGCACATACATAGATACAATAATCTAATTAGTGTACAAAGGCAATAATAAAAAGTAATGGCAAGGATTCAAAAGGTAAGGTTGAGGCTGAACGTGAAACCCAGCACTATATGCAGTGCTGTTAGTTTTAATATTGTGCTTTAATACTAGCCGAGGCCAATCTGCTCTGTTGACTCTGAGCACCATAATTACCCTGACTTGGACTGAAAGCTGACGCCTTATGAACTAGAGAGCTTTCTGTTCAGCCATTAAGAGAGGCCAACATAGTGTTCTTTTACTGTCTTGCAAGAGAAGAGACAGAAGTTGTGCAACTGGCCTTCTCTCTTAAGCGCCCCAAATTTTCAGCCCCTTCCCTCCTCTCTCCACCCCTCATCTCCCTCTCTTTTACTTTGCCTCTCTTCAGCGTAACCACTCACATCTGGTTTTGAGTCAAGGCCAGGTTGGTTTCTTCTGGAATGGAGGGCTTTTATTTCTCAATGGCCCCACTCCCTCTCCAGTTTCATTTTGTGGGAAAGAGTATGTAGTTTGTTTACGAACTGGTGTTCCTTTCTTTATATTGATTCTACTCAATTCTCATTTTCATCATTAGAGGACCCCACAATCATCCCCAATCATTGACCAATTGTTGGTCAGCTGGTGGTCATCAAGGCTTTACTGTGGCGCCCTCCTAAGTGTCAGTTCCAGGTGACTTTGTATTTCTGGAGAACTCTCACTATTAGCCGCTCAGTATTTGTCTCCCAAGACACTCTCTTCATCAAATTACAGAAATAACTGAGATTGTTGGTCTGGTTTGGACAACAAACTGCACAGATACAAAAACAGAATTAAATGTACACCTATTGCAGCCTATTTTAAATGTTTTAAAACTAATTACACTTTTATATAAAAGTATCTTAAGTACTCCAGAAAACCACATAACTTAAAGTATATGAGGATTCTGAGGAAGCATCCAGAGAGTATCCTGTGTTTGTATTTTTCCCAGCATATGTTTGTACTTGGATACGCATACAGACATCTGATCAAGTTGCCATATTTCGTACCCCAAGGCCAGAGGAACTATGCAAACAATTTTCATGATAGCCTCCCCCTGTATTTGAAGATGTAATTTTCAAAAATCAGTTGTGCATCGTAGGGTTTGAAGAATGGACTAAAAGAAGTGTGTGTACTTATATTTAGGGGGTTAACAAGAAGAGGGGGATGTGAGAACAAAGATGTGCAGTGTTTTCCAGCGGGAGGATGGGTGGTAGGCAGGCAGAGAGAGAGAAAGAGAGAGAGACTGCTGGGGGATGTCTGATGTCACCTGGTAGGGAGCTATGAAAGCTTCCCCTGGTTACCCTATCCCACATAAAAGCCTGGCAGTAGGCTGAGGCTTTAGGGAAGCTTGGCACAACTGCTGCATTAAACAGGAATAAACATCACACACCACTCTGTCTGTCTCTTATGTCAAGGCGTCTGGGAGACTGTTTACATGGAACCCAGTCAGTGCATATTTTCAGTGCACTTCCAAAAAAACAAGAAAACAGAGATCTAATACCTTATGATCTTGTCATTCAAGTCTAAGCGTCCATCCCACACATGCAGTTTTCCATAAGTCTCCCCCACACCTAATATCACACACTGTGTAGATTTGTATATCACAAGCTTTAGGTGGAAAAAAGGAACACTTTGCTCTAAAATGCTACGCATTTGCGTAGCCTACAGAACAGTTTGTGATCTGATAGTGAAAGAATGAGAGCAGCTAGATGCCAGAAAGCAGTTAATTACACATGTGGTGGGCAGATTTGAGCCTGACACTGTGGGCGATGTGGATGGCGATGCCATGTGTTTAGACGTTAAACTGCAGACTGCGGTCAGACCCAACCTTCTCTCTCATTAGCTCCCCCAATGGATGTAATGAGCTTGGAGGTGGTGGTGGTGGTGGTAAGGGGGAGCCATGTGTTCAACTCAAGCCCTGCTGGTCCCCTCCTTGTGCACACAGCAAGACGCCTCCTGATATCAGAATTTTAATTAGAGACAAGGTTCACTTTTAGCAGGTGGTTGATTGATTTCTTTCATTATATTTAACGCTGAATCCTGTCTTCCATTTAGAGGTGCTCATACCTTGCACTGCTCCCTCATGGGAACGAGGATGAGAAGAATCAATGGCTGTCTTTGAAGTTCCTCTGAGCTGCAGAACCGTTTGTCAGTGTGAACTCCCTCTTCCTTACACACTGCCCTTCATTAAGGAGCTGCGCTACAAAGAGGGGAGATAAAAGCATCCAGTGCACAAAGGAAACAACAACTTGGCTGCAGAAACCACAAATGATGGAAACTATGTTTTTTTTTGTGTAGGGATGCAAATACATTTGTCTGGTTTCTAGGGTGTGTATTTGGTGATTAAAGACTGCAGCTTGTGTGGGGCCCAGGGAGCAGGACCAGTTGTCTCCACCTTTCCCAGAAGCCTTTCAGAGTCTGTATAAACCCATCTCCAACTCTCCCACTGAGCACTCAAGGACCAGAGTAAGCAATAGATAGGCCATATCTCCCCTTTAACAAACCACATCCTCTTCTGCTTTTACTCTTATCTGCTTTTCTCCTCTCTCATCTTTGTTCTTCTTATCTTTCCTTCCCTCCTTTTACCCTTTGTGCCCTCTTTCCTCTGCTCCTTTCTTTCTTCTTTATTCCTCCCGCTTATTTCCTGCCGCTCTCCTGTTTCCCTCTCCTCCTCTCCCCAAGGCTCACCTCCCATTCTTTTCGCTGTTTTCTACCCAAGTGTCTCTGGTGGGCAATTTGCAGAAGGTGTCCGAGCCTTGACCCGGAGACTCAACCCGCCCCCCATTTCCGCGGTGAAGGTCACAGCCAGATTACAGGCGGGAGGTATCATCCTCTGAAGTGAGGAATAATCACGGTCTCTGAGATTGTTAAATAGAACCACAGGCTCTGGCGCTGTCATTACTCTGAAAATGAGGGGTAGGGGAAGGGAAAAGGGGTGCTTGTTCACCTAAACACATGCAGATGTTTAGACTCTCGCTTGAGCCTCGGCTCTGTTGAAGGTACATGGAGTTCTTTTGTTTTCTAGCATCTATCTGTTTTTTATTTGTCTCGTTTCACTGGGCCTCCTTGATTCAATCTGGTGGGATTTTATTTCAAAGTGTGTGTGGAACAGGACTGAGATGACGTAAATAAGATGAATCATTTGTTAATATAAAATACTTGTGGTTTAGGGGCTGTACTGCACTTAATTTTCATTGTTTCCACAATCCTGTTGTAATTAAAGAATGGCTGTGTGCGCATGGAGACCATTTTGCCTTTGCCTCAGCATGCCTCTGCATTAGCACGTGTGGGATGGTGATGAACACATTGTGGTTCTGTTTTATGCAGGATATACTGTAGATTATTCACATATGACAGCAGAGCTTTTTCCCTCTTACACCCATTTGACCTGCTTTTGTTTTATGGCTATGGAATTATGTATTTAATCAGTTCCATCCTATCTGCATGGAATTTTCCATCTGGCAATTATTCTCCATTCAAAATAAATACACACATGTTGCTGAGAGCTCTTTGTGAGGTTTGTTTTACATAAACCAAACTTCTCAGAGTCAAGTTTCAATGAGAAATACAACAAAACCTTTCCCTAAACTCTGGGCTTTTTCTGTCAAACTCTTCACTGAGTTCCATGTCAAACAGAATGAGAATAAACAGGTTGGCAGAGAGAGAGAGAGAGAGAGAAAGAAAGAGAGAGAGAAAGAGAACCCAGGTGATGAAGTGCATTATGGGTTTTTTGATGGATGAGAGGGCTCCGTTAGAAGGGCTTGGAGAAATCTTGAAACCTCGGCTTTGGCTGCCCTCCTCATGTCCCAGACAGTGAAACACAATAAGCGTGCAGATGTTCAAAGTGTTTGGCCGTGCTGGAGCCTCCAGCCCTCCTCTCATCTGAGTAGGAAATGCTTTAGCTGGAACTGTTTGTTTTCTCTGTGTCTGTGGTCTGAACTGTAGATTCACTTACATCTCTGACCCCCCCCCCTTCTCATTTCTTTCCTTGTCTCAGGGATTTCCAAATGGTGAGCTGAAGGAAGGACAATTCACAGATCAACACTGTCCCCTAGAGGGTAGGTTGAGAAGGGTGTCTTCTCACTCATTGATAAGCTTCACGCTGAAACAATGCTTGAAAAGTGTATGCTGCAAAAACAATATATTAACATACTTACTTTGTATGATAGATGAACATGTATGTGCCATTAGTAGGTATGATTACTTTCATAAAACAACCCTAAAGCACGTGTATCATTGTTTGCATTTATTATTCATTTTAATTTGTGGAAGCAGCAAAGTTATTTATCAAGATAGTTTGGTTTAATTTTTTCTTGGGGAGCAGTTTTCATTGGAAATGAATGGGCTGTTGGGTGGGAGTTTGAGATTTTCTAGTGTAACTAACTGAACCACACAAAACTGTGCCCAATTTCTGCAAGGTTTTTTTGTGTTTAACTAACTCAAATGTGTCCTCCTGTGTTTACAGTGGTTCTGCCTCCAGAGAAGGCAGAGGGCTGTGAAAGCTACCTGCAGTACCTGCACTCAGAGGATGGAGTGCGGGAAATACTTAGAGATTCGACCAAAGCTCCCGGGGAAGAAACGCATCAGTCTGGATGTAAGCGATTATATGACCTGGCATAATTGCAATGCCATAATGCGGTTGAGTTAACAATTGCAGTACAAGTGACATGTTTATAACATCAATATACAACAAATGGTTGGCACAGGGACTCATCTTGCCACCAATAGGTCCAAGGTTCTGACCCAGGCCAGTTATTCCAAAACCATACAGCTCAGGTGAAATGGGACTCTAAATTACTGATAATAATTGTGTGTTAGCTGTGTGATGGTTTGATAACCTGGGTCAGAAAAAGGTCAAGAGACCTGAGTGTGAAAATAGTTTTTTTGTGGGTGCCTGGAGAGCTCTGCTGGTACAGCTGGCACCTTACATATCATTCCCCCCTCTCTTTCCCCTTTAATGTCTCCAGCTGTCCTGTCAAACAAAGGCCTAAAAATGCCCAAAAAGTAATCTTTAAAAAATGTAGTTTTGTGTTATAGTGAGGGACAATGATTTAAACATAGGTAAAGAAATGAATGCATGGTGGGTAACCTTGGTCCTAGCCGCAGCTGTATGCCTTCGCCTTGTGCACAGAACATCTGTCTGTATGTTGATACTGCATGAGACCATATCCTGATTGAATTTATGGACCAATAAATAGAACAAATAGATTGTAATGTTTAGACTTGCATGTTTAAAATAAATGCTTAGATCTGCCCTTTGGTGATCACTCCTGGTTATGTGAGCTGAGAAGATAATATAGAACCATAAAAGGCTGCCTTTCTCCCAGGGGTCTCCTCCCTTGTAAATGCACACTGCCAGTGTCAGCTCTCCACCATGCCACCAAACCATAAGGTTACATGTACACTTTTTGTTTTGCACAGGAAGTATTTAAATGGACTTGCTGATAAAGTACATGCTGAATTTATGTTTGTTTGATTTGATTGTGATCAGAGGCATAGTTTCATAAATAAAAATTCTGATAAACAGTTAAGTCCCATGGAGAATGTAGGAAAACAATACTCATTTTCTATGTAAAAACATTTATGAATCAGACTGAAGACAACGACTGTAAAGATTAAATGCTGCTGGATATTTGCATCCACAGGACCTGGAGTGTGATGTTTCTGTGGAGGATGACAACCGTCAGGAGTGGATCTTCACGCTTTACGACTTTGACAACAGCGGGAAAGTTACAAAAGATGTGTGTTTATTAGCTTTCATGCCTTTCCCTGCAGTGATGCTTTTTTTCTATTGGTGCTCCTTAATGTGCCATGTCTTCTTTATAGTGATCATCTGTCCTTTCAACTGTACTAACTGTGTTTTATCTGTCACTATAGGACATGTCCAGCCTGATGCACACTATCTATGATGTGGTGGACGCCTCTGTGAATCACTCCTGCCATAATAAGAGCAAGACTCTGCGTGTCAAACTGACCGTCACTCCAGAGCCTGGGTGCCACAGAAGAGAAACAGGAACAGGTACAGTAAATGACAACTTAAACAGCATCCTGCGACATGATTTATTATCCCAATATGCTGTGAGCCAACTCAGCATTTCCTGCATATTTGTGGATTGTAGATGATGTGAGGTTTTTGCAGAAAACTTGTCAATCAACCATTGGTGTCATTAATGCAACGTCTTTTTTTCTGTAGATTGTCAGATGTTTTGATTGTTCCTCTGTTAATGTCATAACTTCTTTCACTCAAAATGGATTTCCTCTGAAGGCTTTTTTGGTATGGGTTGTGTAAAACAGCAAAAGCAGCAAACTGTAATGGTGCGGGTGGATTGACTGTAAGTGTGGATGTCGCTGATGCTTTCCTGGTCTCAGTTCTTGTATTTTACCCCTCCAGATCGCTGTCACCAAGAGGAGGGGCGTTCGGCTGACAAGCGGCTGTCCTCCTATGTCAGGTCAGTACACATCAAGTGTACTTTGCTTAGAGGCTGGCCTGTGTGTGTTGTAATAATTCTTGCAAATGAATTGTGTAAATAATTGACAGTCCACTGATCCTGAGTGTTTTGCTCATTTTTAGCAGCAAAGGGCAGAGCAATGAAGTGCAGGCCACCGATGGTCAACATTACTGCGTGGATGAAAACACAGAGAGGAGGAATCACTACCTTGACCTGGCTGGTATAGAGAACTACACCTCTAGATTTGAAGGTAAGTGTCTTTTTATTGTGTTTTAACAGCCTGCTTGTTGTTGACTCAAATTTTCTATATTATATTACAATGACAGGTTAAGAGTTGACTATGTAGATGCTGAGAGGAAACAGCAGTTTAAAGTACAGTGTTATAAATCACATTTGTATAAACCAATGACCCTGTGTCTGTTGCCTGTCCTTCAGGAACCACCCCTCCCCAGGAGGCTCATGTTCGGAGCTCCCAGAGCCAGAGCCGCTCACGCTCCCAGGAACCAGAAACCCAAGTTCTTCACCAGCGCCGCTCACAGGTCATCAGCGATAGCTACAACCCTATGGAGTCTCGAAGCAAGGGTACACATTTTGTCAAATATCCCAAAGGAACCTACAAGGGAGGCGGAGGGAATAACGGGGGTGGCGGAGGTGGCAAATCCACTAAATGTCACGGCTACCACCCGCCTCTGCAAAGCATGCTGCACAGTGGCAGCGCAGCAGGACATGGGGGTCAGGATGTGTACCACTTGCCGCACCAAGTACAATCCTCCGGCCACCACCAGCACCCTTTGCAATACAGTCACAGCAAACGCCTTAGGGCAAAAGCCCGGGAGGCCATGTCCCCATCCAAAACCCCACTGATGCCTCAGTCCCACCCCCAGCAGCAGCCCCCTTTACTACCAAGCCTGGAGAGAGAGCAGGCGTCCAGTCCACCTGGGAGCCCAGGGTTTATGGTCCCTGTGGTCCAGCGTCACGAGCACCACCATCACCATGAACACCACCACCACCACCACTACCACCATTACCATCAGACATGACTGCGTTCAGTGTGCAGTGACTGAAACTGTACAGGACCAACCACAACCAACCACACCAGTCTGAAGGACTTAACATCATCCCATGGGAGTGTTTCATGCTCTGTCCAGGATTGTTTTACTCAATTATTGCCAGCTATATACAGATATATCCTGAGATCAGATATACTGGGGAATCGGGTAGTGCGATGGCTGATGATATTGGACCGAAAGGATGTTTTTCTGAGTTACTGTTTAATAACAAAAGATGTGTGGCACAGTTTTTAAGTTTTTGTAGATTTTCTGCTGGGACTGCTGCGATCGTTACCCATGTTCAGTAAGGGTACAAGGAACAGATCAAAGGGGTTTTGAAGAGACATCCTTTCCCTCCTGGTGCTGTGGGTTGAAGTCCATGGAAGCTATTTGTGTCAGAGTAGAAGTGTTGTTCTGCATGAGACCTTTTCAAAATATGGATCTCAGGTGTAAAGGTGCTGCTGCTCTCGAGCGTTTCACAGAGGCTTTTTCCTCTGGGAAGCTTTACGTAGACTGAGGGGCTTCCTGTTGAGGGGGGGGGGTTATGAAATCACCACTGCCAGTTTTAATGCAAAAATATCTTGCTATATGTATAAAAAAATCTATATATGTAAACACATTTTTCTGTATATGCATATTTCATCATGGACATAATTATGCATATATGTATTTTGTCTTTTATATATTTTAATAAACATTATATAGTTCATTTATATTATTGCAGCAACAGATTGTTTATTTCTGCTCATAACACACTTGATTATGGCGTCTGCTGCCACTGTGTGGATAAAAACAGAACATCTACAGCACAAAGCCACTCAGTATTAGGTTAAGTTATTACGTTTTTTTGTTTACTGGTCATTTTAAAAGAATGGGAACAATTTGGAATCAAGGCTGATGTTTTTTTAGAATATTGATTCCATTAAAAAAACAAAGTAGTTTTAAATTATTGGATCAGACCATACTATCAATGACATGAATATACTGTGGGAACAGCAGCAACTTTCTACCAGTAATACAAATGCAGTGGTTACTGGATGGTGTCTGGCCCCAAAAGTGACTGTAACAGAAAGGCCTTATTTTGTTAAAGCATAAGTGTCTTGTGTTTCTTCGTGTTTGCACTTCCCTCTCATTCTCTGAGAAAAGAGAGTGTGAACAGTCAGTATAAGCTGATAACACAAAGTTGGGTGACATAAAGAGAGGTTTAACGCATGACTGTGCTGCATTTCCCTACAGGGGTTCATACTAATACTATGTCCCTGTTGTTCTGTATGCCAAGTACAGGGACACCTAGGGAATCATTTTCACACATGGTAGTGCTGACAATCTGCAGCATCTTGCCCCTTGTGTGTCAATTAGTTTGTGGTAATTTGATTAAACACAAATGTATTTAGTAATATGCACCATGTAAGGACAATATAAACTGAAATAGGAAAAATTAGATGAAAGACCTTTAAGACAGGGCTTCAAGCTGAAGTAATACTGTAGGACCAACCTTCTAATAGTTCAGTTGATATTATGCTTCAATTGTGCATGTTACCAAAAGCTGACACTTTGCATCTATCTATCTATCTATCTATCTATCTATCTATCTATGTCTGTCTGTCTGTCTGTCTATCTATCTATCACAGCGTGACAGTGAACCATCATGCACAATACCAGCACCCTGAAATGGAATTCAAATATCTTAAAAAGTTTATCTTTACCTCTGGGCTCATACACTCTTGCACGGTATTTGGTGTTTTTTTGCCTCTAACGTCTCCTTCCACGGCAATGGTTACGTTTAGGGTTAAGGGTTAGCTGCCTGGAAGGCGACGTTGGAGGCAAAAAACACCATCGAGCCTTTTGCACAAACCACCATGAACCTACTAGAGCACTGCAACTACTCACCAGGTCTGTCTCTGTGTCAGCCACTAGGTGGCAACAAATAGACAGCTATGGTACATACTGAAGGCCGACATCAGTCAAGTGTCCCTTGAGAGACTGTAAAGTTAAGAAGGACCACAGGCCAATCTTGGATCTGTAAAAATCATAAAAAGTGAGTTTAAAGAGGGCATCACGGTAGAGAAGCATAGATGCTCAGCCAACCTTTACCCCTGTATTCAAAGGTAAGTGTCTGATCCACATGTCAACAAAAGGGTTGCTCCATCAGCAAAACACAGGAACCTGTTACCTCTCTCACATTGACCAGACAACTGCTAAATCTGGTTATTAATTGACAAAGCAATCTCAACCAAGGTCCATTTAGTAGCTATTCTGGAGCATTTGATTACAACACATGATCTTCATCACGGGATGAAAAACAAAAAACTCCAAAACAACTTGTTTTATCAACTGCTGTGTCCAAGGGTCAAGAGTTCAATTTGAACCTCAACTAGTTATTAATTATGTTTGCAGGAGTTGTTAAAAGTTTGCGTACAGTGGGTTGTATAAAACACAATATTCAAACAGACCTAAAGTCGCATAAAATCGTTTATTTATTATTGTTTTACAAAATAAGTGTCGCTTACCAACGCGCTTTTGTTAATTGCCAGACGGGCACAGAGAAAGCAGCATTCCCTGCTTCGGTCGTCAGGGATTTAGGGAAGGACTAAATCCAAGCCCCGACTGAGACAAACAATGGCAGCTATGAAAGGCGAGGGGAGGGTCGGTCTAATGCAAATGTCCACTTTGTGCGCCTTGGAGAACCTGCACTTACACTGACAACTACCAACTTCCACCCAAAGTAAGTAGCCTATGTAGCATAGGCCTATTACAGACGCTGACTGTATAACAACTTTTAACAAGTTTTTTGGGGGGGTATTTGTCGCTGTATTATACATTCGCGGACCAAGTTCTTCCATGGAGGCTGCTTTGCTTAAGCAACAAATGGGATAGCGGAGCGCAGACGGCGTTTGGAGACAGGACGCTGCAGCATCTCTGAAATGTGCCAAGTGCACCTGCTGAAGGAAGAAACAGAGAGGTAGGAACCGTATGGTGTCCAAATACACGTGCAGCATCCCGATGTACTGTTAAAGTAGCACCCTATTTCCTAAACTTTCTCCTCCACTTCTTTATAGACGTTTTAATAGTCAAATAAAAATTCCCCATTTTGTTTGCATTCCCACGACTATGTTTAATTTCTCTGTACGAAGCTTACAGTGGAAAAAAAGCTCATTTAGTGCAGCTAAGCCTGTCTCAGGAAAACGTGATTATCCTCAGACCATCGATACGCTGGCTTTCATTCAAGACATGCATGAGAAAGGCTTTGCAACATAATAGATCAGTGGGAGCCTGTCTGCTTGTATAGTTGTGGGGCGAATGGAGGGGATTCCCACATAAATTGTGATATTTTAAAACAGAACATTTGAGGCAATAGTAGGCTACATAGACATGTGAGGTTGACCCTCTGCCGTTTAAATGCAGGCCAGAAAAGTCTATGAAAACATTTGGTTAAAAAAAAGAGCCAGCTCTTCTAACAAAATCTCCATAGCCTGCACTTTTGCAAGCGTTGATCAAAAAGTAATAGAATGAAATGCTACTGTAAAGTCCACGCATATCCCCCCCCTCCCTCCCCCCCACCCAGAGAGACATCAAAGCAGACTCAACATGAGGCCTTTATCTGAACAATTGTTCCATTCTACCCCGCAACCCAACCACCCCACAACCCCCTATTCCCTATTTCCACTTGATTAAGCCCTAAACTGAGCAAAGTTAAATCTGGGAGGGAAAATGGTTCACTAATTCTGACTCTCAAGATCTGACACAATAGAAGCAAGAAGACTGTTCTTTCTGTTCTAATTTAAGTCTTATTCAAGAAGTTGACAAGAGTTTTCTCTGCTGGGTTGAAAAACATATTGTTGGACAAATATAGACAGATGACGACAAAGAAGAAGAAGAAGAAGAAGTGTCAGACAACTGAAAGCAAACCATCAAATCATTTAGCTCCTGCTTGATTATTCTAGCCTTAGGATACACAGATGTATTGCTGCATACTATATACTGCATTAATTATAACATGAATACTGTGCATCAGTTGTGCAACAAAAGCAATGCACCTGATTGCACAGTATACTGAATACTGATAACATGTAAACATGCTATTTTGGCTGCGTTAGAATGTAAGCAACAAAATCATGCACGTGTAACGATCTATAAAAAATGCATGGGCAATAGTTATAAAGGCTGTTTATTTAGATGTGGACACTAGTTTTCAGGGATCGGTGTGAATGCCACCAATGCAGTTTATGACAATGCTTTACAATTCAGGTATAAGGCTCTGACAGCTGCCCGTTGATAACTCTTTATTGCTCTCTAGAAACCTCACTCTGCTACTGAAGCTCAGACATCTTCCAAGTCTAAACAATGCAGTTAAAATCCATTGCTCTCCATTGATTTTTTCCTGTATTTGTAAGCAGTTTTCTCTAATGGTGAGAGTACGCAGAAGCAGCCTGCAGACCACTGTACACATTCTCTGTGTTGTGGTGAGGTTGCCAGGCAATGTGAGTTTCAGGATGAAGGCTGCTCTCTCCATCTCTTTCTGTCTCACAACCCCCCACCTCTCCTCTCAGCTTGGCTCTCCTCTGCTGCATACTAATAGATGAACAAAAAGCTGATTACAAACAGGGCTGTCAAACAGATTATTAATATTCTTTGCTTTGTGGTCTGGTTTACAGGGGCAGTAGTTTATGGGAACGTCCTCTATTGTTATTTGTCATATGTATGGTTTTCACTAATTCACTGTGAAATACAGTGTACAGAAAGTCTACCAGTCTGCAGTTACTGTCAGGTGCATGTGTTTAAGTCCTTTTGTATTCTGCAGGATTGTTTTTATATATCTTTATGTCGTCCACCAGAGGAGGGCAGTATTTAAGTCCTGTTATGAAGCAGAAAACCCAGTAGTAGAAGAGTCAACCTACTTTTAACTGTTTTTGTGATGTGCTCTGATAAAATGTTAGTAAAATATCTTTGGGAGCTGCAAACACAAGAGACTATCTACTGTATCTTTGCAGGAAGGAATTATTACTCTGACAGCAACTCATAAACAGATGAAGTGAGTGTTAAGTTTGTATAAAAACAGGCACTCTCAATTGCAAAGCAACACTAACACCCCCCACAGTTTGCACAATACCACATCAGTGTATTGAGCTGGTCGTTTTTAGTAGTTTTTGGATTATTTTGTCTTTTTGTTTAAATAATAAGATCGATAATTGGTGTCTCTGTATTGATTCAGTATTGCCACAGAAAATATTGCGATACTATGCTGTATGTATTTTATTTCTGTCATTGAGGAGTTCCTCAAAGAACTCCTCTTCCTGATAGGCCCTATCCTCAAGAGGCCGGTATAATTAGAGCTATGGAAACAGGAAACACCTCGCCCTCCCTATCGTTTTCTCCCTCCTCTCTCTACTCCCTTTTTTCGCTCTGTCTCTCTCTCTTTCTCTCTCTCCCGCTCTTCTCAGATGTGCATTTATTTGTACAAATTATCAGGTGCAGAGACGTAAGGCCTATAATGAGTCTTGTGATGGTTATCACTGTATCTTGCATCCTTGCATTTACTGGAAATGAGGACATGGCTTGTGCATGATCTCTTCTCCTTCCAGAAAGTAATTAACAAGCTGCACATTCAGTTTGGACAATTAAGCAAAATTGCCTTTTTTTTGTGTTTTTTGATCAAAACTTGCAGCTATTATATATTATTATATACTATTATTATAAATTAAATTTGAGATTTTCTTCTTTTAGTCTATCTGTTGTCAAAATATTTCAATTATTAAAGTGGTGCCTAACAACTAACTGCCAAAAAGCACAAAGTAATTCAATTACAGTGATTAGAAAACACAGAAAAACAATCAAATACTTGGTATTATGACTTGATAAAACCCTTTAAATATTGGTCAACCAGTCGATTAATTAGGTAGTTCTTTTGAGCGTTAGGTGTCATGCTGTGGCAAATATAACAAATGCATGAGAAGTAAGCAGACATGTTTGTTTATATACATTTTGAGTTGCATGATGTGAATCGCTAATATGACATTTACTGTCTAAACCTCAACCCTCCCTCACTCTTCATCTTGACTTGCATCACAGTGCTTTGGCTTTGCATGCCAATGATTCATTTGTAGTGGATATTTGCACACCCTTGGTAGTTTAACCCAACGTCAGGGATGTAGAAGAGGGGCCTCTAATTTCTGTTCCTTCCTCAAAAGATTAAAGACCCTGTGGAGACCAGGTGTACAGTTCAGACCAAAGATTAGACACCCTCTGCACTGCACTCCGCCTCTGTGACAGTAAATAGTTTACTTTTGTTTTTGAAAGCTTCTGCTCTCTTTTTCGCTTTTCATTAAAAGGGGTGCACCAGCACGTCACCCAGTTCCAACAGTCGCTCCCTCTGCTCAGGCACGCAGAGTTGTTGAGAGAGAAGAGTCATCACTTTTTATTGATTCAGAGAAGTGGCTCCCACCTTTTCCCTTCCTTGTGTGGAATGCACACCTGGAGGTGTTTGCGGAGTGGCTCTAGTAATCCATATTACAATGCAGGCTGAAATCTGTTGCCATCAGGAGCATTCGAGGCAGGCTGCTCTGACAGGCACTAGATTGTCTCTACAGATCAGTGTGGCTGTGGTGCTGTTGATCCCCTTATTGTGACATTTATCTTTAATCCTTTTTTATTTTTATTACTGACATAATAGAGAGTCTACAGGGTTTTAATATGATCATAGTCTTTCTAATTAGCTGAAAAGGTGTCACAAATTATAGAACTGATTTGTAAAAATAATAAGATAACTCAATCAAAAGTTTGTATGCATTAAAGTCACCATGGATTGACAGAAAGCACAGGTAAAGCGCAGTTGACTAGACTTTGTTGACATGGCTTTGTTGAGTTGCACTGCTCTTGGTTCTCCCTACAGTGTACACATGAGGGAGATGGGTGCAGATAAAACGACTGGGTTACGCCCCGCCGAGGAATTGGGATGCCGGGGGGGTTGGGAAACTTTCTGCCTGGCTAGCCTTAATATTGTGATTCTCCTCAGTCAACAACGCAGTTTGTTTGATGGTACATGTCAGGTTCTTCCAGGACTTGGGGGCTGGTCCTCTCCTCTGGTTAGACAGCTGTCAGCCCTTCAGAGCCCAGAGAACTAGTAACTCCTCCATGTGTTGTTGGAGACTTCAAAGCTGTAGAGCAGAGCGAGGTGAGTGCTGATTTTCAAAAACAATTGCAACAACATTAGCTGGGATTAATTTGGATGTTGAACTTTGGGGCATTGTTCTGTCTAAGATTATTATTATTGTTATTATTATTATTATAAAAAAATACAATAAATGCAAAACAATACTGTCAAATACATGCATTATATGACACAGTGTAGTAAGTTAGTCTACAGTATTTTGTGGATGTATGTTTATACTGCTTGTTGAAACAGGTGCGTGGGTACCCAGGCAAGTCTGTGCAAGGATGGTAACATCTAACATTAGTGGCTTTATTAGAGGGAGATTTTTTTCATTCTTCTGCCCAACAGCACAGATTAGATTTGATTCCATGCAATAAGACATTAAAGGGAAGGAAAGCTTGATTACTCTAGTTTTACAAAAGGGATTACTTACTAAATAATATAAAATGTATGCTTTACACAATCAAATTTAGTCATACTTCACTGTTTGTACTGCAGTGTATGTATAATTGAGTCAGACTGAGCTTGTCCTCTCCTTGACTCCTTGATGATTTCAACTGTGGGAGCTGCTGCTGTAACTCGACCTTGCCTCTTCCAGCCACCTGTGCTCGCGCGCCCAGAGAAAACACTAGCTTTTGTATTGGAGTGAGATGTCCACACAGCAGGGGGACTAAGGTACATTAGGCAGCTATGACAGGTGGCGTGCTCTCTTTCTGTGCTTGAATATGGTTGGGCTGTTGGTGGAACAGCTGCACCACACAGCTGTGGAGGTGGGGGCAAATCTCATTCCTGACAAAGACATCAGAAAAAGAAAGACACTAAATTTGATTTGAGACACATTTTTTTGTGAAAGTGCAATGTATGCATGTCTCTCCATACAGATTTTGGTCTCTCTTTGCATGGCAGTGGGAAGCTGGGGGTTGGGGCGCTATGCGGTTGTTTGTGTTTGTGTAGCTGTGTGGATTTGTGTAGCGAGGTAATCAATCTGAATCCTGGAGCCTAAAGTGTGCAGCAGCACCACTGTGTCCGTCTGTGTGAGGAGGAACGGTTTAGTGTGTGTGAGCCTGGATGGTGATGTGATGTGAGTTCCCATGGTTGTGTGAGGCGGTCAGAAGGAGAATGATGACTTGTTCACTCTGTCCTCTGTATGGAACCAGCTTCTCAGTCTGATCTGTGAGTATTCAACTTCAACAATTTTGTGTGCCCACAGTTCCTCTGTATTAGTTGAACTGTGATTTTCTGCTTTTTGGAAGAATCAGATAGTGGAATTGCACTGAGAGACGGTTGACAGACTGTTGTGAGCAAGAAAGTATATATTTCTCAGACATTGACATTAATTGGCATCTTATTTGATAATCGGTTCATCTTTTAATTAATTTTACAAGCAACATTTGTTTTTCTTATTCTTGCATGATATTAAATTGAATATAATTGGTCACACAAAAAACTGTTTGGTACACAATGGATTTGCTAGACATTTTGCTGCTGTAAAGCCATATAAACTTAAATGACTATACAATTGTGCCATTACTGCCAAAATATTGCCACAACTGTCACAGTTTAAAATTTTATCATGCTGGAGTTTGAGCAAGAAAAGGCATAAAGTTTAAAGTTTTCATAACAGCTCTTGTTGGGTGGCCTGTGTGGCACGGTGAGGTTGGTACGAAGTGAGGTAGGACCAAGGTGTCACATTCCACAGTTTTGTGTGTGTGTGTGTGTGTGTGTGTGTGTGTGTGACCACCCATCTATTTACAACAGAGCATTTACTTTATCTAATCTTACTTAAATTTATGATATCACCTCCAATGAATTCCTTCATATTCTAGGTAAAGTTTGTTTGAATTTGTGCATCTGAATTAAAAAAAACTGTGTCTATCCTCCTCGCTTAAATCTGTCTTGTATTTTTATCTGTAGATATGACGATGAAAAATGTTAAAACTGCAGCTCTCATGTCTTCTGACTAATTTCTTTCCCTGATTGCTCTATCAGATGGGGTGCCACCCCTGGGACAGCCCTATCTGTTTATTCAGATCACATGAATATTGTTTACCAGAAGTCTGCGTAAACTAGGCTATTTTAAACCTCATGGTTGCTCATGGAAAAAACAGGAAAGGTTTAATTCCTGTAGTTGTACAAACATAGTAGTTTAACAGGAGCTGATGGATTACTGTACACAACTTTACTGCTGTCTTGATATGAATCAGAACATACTGTAGATTAGAACACATATCTGTGTCTTTAGCACAGGGGACATCAGCTCTGTGGACTAAATCACTACACATTTAAACACAAGATTCGGCTCCAGGATACTGATGTTGTTGACTGTTTATCCCAGTGCAGCAGGGCTTGATCCTGACCTAAATCACACACTGATGCCTCCTCTAGTAGCCTAAAAGGAACCACATGTCTACAGTCTCAAACAGGACATATAAAGAGGAGATAATTAGGAACCTACACATTTAATTTCTTTCAATCCACCCTTAATCCTTCAATTAATGTTTAATCTGATATTAACTGATATTGCAATTTACATTTAGAAGGTAATCATCCACAAACACATTTTTGTTGGGAGACTTTATAACAATTTTTTCTCATATAGCTTTTCTCCTAGGAATTGTTTTGTTACGATCATATGCATATCGGACTTTGCCAACTTTCGTAAAAGAAACTAAATTCATTGTGTCAGTCAACACCAAGTGTAAACCTAACATAGCAGTAGTACACTCATTAATACTTTTCTGTAATAATCTAACCACTTTTTGATCAAATTAAAAATCCTAAAATTTGAGATTGTAAGACTTTGGAGAACAGTTTAGTTTAAAATCAGGGTGGTCCAGGCACCGGCCATGGAACACAACGTTCTCAGCACAAGTACCTCGTGGGACCTCTGCTGCATGTCATTCCCTCTTACTTCCTGTCATCTCTCTACTGTTTGCTTCATTTATTTTACTTCAATATCTTAAAAACATAACTAACTCGCCACTTAGACAGAGCTGCAGCCTCGCTTCCAAAATTATACAGGGCTGACTAAAAATCTGCTTTAGTGGGCATCCTGCTGGCTCAGTTGGCTGACGCGGCTGCATCTTAGATGTGTGACAACCAGAGAGCTTTGTTGACTTCAACTTTAACCGTTTTGTTGCTCATGTGAGATGAGTAAGAATTAAAAAGAAGGAAAAGGAGAAAAAAAGGAAACTTAAAAGAAGACAAGCTGCCCTTAGTAAAACCAGTGCAGTGGAGAAAGCCAGGGTAGCGGAAATTATAGGGTGAGACATGGCACCAACATTATGTGACTTGGAGAGAGAGGAGTGTATATTTGCATAGTGCATATGCAATGTAACTGTGTTTCTGTTTTAAATAGCAGATTATACAGTAGCTATATACATAAGACTAAAGGTTGACCTACTATTTATGATCTTACCTCTCGGTTTACATTAACGTCTTTGCTTTTTGTGTGAAGTGCAAATGCCTCTGGATACTTTTGTCAACATGAGAACAGCTACAGTGTTTATGTGTGAGCACATGTGTGCTGTGTGACTGGCAGTGACAGCGTGTCGTTTTGTCGTCATCGGGTTATTTTGCATCAAGAATCTAGTGCTTCTCTCTAAATATAAACCAACCCAATTACCTATCCTCACTACTGTCTCTGTCTAAATGCAATCTACACATTTATTACACAAAGCATGCATTCTCACCGATCATGTTTTCCCCGAACAATGACTTCCTGTGTTTAGGAAGTTATGGGAAGGAGCTAACAAAATGTCACTTTGCTGGATTCCAGCGACAAAAACAGTTCACCTCTCCTGTGTTGTGTCTCGGTTAGGGTTTTCTTGTGATACCCGTTAGATGTCATCATCGAGGAATGTTAAGTAACGATATAATCAAGTTTATTGTTCCATGTTTTCAACATAAAAACACACTATTTAGAAGAGATTTTTAAAGACAAACAGTTTATATATTGTTTTTAGAGGCAATGGGTTTTGAAGATGTCATATCTGTCTTATGTACCAGGAGGATGGCCCACATATGTCAGTGGTTTCTAAGGACCAGTTAAAGAATTGTGTATTCCCTTGCCAATATTTAAGGGGAACGCTGTTGTAGTGAGGGACCTGAGCCACCAATCCTATGCTGATGTCTTCCTTTCTTTTTCCTTTTGAAAAGCAGCAGAATAAGCTGAAACCCTAGTCCATTTGTATTGTCAGGACAAAGAGAGACCATTGTGGCAGGAAGGGTGGAGGGGAGCTGCCGGTGGAGGTAGGGTGCAAGGGGTCAGGGGGGGGCAGAGAGGAGTTAGTCAGAGTCCGACCCCTGCTGGGTGGAGTGTTGGGGGTTGGGGTTCTGGGCGGTGGAGCTGTGCAGGTCAGGTAGTGTGTTTTTTTTTCTCTTTCTCTCTCTCTCTGAATGATGAGCCTGAAGTTGCAGCAGTGTGCATTTATCCAGCTGGAAGAGGCTTCAGTAGCAGAGCAGTGGCAGGGCGGGGGAGGTTATGTTGGAGGGACGGAGGGAGGGAGGGTGACGGGGAAGCCAGCGCACTGCCTCTCTCACGCTCCGACAGGAGTTTATTCTGCTCAAGTTGCCTACACTGCAGCACACAGACAGAGCTGGAGAGAGAGAAGGCACGGGACCTGTTGATATCACTGCAATGACTTACAGCACTTACAGAGTGGATTGTACACTGGATTTTAGCGCTTGGAGTTAACAACTTTCATTTATTTATTTAAGTTTGGTGTATTGTCTGGTACCTAAATGCTGTCACTGGGCAAAATGCACTCCAGAGCAAAGTCCCGGAGTTGTGACAACTACCTGAGTATTAAGGTATAAGCTTTAAATGTGTCTTCATTACAGTTTTAATGAGACTTTTTGGAAGTTGCTGTTTCTTTGTGTGTGTGTGTGTGTGTGTGTGTGTGTGTGTGTGGATCCACCATTATATTATTGCTTGGTGTATATTCACATTCACATTCCTTAATTTTTATTCAGGTTATGTTATTTCAGTTATTTTATCTTCTTTATTCTCTTTATTCTCTTTATTTTCATGTTTTAGTAAGACCACTTAGTACATCTCATTGTGTGATGTATTACTTTGTTTGCTGCTCTCAGATGCTTGCCTGTTTGTGATACTCTGTGTTTACTTCGAAGGGCATTGGGAGTGTAATTTGTTTCTTAAAAAAAAATCTTATTTCTTCAGTAGATACAAACAACGTTATTTCTACTGTGTGCCATCATCAGCAATGGTTGGCTTTTATCAGCTAAACAAGAAGAAGAATACAAACAAGATTTGATGAATGTGTGAATGTATTTAGTTCCTTTCTGGGGTCAGTGAAATACACAAGTTTGTATCCTTTCTGATAAGTCAGTTTCCTTTATCATCCTCCCACTTGGTATGCACCCAGGCTATATTTACCCTGCAGAGGTAATAACAGACTGTTTGTTAGTCTCCTTTGTCTCTCCTGTCACTGCTCATCACCGCTCTGATTGGTTGAAGGACCTCCATTCACTTGTTATCTCTTGTTGTTGGGTTTTCCTTTTTGCAAAGGCCTAATCAAATGTGTTAATATGTGTGTTGTATGCAGTACAAAAAAATCTATCAATAGTGTGTCAAGACTGCTCAGGAACAATATCCTGTCAATATCCTGTCTCAATTTTATTTACATCCATAGGACAAAGTCATTAGTTGACTACATAAATCAAGTCTTTCTGATAACTGAAATGGGAATCTGTCAAGTCTTTCCCACTGCTCCATTAGGCAACAGTTTCATTTTGTCTAATTTAAAAAATGTACAGCTGTCTCTTAGCTTGCGTCTTTTGTTTTATGCATTACTTTTTTAATGACATACTGTAGGTTTAAAAAATGAGTAGGCCTTACACTTTAGAACGTATTAAACAGCCTGATGGTCAGAGGAAAATAAAAATAATAACTTTTGCTGAAGTAGGCCAGTGGGCCAGTTTATCACCTCCAGACTTCCATTATTGTTGATCTCGCTGTCACCTCACGGACCCAGCTGTGTTTGGCACACAATCAGTGTGGGCCTCACAGGGTTAAAGTTTATCTGCTACAATAACATTATAACATTTAATTGAGTGAATTTTTACAATGCCCTTCTAATATTATACTGAAGAACTTGCTCTGTAGTTTTTATACACAGAGAGACCGAGTTTATTTGTGTCATATCTATCTGTATGTTTGTGTCAAAGTACAATTCAGTTTTACTATAACACTAAGATTTGTATAAGATGTGTCTTAAGCTGAGAAAGTATAAGTTAGATAAAAAAAATTCTGCAAACACTGATATGTCACAATAAATTAATGTTTTTAGAGCAATAATTTTGATTTAAGATCTGTGGAGCTATAAGTGCAATTTTCAGATCTGACTTTATGCCCCAGCCCCTCTCCTCGCTTCTCATGAGATAGGATTTCTATTGCTTCAGATCAAAAGCTGAATCAAACTGCAGGTTCAATAAGGTCTCCCTAGGCTCTTTTGTTGGCGTCCTGGCACCTGGCAGCAGGGCAGCTCAGAGCAACCTGTGGCCTTTGTGAGCCCGCTGCCTTTGAGGCTGTTAGCAGGTTGGTTAGTGAGCAGCCTGTATGAGGACTCTCCTGTTACACTCCCCTGGTGGCTTCATGCTCCACTGGAGGCCTGGTAGGCAGCGCCTTTTGTGTCCCTGACCCACTAAATGTGTCAGTGACCACCTCTCGCTCTCTCTGTCTCTGTAGGTCTCTCGCTCTTTCTCTGTGGTGCACCCCTTCTCTCTATCTATTCCTCTGACTCTGTTTATTGTCTTCTTCCACTTTGCACTATGACACATGCTTTTAAAAGTTGTGTACGATTAGAGTTACCAGCTAATGAAACATATGCCTATAGTACATTTAATGTCTCTATGTTCCCACCACAACTTAATATCAAAAACAATCCAGCCTCTGTTTTCCTGTTTCATTGAGAGACAAACGCCCCCCATAATTTCACTCACGTACCGACTCTTTGCACCTTTCTAAACAGCTGGTTTACTGACAGTGCAGCCAAAAGTGTCCCACCTGTAGCTTGAAGCCAATAATTACTACCTCAGTCCTCCATCACACAGGCGGCCGCTTTCAAAGACCTGGCATCAGAAGGGGTGGGACTTCCCAATCTGTCCTGGCTGAGGGTCTGAGGCTAGACATACAGAGCCATACACGCTGCATTCCTCTGTGGCTCATAGCGGATGAGCTAAGCTAAGCTTTGGTGGCTAAGCTCAGTTGTTCTGCTGAGACATGCAGATATGTCTCCCACTAGCCAGGTGACACTTTTTAAAAGCTTCAAATGCTTCCTGACAATGGAAAGCAATATATGCTCGACCTCATGTAAGATATTATCTACAGGGTGATGATGTAATGTTTATTTTCCATTACTGTGAATGTAAACACTGTTTCATGCAGCTATTGTTCAGATAAGTGCATTTCTTCTGTTCATATTGTAGCATTGGATTACTTGGACAGCCACTCCTGTGCGACAGGTTGAATGGCATTTGATTGATCATAAAGCTCAAGTCTCTGCTATGTTGAGTAATTGTTCTTCAAAACACTACCTTGTCGCTACCACTGTTTTTATTCTGTCTTGGGAACCTCAAGAGCAACTTGCTGGTGTAGTGCAGGCTTTCCTCCCATTGTTAGCTTTCCTCCAAAAAAACACCATGTTATTCTTCTCCTACCGGGTGCAACAGTGACTAATGCCCAGAGACATTTTTGTCTCACTAAAAAGCAGACTGCTTGCTAATGGAGGTGGGTGTTTTTTTCAAGGCACCAAACACTGTACAGCACATACCACTTAGAGAGGCGGAGTGCACAATGAATGCCTTGTAGTAAAGTCGTGGCATGTGTACCAATGCACTGAACTGTACTTGCTCTCCTCTAATTGATGGTGCTGAGCTGTTTAGATCAACAGGACAGATCTTACAATGGGTGAAACATGGGCTGTCTGACAGGCTAAATTAACTTGAGAATAGAGGATCTCTTGAATTCTAGACATCCTTTTTTTTCACATTTACTGTCATGTAAATGCCGCGTAAGCATTCAAGTGAAAGTTAGGAGCTGCGTCTTTAACCCCCACATTTTCAGCGTGGTACACAGTCATAGTGTGGGACTTTCCCTGGCATTGCTATCTATCTAGGTGGTTATCATTGGAGGCAGATGTCTCTATTTCACTGTTGTGTTCCATTCGGGGAAAACCAATAGCCAAGGGATGTTTGGCCTTGGCTCCTACCGATGAGAGGAAGGTCATAGCCTGAAAAACAAACTTAACTACAAGACCCGGTCAACCTGATCTAGGACGACTATAATCCCATTTGTCCTGTTTCATCTCGGGACAAGTTGTAACTAATGGTGTGGGACATTTCATCTGTTCTGGTGGGGACAGGCGTTGGTGGCCCAGGCAATGCAGGGGTCAGATGAAAGTCAGCGATGACATGGTTATTATTAGTGGGTAGCATTGCACCATCCCGGCCAAAACTGGAGTCCAGTCTGTACTTTCCAGTTCTGCTGTTTGTGTCCGCTGACAGTGACGTCATTCCCACCAGGTGTTTCCCGTCTCCCTGATGGAAACACCATCATGGCTGACATTTCCTGTCATGTTCCAATTTCCTGACTGTCTGGCTAAGTGGGATGATTCTCAGTAACGCATGTGCATATGCAATGTTGATCTGGTTGAATTCATGTACAGTAAGCAGATGCCTTGTTATTTGATCATGGTTGTGCAACATTTGTATGATATTTTTAACCATGCTAGGCTTGATAGTTGGGTGATTGCTCCGTCACTTTGGTCCAGACTGTAACATCTCAACTTCTGAATGGATCACTATGGAATTTGGTACAGACATTCATGGTTCCCAGAGGACAAATCCTACTAAAAGTTTCAGTTTTTTAGTGAAATACTCTGTTGGATAGATTGCCATGGGATTTGTTAGGAAATTTCCGTCAGCTTGAGCTTTACTTTGTGTCTAGCAGCATGTTAGCATTGTCATTGTGAGCCTGTTAACATGCTGAATATTAGCATTTAGCTCTAAGTCCAAAAAGCCTCACTGAGCCACTAGCATGGCTAAAGACTCTTAGGGCCCTATTTTAACTATCTAAGCGCACGGCGTGAAGTGCATGGCGCAGGTGGATTTGGGGCGTGTTCAAATCCACTTTTGCAAAAAAAAATGCGTCCGTGCGCCAGGCGCATGGTTCAAAAGGGTTGTGCTTAGGTGTGTTTTCGGCATAACATGCTTTAAACCAGAGTGTCATCTCCCCTTCCCTTTAAAAGCCAGGCGCGTTTGTACCTTGGCACATTGCTATTATGATGTCATATTTTTATTTGTAATCTTTTGCGTTTGTGTGCTGCTATGCTTCCCTGTGTGTGTAACAAGGATAGTGTGTTCACGCTGTGAATAAGCCTAGGCACATTTTACTTATTCATTGTTAAAATAACAATGAAATGCTGCGCTATTGACTTTAGACCAGGTTTTTGTTGGTCAATGGCGCGATCACTTCCCGCTGCCTCAAGATAGCAACACACCAAGAATTTACCTGAACACACCTCCGTGTAAGACCAGCACACCTATTTGGTATTTAAATGATGTGGGCGCTGGATGGGAAATTGACAACTTCGTCGGTCTTAAACTAGCAAAGATGCTTGCGTCGGGCTTTGTGCTGCGCAGGGTGCAAGATGGGGCTCTTAATATTGTTTAAATGTTAAACAACAAATGTAAGCTCTTTGCATTTCAAGCACTCAAGACCAGTGTTTTTCAACCTGGGGTCCGGGACATCCCAAAGGGTCCAAAGAAAAATCACAGGCTAAATAAAAGCATACGCAAAAAGAAATTGTTAAAAAAATAATTATTTTTAAAAATAATTATTATTATATTAAGTTATTTTTTTCTGACTTTTCTCTATTTTTTTGTTAAATGCTGGACACTGTCATTACTTCATGCTTCTAAAATCCTTTTAATAAAACACTGAGAGGGAAAAATAATTCTTAGGCTGGTTTACTTTCAGCACATGTTCACATCAGTGCCATAACCATGTAGCATATGTCTTTGGCTTTGAGTCTTCTTGTTACCATGACATATGTAGTACAAGCTTCATCAGATGAAAAATATCCAACCTAATCCAGCTCTTTTTTTTTTCATTCAGGACACTGAGTCTTTGGATAGCTGTATTCAGAGCACCTTGTCAGCCCTGTACCGGCCCTTCAGTGCCACCGCTGCCACCGTCTTGTGGCAGCTCTTCAGTGTGGTGGAAAGGCAGTACCGAGGAGACGGCCTCCGCTGCCTCATTGACTTCTTGCTTCCTGCCAAGAGGATCTTGCAGATCATCCAACAAGAAACTAGTGTGAGTTGTTGATAGATGTGGCACCTGAGGTTTAATTGAGGAATCCACAGAATCCTGTGATTTATTTCAAAATTTATTTTGAGTTACAGCATAGTCAGAGATTTACCTGGTACTAACCTTAGTGACTAAGTGCTGGACTGTTGGAAATAAAGTGTTGAGAAAGGGGCAGTGAGGACACCACAAGGAAAAACTAAAAGCCCCAATAAAACATGTATCTGTGTGTCAAGACATGTTAACTCATGTCCTTCCCTAAACACTTCAAACATGTACAGTAATATAATATGGAATAATAAAAAAAAATGTTTGTGACAAAAGAATGTGAGAACAGCTCTGCGCAGTGTGAATTTATTTGCCGAGTGGGAAGGGGGAGCATCAGACTGAGACAGTTGATCATTGTTCTGAAAACAAGCTGAAAAACAGCCATCTTTCTCTGAATAGGGAAACTGTGGTCTGTTTGAGAGGCTGCCATGGACACTTGGGCCCAAAATGAAATTCAATATTCTCTCTCACAAGCTTTGATTGCTGTGGGTTAGGGCTCTGAAACCAAAGCACTGAAACTATATTCATCTCCACTGTGATTACACTGTGACGATAGCCATAGAGCAATAGTTTCAACTAAGCCTAGCCCCCGAGAAAAGCTTGCCATGCATGAGCGTCTTTGTATTGCAGGCAATATGAGAAACTTCAGAGAAAGATCACATCCTCAGGCTTTGCCTTCATAAGAGATGAACAAAGCCAACCCTTGAGCCCAGTGTCTATGCTCTTAGGGTCTGTGTTTTATTCTGTCACAGTGCAGATTTGTGTTGTGGTTGCTGCAAAAACAGGCCTGATCAGACAGGTATTCCTCTTTAGTCAAGTGATTGCTGACAGTGATTCATCCAGTGTGTCCCGTGAAAACATCTCACCACTCCATTAAAGTTAAACATGTGTTTGAAAGCTTTGCAGATGTCAGTTGTATCACAGCTGAGCCATGACACAAAGATGATAATCTTTTATGGGAGTGGATATTGACTGATTTCTCTGTTTTCTCTCAGGTGAGGTTCAGAGGATTGCTATTCTATCATGAGGGGTGGCCTCTCTGCATCCACGAGAAAGTTGTACTGCAGCTTGCCCCCCTGCACAAAGTGCGCCTAAGCAAGGAGACTTCTACCTACAGATTGTTCCTTTAGGCCGCAAGACTGCCAAGCTCGTAATAAAATGTCTGTCGGTCAGTGGGCAGGCCATCACAGAAGTCCCCATCGCAGAGAGCATGTATGGCAGCGTCTTCACAGCTGAGTTCTTGCAGAATGTAACACGAGACCGAAACCTGCACCCACTACAGAACTGCCTGCTTACCACTGGTACGGCTGTGTACAGGACGCCGTGGAAGAACGTGGTCAACCCACTGTTTGTCAGCAGCACAGCGGACGCAATCATGCAAGCACGCTGCAACAGAGGCGGCTTCCGCGGCCATCTCAGCACCTGCAGCACCAGTGGATCCACGGGTACTCTGGACAGCCACCGCAGCTCCAGAGAGTCCCTGCACTCTCAGGGAGCTGACTCCATCTTCTCTGAGCTCACCTCCCCAAACACACACCACATGGACCCCAGCAGTGAGAACCACAGTGATGGTGCACCGGACACTGCTGCACCTATAATTAAAATCGAAAGACCCACTGAAGAGAGTGGGATAGGAAGTGTGGATAGTAGTGGGAGAGAGAAAGGGTCCAAGATGCTCTCTTTTAGTACGGACCTCAGTAACCCAGGCCCTCGACGCCGCCTCCCAAGGGACTCTGTTTCATTTGAGAGCAGGAGACTTTTCAGAAAATCTTACATGGAGGCCCTGCAGAACCCCATGAGCCTCGGGTCCAGCTCTGAATCCATCCTGGAGGAAAGCCCAGAGCACAGTGCTGGTTTAAGACAGAGCCCAGTGACACCAGGCAGCAGCCCTGACACCCGGACCTCCTCCAGAGAGCACTTATCTTGGAGGTTGGGTAGCAGGAGCTGGCTCAGTGGTGATGACTCCAGACCCAGCACACCTTTACTTTACTTACAGAGGGGGTTGAGGAGCGCAGAGAGACGGGCAGAAAGACGTTCAAAGTCACTGGAAAGGACTAACAAGGCAGGCCAGGTTAAGGGCTACCGGGAACGATCCTCCTCTGGAGGCTCAGCTAGCACCTCCCCCAAAAAGCTGATGAATGGCTACTCTCTTCGTTTTGGGAAGGTGGATGTGGAAGCAGCTTTTCCTGGTTCTGAGAGGAGAAGTAGCAAAGAGAACTCAGGTATGTGATGCTTCACTGATGTCACAATGTACAAAAATCACACTTAATTTACTGTTAATCATAGTACATGCAAATACCTAGTATCTCAAAACTGTACTGTACTTTACAGTTTTGAGATACTTGTACTTTACATACATCATTTTGTATTGTATGGCACTTTATTCTTTCACTCAACTGCAAATGATAGTTATCACTCCTTCCTTACTTATCTGTGGTGATAAGTCACCACATGTAGTTCACAGCTGTAGTTACTTTTGCAGGTTAAGAATTTATATTCAAAACATATGACCAACTTATTAAATATACATCATTATAGATTAAACACCCAGCAGTGTACA
This sequence comes from Etheostoma perlongum, assembly GCA_026937815.1. NCBI lineage: Eukaryota > Metazoa > Chordata > Actinopteri > Perciformes > Percidae > Etheostoma > Etheostoma perlongum. The sequence continues at coordinate 15,920,324 of CM049376.1, forward strand.
GTAACAGTACACACTGTAAAGTAGATAAAATCAGCTCCTCCTCAACCAGCTTAAAAATTACAAATACATTTCTTCTTTCACATCAATGCATCCTTCAAAATAATCCTACTATACAATATGTGTATTATACAATACAGTATTTAACATGTAACATACATACACATGTGTGTATATATATATATATATATATATATATATATGTGTGTGTGTGTAGTAATATGCTCTTTTACAGAACCTTAGACCTCTTCAGTATTCTTAAGTTTGTTTTTTCTCCAACAGTGGTATGACTGTTCATGACTCATTATTTCTTGCTCATCAAATAATATTACCTAAGGGTATCTGGCTTAATAGACAGATGATGGTGGTTTTCTCACCAGGGTGTGTAATCATACCCTGCAGCAGGAGTGGTTACAACAGTCTAAGTTGAGACAGCTCATAACCCTGAAGTATTAACGCTGTCATTGGTGACAGATTTCTTTTCAAAGCCCACCTTGTATATATTGGCATGTTCAGGGTACAGGTATGTCCCTGCCCTGGAAACAAAACTTTACTCACAACACTGTGTTTTCTTTACGCTGTCTATTTTGTGTGTTAGTTCAGACAGGGTGTTTTTTAGAAAACAGATTCTTCCATGAATTGAAATGTGAGGTGAAAACTGAGTTTAATGCCAGGTAATAGCTAAGGCTGTTAGTACTGATTTTATAAATAAGGGTGATTATATATAAATATAAAATATATGTTCATTTAAATATGTTAAATACACACCATGCCACAAACATACAGTAGTTAAATCACATCACTATTGCGTTCCTGAGATTACCTCAGAGAGGATTGTATTTCAGCTGTTTCAAAGCAGGTTTTCCACAACAGCATTTTAAAGGTCAACAAAGGATCCTGTAAACCCTGTAAATCAACCACAGGGACCCCCAGCATCCCACAATGAGATGACCCTACAGTGTTATTGGGGCTGGGGGCTGCACTGATCCCAGATGGGTTGCCTCATTTACAAAAGTTTCCTTTGTGAATCAATCAGCCACTGGGGATCCACAAAAAAAGAAAAGCCTTTCAAACTATGCCTGTGTCTTTGGAGAGTCCATTCAGTCCAGAAACACAAGACCTAACTTGCACTGATTCACACCACTCTGAAAAAAGCTTGTGAAGGGTTGATTTACTCATGATATGAGCCAGCAAACTCTGCAATATCCAAATACATCCTCCGCTATTTATGTGATTCAGCAACCAGTGCAGTTTTAGCCTCTTTGACAGCTTACAAATGTGTCCCACAGACTACCCAAAAATCAGACTTTGACACAGGACAATACTCAGGAGGCTTTACTCTACATTTGTCACTTCCTTTGAAAACAAAGCAATTTAGGAAACATGCAGCAAACACAGGCTGGCCACACAGTCGCACAGGAAATGCACTGACTGTTTGAAGACAATAGAGGCTGAGCTAGGAGGGTTTACTGTCACAGAACAGAGCAGGACAATGCAAGAGGCCTCAAACTGTTTAAAAAGACAACACACAACAGGTGTCCATCAGACACCGATGCATAATCACAGATCTATCATTAGAGTTGGTTGAGTAATGGCCTATCAAGGTTTTATGTTTATTTGATTCTTAGATCACTGCTGTTTTGAGAGGATCTACTTTATAACTGTGGTTCTATGGGATGGGAATGTCAGTCAGTTGGTCAGTCTACTGCTTCGGTCCAGACTGAAATATCTCATCAACTATTGGATGGATTTCCAAGAACAGACATTCATGGTTCCTAGAGGATAAATCATAATAACTTTTCTAATCCCACTACCATCAGGTTAAAATTTGACCTTTCCAATACTTTGGTTTATGACTAAATACCTGCAAAACGATTAACATTTCCATCAGTGTGTGTGCAGTACTTTGTGTTTGTGCTTAATAGCTTAATTTGTAAGCATGTACAGTAGCGCTTTGTTTAATTATATCCAAACATAGCCACAAGCATGATTAATTTATGGTATTTTAAATGTTTGTATAAATTACTTATTACAAATAAGTTGAATTAATGAGTAGGTCAAGTATGTGATATGTATTTAGGGTAGAAAGTGGATGAGCTGCATGGGTTTTGTCCTGCCAAAACAAAGTAAAACCCAACACATAAAGCCACGCCATTTTAAGGGGTGTGTGGGGAGAGGAGATCTTACTGCTATCGTCACAATGGACCATTGGCTGTACCACTGGAGCTGCCTTCAGGTCCAACCCCTGCAAACAGGAAAACAATAAGCAGCACATTTTTCTCTTTTTCTGTCCTTAAACTAGGGCTGAAACTAATGATTATTTTTATAATCAAATGGTCAACCATATACATCCAGGTATTTTGATAAATTACTTGTTTTTGTTTTTTAGTGAAAAATTAGTGAAAAAAGTCCAAAGGGACATATTTATTTGTCTTGCTTTGTCTTACCAAGTACAAACCCAGATATATTCTGTATTAAAATCAGTAAATCATAGCATTAGATTTGCTAAAACCAGAGAATTTTGTCATTATAGATTGAAATGATTTATAGATTATCAGGTTTGTTACTGTTGAATTATTTGCTGTGCATTCTGTGCGATCCATTTTGATAAGCTTACAGTACTTAGCCAAGGCACAGTAAAGTACTCAATTGGTTATACAGAGATACTGTGTTTTGCTGCCTTAGGAATAGGTTCAAGTCCATAAACTGTGTTACCACTTGGGAATGTCAGGTGCAGAATTCCAATAAAAAGAGCCTCAAGGTATGGAAGGCCAAAGAGGGGTAGAATGAGAAGATATGAGAGTCCAATAACTGCATGAGTCAGGCTGACTTAACACCTGGTCTCAGTGATGAGTCAGTGTGAACTCAATACTACAGCACTGCTATCTCCCCACTAATAAACATTGTTTTCATGTGCTATTACAAAAAGCACTGAGGTGAAAGGAAGTTTCAAATTTCTATGTATTTTAATGTATTTTTGTACAGTTATAGCTCAGTAAGTATCACTTAGAAAATATGTGCCCGCTATTTATAATTATTTTTACAGGACAGTGTGATGACATCATCAGCAGTGAGAGCAGGCGGCGCAGGCATAGTGGAGAAGAGTCACACAATCCTAAAGTTGCCAATGGGACTGCCGTTAGGCCTGCTTCAGAATCAGCTTTCCCCAAACTGGTGTCAGGGGTCAATCAAGAGCTGCTCACATCAGGTGCTTTGATCCTGCCAGGTAGGGGACGGCCAATTCTGATATTAGCATTAGTATTTCGGTTCATTTACTTTTCACTGAAATAACACATTTGCTTTCTAAAAATTCCAATGTCCAACATGTTTCTCCACTGCTGTAAATTAGGAACAGGCCTTAACAGAGCGTACACTGCTATTAATCCTCAAATAAGTTCATGATAATATAGTTCTGTGTTTGGTTTGTGGTAAATGACTGAATGCAAAACTGGGTATTCCTTTATAATGCAATTGTTTTTTGCCCCCTTATTTTTAATTTAACTGATATTTTAGAAACGTTCAAGTACTTTTGCTCTGAGTAACATTCCTATCTGATCCCACATAGAGGACAACATTAATGGGATAATAATACTGAGCTGCTTAAACATTCCTGACAATGACAATGATAGCTGACATGTGAGTATTAAGTGTTGACCCCCTGCTGGCATTCTCTCTTCCAGGAAACCGAGATCGCAGTGGGAGGGCAGTGCTGCAGGTGTGCACGAGAGATCAGGTGTGGGCAGGTGAGAGTTGCACGGTCAATGACCTCACCTGTTTACTGGGCTACTACTACTCAACGCTGCGGTAAGTCACGCATACTCTAGGTTTGTTTTGTCTGTGTTAAGAATAACTCCAGTAACTTTCACAGCTGGCCTTTACCCCTAAGGTAATGCTGTCCAGTGCAGACTTTGATAATATGTTTAGCACTATTCCAATGTTCCTTGACACTACAGCTGTTATTTAAAGCTTATAGATGAATGAAAAAGACAGTATTTTTTTTTTTTTAAACTGTAATACTGAGAATGGAAAAAAATGTTGTCCGTTTCACAGGGTCTTTCCATAAGCGGTTGTTAGATATTTGTTTGTCTTTCAAGTGTAATTGGAATTGGTGGACATTCCAAAACCATCTATAACCATCTTTTTTTCCTCATTTATCAGACAGTACAGACCAGTCTGACAGTACAGACAGACCAATTTTTTAGCTTTCAAAATATGGTATTGCATGCAGTCAGGTGTTTGACAAAGACAGTACTATAACTGTACTTTGTAACTTTTGTTTCAGGAAAGAAAGGTGTGATCAAGGCTTAACTGTTGTAATAGACAGCAGGAGGCAGCAGCCTGTTCCAGCTCTGTTGTCATCTCTGTCTGAATTGCAGGTGAGCCCACAGTGGAAAATATGTAATTACTCTGTGATACACACCCAAAGAGTTGTTAGGCACTGCTAAAATCTCTGTTGTCTTCTGAGCTGTCATGTTACATCTCTCTCTGGGTTATTACACTAAGGGATTCCTTACACATTTCATAGTTTTACCTCTCAGTCTCTGACACCGTTTTTTTTTAAGGAGGCACACCTTTAAATTTGTAGTGACTGCCATTCCAAGACATTTTTCTGAAAAAAGGCTGGTCTAAGTGCTCTCATGGAGAAACCTGTGCTTACTTGTTGTTTTTAACCGCACACTTGGCGCGTGCTGACTGCAGCCGAGTGTCATGTTATGATTGAGTTTTCTGACTTATGTCAGGATTATAATTCGGCAAACCACAACATTTTAACACATATTTTACACTCTACATGTATTATCGTTTATTTTCTTCATTATTTTTCTTCTTATTTAAGTGACTATATAAATGAGTGTGCATGTTGTTCTCAGGCATTAGCACCAAATGCACTTTACACTGTTCTCTTCCTGGTGGACAAAGAGACAGCAGCCAAACCTGAGAGAGACACCAATGTACAGGTACATAAAGACTCTAATTATCAGATTAATAAAAGGTATTTCAAATAAAGGGATGTATTCATGTTGTTGAATTTTATAAGGGATTTGCAAGAATTCAGAATTGATATCTGCAAGAATTCAGATTTGATATTTGTTACTGGACTGATTTTTTTAAGCTATTCCTATCTAATGCCATCACTGTAGGCCATGATGAGATTATCAAACTGAGTATGTGTTTTTCTTGCCACAGACTGAAACACTGTCTTCTCTGAAAGCCCTGCTGAAGCACATCGACCAAACCCAGCTCACACAAGACCTGGAGGGTACCTTCCACTACGACCACAACCACTGGATCAGCTTCAGACAGGTGAGTGTGCCGGAGGTGGCTGGGCAAACCTACTTAAGAGCTTGGCGAGGATGAAGACACTTACAAAAATGGCTTCTCGGGGCAAGTGGAAGTGTTTGCCTGTTTGCTATATGGAAATAGTGCTTTTCTTGAATCAATCCCTTGCATTGCAGGCATGGATGGGGTCCAATTTTTTTACAGGCTTATTTTTCAGCCTGCAGATTTCTAAGAATGGTGATGGGCTCCAACAATTCATGATATTTTGACACTGCTTGGGCTAATTATCTCCCACCATTTCTTTCTCTACATCTTTCTCACAGAAAATTGACCCATTTGCCAGCAATTGTAGCGCAGCCATCTCCTCCCTTCAGGAGTCCATCAGCACCCTGAGCAACAGTGGCAACCTGAAGACTTCCAAGGTCAGACCCCAACCCCCTGCAGGCAGTCTGGCCTTTTGATTTATGTCTCCACTGACACACAATAGCTCTGCTGGCCTCTTTCCTCTTAACTGGAGTAAACAGTTCAGGAGTTTGTTTTGTAGTTACTTTCCATGATCTTTGTGCCTGTTGAGGTCAATTACAGAGTTTTGTTTTGAGTTTTATTTATATTATTTATATATATATATATATATATACAGTGAGGAAAATAAGTATTTGAACACCCTGCTATTTTGCAAGTTCTCCCACTTAGAAATCATGGAGGGGTCTGAAATTGTCATCGTAGGAGCATGTCCACTGTGAGAGACATAATCTAAAAAAAATAAATCCAGAAATCACAATGTATGATTTTTTAACTATTTATTTGTATGATGCAGCTGCAAATAAGTATTTTAACACCTGAGAAAATCAATGTTAATATTTGGTACAGTAGCCTTTGTTTGCAATTCCAGAGGTCAAACGTTTCCTGTAGTTTTTCACCAGGTTTGCACACACTGCAGAAGGGATTTTGGCCCACTCCTCCACACATCTTCTCTAGATCAGTCAGGTTTCTGGGCTGTCGCTGAGAAACACAGTTTGAGCTCCCTCCAAAGATTCTCTATTGGGTTTAGGTCTGGAGACTGGCTAGGCCACACCAGAACCTTGATATTTACAGAGCCACTCCTTGGTTATCCTGGCTGTGTGCTTCGGGTCATTGTCATGTTGGAAGACCCAGCCTCGACCCATCTTCAATGCTCTAACTGAGGGAAGGAGGTTGTTCCCCAAAATCTCGCAATACATGGCCCCGGTCATCCTCTCTTTAATACAGTGCAGTCACCCTGTCCCATGTGCAGAAAAACACCCCCAAAGCATGATGCTACCACCCCCATGCCTCACAGTGGGGATGGTGTTCTTGGGATGGTACTCATCATTCTTCTTCCTCCAAACACGGTTAGTGGAATTATGACCAAAAAGTTTTATTTTGGTCTCATCTGACCACATGACTTTCTCCCATGACTCCTCTGTATCATCCAAATGGTCATTGGCAAACTTAAGACGGGCCTTGACATGTGCTGGTTTAAGCAGGGGAACCTTCCGTGCCATGCATGATTTCAAACCATGACGTCTTAGTGTATTACCAACAGTAACCTTGGAAACGGTGGTCCCAGCTCTTTTCAGGTCATTGACCAGCTCTTCCCGTGTAGTTCTGGGTTGATTTCTCACCTTTCTTAGGATCATTGAGACCCCACGAGGTGAGATCTTGCATGGAGCCCCAGTCCGAGGGAGACTGACAGTCATGTTTAGCTTCTTCCATTTTCTAATGATTGATCCAACAGTGGACCTTTTTTCACCAAGCTGCTTGGCAATTTCCCCGTAGCCCTTCCCAGCCTTGTGGAGGTGTAACATTTTGTCTCTAGTGTTTTTGGACAGCTCTTTGGTCTTGGCCATGTTAGTAGTTGTATTCTTACTGATCGTATGGGGTGGACAGGTGTCTTTGCTAACAACCTCAAACAGGTGCATCTAATTTAAGATAATAAATGTGGAAGTGGACATTTTGAAGGCAGAATAACAGGTCTTTGAGGGTCAGAATTGTAGCTGATAGACAGGTGTTCAAATACTTATTTGCAGCTGTATCATACAAATGAATAGTCATTAATAGTCAATAAATCATACATTGTGATTTCTGGATTTTTTTTTGATTATTTCTCTCACAGTGGACATGCTCCTACGATGACAATTTCAGACCCCTCCATGATTTCTAAGTGGGAGAACTTGCAAAATAGCAGGGCGTTCAAATACTTATTTTCCTCCAGTCATTTTATTTTATTTACCATTGTGCATGATTATTTCAGGAGGTGTCTGAGGTAATGGAACAGCAGAGGCATCTCATGAAGTGTGTACTGGATGACACCCGTCTAAACAGACTGCGTCTAGAAGGAGGAACTGTTCTCGCTCGCATTAGGAAGGAAGAGGCTGGGGACAATGAAAACTACAGGTACTGAAGGAAGAACATGAGTCAATATGAGCAAAACCTGGGGTGATAATAAAACATTTTCATGACCTGTTATTGTTTTCTTTGTTCATTTAGAGATGCTGTAGACATGCTGAATGCACTGTACAACCAAGTAGATGAAGAAGTCCATAAGCTTGTGATCCTTTCCAACAAGTCTCAGAAACAGTTAGAGAGCCTGCTGGAGGTGCGAATGTTTGAGGAGCAAACACAACAGGTGAGCTTCAACTATTTCAACTTGTGCTGCTTTTTGACAAAAAAAATTGGAATTGGATACTTAATCAAACAATCTCTTTCCAGATCAAACTCTGGTTCAGTGTTGAGGGAGAGAAGCAGCTCACACCTTTGGAATTGCAAACGCTGTCTCTGCCCATAGTTAAGGAGATGAGAGAAAGCTTGGACCAGTTTCTGGAGGAGTCAGTGGTAAAAGTGACATTTTCTAACACATTCAACAACTCCCACACAGCTCCTGTGTGTAATTTTGAGAAGAAAATCTGAGCTAAATTGATCTATTTTGTCTTTATCCTGACAGCACCAGCAGAGGCATGGCCTGCAGTTGGTGAAGAAGTCTCCGGAGTCCCTTCCAGATTCAGTCCTGCTTGACTTTAAACAACATCTGAGCTCTATCTTAAGCAGTGTGGAGAGGAGGAAGGCCCAGCTAGATATCCTAACTAACCTGTATGATTTCTATGACTCGGTAAGTATTAAAAACTAATGTGTATATTCTGTCAAACGTATTGTTACATTTTACATGAACATTTTAGGATTAAGCATATACTTTATATATTCAACCAGAGAGCTTTACAATGAATATTACAGTAGGATTTCTTCACAACTGATGCAGATTTCAGAGGGATTTTTGTTTGTCGCCACTCGCCCTGTGTCTCTAACTATGTTATAAAGATTAATCGCTGTTTCAAATCTGTAGGCAAACCAGTGGATGGAGCACTGCGAGGATTATTTTTGTCAACTGAATCTGGACAATACAGGTGTCAGACTTTCGCCATCTGTGGTGCAGATACTGCAGGATTACTACTCTGAGGCATCCAAGTTCTCCATGGACAACTTCAGCACCCTCAACAACATGGTGCTCTCCCTGGAGAGTCCTCAGCAGCTGCAGCAGTGGAACACAGTGTGGCACAAATGTCAACAGACCAAACAGCAGTTGAAAGAGACTTTGGCCCAAGCCATGGCAGGATCCCTGAACCTCACAGCCGTGGATACAGCAGATTCAATAAAGACTGCAGGAAGCCAGATTGCCACTACAGAACAGTGTGGAACAAAAGCATGTGTCATTTTACCTGCGGCAATCCCACCATTGACTTTTGAAGACAACAAGCCTCAGTCTGCCGGGCCTTTCTCCAAGAGCCCAACCAGTTCAATCTCCTCCTCCTCACACTTCACGTTCTCCGCCGACTGCGACAGCAAATTGAGGCAGAGTCCATCCTTGTTTGACGACACAGACAGTGACTGCACCATCGACTCAACCATCTCCTGCCACTCGGAGCCCGTCTACTCCGGTGCCGCCCGCCTTCACAAGCAGCCAATGAAGAAGATCATGAAGAAGACAATGAGCTATGAGTTGCCCCCGAGGGACAGTGGTCACTCAGACGTCAGCCATATTCACGGCTACACGGGTGTGTACATCAAGGGTTTGGAAGTGGCTAATAACGTGTCTGCAGAGAAGAAGCTGCAGAGACCCGACGTGACAAGCCCCGCCTTAGGCCGCAGCCGCAGCATGTCTACACCCTCCAGGACTCATAGCAGACACAGTGATGAAGAAGATAGCAAGAAACCGAGCAGGTGAGGAAGTGAATCACTGATACTATACATACACTGGGATATTACTTTACACTTGTTGTATTAGAAAAAGTGTATATTGAGCATGGACAAAATACAACAAAACACCAAACACTATGATATGATAATTCATGACCAACGCATGAGTACAACTTCCATTTTTTTGGAAAAGTGCTTTAAAATCCCCCCACCCCCCAAAAAAGGAATCTTTGAATCTGTCACATAATGTAAAGACTTTAGCTTGTCTACTCTATGAAGATTCCTTGAGAAATATGGTTTAGTTATGGTTTTAGCAACCCTAAAATATAGATTTAGCAAATATTTGGTATTTTACTTACTATAAATTATGCAAAACATTTACTCGACCATCAAAATTCTTGTTAATTTTTTGTTGATAACCTCAAGTTTGATATTATATTAATGATTATACCAATGCACTGTAAATATTGAATACTGTTCCACCTTATGTCTTTTTGTGCACCAGTAAAGTGCAGCACATCATGGACGAGATGATCTCCACCGAAAGGGAGTACGTCCGCTCGCTCAGCTACATCATCGAGCACTATTTCCCTGAGATGGAGCTGCTGGATTTGCCCCAGGACCTGCGGGGGAAGCGCAGCATCATTTTTGGCAATGTGGAGAAATTGTGGGACTTCCACAGTCAGTATTTCCTGAAGGAGCTGGAATCATGTGCCCACTCCCCACTGTCCATCAGTAGCTGTTTTCTCAGACATGTGAGTCCAGACAGAGTGCCCTAAGGCGGCACGCTGCCTAAGAACAGCACTCAGGTCTAGTGTCTCCCAATAGTGACTTTAATGTTGTGTTGACCTGTAGTTTCTGACATTTTTCAAAACAACTGAACGCAATGTTTTAAGCGTAGTGTCAGGGTTTTACTATCACTTTGTTAATGTTTGTATACCCATGTAGTCCCTTGTCTATTGGAAGCTAAATCATTCATAATGTCTGGCAAATCATACTTAAATGCATACGTCTTACTTTACTCAACACTTAGTCAGTGTTGTAACTTGTTAATCTTGTGTGCAGGAGGATCAGTTTGGAATGTATGCTCTGTACAGCAAGAATAAGCCCCAGTCCGATGCTCTGCTCAGCAGCCATGGTAACGAGTTCTTTAAGGTGCGTCTGGAAACTACATTCCTCACGCAGTTGTACACTAAAACAGGAAACAGAAATATAGACATATTAGATTCCTAGCAATACCTCAACACATCCCAATATTGATGTATAATTTTAACTAATCACAGATATATTGGTATTGGATTATGTTACTGCAAAAATGTACAGAAATGGCCAAAAATGTGTTTGAGTTGGACAAAAACATTCTCAATACAACAGGTCCAACATACTTGCTACATCTCGTAAAGTCACGAGCTGTAGCTGATGGATCCGCTCTGTTGTCATGGAGATGATAAAAGTGATCATAACCAGTGTTGATTTTTTTGGGATTTGGATGTTTAGAAACAGTGTCACCATTACATAGTTTGCCCACCAGAGAGCACTGAAAAGTTCCGCAACTCACCACATCTTTGACATTTGCACAAAGTAGCCCCATATTCAAAAGACAAGAAAAAGCAAAAATACTCCAATGACAACCCTTTGTGTGTCTCTCTCCAGAATAAGCAGATGGAGCTCGGAGATAAGATGGACTTGGCGTCCTACTTGCTGAAGCCCATTCAGAGAATGAGTAAATATGCGCTGTTGCTAAAAGATCTAATTAAGGAGTGCAGTCAGTCCCAGGAGCAGGAGTTAAGCGACCTCCGCACTGCAGAGGAGATGGTCAAGTTTCAGCTTCGCCATGGCAATGACCTGCTGGCTATGGATGCCATTCGGAGTTGTGATGTAAGTAGTATTGCAAAGGCACAGGACCATGTGATGCTATAATGAATATTTTGATGTCCGCATAAAAGCCAAGTACTACTTATGATTATTATAAGACATTCTGGCAAGACATTAATACTATTTTTGTACTGGATGTCATCTTGTTATGTATACAGAAAAGTGAGGTCAGAGTCCCACCAGTAATTGTATTGTTCTCTCTGACGCATGTGAACGGCCATGTTTCCTCTCCAGGTAAATCTGAAAGAGCAGGGTCAACTCCGCTGCCAGGATGAGTTCATAGTCTGGTGTGGACGGAGGAAATACCTCCGCCACGTCTTCTTGTTTGAAGACCTTATCCTCTTCAGCAAGACCAAGAAGATAGAAGGAGGATATGACTTTTACATATATAAACAGTCCTTCAAAGTAAGAGTTTATTGTTTGAGGATTATTTTTGTGGCAGTTTCTTCTGCTTGTATAATGACAATAAAATGTAATGTTGTAATTTTTCTATTCTTTTCTGTTTAGACAGCAGAGATAGGTATGACTGAAAATGTTGGCGACAGCGGCCTACGCTTTGAGATTTGGTTCCGTCGAAGGAAGTCACAGGACACGTTTATACTCCAAGCTAGCTCCGCAGACGTCAAGGCTGTGTGGACCGCCATCATAGGGAAGATTCTGTGGAGGCAGGCGCTCAGAAACAGAGGTGTTTGTAATTTTGATGTGCATATCAATGAGACATTCTGACCCTTTATGTCATGTAAATGTCATTGTGTCAATTAAAAGTTTAATTTCTGGATTCCAGAGTTGCGCATGCAGGAAATGGTGTCCATGGGGATTGGAAGCAAGCCTTTCATGGACATCAAGCCCAGTGATGCAGCTATCAGTGACAGAGCAATTGACTATATCATGAAGGGGTCAGGTGAGCTGTTCTTGTACACTTAATGTATTCTCTCCCTCTTACTCCTCCTCTCTACAGTTTATCTTGTAGTTTTGCAGAAACATAACTATTTGCTTTGCTGAAAACACAAACACTTTAAACCTCTTGCTTACAGGTGTTTTAATGTAAGTAGTTGTATGAGAGTTTTGACAAGTTAACACATCATATGTAATCTGAGCCATATTGATTTGAAGTCATCACAGCAGTAAACTGCGTTTACTTTACTCCTTCATCATGCTCACCAGAGACGCTGTAAATGAATACATTAATTATCGTCATTATCGTGCATTCTTTTCATTTCTCATTCCTCCCATGATTTTGCAGCTCACTTAGTTTGTCTTTACCAACAGAGTCTAGGACCAGGGCATCCATCGCAGTGCCTTCATTTGAACATGCAACTTCGTTCAAGAGACCTCACTCCACCATCTCCAACAGCAGCACCTCTTCTTCCAGCAGCCAGTCGTCCTCCTCCCTGCTGGGCTCGCTCAATCTTCATCTTTACTCCTCACCCTCTCACCCACACACGCATCCATACCTAGTGCCCAGTGTTCCCTCTTTCGCTCAGTGGCCCTACGACTGCATAGAGGAAGATGAGCTGGAGCAGGACAATGGGAGCCAGCCCTCCATGAGTGAGTCACTATTTATTTTTTGCTTTAGAAGCCATAAGGCCCATTATCCTCAGTTAAGTAAAAAAAAAGATAATAAAGATAATTTTCCGCTCATTTGTGTTTTCATCTCATTTTACTCTTCAATTTTTACTACTGAACATATTTTCTGAGTTGCTGATTTCACACCAAAGTAACGAACCTTTTTAAAGTAATCTAAATTAATTACAAAAATAAAATACAAAATACATGTTTGCATGAGTATTCACTTACTCCAAGTCAGTTTCTGTGTGTTACAAAGTGCTTCACAAAATTACAAAAATAAGATAAACGAAACAAAGACAAACACAACAAACAAGCTATACTGGAATAATATTTAAAAATGTAAACAAGGAAATACAAAAGTATATAGTGCGCCTTGTGTAGCAATTTTACAGGGTTACATGGGGTTTATTGTTTGCCACAGTCTTCTTTTGTCTGAACATACAAACCAAACACAATTGCCTCATTAGCAAACTGGAGTTCTGTGTTGCTTGATCCAGTATTACAGTATTAATGTATCTTTCTCTCTGTGTTGTGTGACAGTCACTGAGAGCTCAGAGACATCATCCCAGTGTACCTCCACTGACAGTGTATCAGGGCTGAGTACCCTCACTATACCCGGGCACCCCAGCATTGTCATTGACTCCTACAACAACAACAGCGAGCCCCCGTCTTTCCTGTGCTCCTCCACGCCTCCTTCCTCCATTGTGTCTCATTCAATATTTGAGGAAAGAGGAGGACCTCCAACCCCAGAGCAGCAAGTTCATCACAGCAGTGAGTGTTTGATTATCTTCCTTGTTATCTTCTTCTACTAAGATGACCTGGTGTTGTACTACCGCTATCCTCAAGTAGTAATGAGACTATATATTGAGAAGTACAGTTTTAGATACGGTGACACCCCTTTATATTTTGTGGCTCTCTCTTAAGTCCTGTGCTTTTGCTTAAGCCTACCTTTAGAAGTATGAATACTTCACAGCAAAACATTTGCTTGTATTTTTTAGGTTCAGTTAACTACATAAAGTACTTCACTTTTTTTGCTCTGTATTTTTAATTGAAAAAGTAATGTAATTGATTGAACCTTTTAAATCTTCCCTAGATTTACCCCATAATGTATTATATTTTTTCCTTTTTCCTTAATCTACTTGTATAGAAAATTTAGCCTCAAATGTACTGTATTCTGACTGGTACAGGGTTAAATATAGTGCTATAGTGTTACTATTGTATCGTAACGAAAACGTCAGTCAAGAGTAAAATGTGCGCTGCAGATCTTCCTAAACAGCTCCTACTTTCTAAACGTACTTTTTGCATTTGCCGTCATTCACAACAAGGTTAGAAAGGATAGGGATTAGAAACCATGTTGAGTATTTGCTTAAGAAACCTAAAGCCAGGATTTAAAATTCATTTTATAACCCTAATATACCCTGGCTATGATGATCAACTGTAAAAATCATGTTGAGTCATATGAAGAGGTTTAGGATTCAAATGTCACCGTCTGAGTAAGCTTTGGACTACTCAAAGCTGTTGCAATTATATTGAACATGTTTGACCTATAAAATGCATAAATCTGAACAGATGATCAGCTTCATGTAGAGAAAACTGTCATCTTTAAAAGACTTTAGATGACTATATTTTCTTTTTATTCACACAATCTGAATGTGAAGCTTTCATTCTCATATGTGTACTGTCTTCTCTTAAACAGCTACATATTAATGAAATCCAACAAACCACACAAGCTGATTAAACTGACTATTATGTAAATGATCAGGTATATTTTTTTATTTGGATTTCAGATTTTGAGGATTTAAGTGGTAGAGAATATTTGAAGCTTCAGTTTCACTTACCACCTTTTTGCCGCTTTGTTTTTTACCAGAGCAAGACCTCTCATATAGCAGTAGGCCTCTCTACTGTGGTCTGAATCAGTGCTGAGGGGTTTTAGCTCAGTAAGTAGCTGGTGTTACCAGTGCAGACATCTGTGTTGTTCTCTGCAGTCTTATTAACAACTGTGAGGAACCCGACTGACTATCTGTGTGAATCTGTGTGAACATGTGCTTTTGTGCTGCCTGTGTTGTGCTGCATGGGTTAGAGGGTTCTCCTCCTGATGTTTTTTTTTTTTTTTTACTTCTGGCTCTTTTTCATGTTTCCCTCATCCTCTTTTTTCCTCTGTGCATCCGTTTGACATTATGGTAAAAATTTGTTTAATGAAATATATATGTTGTCAAGGGTTTGAACTCATGCATGCTCCGTTACAACCTTTGTTTTGGGGCTTTGGAATGCGTTTATGTTTTTTTGTTGATGCCTGACTTTTGTGTTTCTAAACGACATTTTTTATTTATTGTCTAATGTTCAAGTGCAGCTTTTATTGTTCTTAATTTGAAAAATAATGAATTGCATTACCACAATTCACAAAAATATTAAATGCATGAAATATTACAATGCAAATAGCAGCATTACACTGATTAACCTTGATGTTGAAATGGACTGAACAGAATGAGAATGGCATCATTTGTAGTTACATTTAAGCAAACTGAATTCATGCAGAATAACTTCATTGTAGGACCCAAAATGGCAAAAAAACAACCTCACAATCCATACATTCGTTTTCATTATTCCTCATGTTTATATGGTGTTTAAAAATCATGGTCAACTTTTAACCAGTAGAACCTCAAAAGTCTTAAATACTAAATACAAATAGAGTAAAGAAACAACTGTTTGCTCCTTTAAGTGTTTTGATAAAGGTTAAAGTAGGTTTTTGACTCTTAATGCATTAAATATGCTTCTCTTAAATCTTTGGTCTTACTTTTTAAGAAGCATTCATTCCTGAGGCTAAAGTCAGTTGTAAACATTTTATCTAGCAACATTAAAGTTATAGCATTGTTATGGACTAAAATATTTTAAATAAGTATAAAAGACTTTATGTATGTACATATTTTAACAATAAAAAAGCTTCAGCACTGAAAATACATGTTGTATACCCCTTTTTTTGTGAAACATTTAAAATAAAAACACCTTAAAATAAGTTTGAAAACCACTGGTAGGGTTAAGGAAGTTAAAAAATAAAAAGCAGACATGTCTGTATTACTTGCTACATCTTCCTTACCTAATCGGATTGCCCCCTTGATCTTGTAAGCAGCACTGATGCCAAGTCATTACTGGAAATGTTACAACTTTAGGGTAACCAATTGATTGGTTTGACAAAATCTATAATCTTTAAAATGTGTTGTATAATGCCATTTTACACCTTAAATGTGTTAAAATGGGCCCTTTCTTTGACTGACATTTTTTATATTGCATGCTGACTCAAGTAAAATAATTTGAGTGCATAATGTGTATAAAAATATGTTTTCTAAATCTCCTTTCTTGTGTTTTCCTTCTTTCTTCATAGCTGTGAAGTCCTCAAGCTGAATGCTACTTGTTGCAACAGCAGCTTGCAGATCAGGACAAGATGAAAATAAGAGGAGTCCATCTTCACAGCACTAAGACTTTTAATGGATAAAGCTCAACTACACAGTTCATTATTATACTGTAAATTGGAAATGAGCACATAATACACACTGCCATGATGGTACGTCAGTGGTCTGTACATTTGTTTTAATGAACTAGGTAAGAATCAATGTTTATATAGATGAGTTTTTATATGTATTTTACAAAACAAACAAAAAATAGCAATCCAGACAACTTGTACTGACATATGTCTTTTGTTTTCTTTTGTTATCTGTTGTGGCATGTTTGTACAGATGATTAAAATGTTTAAAACATATTGTATTTGTTTCTTTGCCACAGTAAAGTTTGAAATGAAATTAAGTATTTTCACCAGTGGCAAACGCCAATAACATACAAATCCTTCATAGCTCAGTAAAGCTTTCTGTATGTGAAACCAGCTGGAAGTGTGAGTGCAGCTGAAGACGTTGCAGATATTTCCACTGATACCAAAGCACAAGTGTCAAACCACACACCCAGAGACTTGCAGATACACTGACAAAGCAGCACTATGGAGGCACTACTACCGTTACACAAAGAGACGCAGAGGTTGAGGAGGAAGTAGAGTGGTTTTTCTTTCACATGAGGGAAGCTGACATTTATTTACCACAATTCTTGTGTTCTCAGTCCGAGTTAAACATCAGACGCAGACCACTGCCCAGGGCTGTTAAGCAGGGGTTTCAGTTCTGACAGACAATCGAGACAGAACAGAAAGCCACACTTGATATACAAAAAAACAAACAAAAGGTCTACTAATACAGTCCCCTAACTTCTTTTGAGCACTTATATACAGCCCCCTGGTCCTCTATATAGAAAGTTATTTTTAATTTATTTCTTCTCAAATTATTTCATCAGCTTGATCATGGGGATTTGGCACGTTTCTCTTTAGTGAACCAGAAGCAGAGGATTGCAGAAAGAAATACCTCGAGCCCCAATACAGAAAGTTCCAGCATCTCCATCTGTTAGAAACACAAACATGAAGGATACATTCATTTTACAGAAGCAAATATATGTAAATATCTACCCTTTAAAATTTTAATTTTTTCATTATCTTCACATGAACTTACCTTCAAATGCTGATCATTTTCTGAACTCCAGTGAACCAGGTCAACACTTATCAGACAAGCTGAAACTACAGCTATAATGATACAGCCACAGTTAACCATTAGGGACACCTGGAACATATGCCATACGTTATTCTTTTTTATTAAAAAGACATTTTGTTGTTTGTTGGGCTTGTATGAAGTTGTACTTACAGGTAGTAATAGTGGATATTTGAACAACAGGTTGGAAACAACTCCAGCAATGATAAACTGCAGAGGAGAACAACAAGGAGTCATTATATTAAAGACAAGTTTGCCCAATGTTTTAAATTAGAGTGTCATCTGCTTTACTTAGTGCATGATTTTTATCATTTGTGTTTCAATGGAAGTAATGAGAGCAGGGACTTACGAGTGTTCCAGTTAAGGGGGAAACTCTGAACAGAGTGAAAAGGGACTCTTCCATCCCCTGAGTTACTGCGAAAAGAATTCCCAGTCCAACACTGAGGAGACCGCTCATTATCTGCAGTGACTGACAGAGAAACAGAGACAATGAATTCAGTACAATTTACTGTATGTGTCCTTGCTTGGAATTGTTACCAAATAAACACAATTAAATGAATAATAAAAAATGAATAATAAAAAAGAAACATATAATATATGCATGAAATATAGTACAGTATGTTGCACAGATTTAAAAATATATATTGTTCACAATTTGAGATGTATTTCTATCCAAATGATGATAATAGATAAACATGAGCAAATAACACATGGTATTTTACAAATATAGTGTACATATTTACAGTATTATATAGATAAGATTATGTGATATTTAACTTTTTTTTCTAAAAAAAAAAGAATTGCAACTCAGATTCAAACCCTGGACCTTTGCATCAAAGCATGAACTTCAAAGTACATGTGCACCTGCGCTACCACTGATCCAACCTGGCCACTGTTATGTTACTCTTAAGAAGTAAAATACCACAAAACTCACACCTAGGCATTTCCTGTTGCTACTGCCCAAATCTGCACAATGAGCACAAATTATGGACTATCACTCTTATGTTATTTGGACATCGCTCTTTACTGCACCACTAATTTGTCTGTGATGTCTTTATAATCTGTGTTGTAAATGTTTTTTAGACATTAGATCACATAACTATAGGAAGGAATGAGTAAAAGATTGTGATCACTATTGCCTGGACTTACGTTTTTGTAGAGTAAAATATATATAATACAAGCAGGTTATGTTTATCAGAAAAAACACAGTCTTAGTTCCTGTTTTCTATGACTATACATAGTCATAGAAAACACACTATACATATACTTGCAAACTATGACGCACTACACACATACACACACACACACTAAAAGCTTCTACTATTAAGAGCTGATAATCATATCAACACACGAAGCTCACAAAGTGTATGCATGTACTGTATGTTTGTGTGTGTGTGTGTGTGTGTGTGTGTGTGTGTGTGTGTGTGTGTGTGTGTGTGTGTGTGTGCTGATCCTCTCCCATAAAGAAGATGGTAACGAAAGAAAAATATTTGGTTAAGGTATGAACTTGATTTGGGGGAAAAAGATGTGTGTGTGTGTGTGTGTGTGTGTGTGTCTGTGTGTGTGTGTGTGTGTGTGTGTGTGTGTGTGTGTGTGTGTGTGTTTGTGTGTGTGTGTGTGCGTGCGTGCACACGTGTGTGTGTGTGTGCTGATCCTCTCCCATAAAGAAGATGGTAAAGAAAGAAAAAGATTTGGTTAAGGTATTTAACAATGAACTTGATTTGGGAAAAAAAGATGTGAGTGTGTGTGTGTGTGTACGTGCACACGTGTGTGCGTGTGTGTGTGTACTGGACATACGGGCTAACTAGGCTGACAACTGAGTAGTTCGAGAGGAACCAGACTAGTATTGACCGACGCAATCGTTTTTTTTAAGATGGCTTTTTGTTTGATAATCATTTTCAGTGCACCTTCATTGCTATGTAATTTTTCCTCTCCATTCAAATAAACTTATGACACTCGGCTGGGGTGATATACGTTTTGAGACTCAGAAATGGGGGGGGGGGTCACAAACCCTAATTTAATCAATAAAGTACCATGATTTTCTTATATTAAAATGGGGACTTAAAGTACAATATCAACACCACCTGTGACACAGTCTCAATAATAGTTTATAAATATGAACTTCTCAAAGAGTTTGTGTATTGACATGATATCCTAATGTTGTGTCACTCTTACCCCCAACACAGCAGGTTGTTTCTGAAGCAGGTCATGCAGCGGCCCTTTGTTGTCTGGTACAAGCTCTGTAGCCTGGTAATGTCGCACTAATGGCGGTTCTGCCAACCCGGCTCTGTGTAGCGCCACGTCAGCTTCATGGATGTCCATGTCAATCTCGGCACAGGCCATGATGCTTCTCCGACCTGAAGGGATGATGGTTTTTTGTGTATAAAAATATTATGATTAAAAAATTTCTATATGTTTTGTCTTAAGTCTAAAAATAGAAAAAGCACTGCAGTAGCTTTAAAAAGTACACAGAGTGGCCACAAACTTGTACATTCCTGAAAACAGTTGTGAAAATTAAGATTTTTTATTGTTTCTGACACTGTGAGGTAACGCATGTTTAAGACTGCTGTTATAGTGAATTTGGACTGCATTACATTTGAAGATGTCCTAATTTTATTTATTTATGTAAATAAGACTGACAAGATATTAGAGATATACCCCCATATGTAGCTATATGTCACTATAATACAATCCAATACATCATCACCACAAAGTACAGTTTTGAAAACAACCATGGAACTAAGTAAACATCCAAACAATTAATGGAATAATGTCAATAAAATCTAAGCATATTAAATAAAGTCATAGTTATTGCCAGATTTGTAAAGCTCCCACCAGTCTTATTCTCATATACCTAACAGAAGTATGGTGTTTCTTACATGACACATTCGACATTCACAAAAACATCTGTTCAACTAGCAAACATGCATATGCAGACTCTGAGATGCTTGAAATTCATATTCTCAATCGCAAATACAGTATATACAACACAGCTTGTTTCATTGCAATTTAATAATCTTACCAGGTTTGGCTTGAGAAGTATCTATTTCCCACTCTGTCTCAAAGATGTGCCACAGTCTTCGGGCATGATGTTCACTTCCCTGCAAATAATTTGAAAGATGAGGTCACCTCACACATTTACTTCCTCCCTCTGCCACTGGTCTCAACAACATCATTATGTTCCACCCTCAGTGCCTCAATGCCATAAGTTCTATGTTACGGAACAGTATTTCTGATATCAATTTTTTTTCTTTACATTTATGAACATAACGAAGTCTGGAAAGTTTTAAATGTTTGTTTAATTTGTGTGTGTATGTGTGTGTATATGTGTGTGTGGTGTGTGAGTGTGTGAGCATGTGTGTGTGTGTGTGTGTGTGTGTGTGTGTGTGTGCGTGTGTGTGTGCTGCGTGTGTGTGTGCATGCGTGTGTGTGTGCGTGTGTGTGTGTGTGTGTGTGTGTGTGTGTGTGTGTGTGTGTGTGTGTGTGTGTGTGTGTGTGTGTGCGTGTGTGTGTGCGTGTGTGTGTGTGTGTGCGTGTGTGTTTGACAAAAGGAAGAGAGTGAGAAACAAAGACAGTTGGCGTGCCAGGTCATTTCCTTTTCAAACTTATTTGACAAAGGAGAATATTATAGGTCTGACTAAAGATAAGAGAAGAAAAAAAGGTATGTTACTAAAGTGACAGCGGAACATCACAGTGATAAAACTGCTTTAACATTCTTTCCTTCAACTGTGTTCACAGGAGAATGATGAAGACATTTGCATGTGATGAATCAATGATCATCACCATTCCCATTGGAAGTCTGAGGGATGCTGGAGAGAGACAACTGATGCCAGATAAATTCCAGTGTGTGTACAAAGATTCCTACAAGATCTTTGTTATTAAGGGAAAACCCAAACCTCTTGGAGTAAGTTGAATTGTTTCTTTCGATAGGTAGAGTCATGATCCCAGACTTTTTCGCAGCTTTATACTTATATGTTTGGCTTCAAAATGCAGTATTTTTCTATTTTTTATTAGGCTGCCCAAGCCATCGCTGGTGTGTTCATTGTTGCACTCGGTCTGATTTTTACTCAGCCAGAAGACATCCGGTTCTACACTTTACCTAGTATTCTGGTAAATACAATTGCAAAACTACAAATGTAATTATTTCCCATAAGTAAGTTACCAATCTAGATAACTATGTAAAAATACAATTAGAAACCAATGTACATTTCCGTTGCTTTACACTTGTTAAATAGTGAAGCAGAATTTCCTTCTGCTTCTTTGACATTTCAATTTCCTTGCATGGGGTCTTATCTTCTTTTGATATTCTACAATATTCATTATTATATTTATGTGTATAATAGTTTACATGTTTTATCAAAATCTTAGTTTGTGGTCTGTGGTATGCTGTCCTATGCTGCTGGAAAATATCCAAACATGCATGTGGTAAGTACAAAATTAGTTTTTGTTCATAAGTAAAAAAGTCAGCTACATCTACAATAAGTGACTTAAGTTATTCAAAAAAATAATGCCATGTGCTGACTGGATAGTATTTTTCTGTATATGGTAGTATATTCTTTGTAATGTTTCTGAAAGGCTTGTTTTAAGATGTTATATTGTATCTTCTTAGTACTTAAAATAATTAAAAAATATTTTCACAGCGTATGCAGGAAACAAATGAAGGTATTTGCAGAATAACCAAACATAGTGAAACGTATAGTATTCAAAGTTAATATCTAATTTAACATCAGCAGTAGATGTGGAAAAAAAATGAAAGCACTTTTAGGGATAAGTGAAGTTTTAATTATGTTTGCCATCCAAATACACTTTGAATTGTTGTTTTTAAACTCTTTTTCTTCATAAATTTGCACCAATAATAGAATGATTGTATTTTTGTATGAAAAAAAGAAGCAAAAAATTGTGGCAGCTTCTCTGATTCTGCTTATTTTTGCATTCGTAATAATTTTCTGTAACGCTTGCATTATTCATGCAATTGTCACTTTCCAGACAAAGCTGTCATTCTCTCTGAACATCGTCAGCTTCTTCTGGTCAGTTGCGGCAGTTTGTCTCTGCATGATCGAGTTTCATTCGTCACCAAAAGATAGCTTGTACAATCACAAGGTGAAGGAAAACAGCATTTGCCTTTAAGTAATTTCTCTCTTTTTGAAATGCAAAGAAAATATGTATTTACTTCCACCACTGTCTCCACTTTCATAGGTCCATAAAGGAATCAAAGGACTGATTATGACTCTGCTGTTTTTTGAAAAGTTAATAGCCATTTCCTTGATCTACTGGTTAAGTAAAGCTGTATGCAGACAACATTTCAACACTTTGGTACGTCATTTTATTTATACACACACACACTGTATATACTGTTAAAGGAATACAATCTACATACTGCCTCGGATTATGGAAATACAACAAAATAAGTTACCCTAGTTATGCAGATGAGATACAAATTTACATAACCTTATTGCCAGAGGACTATAGTCCAGTACAAAAACCGAGTGAGTGCATTGAACAAATTAATGACTTTCTTAAATTAAATGAAGAAAACACTGAGGTGGTTGTTTTTGGAGCAAAAGAGGAACAATTAAAGTTGAGCTCTCAGTTTCAAACAACAACAGACAACAGACAAAGCCAGAAATTTTGGTGTAGTCATGGACTCAGGCGTGAATTTTAACAGCCACAATAAGAAAATTACAAAGTCAGCCTATTACCACCTTAAGAATGTATCAAGGGTTAAAGGACTTATGTCTCAGCAGGACTTGGAAAAACGTGCCCATGCTTTTATCTTTAGTAGATTTGACTACTGTAGCAGTGGCTTTACAGGTCTCCCTAAAAAAATCAATCAGACAGCTGTAGCTGATTCAGATCGTTGCTGCTTGAGTCCTCACTAAGATTTCTGAGACTAAGAGTTCTGAAGTATTTACACTGGCTGCCTGTCCCTTTAAATAATTGATTTAAAAATATTTTTGCTGGATTATAAATCACTAAATGGTTTAGGGCCAAAATACATTTCAGATGTGCTGCTACACTGTGAACCATCGAGACCTCTCGGGTCTTCGGGGACATGTCTGCTTTCTGTCCTCTCAGCTCTTTTAAATCAAGGCTTAAGACCTTTCTTTTTAATGCTGCCTTTGGATTGTTTTTAACTGCTTTTTAATATTTTATGTAAAACATTTGAATTGCCCTTTGCTGAAATGTGAAATACAAATAAAGCTGTCGTGCCTGGCCTAATAGTGGTCATTCTTTTTTCCGCAGCCCATCATCCTGCTGAAACAGGGAGACTGAAGGCTTGATGGAACTCAACATACGACCAGCCAACTATTTACAGTACATGGTACTTCCTCATTGTATCAAAAGTGCATAACAGCCTATCAGTGTCATACAGGTTACTTCTTAATATACAACATGCAAATGATGTGAAAAAGCATATGAATAAGTCACTTCTTGACTACAGATGACCTTTATTTTATTTGTGTACATCTATCTGTTTATATTGCATTGTTTCGTAATTTCATAACATAAGCCATCATTGACATTCTGTACTCCAGAATTAATTTTGATTCCTAAAGCCTGGAGAATGTTGTATTATCTCACCTAATGGAATATTAGATCATATTTTAGAACGTATTGTATTTTAATCATTATGAGCTTTTATTCTGTTCTCTGTAAATCACTTTGTAACCTTTTTTTCGGGCAAATAAAGAGGATTATTATTTGTTTGTGTATGTTTCATTTGTCTTCTTGTGGGCCTAAAACACATTCCTCTAGTGTGGACAATATGAGCTAAAAAAACAATGAACTGGTTTTAAGTTCAGCAACATATGCAACATAAGTATGTAAACTTGGTGTTAGCCAGGTAGGCCACTGTGGTAAAAAACTTTTTTGCAAACCTGTTGCTCATAACTCTTTTTGTATATTATTTCATGTAGGCCTATAATTAGAGTAGGGGACCCATGTGCTCAATCTATTACTACAAGTTATGTGTAAAATAACTTGTCAAATCTCCCTGCAAGTATGTCGGTTTATGCTGCTCTTAAACGACAAAGCCCTTCCGCTGGGAGCTGAGGATGTTCTTGGTTTCAGTAAACTTGTAAAGCCACGGGTGGCCACTTGGTGGAGATGAACACACACAAAATCAAGTGAAGTAAGTGAAAAGTATTATTGGAAACACATTCATTTGACATTCATATAACTGTAGCTACTGTAGTAGGCTACTTCAAGTTCCCACAACCTGTAGGCTTAGCTACATGTTTTGTTTAAAAATGTCAATCGAGGAGCTCAAAGTTTAATATGGTTAAATGATTTGTTAGATTAAGTAGTCCACTTCTTTTTTAACCTTAATTTGTCATGCTTAAAAATCTTTGCGTGGAGGTCACGCTAAAACAATCATAGTAGCATGTGATAAAGTCATGTACTCTTCCGCTTTGGGACACTCCCTATAAACACACACCAATCCAAAAAAAGTGAGCAATTTCTTTAAAACTGTCTTTCCCTCTTTTTACTATGTAACTATTTTTGCACAACTGTCACATCTGCTTCTTACTATGTAACTGTTATTTAAATAAATTGTAACGATTTTCCTATTAACAGTTTGTGTTGGTTGCTGGCCGTGCTGGATCACTTTCTCATGCGATTGTGAGGAGTTGCTTCTCTACTGGCTGGTTCCGTCCCCCTGCTATGGCGTCCGTGTACAGCGGATCCCACACCTTGAGCAAGGATGATGTGAATTACAGAATGCATTTCCGAATGATAAACGAGCAGCAGGTTGAAGATATCACTATAGAGTTTTTCTACAGGCCGCACACGATAACGCTGCTGACATGCACGGTGCTCAGTCTGATGTATTTCGCGTTCGCAAGGTAAGTCGTTCACAGCTAGCGTTAGCTTGCTGGGTTAGCTCAGTTAGCTAACGCTCGGCTAACAGCAGTAGCGTTAGTGATGCTCTGACAGTGCCAGGTACGTTACACAGGGAGGTTAGCTAGCCTTTAGCTACTCTTCAATGAATTTTCTCACTAAAATTAACTTTGAATCCGCATTAAGGCACTAGAATAAATAGTCTCAGTGATAGCTGCCTACATTTTGCTGTCATTAATCGTCAACCTGAACTCAAAAAAGAAGTTTTGTGTTGTATAACATTAGCTACAATATTACAAAAATGTAACTAGCGATGAGATGAGTCGTAACGTTACATTAACAGTTATCGTCTGCCTTACAAACCACCTCTGTCCCTACGCGTATAATATAATGCAAACCCTCATGTCTTGTTTAACTGCTACCGCCGTGGAGGGGATATACACAGCATAGGCTACTTGTAAAATAGGCTGTTTAACATATAGCTACCACAGTAACGTTATCACTTTTGATATTAACTGTTCGTTTGGGAAATTTCTTTTCGCTCTGCCTGCAGGGATGATGGAAATCCTGACAGTAATCTCTGGGTGGGGCTCATCCTGGTCATCTCCTTCTTCCTTGTTATCAGTGTTTTGGCATTTCCTAACGGTGAGCAAAAAAGGACTTGAAAATTTATTTTCGTTTACAGTCAACCTTATGGTGCTTCACAAACATTTTTCTTTCCTGTTCTAAGATATAACTGATTGTTTTATATGGCATCCTTAGTTAGGACAAGGAACAACCATACTGTGTAAACGAAACAAGGAATCAAAAGTGTCCAGGGTTATGGGCAGTATATGTGAAACAACAATACAAACAACAACTGATTTTACTGTTTTCAAATAATGATATACATGTGTCCATTGTGTCTGTGTGTGTGTGTGTGTGTGTTATACACTACCGGTCAAAAGTTTGAGGTCACTTATAAATTTCCATTGCACTCCATTGTAGACAGAATACCAGCTGAGATCAGTTGCATTCTTTTTTTTTTTTTTTTTTTAACCAGGGCAGCAGTTTTCATATTACATTATGTGCTTAAATAATTGCAAAAGGGTTGTCTGTTTACTCAATTACATTTTTACAATTAAGTTAGATTAGGGAACAGCATGTGCCTTTGGAACATTGGATGAATGGACGATACAGTACACAAAGAGTACAATACAATCAGATATAATTAGTTCCTAGATCTCCTAATATGTTTAAAGCAAGGAGGAGAAACTGATTCCCACACTCAAAGGATAACCCTTTTGGCTATGACCATACCAAACATGAGGGCTTGTTGTAATGCCATTACCCACAATTTATGTGATGAGATTATCTTCTTTAATGTGGAGAGAAGGGATTGTAGATCAAATCTGTGACATAATATCTTGTGTTTCACTTTAGGTCCATTCACCAGACCACATCCAGCAATATGGCGAATAGTTTTTGGTGAGTTTTGCTGAAAGTCTCAGAGGATGAAAACTGTTTTGGAACTGAGATTTCTCTTCCTAATGTCATGTCCCTCTGCTGTTAAGGTCTGAGTGTCCTCTACTTCCTGTTCTTGGTTTTAATCATCTTCCTCAACTGGCAGCAGGTGAAGGCGCTAATGTATTGGTTAGACTCAAACCTGCGTTATGCCAAAAGAGAGGCAGACATAATGGTGAGTGGTGTAGGCTTAACACAGAAAATAATTTTCATATTGATTTACATGCACTTGGTGCATTCACTACCAGGGGATTATCAATCATTGTAATAAGGCTCTTATCTGTGGTGCTCTCTGCAGGACTATGCTGTGAACTGCCATGTCATCACCTGGGAGAGAATCATGAGCCATTTTGACATTTTTGCCTTCAGTCATTTCTGGGGCTGGGGTATGAAAGCCCTGCTCATTCGAAGCTATGGCCTCTGCTGGACCATCAGTATTACCTGGGAGCTTACTGAGGTGAAAACACACACACTCTCTCACACACACACACACACACACACACACACACACACACAATCCAGTAGCATGCTGTGGCCATCACTCTATCTGTGGTGGCCTGTCTCGCCCTCTGTCACTTTTTCTTTTTTGGAGAAATGTTAAGCTGACTACTAAGCTGGTGATTTATTCAGTAGAAATTTATGAGGTTTTGGCCATTTTCAATATTTAATATAACATATTATCGTAGACTGAAAAGTGAACAGTTTTTCAGACATGATGTAGACTCTGACTCTAATCTCCTGTTCAGCTATTCTTCATGCATCTGCTGCCTAACTTTGCTGAGTGCTGGTGGGACCAAGTGATTCTAGACATTCTGCTGTGTAATGGAGGAGGCATCTGGCTTGGCATGACTGTCTGCCGCTTTTTGGAGATGAGGACCTACCACTGGGCCAGTATTAAGTATGACCTTGCAGTCTGGAAATGAAATAATTAACAATATCCAGTTTTGTTTGTCTGTTTTTAAGTTTGTTAAAGGTTGTGATAAGGGATGTAGATTTTATATGGTTAGTCTGGTGCATGAGCCCAGATTGAGTAACAATACATCATATATACAGTGGGGAGAACAAGTATTTGATACACTGCTGATTTTGCAGGTTTTCCTACTTACAAAGCGGTATGTAATTTTTATCATATGTACACTTCAACTGTGAGAGACTGAATCTAAAACAAAAATCCAGAAAATCACATTGTATGATTTTTTAAATAATTTGCATTTTATTGCATACAAAGTATTTGATACATCAGAAAAGCAAAACTATTATATATATTTGGTACAGAAACCTTTTGTTTGGAATTACAGAGATCATATGTTTCCTGTAGTTCTTGACCAGGTTTGCACACACTGCAGCAGGGATTTTGGCCCACTCCTCCATACAGACCTTCTCCAGATCTTTCAGGTTTCGGGGCTGTCGCTGGGCAATACAGACTTTCAGCTCCCTCCAAAGATTTTCTATTGGGTTTAGGTCTGGAGACTGGCTAGGCCACTCCAGGACCTTGAGATGCTTCTTACAGAGCCACTCCTTAGTTGCCCTGGCTGTGTGTTTTGGGTTGTTATCATGCTGGAAGACCCAGCCACGACCGATCTTCAATGCTCTAACTGAGGGAAGCAAGTTGTTGGCCAAGATCTCGCGATACATGGCCCCATCGCCGGCTCAAATTCCTGTGAGCTGGAATGAGCTAGAAACATGAAACTTCGGGGAATAACTGTAAATGGTGTGCATGTGCTTCTATAGAAATATAAACCCAATCAGCCACATGGTGGCGCTGTATTAAGGCTTCAAAATACAAACTTTGAAAGGCCACGCCCCCCACACCGTAAGTCCGATTGACTTGAAATTTCTCACACAGGTGCAGCTTAATGTGTTTTACAAAATGTTTCTGCCATATTGAATTTTTTGAAAAACACATTTTTGAGATCTCCTCCTACACCGTAGCTATAAATTCAAACAAACTGCAGATGATATAGCGCAAATCAGGCTATAAATGACTAAATGTTTGTCCAATCAACACGAAACTTCCAGGAAATGTCTATGTAATGACCTCACACGTACGCTGCAAGTCTCATTCGAATTGACCACTAAATGCACAATAACTGGATGTGGAATGATGCTTTTGAGCTTGGAATCGCAGCTTGTGGCTTTATTAGCAATTGTTTTTGTATTGGTCATCTGCTTTTCTCAAATTGCCGTGAGCTGGACTGAGCTACATATCACACTGAATTGAAAATAAATGTTTTGGACAAATCAGTTGTAGGCATTTTAAACAAAGGGCACTGTTAGTCCTATCATTACAAAGCTTGCAGGATATGTTTTATAACGACATTGGACCACATGTGTGAAATTACTTTTGAAGCCGCTATTGAGGAAAAAGGTTTGAACCCGCGAATTGCCCCTTGCAGCTATATATTTTTTTTTTGTTGTGAGCCCAATGAAAGATAGCTTTACGTATTTTA
This sequence comes from Etheostoma perlongum, assembly GCA_026937815.1. NCBI lineage: Eukaryota > Metazoa > Chordata > Actinopteri > Perciformes > Percidae > Etheostoma > Etheostoma perlongum. The sequence continues at coordinate 15,949,623 of CM049376.1, forward strand.
TTACATTGATACCTTTTATCCATATTTTAATAAAGTTAAACTTCAAGGCGTCAGAATGAGTAAGACATGTAAATTCAGATGATTAAGGGCTATCTAATACAGCAAGCAAGACATTTGAGATACAATCTTTAAATACATAAATTGTTGTTTAGAAATATGATCTCTCACGTTCATCAAGCCAGAGTGGACGTGAATAATTGTGATGGCAATATTTTCATCCATCTTTTTCTACTGTGCTAACATAATACTTATTTTAAATCTATCTTCAAGTCTTTGTAATCTTTCTCCTGTGCTTCCGATCCAGAGACATCCACACCACAACAGGGAAGATCAAACGAGCTGCATTACAGTTCACCCCTGCAAGCTGGACCTACGTACGCTGGCTGGACCCAAAGTCTTCCCTGCAGCGAGTGATGGGCGTCTATCTGTTCATGATCATCTGGCAGGTGGGTCACTGAGAAATCCTTTCACACCATCTCACGGTGACTAAATGCTGACTAGTCCAGGATAATCCGGGGGGGCCTGCTAAATCCAGACTAATCTAATTGCCTCCTCTGTTGTTGAAATCTAAAACCCATCTCACATGGATCCATATAATGCGTGACTGCCGTGCTGTCTACACATTAACCGCTAATCCCATACGGGTGAAAAACATGCTTTAATTACTTAGGAACAATTTATGGTAATGAGAAAACCATGGTTGGAGAACTTGAGTAAGCTCCATTGCTTTCCACTGGAGAGTCAACTGTGACTGCCAAATTTCTAACCAGTAGCAACCATGGCGATGAAACCTGTTTATCTCATTTTTACATGGTGATAAAACAACAATGTCCTCTCTCCCTTATACAACCAGGTCCCTACTCTCATTAGGCCTAAATAGGAATTACCAGTCTTTGATAATTAGTTGAAGAGATGGGTGATGTCTTTGCTCTACTCAGCATGGTGACAGGTTAGCTGCTTTTCACTGGGTTCAACCACACATGCTCCAGGCCAAACGAGTGGCCTCCCTATCATTATCTCTCTGTGCAGATGAGAGGGACTTGGACAGAGTTTCCCCCTAAATGAACGGCTACTATTATTGCCCATTTGTTAATCCAAGTGTGACTTTCATTGTAGTAGAATCTTTGTTTGTTAGTGTTCTGGCTGAGCTAGTTCAGTGTACAAAGTACAAATGATGTCTGTCTCAATGCCAAAAGACCTTACTCCTAGCACACATTTTGACTTGTTGAACATAGGTGTAACTAATAACATGAACATGGCTGCATTCCTTGTAGGTGGGCAAGTTTCAGGGATCTGTTTTTGTGCACAGTCTCACTTGCATGGCTTATTGGCACAATGGAACACATAACGGAACAGATCTGTCATTACATGGTATTTGCTACACCTGTCCTTGTCCTGCAATGACTTCAAAACATTTGCGAGAGACTAATGGTCCCTAAAAACAAAAACTGGCTCATGGCTCATCATCATGTGAGAAAAAACTGTCACTTTGCTCATTTGAAAGCCATGATGTCTCTCTCTCATGGGTGGGCCAAATTCTCTGGGCGGGCAAAGCAGAGAAAGGGGAGATTATGACCTCATAAGGGGCAAGATTCCAGATCTGAGCTTTCATTTTCTCAATACCCAGGGCTCAGTTTACACATATCGCCATTTCTGGGGGACCATAGGCAGGCTGGGGGAGCTCATATTAATTTTTAAAAAACCTTTATAAAGTGAAATTTTCATTCCATGGGACCTTTAAATATACCTATGATTTATATCATAAGAGAATATAATGAACAACAATGAGCCCATTGTTTGTGATGTGGGTAACCAAGAAGTATAGTATAGGGTGTTGAACATTTGACTGTGTATACAACACCCCGTTTTAATCTACAGGCACCATTTAACTGTTCCAACTTCAAATAGTTTTTAAACTTAGTTTACACAAGTTTTTAGGCTGAATCAAACTGTCAGCCTGTTAACACAGCTGTTAGCTAAACTAGCGTCAGTTTCCCGGTAGGGTAGAGGCTAACCGTTCTCTTAGCTAATACATCAATACACGATCTGTCATAGTTGTAGCAGTTAGCTGTTAGACTCATTGATGTAACAGGACGGTTAGCCTCCACCGCCGTTAGCTTCCCGGCTAACCGCTAGCTTTGATTCAGTCTACAATAACGTTACTCAAACTAAACAGTGGGAAAAGCAGCTACAGCTAGCTAAATTAAGACTTTACAGTAATAATAAAGACAAGTATTAAGTGACTGTGTTTAACTGAGCACAAGTAAAGTAGAACTGACGTAACCACTATTATATTATTATATATAACGCTGTTACGTTTTGTATCTTTGCTGTCTCAGCTAGCGGTTAGCCAAATTAACTGTTAGCTAAACTAACGTTAGCCATCCGGTGGAGGCTAAAAGCCGACCGCTACTGTGGAATGGATCGTGCAGTGCCGTGAATCCCTGGTAAATCCTCGTACATCATGATTATCATCTGCGCGTGCATATTGCACATGCGCAGAACGGATCGTGCAGGCAGGACGGATTGTGTACCGACACAAACAATGCATTGTTCTTGACTGGCTAAACTGTCACCTGACCATAATCCACTGTGTAACAGCGCTAACAAACCCACTGCAGACAAACACCCTGCAACAAGCAACCTTAACCATGGATATTCATTTTGACTATTGTATTTGATTTGTAACCAAACATTAAATATGAATACTGAAGTTCTTTTAAAACACTTTTTTGAATTTATTTACTATATGGGGCTATGTATAAAAAAGTGGTAACGTTTATACACCCATAATTTAATGTCATTGAATACAGAGGTAATAGGTAAAACAGAAATGTGTCTCTGTCCTACTTCTCTGTTATATACAGAAGTTATTATACACATGGAAATCTTTATTCTCTTCTGCCTGTTTCCCTCTTTGTCCATAGCTTACAGAGTTAAACACATTCTTCCTCAAGCACATTTTCATCTTTCCTGCAAGCCATGCTCTTAGCTGGTGTCGGATTTTGTTCATTGGTATCATCACAGCTCCAACAGTGAGGTAAAAACCCAGGATATTGTACATTGTTGAATGCTTATATTTAGTTCTTTGTTTTGACAGTTTGACAATCAGATTTTGGTAAGACAAGTAACAGAACTGCAGGTAAAGTTTGCTAATGTTTGCATTTGTTTTTTGCTTTAGGCAGTATTATGCGTACCTTACAGACACACAGTGCAAGAGAGTTGGGACCCAGTGCTGGGTGTTTGGGTAAGTGAAACCTCAACAAAAGGGCATATAAGTTTATTTATTGCTGGTGGATTAGAAGCTTCAGTTACTTCAGTGTTTGTTTCTTCTCACATTCACAGGGCAATAGCCTTTCTGGAGGCCTTGGCGTGTATTAAGTTTGGACAGGACCTGTTCTCAAAAACTCAGATCCTCTACGTGATCCTCTGGTTGCTGTGTTTGGTAAGATCTGGATCACAGTAATGATGCATTGCTCTGTCAAATTGAACTGCTGTGGCCTTCTGAAGTCAGTAGTAGGCTTGTCATGCTTTAAAATACATGGACTCTTGGGACTTAATTGTGCTCCCATTACACCATACATTTTCACATACATCTTTCATCATGAAAAACAGTTAAACATGAAAAATATTCTGTTCTGTAATGGATTTTCAATGAAACATTAAACCGTTTCTGTTATCTGTGACCTGTCTTTAGGCCTTTATTACATTCCTGTGCCTGTATGGAATGGTGTGGTATGCTGAAAATTATGGTCCAAAAGAAAAGGTACATCTATTGCTTCAAATTGTTTGTGTTTTTTGTCCTTGTAAAGACTCACAAATTACATAACAAAAAATAACTACTGTTGGTCTCAGTATAAACCTATCTTTATTCTTTTCAGGGATGCATGGGAACTTGCCTTGTTTAAGGATCTTGGTAGTTGGTTTATGGTTTACACAAGTGTTAAAGCCTAACTCACCCCAAAATGCAACCTAGGGTCTTTTTGTGAATATACCAAGTCAAACTTTTGTTGAAATGCATAATTAGGACGAAAACGCCACTTTTAAGATTTACCGTTTTTCAGTCAAATGGCCTTTTGAATGGGAGTGCTAGGGGCACTTCTATGATAGCATCAAAATCAACATTTTTAAAATACAAAGAAGGCTCGACACAACATAAAACGTTGCTCCAATTACCAGCAGGGGCTCTACACATTAACGCAAGCATTGAGAACATTGTTTGTGTACACAGTTTACTAAAAAAAGTTTTGAACGAGTCACTTTAGCTGTTAATATTCCTAATGGAGAATCAGCTGAATTACTTTAGCGGACCCTCTGTCAATATAATCCTTCAGACTGGATTTCTTTTAAAGATTAACATTCGGTGTACTATGAAAGCTGTACAGGCTCTGTTAGCTGCTGCAGTGAGGAAAATAAGTATTTGAACACCCTGCTATTTTACAAGTTCTCCCACTTAGAAATCATGGAGGGGTCTGAAGTTGTCATCGTAGGTGCATGTCCACTGTGAGAGACATAATCAAAAAAAAATCCAGAAATAACAATGTATGATTTTTTTTAACTATTTATTTGTATGATACAGCTGCAAATAAGTATTTGAACACCTGAGAAAATCAATGTTAATATTTGGTACAGTAGCTTTGTTTGCAACTACAGAGGTCAAACGTTTCCTGTAGTTTTTCACCAGGTGTGCACACACTGCAGAAGTGATTTTGGCCCACTCCTCCACACAGATCTTCTCTAGATCAGTCAGGCTTCTGGGCTGTCGCTGAGAAACACAGAGTTTGTGCTCCCTCCAAAGATTCTCTATTGGGTTTAGGTCTGGAGCCAGAACCTTGATTGCTTCTTCCAGAGCCCCTCCTTGGTTATCCTGGCTGTGTGCTTCGGGTCATTGTCATGTTGGAAGACCCAGCCTCGACCCATCTTCAATGCTCTAACTGAGGGAAGGAGGTTGTTCCCCAAAATCTCGCAATACATGGCCCCGGTCATCCTCTCCTTAATACAGTGCAGTCGCCCTGTCCCATGTGCAGAAAAACAGCATGATGCTACCACCCCCATGCTTCACAGTAAGGATGGTGTTATTGGGATGGTACTCATCATTCTTCTTCCTCCAAACACGGTTAATGGAATTATGACCAAAAAGTTCTTTTTTGTTCTCATCTGACCACATGACTTTCTCCGATGACTCTTCTGGATCATCCAAATGGTCATTGGCAAACTTAAACCTTGACATGCTTCTGGTTTAAGCAGGGGAACCTTCCGTGCCATGCATGATTTCAAACCAATACGTCTTAGTGTATTACCAACAGTAACCTTGGACACGGTGGTCCCAGCTCTTTTCAGGTCATTGACTAGATCCTCCCATGTAGTTCTGGGCTGATTTCTCACCTTTCTTAGGATCACTGAGACCCCACAAGGTGAGATCTTGCATGGAGCCCCAGTCCGAGGGAGACTGACAGTCATGTTTAGCTTCTTCCATTTTCTAATGATTGCTCAAACAGTGGACTTTTTTTCACCAAGCTGCTTGGGAATTTCCCCGTAGCCCTTTCCAGCCTTGTGTGGGGGTGTACAATTTTGTGTCTCTTGACAGCTCTTTGGTCTTGGCCATGTTAGTAGTTGGATTCTTACTGATTGTATGGGGTGGACAGGTAGCTTTATGCAGCTAAGGACCTCAAACAGGTGCATCTAATTTAGGATAATAAATGGAGTGGAGGTGGACATTTTGAAGGCAGACAGGTCTTTGAGGGTCAGAATTGTAGCTGATAGACAGGTGTTCAAATACTTATTTGCAGCTGTATCATACAAATAAATAGTTAAAAAATCATACATTGTGATTTCTGGATTTTTTTTTTTTAGATTACGTCTGTCACAGTGGACATGCACCTACAGTGACAATTTCAGACCCATCCATGATTTATAAGTGGGAGAACTTGCAAAATAGCAGGGTGTTCAAATACTTATTTTCCTCACTGTATATGTTCCCTGTCCAGTTAATGGTATGTGTGTCATGTGTCTCTTCTCCTCTCACAGAGCTTCTCAGAATGTGAAGACAGTAATTACAGTGAATTTGATGACCAGGTGTCAGAAGTATTTAAAGGTAGAGTGACTTTACTATAATTCTTTAACCACATACAGTAGAATCGACTCATACAAGTAAAACATTAATCTTTAACTGTTCTCTTGTAAAAGGCTGACCTCTAGTGTTTGGAATGGCGTTTTACTCATACTGCAAAGTTCAGTTAAATCTTTTTATGTACTCATTCCCAAGTGTTTGACGCTCATTTTTCAGAAGAGACAGAGCTGGACGACGACAGCCCGACAACCAGACGTAGAGGGAAGGGCTCTGGAAAAACCAAATCCATCAATGGCCTGGACAGCCAGTAGGAGTTGGACCCGGAGGCTGGTGTGCGACTCCCAAACTCACTCAAAGCAGCCAGGTGGGAAGGATCATAGGTTGAAATGGGGTTAATGATACAACAACTTCCTGGTGTAATTAAAGTCTAGAAAGCCCCCACCTACAGTAGAGGGAGTGGAGCCAGGATAGACTGAGTGGATGAACAGGCCCATGCAATGTTATTAGGAGTGCACAGAGGCTTGGACTACAGAGATGCACACTTGACTGTGTGCTGTAGTCATAAAAGAACTTCTAAACCACTGATCACAGGTTTCTGTATATGTGAGAAGAGAGAGCGTAGTAGTTTGTTTGTGAAAGAGAAGTGGCATTAAAAACTGCCAATTATAGATGTGACTGCATGATCATTATAGCTGATAAACTATAATTTACAAACATTTATCCTACGATACAGTATATCATTGATGAGTCAATGTATATTTGACTGGTTTACTCCAGCCTTAACTCCAGTATGTTGGTTTAACACATTTCAATGTTAAAAGTCATTATGTAGAATTTATCACATTAATTGGAGCCTCTATGTTTATAGCACAGAAAGGCCAAAGTGTTTTTTTTATTTTCTATTTTTTTTGTATTTAATATCATTGGTTGATTTTCTTTTTTGCATCATACACACTTGTTTTGTGTTTCTAACTTGAATGTGGACAGGATTTCAATGCAACAATGGCTTTAGCTTGCTAGGATCATTGACTGAGAATTGTTTTTGGCCTGGAACAAAGCAAAGCACACAGTTTAAGCACTTTTCAGAATGTTTTCTTGCAAATACTGTACATTTTGTAATGCTCGAGTATTTTGTGAATCATTGTGAACTTAAATGATTTTACTCTCCCTGTCCATCTGTGGCTGCTATCTTTTTGTTTTGTTTTACTGTACTGATAACGGAGGGCATTTATTCAAATTCCTGCATGTGTTGTCAGGCTCTACCTGTCTGTGTGCAGGTGTGGCTTTGTTTGACTGTCGACCTTGTTATGGCATATACGTATTGCATTTGCATGGTGTTTTAGTAAGAAAATGTTACAAGTGTAGTGAACAGATCTTTGTATAACATCACACACCAGGGTGCCAGTATTATTTATATGTCTTTCACTGTCATCGTAACATTTTAATTTACCCCTGTGCCTGTTAGCATGTTCTTTATTTTTATTCAAACTTTTCTCAGTTTTTAATATTGCCTAAATTTTGTCTTTTTGTGTTTGATTCTTCTGTTCTTTCTTGAATGTGCTTTCTTGAATGTTTATTTTTATTTGCTCTGTCAGCATCATCTCGGTACAGATATATCCCTCATAATCCTCGAAAATTCAGACGTTTATCTCTGTGGAAGGGACCAGGCTCCCGTGCTACAGTAGACACTATAACTAGTACATCATCTTTGGATTTAGATGTCATTTGCCAAAAACAATTCAAATGAAAACGGCTGTTCTTTTTCACTGTGAAATAATGAAGCATAATAAAGTATTTTACATTTCCTCCTAAACTCTGTGTAAGTTATTATTTAAGGTATTTGCCCTTTTTTGTTTTTTGAAATGACGTAGCATAAAAGTAGGAGGTCGTTTCAATACTTAGGACATCATGAATGACATTGCTCGACCCCTAAAGAACACCCTGCCGCAGCAAAGGAGTGCCGGATTGGCTGACTCCAGCACTGCCCGTCTCAGATCAGATTTCACTCTGTCTGCAAACCATAACATTTAGAGACTGAAATAGCTGCCTCGTGCTGACCTATAAGAGCATGTTTTTGAAGGTACAGTTGATGTTCCCTTTGAAAAGAACAGCAAAGAGTGTTGATCTAAACGTTAACAGTAGTAACAGAGAAATTCCGAGTGCTGAACACACACACACACACACACACACACACTGAGTCGTTAGGCTCACTGTAACACCATGTAAGATCCTCACTTTAGATCCAGCCAAATACCTTTTTATATTATTATACCTATAAAAAAGTTTTTTTCTACTACTTTCTCAGCTTTCTGTGTTTAAAACATAATGGGCTATAAACACTTAATCGCTCCAATATGTGTGTAAGATGATTTCCAAAGGAGGGCAGCAGAGAGCCTCAGAGTTGTGCAAAATGTCACGTGACCCAGTGGGCCTAAAGGACAGGACATGAGTGTTGACAATACTGTTGCAGTGCTCAGTCTTCCTATCACTCTCTTCATCATTCTCTCCCGTTAAATCACCTTTTTGCTTTGGTTTCCTGAACCTCCCGTAACCTGCACCAGCTGACTGATCTGTCTTAGCAGGTTTAAAGGACATAGGACATTTCAGTCATGACTAAGAGTCCTGGTTCCCCGAGTCGTGGCAGCCTGAGTCCTGAGGGGATTCTGAGAGAGATCCAGATCAACTTGCTGGAGTGTAAAGTCTGTTTCGAGAAGTTCAGCACTCAGCAGAGGGAGCACAGACCACAGAATCTTTCCTGTGGCCATGTACTCTGTCTGGAATGCATCAGGGCTCTGTCCCACCCTCTCCTGAGAAAGCTGGAGTGCCCATTCTGTCGACAACTGTGCAGTGTTGACAGCACCTCCCACTGCCAGGCTTTAAGTGACCTGCAGGAGCTGCTATTGTCCCGGAGTCTCACATCCTCTCCTCCTATTCACAGGCAAAAGGCAAGCCTTGACCTGGCCCCAGGTCGGACATCCACACCTCTGCACCTCTGCACAGCTTTTGGTGGGTGGGGGACTCTTATCAACCCCACTGGGATAGCTGTTTTGAGATCTTCAGGGACAATAATTGTGGTGCATGACGGAGAGAATAGGGTGGTGGTGTTCAATCCACAGGGTAGGAAGCTGCACAGTTTTGGGCAAAGAGGACGAGCCAGTTGGGAGGTCTGTTACCCAGTGGATGTGGCAGTGACTTGCTGTGGTCATGTTGTGGTGACTGATGCAGGAGATAAAGGTGTGAAGGTGTTCACCTCCACGGGACACCACGTGTTGACAGTCAGAAATTCCTTCCAGATGCCCTGGGGTGTGGATACAGACAGCTGTGGGCACATCCTGGTCTCAGACGTCCAGGCCGGCACGCTGTCCCAGGTAAAAATGGACTACACTCATGGTCTCGCTCTGGAGCATCTAACAGCCATTTCAGACCTGCAGCATCCAAAAGCTGTGGCCTGCTGTCGGGTGACTCAGAACACTGCAGTGATGGAGCATTTACCTGATGACATATATTCACCAGGGAGACACCAACACACAAGGCTAAGAGTGTTTACAGAAGACTTCCACCCTCTTTACCAGACTGACAGTTTCAGCCTGACCCTGCAGTCCACAGTGAAGCTGAACATGTCAGGCATGGCCTTTAACAGAGATGGAGATGTGATTGTGATTGACTCCAATCAGGGGATGGTTTGGAGTTATGGGAAGCTCCAGAATGGCCCAGCCCTGAACCCACTTGTGGGAGACCACCTCATCCGCCCAGTTGGACTGGTGTCACTGAACAACACGCTTATCATTCTGGACAGTGGAGACCATACAGTAAAGATGTATTCAGCTAAATAATAATGCTGGCCCCATGATATAGTTTATCTTTATCTATCTATCGAACAGTATTAGAGCAGCCTATGTGAAATAAGGCTCATATAATGCAGGGATGACCTGATCTGGCAATACTAAATTGAAATTAAATGTGCTATAGGCAACTGTATGCTTTGCTTTACACATTATACAATTATTTATGCAACACTTTGCAATGATTAAAGGAGAAAGAAAAAAAAATACATACTTATAAAACTTATGTTTTCTGTTTTCTTGTGAATAACTGGATTTTGGAGCCATTTAAAAAAAAAACTCTTGGTTGAATTGCTCCACATGGCCATCGGGGATGAGGGCTTGAACAAATAAAAATAAAACTACAGTTATACAGAGCCCTACACAGTGGATTTTGAAGTCATGTCTTCCATATTATTTCTTTTCGCTTTTCTTTACATTCTAATTGACAGTTACACATATTTATATGCTTGCATTGAAAAGAAACAAAAATAACTCCTTACAAATATTGCATTTATATTTATTTAAGTACCTCTAATTAGGTTTTTGGGGATATATGTAATAAACTAATAAACAAAATATGTGTAGATGTAAATTAAAAATTAGACACATTTTTGATCAATTAAAGAAATAGAAAACTGTAAAATGAAAAATACTATTAATTGTTATGCTTTTGTGATATTAAAAATATATGTTTGGTCTATTTGGTTGGGTCATATCGAGCTGTGGAGGTCACTCGGACCCATGCCATCAGTAGGCTATTTCTAAAAAACCTGGCTACGGCCCTGCTCTTATAATAGTACATAATAAAGTTGTAAATATGATGGCTTATTTATTATGATTATTATTTTAATAAAATTCCATATTTGTTTATTAAAAACAATAGATACAACATTTCAATTAGTGTGAGAGGGTGAGAAATGTGTGTATTATGAATGTTTAAACTTCTTTTTAATGAACCCTCTGCTCTTCACTCTGACCTCCATCTTTAAACGATGCTTATTGTGGGTGCATGTAAATGAACTTGTCAGACAGCCTCTCGTTTCTCGTCTGCTGGTTTCCCCCCGATAAGCGGCGCGGTGCGTAAATCCTCTCCCCCTCTTTGGCACAGCCGTGTCCAGTCTGCCAGAGGAGAGCAGTCGTGCTCCCAGTGGAAGATGGCGGTGGGGATGCTGTCTGGGGCTGGAGCAGAGTGCTGGATTTGCACAAAAGCGAACCCGGATGGATATAAAGGATAAAAAAATGAACATATTTCTATCTATTCTCCTCGAGGTCTGGACTATTTAAGGGTTGTTTAACTAGCATCTGCTGCCTTTTTTCTGGCAGAAATCCGGGCTTCTTGTCGGGGATTCACAGACTGTTGATAGTTCGTCGCATATACAGGGTGGGAGTGAAAAGTGGACGAAAATGTCGGATTCAAAGGTAAAAGTTGCAGTGAGAGTTCGGCCCATGAACCGCAGGGGTAAGTGTTATAACGATGATTTCTCTTTGCATACTCGTATGTCTGTCTCCTCGGATTCATGCCACATTATCATAAAGTTTGGATTTCATCGCCATTGCGCCTTTTAGCTTGAATTATGAGCCTGAAGTCCGACTTGAGGGTCGTTTGAAAAACGGTTAAACTCGCTAGGGTTTTACTTTTCACACGCCCGCATTCTGCTTTACTTTCCCCCAACAAACTTCTCTCCACAGAAATGGAACTGAATACAAAATGTGTCGTGGATATGGAGGACAACCAAACAGTTCTGCACCCACCACCCTCAAATACAAAAGGAGACAACAGGTAAACAAAGCTGAAATACTGCCAAGTCTTGGTATTTACAAATGAATATAGGTACTGTATGATACATTATAGCAAACACAATAGTGCAGTAAGCTTGTTGTAGATTGGGCATCTTTTGCATTACTGTGGTTAGTTTGTGTGCAAAATAGCTCATATATGGGGGCTTGTAAGTGAAAGAGCAGAAACATGGAAACTGCACTCTCGCTGTTTTAACCTTATCCCACCCTGGTTGTAATACAGTAACAGTAACATTCAAGGTTAGCATATAACTATATATCCAGTGAGCTGAAATGTCTGAAAATACATGTGAACATTAGACAGCACAAACCTGATCTAAATACACAGTAATGAGGATAAACTTGCAAACTTGTATTTTGAATCAGTAAATAAAAGCAGTAGACAAACAGGAATGTTCTGCTGCTGCTGCTGCTGAGGGTATGATGTCTGTCACACACCTGCTTGAAACATGATATTGTGTTATGTAATTCACATGAACATTCCAATACCAATCACCTTAGCCAGCATAATAATATTACACTCATACTGTATATCTGATGTTGAGTTTCAAGGCCAGGGCAAGTGGTTGAGCATGTCTGGCACATTAAGACGCTGGTTAGACTGAATAGATTAATGTCGAGCCTCAGGGTATCACAGGAGTCAGAACTAATTTCACTTATGTAGTGTTCAAAGAGTTGTTAGACCACACTGTATCTTTTTTTTAACTGGCGAGATGCTGCACACGTTTATCAGGTGTTTTTATGTTGAAAATGGGAGAAAAGCTGCAACAAAATGAAAAGCTTCGCATCCCTAATGTATCACACTCTGCCTGCGCAGTGAAGGTCAGCAAAAAAGCTGCCGTTTCTGCTGGCTTGTGATCAGACATGCTTTTAGATTGTAATGAGGAGATCATGCCTAAAAAGTAGGCCAATGATGATCCTTTGCTTGGGAAGTCTTTGAAATGTCATGCCTGATACAGTTGAAATGCTCAGAGATGTATAGGCCTACATATTTCACCCATTATAGTTAAAGTTGTTTTCTACAGTTTTGCGCTTGGTTTTGCTCTCATCTGCTGTTGGTGTTACACATGATTAAACAGCTGACCTATTTAACCACGGGCGCAAATTAATCTAATAGAATAGCTACTTAAATAGAAAATAACTTATTTGTTTGTTCTTTTGATTTATCACTGAAATAGTGTCAGCATCTCTTCTGGCTACAGTAAAAAGTCCACAGTGTGATTTCTAAAACGAATACAAATGCATGCCACAGTCAAGGCTTTTCTCATGGCCCACATCCAGTCTTGTTAAAGTGTAACACTTTTTCTGCTGTTCCATGTTACCAACAGTCAGCATTTAACGGTAATGAGCTCGCTCTCCCACACATTAACCTGTATTTAAGGCAGTTATCAAAACAGAAATGATCAGAACAGAACAATGGTGTTGTTCCAGCCAATTAAACAAATCACCTTCAAAGCTAACACATGTAGAACAGGATACATAACAGCAGAACACAAAGCTGTCTCTCAAAGCTGAGAGGTCAGAGGAACAACAATGAGTGGTACAGATGTGACATCATCTGCAATATTTTCTCAGTTAAGTGATTAGTGTGTGGATCTGATGCCAGATCTTCCCAATGCTACCTGTCAGGGGAAGTTTCCATATCTGATTTAGTTGTTGTATAGGGTCTTTTTCAACATCAATTTTATCACTTGTTATTCATAAGGTAGTACATTATGTAAATGTAAAATTACTTCAATTCAGTTTGGATATGTAATGTCACATTTCTTTTCTGTAGTTTAGTCCAGGCATATAATTACTTGTTAACATTTCAATGCTAGTGCTGTGTGTGTGTGTGGGTTTTGGGTCTCTGTGTTTAGGCTGCCATGGTTTTCTTAAACCATATAATTTTCCTCTCGACTTATTGTGGAGCCGCAGAAGGGGATACCCAGATTACAACGCCTTGTTTTGAAGACACCTGTTCCTGTGTGTCAGATTTAGTGGGTATTAGGATGCAGAATATGGCTACAGAGCCGGGATCATGGGAACTTTTTCTCTGTCATGGGAATGCTTGGGCACAGCCTCAAAGGGGGAGACAGCAGTAATAGATATTTTAATGATTACTTCTTTGGCCATAGATAGATTTTGAAATATGAGATATAAGAATGGGAAACAAATTACATAATGTTTTTTGTATTGTAGTGAAACTCTTTTCACCCCAATAATTTTGCGCAATACCTAAAAATATTACTTATGACCTCTGATGAGAGATTAAGTCTCTTGTGAGGTGAACTTGGAGCCACTTTAATGTTGGATAATCAGTTAGACATTTAACATTTTTCAGATTGTGTTTGAATTTTAATCAGGTTTTGAAGAGACCCCACAGTGGCACGAAAACAGTCACCTAAAGAATTTGAAGAAATATAAGGGATTTCCTTTGATGGCTAAGCCTCATTCTTTGCACCACTGAGCATTAATGCAACACTCGTGACCTACGGCCCCCTCTCCTATTTCCCTGAGAAATGAACAATAATCTCTGTAGTGGGCAAATGAGATATGGATTGTGACTCCAGGGTGACAGGTTAAGTTTCCCAAGTTTAATCTTTCATGTGCATGTTGAGTTGGCACGAATGGCAGATTTGAAATTGGAATCTGGGAGAGTAGTTTTGTTTTCACGCGCCAGTCTGCACTCCTTTGGGGTTTAGACACAATGAAGGTGGGGGTGGAGAGGCTGAGAAATACCTGAGGCTGCTGTCTGCAAAGGGATTGAGTGGTGGAGCATCATGACAAGAAAGTACCCTCCGACTCACACAATGGGGCCATATTACATCTATCGTGCCCCGGCATGTCTGTCAACGTGCAACAATTAAATACAGGGTCATCGAGTTTGTCAAATCCTCTTTATGTAAATCCCCCTTCTTCTGCACACGTCAGTCTAAATACACACAAATGTTGTGTTAAAAGCCAAAAGCTAACCCCAGCTAACTTTTTAGACAGGTGGTTGGGAGTCTGGTTTATGTCAGAAAAAAGTATTTTATTTTCCTTTCATTGCTTACTAAAACATGATCAGTGGAAGTATGTCTTTATCTGATAATGTCTGTAACCAAGCTTGTAATTTCTGCTCTAATCTCTTTCTATCACTAATTGTTACAAGAGCTCAACTGAGTTTATCTCAGCTTGACTGAGTTGTTTTGAATACTTGGCTATTGTGTGGAGACGAGCTTCAATAAAAAAATCATAGACTACGATGGCGCTACTTGTACTGTGCTTGCTCATCTTTTTGAGTTATGTCGTACAAATATATTTGTATGTTAAAAGACAGCTGTGTGGTTAGGTTCTACAGGTCTTTTTTCTCACGACCTTAAAGGTAAAAACTGTTGCTGCTGTTTAAAAGAAATTGTTTAACATTTTGGAAAATTTGCTCATTTGCTTCATTAGATGATTGATTGATACCACTCTCATTGTAGAGAGGGGTATCAATCTTCTTATGGTACTCTCCACCAGGAAGTAAATAAATGCTAGAGGGAGCCAGTTACCTCCAGGATCTGTGGTAAGCTAGGTTAGCGGCGGGTGCATCAATTATAGTTACGACACGCACAGAGATAAGAAGGATATGTATGGACTTATCTAACTCTGGGGGATACGGTTAATAAGCTAAAGTCCTGATAAGTAGGCGTGTTCCTTTTAATTTGATTGCATTCTCTTAGAGAATGGTGACCCCCAGAGACCAACCCAATGTGGTCAATGTGTGTTTTGTTAAGGCCTTTACAGATAGCCTCTAAGGATGTCTGTCTGTTTGCTAATCCTTATGATACATAGAAGTCATATCTGTTAAATAAAGGTGTTGAGTAGATAAGACAGTCTCCCATGTTGTCAAAGTTTGGAGTTTGGTCACATTTTCTCTCAGGTCATAATGTGACCTGAGAGAAAATGCTTTCCAAAACAAGGCTTTTACTACTGACAATGCTGCCTTGTCTAATGACTGCTCTCAGGAATGTTGCCTTTGTCTTTCCATTTTGCTCCTTATGTGCCGATAATCAATTTCGACCATTCAGATGTTGTTCTCAGTGTTAGTTTGCCTAAAATACTCACTCAGCCTTAACTTTTCTCTGTACAGCTTAATTCATGCGTGCCTGGAGGAGAAAGTGTTGTGTGTCCCTGATAAAATGATTGTATTCTCTTGAGGACTGTTCCTTATTTGTTTAGAGGGTGGGACATTGTTTACATCCAGATTCGGAATTGAGAAAAGGTGGCGCCCTCCCTCTTTGTCAAGCCTGTGTCTCATTAATTTCAGATGTGGCTGTTCATTCTGAGGGTAGCCTGTGAAAATGCACTCATGGACATTTCTTCCATAACGATTCTGGTTTTCCTTCTTGCATAATTCTCTCAGATGAGGCCTTTTTGAAGTTTTGAAGCCGGCCTGTTGTGTTTACATGAATTTAATGTCATGATGGGATTTATTTTGGACTGACTCTGAGTCTCAATAGGGAGAAGTAGAGCCAAGCAACAAAAGCTTAAAAAAACAAGTCTTTAACTCATCTCTGTCTGGAAAGAAATACTCATTAGATTAATTATGTTTAGGCACATAATTAATGTAAACACTGATTTGGAACATTTCCATTTGCATTTCATGACTTTTGTCATATGTTTTGCTTAATGAGCATGCTTACTCTGGCTTTTGTTTTCTATGTTCCTGAGCAGCCCATGTACTCAGATAACTGACATCTAGCACACAGACCGGGTCAAAGGAGGTGTCTCCTGGTAGTAAATGTGTTGCTTTATTTCCCCTGGGGAGGAAACTTTACCATATTGAAGAAATTGATGAACTTCACTTCTTTCTGGTTTGTTTGTTGCCTTTGAAACTAACCAGATTTAAGGCTTTAGAGCAGATGTGGTCAGTATCCCTCTCTGTGTTTTAGCATACACATAGCCTGCTGCTGACCCAGCTTGTCACAGTGGTGTCAGAAATGTCGAAGGGGATTAAATTAGACCCTGCCTACATCATATGTTGTGTTGTTAACATTTGTTATGGAAACTTCGAAAGGCCCAGACAGAAGTCAGTCTGAGCATCATGTGCACTGCTGATGGCAGTGCTGTAGCTGTTTTTGAAATCCTGGCTTTCATATTGGAACTTTGACTCATGAGGATGGTAGGTTGTCTCGACTCCATATTTACCACTGTTGCTTAGTGACAGCAGTTGCCAAGTTAGAGAAACATTCCGGAGTTATGTTGATGACCTAATGAGTGATATCCCCCACCACCCCAAATATTTCCATAGGAAGCTAATTTTAGCCTTTAGAACAATGACCCATGGACACATTTGTTTGAAAAACTAGCCAAGACCAGTGGTGGAATGTAACAAAGTACTGTACAAGTACAATACAGGTACTTGTACTTAACATGGATATTTCCATTTTATTCTACTTGTACCTTTATGCTTCTACTCCACTATAGTTCAGAGGGAAATATTGTACTGTTTACGCCACTACATTTATATAACATGTGTAGTTACTTTTGGAATATAAGACATTGTTAAAGATTAAATCAAGGGGGGACCCCTTACAGTACAAAAAGCTGTGTCTAGTTTGTTGTCACATTTCAGGTGTTAGCTGCTCCTTTGAAGAAACATTTCCTCTTTACACTTCTCACATGGTTTCATTTTAATACCTGCCACTGGCCAAGACATTGCAAACTTAGAGTAGATATGGTGCATAATAAAGCGGAAGAAGCTCCAGAAATTGTTTGTGTATCAGAAGTCACAGTTCTCTGTCTCAGCTACACCTGTTTCTGTCATCAGCAAGCCAACTTCCTTTAGTTCTGGTTTTTGAATACTTCTGAATGTACTGTATGTAAACCTCTGACTTCAACCACTTGTCATCTTTATTTTTGGATTACTCATGCTAATAAAAGTGACAGCCTGCTCTGCTCATTTTACATTAACCCCAAAGCTTCCTTGGAATTGTCTTGAGTGTGATTGGTCAGACAAGAGGCCCACCCTCCCTTACTTTAACTTTGAGCTTGGTATTTTACTGCTCTCTCCTGTCTGTCTGTGCAGCAGGGTCACCTCTGCTTAGTGTGGAAGGGGCCCAGCGTGTTCAGTTCTAAACATACTGGAGGACCATCTGAAATGTTAGCTTGTCGCCTGTGAGAGCACATTGCACTGCAACCATAGACTGTATCTGTCTATGGCTGCAACCCAACACTTTGCATGTTGAATTGTAATTGTCTGAAGTGTGTTGCCAGCCAAACAGCAGAAAGAGTCTGTGCTGTCAAAGGGAGGGGAAAGGGAGGCACAGTTTCAGCAACAAATCAGAAAGAGGAATTTAAATCTTTGGGGGTTGTAACTGCAAAGTACTATGTTTGTGACTGTGTGTGGGCAGGGCAGATGAATGTTGTGAATGTCATTTTAATGGAAGGGGGGGGTGCACCTCAACTATGTGATTTACATATTCCATTTGAGCAGCAGGATTATATCACAAACTCTTCCAACGCCTGCTAAATCACACTGATAATTCCAACAAATAATCCTTTATGCATTGGAAAATTGGGAGCACAACATTGTGTTTATAGATTTGGATTTATTTCTTTTCAATATGATTTAAAATCTCTTTTTCTGTGCTGTCAATCCCTGATTTCAGAATATAACATCATATACATAACTTCTGGTGAGATTAAATTGAATGATACCTTAAAAAGGGGAATATCCATTTGTCTGATACCTCTGTAGGGGTGTGCATGCAATGTTAATTGTTTTAAGGGTAGATAGATGATTCTGTAGGTGGATGACAGTAGATTTATCTGGTGTGTTGCCTACTGGGGTAGCAGACTGCAGTTTTTGGTGGCATAATAACCCATTGGCCTTAATCCTTTGCCATAACCACGAGGGGGGGGGCAGATTACAATGCAGCCACTCTTCATACCTTCTTTTTGGGCACCAACATTCACAGTCAGATTCTGAGGAGGTATTCCTAAAATAAGAATTTAATAAAGAAGATAAAAAATGTGCTCTTTTATTCTGTCTGCCACGACACAGAACCAGTACAGGGGGGAGAATCAAAGTAGTGTTTGAGGCAAATGTCCACCCTCGGCCAAGTTGAAATCATACATGGGTGCCTTGGCATCAGGTAGCTGGAGGCGTGGGAGCCTGAGCGTGCCCTCGATGACACACACATTAAGGCACGCAGACCCAGCCCCCCATAGACTTCCGCCATGCCCTGCTGGGTCTGCAGTGTCCGCCTGCATCTGCCTCTGAGGGGTGGTAGATCTGATGCTATCTGGCACTTCTGTGCCACACATGTGTGCCACACACCACAACATAGCCTTTAATAAGCCCCCAAGCCATGACTTGTCATGCATGCTTATTATTAAATAAATGGCCTGCATTTCATTTTTTCATACCCATGCTTGAATCCCTTGCAGCTGCACCATACAGCTTTTGTGACTAAGCTGCCACCGGTAGAATTTTTTGTATACTACAATGTAACTATTTTCTTAATCAATTCATTGTTTCAGTCTTTTGTCTTTGGTTGCAGCATTGAGAATTTATGTCTTTGTTAAATAGACTATAACAATAACTGAATATCTTTTGGGTTTAGAGAGCTGCTTGGACAAAACAAGCACTTTGAATACATCACATTCGAGTCTGGGAAATTACTATGTCAGATTTTTAACTATTTTGTGACATTTTATAGAAAACCACTATTAGTTGAAAAATATATTCACAGATTAATCAATAATAAAAATAATAGTTATTTGCAGAGCTAAACAACACATGCAACATCCACTGTATTGAACGTAATAGAAAGTGCAACAACATGGTTTTGTTCTACCAATTGAGCATGTTTTACAGTCAATTAAAGTGCCCGTATTATGAAAAAAAATCACTTATTCTGGGATTTGGGCTGTTATTTTGTGTCTATGGTGCTTCCACATGCATAAACATTGGGGGAAAAAAACCCATCCATGCTGTTTTGAAGAAGTCTTCCAGCTAATCCTTCCTTGTACTGACCATAGTTGGAGAAAGTTTTCTATCTTATGTGATCGTACCTAGCTATGCACACGTGCGACTCCCAACAAAGATAGTAAAGAAGTAAGATGTTTCACTCTGTAGCTAAAACAGAGACCTAAACACACAGGGTGAAAACAGGATCTGCAGCAATGTGCAGTACAACAAAAATATGGTGTTTTTGGAATATGAAACCATGTAAACCTATTCTGATACAACCTCAAAATACAATTATAAACCTGAAAATGAGCATATGGTATGGTGGAGCATATGGGTGCTTTATTAGATTTTGACCATAATACCTTGGGAAATACTAGACTCTTTGCAGTAACTAGTAATAATGGGAATGTTATTACATCAGCATTAAACAATACAGGATTAAATAACCAAATATAGAGGACATATCTTTTACCAAGCATAGCACAAAACTGCTAAGAAGGTCGCAGATTTTTGTGGAGATTAAAAAGATTTTGTCCAACGTAGAGTGAGAGAACTGGAGCCTAATGTAAGTTATTAAAGGGGAGGTCTTAATGTTGTGATAGATGAAGGAACTAGGGAAAAGAGTATTCCATTATTACAAGAATAAAATTAAGTCAATTTTGGAATGAGACTTTGTGTGGAAATTGTAGCTCTATGAAATCCTAAATAAAGCCAGTCTGAAACATTTCCCCCCATTGTTTTGTTTATTATACCCGGCATACCATATACACTACATACAGTAAAAGGCACAGAGAGCAACAGCCACCAAACCACTGCAGCAGCTCTTCAGCAGAGTTAGTTTCTTCCGCAAAAGAGTCTAGACTGCACGCATTCCATAACTGCGTGTCTTTTGTCTCCACATTTAGTGTGTGTGTGTGTGTGTGTGTGTGTCTTTCTTTGTTTTTCCGGTCTTGTATCTGTAGTCCTTTTGTTCTCCATAGGAATACATCTGTTCTCTGTATTTGTCCAATTATCATTCTTTGCAGGGCTGTGGCTGCTCTTTGTCTATTTGTTATCATAACTCTCCCACGTTTTTCTTTCATCTTTGACATCTCCACTTTGTAGCACTGACATTTGAATATATTTTTTTTACCTTTCAAGTTAGCATGCATTAGGTCAGTGGTCCTTGATCACACCTCCTAGTCTGCCCATAGGAAGTCTTAGACATGTCCTCCTAGCTGTCTGGTGCTGATGCATATCTCATAGCTCATCACAGACATCCCCGCTCTGCTCTGCCCGACCAGAGGACAGGGCCCTGCTGTGGTCTTTGTCTGCTCTGATTGAGACCCAGTCACAGTGGTTGTCAGTGGCCCATATTCAGATTCAGGCTATGAACTCAAACGAGGCCCTCTTCCTTTTATTCCTCTACCAACTCTTTCTCTCTTTCTGTCCCTCATCATAATGAGTTTGAGCACAGTTAATGGCCTGGGTATAGTGCTCAAAGGAAATCTGTTCTTAATTCATACCTTTAATTGTGTATATTTTAATACTTTAATATGAAAATAAAAGTGCAGAAGAGTATTTTATTTTATTTTTTTCGTGCAGCTCTCCAGGCATGCTATTGTAGTTGACTCATTTCAGTTTGTGTGAGACACTTTGGTGCAGTGTTTCAGTCTTGCCCTGTATTAGTTACTGTGTGAAGGTTATGCCCACCTCTGTCTCTGTGCCAGGAGATGCCTGCAGGAGGGATCTGCTGACTGTTAAAGGATAGGACTGTTGCAGATGTAGGAGCACTAGGGTGGTGTATAGGTTGCAATGCATCATACTGCATTTTGCATGTGCAGAAAATAATAATTTAATGTATTATAATGGCTGTTATATTTGTTTGGACTTGAATGTTATAGTTCTGCTTTGGGGAATTCCCTCTCCAGTTAAGAGAATAATCCTGCATAACTTAGTGCCATATATATTACCCTTTTGTCCTTAGTTCCGGCAGCTGCTTATGCTGAGTGTGGCTTCCCCAACCTGGCCTCTCTGTTAAGTCCACAGGCATCAGAGCTATTTACTCAACAGAGACAGTGGGACATTGAATCCTAAATCTCTTCCCTTCCTCACACTCCACTGGCCCAACTATGAACTCAATCACAGCAACACCTACCACCAGGAAACGCCACTGTGTGCAAGTAAATGAATGAGTGAATAAATTCATAAATGAGGGAAGGAGTGAATGAAGAAGTCACACCAGGAATTGCAAAGTTAGAAAAGAGTTTTTTTTAGTTTCAATGCACATATTTCAGTTCAGAAAAGCTGTTTGTGTTGACACAGACAGTGGGAAGTTTCCTACTGTGAGAAGTGCAGCTGCATCTTACTGAGTGTGAACATGTTCTGACTGTTAAATTGTGTATCAATGCTAACCATTTCTTTCTCTCTCTGTCTTTTTTCTGCTTCACCCACCATGGGTTTCTTCTGTTTATGTTGGATTGCCCATCTCATTCAACAGGAAACAATCTAAGGTATGTAAGTTCAATCTGTTTCTGTTGCTACAACAACAAAAAACTGTCCAGAGCTGACGTGCAGTGTCAGCAGAAATAGTCATCTGTAGGGACTTCTCACTGACTGTCCTGTTATCACACATAGTGAAATCATCCAGCAGAATTCTGCACAGGGAACACAATTCCCGTGAGGGGATGAGAAGCATCCTGCACAGGTCGATCTACTGTTGTGGTGTTGTTTCTAGGGGCATGATTGAGAGTGTTTTAGTAGTTTGGTTGGTCAGCAGGAGCCGGATAGATGTCCGTGTGAATGTGTCAGCGCTCTAAGATCTCGTGAACACCCACAAAGGCTCTACAATGAGAAAGGGATGAGCGCGGACACTGGGGCAGTGTGTGTGCCCATTCAAAGCTGCATTGTTGGGGTGCACCCTCACCTCCCCCCTTGACAACATGCTGGTGACTAGCTCAGAGATGTTTCACACACCAGGGACGGGCTTTGTGCTCAGTGCACTCGGCCGCTGACGGGACCGGGGGAGCGTTAGCGTGGGCCACAGGCGTGCGTGGTCTCTGGGGGCCTGTGAACCTGAGTTACCCTGTAATACCCTTCAGCTAGACGAGCACGTGGCTGTCTGCTAAGTTATAGTGGCACTCAAATTAGTCTCCCTGCATTCTAAAGGGTAAACAGAGGTTGCAATCCAATCACGTTTGACCAGTTTTCATCCAAGAAGTGACAAAAAGGGCACTGTGCTTCTCAGCTTCATCATTATTTGCACTGCTGATTAATAGTAATTGTCCAATCATGAACAATTTGTTGCGCAGTGACACCCTCAAGCTGGACAGACACAGACCAGAGGAGATTGAAGCCCTAGTTACCAAACCAGCTCTAATTGAGAATGATGGCACTTTTGTTCGTCTGAATGGCACCCACTCACTTGTCTGAAGTCACAAGAGGAGGTCTTTCTTTCAAAGCATTCAGTGATCTCAGTGCTTCCCATGCTGACTGTGCTACCAGTGGTGCAATGGCCAATAGCCTTTATTATGATTAGAAGGGAGTTTGATTATTTGGGGAGTTTGTATAGGGGAAAGTGCTTTGGTAGAGCAGCAGCAGTGTGCTGAAAGCCAGGAGTAGTAATATGCAGCAATGTTGTGCTTGCACTGCAGGATGACAGTGTAGAAGCAATTGTTGAAAACAAGTGGCTGAGCTACAGTGAGGTGCAGAAAAAACTACATGAAGGAAAATAACACAAAATAAGCCACAAAATCAATGAATTGCAATTTTGAAATCATCAATAAACCTGCATTAATCATCAATAAATGCAGTCATGTAAAATATTTCATCCAGGAAACAATCTAAATGGCACCTTAAACAACCCAAGAGCAGCCTCAAACCATAATTTAGGAAAGAGAAAGCACATAACTTCTGCAGCAATAATTAGAAATCACAGTGCGACGCCACAAACACTTATTTTGGATTTAATTGCAGAAGGTAGACAGGGCAGCATACATAAAATCTCTATTACCTATTTCAATGTGGACTTTAGGAAGTTATATATCCTATCAACATGGGCAGAGTGTTTCAAACAAGTAGATATGAAATATAAATGATATATTTCTATACTAACTAATTGAAACTACTCAAAGGAGAAGTTTAAGATGGGTGTGGGTCTGCAGCATATACAGTAACAGGAGCTTTTCGGTCTGTCAGGAGGTGAATGAGGCCTTAGCTCTTTCCCAGAGAGCATCATCTCTGTGGGTTGTCCATCCATAGCTCATGCAGGTGCCTGGGGGACACAAGGGGTCTCTGCTGCTGAAGCCTGTGTTGTAAGACCCAGCGCTGATGGCTGAGAGCCAGCCTGCACCACCGGGAGCAGCTACGGCCCTGTTTCCTTGGAGACAAGGGTCACCGGGTGCTGGAATTTCTTCTGAGGAGCACTGACCCTGATTTATGAATTCATTTAACTCTAGCCACTATGACAAAACTCGGGGCAGCTAACAGTGGATTTGTGCAGACAGTCATGGTGCAGTCTTAACGAGCATTACCTCGAACAATACTTGGTTAGACTTCATCTTACTCACTCAGACAAGCTTAGTCCTGCTGATTTAGTGCAGGGTGGCATGGTACTGCACAATAAGCACAACAAAAGAAGTAAGACCACTACTAAGATCAGGTTGTGTTGTACTGTACATGCTTGAACAAGTGTGAGAAGAAGTGTGTGTTTACACTCCCTGTGCTGACTCCTCTGCAGGTGTTCGCTTTTGACCACTGTTTCTGGTCCATGGATGAGTCCAACGTTCCCAAATATGCTGGTGAGTCATAAATGCTGAAACTGATCCTTTACTCATCACCAAAGAACTCAAATCACGTGTCCATGTAAAGACAAGCTGAGCTTTGTGCCGCAATAGAGCAGGGAAGCTCCCTACTTAATGGAAAGCTGTTTTTGCATCATGCAAAGCACAGTGAGGGCAGACATGGTCATTAAAACACACATTAAAATCTCCAATTGAGTTAGTCGTCTTTGTATTGTCTCAAAACAATAAAACCACCATGTTTGTTTTTCTCAGACAGTATATTTATCATGTACAAAACTAAACCATTGTGTTTATTGATTGATTGATTGATTTTATGTGACCACTTAAATATACAAATATGAAAACAATACTCTGTGTCATACATTAAAATACATAAAAAGTCAGGGATGACACAATAAAGCCCAAAGACTCATTTCCATTGTGGTTCCGTTGTGTTATGTTATCATCTACCGTTCATTACTCTAATGAGTCATCCACAGAAAAGGTTACAGCTACAGTTTTTATAAAATCTATAAAAAAGAGTTACTTTACTACCAGTCCAGGGTGGATTTACATAATGATTATACATATTTTCCTTGTCATTTTGCTCTCATTTTGTGATGGAAATGTTGATTACATCTGCTTTGTGCTGAACCGACAAGGCAATCTGTTCAGTGAAGGGCTGCCTCAAGGGCCCGGACCATAGCTTTATTTAGCTCGTTAAACAGCTGTCCCATTCAGCATGAGCACGACACTGAGCAACACAAGAGCTTTCTCTACACAACCCAGCATTTTCCAAGCAACCAGACAGGAATCTGTCATATTTTCATTAATTCTTATTCTTCCTTGTTTATTGTCAATACATTTCTCTGGGTTAGGGTTAGTGTTAACCTTATGTTACTGCACCCATTTAAGGATGCAAACAAGATGACTAGTATTACTTCTATATCTGAATGGTTTTCTAATCTCAATCTCCGTGATTCTTTGTCTAAAAGGTCAAGAGGTGGTGTTCAAGTGCCTTGGAGAGGGAATACTTGAAAATGCATTCCAGGGATATAATGCCTGCATATTTGCCTATGGACAAACAGGTAACTAAACATCCAGAGGAAATCTACATTGAGTCACTTTTTTTTGCTAAATCCCTTACATCAGGCAGCATTTATAAATAATTAATTGCCTCGCTTATACTTAGATATACTGGCAAGTGAAGTTGTCTTCAGATGTGTCCATAAAAAGTTTAATGAACAGGAAGACTTGTATTTGTAATCACGCTGGTGAATCACTTAACTCCCACTTCCTGTCTTAGAGGGAAACACGTGGTAGAGAGACAGCTACTGAAAAGTTTGGAGAGAAGAGCAGACATATTTTTGTAGTTGCCCCCGATCACCTGATGTATAAGAGAGAAAAAAAGAGTCATGATGGGAATTAGAAAGGCACACAGCATTTAGTTTGCTGTTTCTTAGCAGTCTTAGTATAATCAAGAACCCACATTTTAAGCGTTTTTTCTGTAGGGATGGGAAGGTTGGTTGGTCGGTCGGTTGGTTTGGTCACCATTTTTGTCCAGACTGAAATATATCACATTTTCTCCTAAGGACTTTGATTATTATCTGAGTTATTATACTTTGGCGCCAACATGAGGCTGATGTTTGTGCTTCCGAGTGAATGTCTCAACAATTGCAATTTTTAAAGACACTGTAAAGACGCTTTACATAAAGGCAGAACAAGTAACACACAAACAAAAGTTTTTGTTTCATGGTCCCCAGAACACGAAAAATACAATAATACTTTGGTGATCCTGTTATCTAGCGCCATCATCAGATCAACATTTTAATTGTCCAATACTTTGCTTACTGATCAAAGCTAATGAAATTCCCACCAGCCTCAGATGAACTTTGTGTTTAGGGTTAATCTACGATGGTGACCATGATAAACATTATACCTGCTTCACATCAGCATTTGTTGTTTGATAGTATGCTGACGTTAGCGTTTAGCTACAGCTAAAGTACATGCATGGCTGTAGGCTTGTTACAACATGTAGAGAATGCGTTATCTCATGATCATGATACAGTATATGACACATGATGTAGCTAAATTGTTTCTGGAATCAAACAGTTAGTGTGCTCAGAGTAGGGACTCATATTAAGTTTCACTGTTATTTAAGCACTGCACTGTGTGGACCTCTATCTGTAGGGGATACAATCATGTGTGACTCTGCAATGTCCACCCAGGTTCAGGCAAGTCCTTTTCCATGATGGGGAATGGGGATCAGCCGGGTTTAATCCCTCGACTCTGTTGCTCGCTGTTTGAGAGGGTCCACAGAGAGGAGAACGAGGGCCATACTTTTAAGGTGGAGGTGTCCTACATGGAGATCTACAATGAGAAGGTCCGTGACCTGCTCGATCCCAAAGGGTGAGTGTGGGCATCTTCTTCAGAGTAAGCACATCTAACCTGCACTGCCACCCTGATTTTAATAATCTAATTCATTGTTAATGCTGAATGCTTTTGACCTGGGGTGACAGCTGGTTACACAAACTGTGGTGACATTTTCTCATAGCTTTGGTTCACTCCAACTTCAGCACAAGCTGTGACCTCAGCTCCCGCTTTGTGTTATTTTAGCATCTCTGTTTATAGCTCTGTTGTGTCTAGTAGCCTGTATGGGGGACGGCAACAGAATGATGTGAGTAGGAAGCTCAACCCAGTCATTTCCTGCAGAATGGCAGCCAGCATCATCTTCTGACACTGCTGCATTCTTCGCCTCCGTGGTCTGATGTGGGTTGGCAGACAGACTGCAGGGGAGAGCGAACTGTGAAAGAGTGTGTTTCAGGGACATCTGCTAGTGAAGCTGGGAGCAGGAGAGCGGTCAGAGCAGACTGGGAGCCGAGCCCAAGAGAGGGACTACAGTGGAGTGCATTGTGTGCTGCAGATGTCTAAAGATGCAGCCAGAGCCATTTTGATGGCAACTTCCTCTCGCTTATATAATAAGCCTCACACTCTTGGTCTATCTGCCTCTGTGATTTTCAGGAGTAAACATTGGCTGTGGTATATACACGTCAAGTTTAAATAGGATCTCTGTCACACTATGAGTTGGCGGTGGTCTTTCTTGTGGATGCATCCTCTTGTCTGCTGCAGTGGGTGGTAGATTACTAGAGTGGAGGCAGGGGAGCTGGTTTCTGCCAACATCAGTTGTTCTGTAGCCATGAAGAGGGATTCAGTGACTCACTGGCTTACTGATCTAAAGGATTTCTCCTCAACACCTGGTGGGTAGCCACGCTAAGATGAGTTTCAGTTTACCCACCTGTCCCCATCTTGTGAAACACCTACCCTTAGTTTAAGTTTGTGACATGGTACATCTGATTTATTAGGATCGGGAAAGTCCAATTTGTATTACAAAATAATGTTTATTCCTCATGTCAACAAACACCATTTACTCCTGTTTAGTAATACTGTCTTGACTGATTGCTAAAATTATTTTGGCTTTTTTTAATCAAGCATTTGTTAGAGAGATGGAGAAACACATTATTTGTGTTGGTCCTAAATATGATTTGTTAACAATAAAGAATAGCCAGCCTTGTCCTTAAGGAAAAGGGAAGGGAAAGGGAAGTTTGGGGTCCCCTGCTGGAGCTGTTCCTCGGATAAGCGGACAAAGATGGATGGATGGATGGTCCTTAAGGAAATTCAGAAACTTTTTTACGTGAATGATTTTGGCATTAAACTCCTGTTAACATTTTTATTGCAGTTGTAGTGCCTGTTGATTAACAGTTAACTATTTCAGTATTGCCATAACATGCGAGGCTGTCTTATTTCCCAAAAAAGAATTTAAACTGTTTCAAGAGAAGGGTAAATGAGTCATATGAGCTTCTCAAAACCCAAAAACCCAAAACCCTGATGCATTACGTTTTCATTCTAATCAAAAACTCAATTACAGAGGAAGAGCTTCTAGCTTCTCAATTAGATAGTTTATTGAACTGCCATACATGCTAAGAGGTTTTACATGACAAGGACTGTACTTTTTCTTCTTTCTTTTTGCATGTATGTCCCAAGTTGAAATGCTAATTATTCTTCCCTTTTTCTTCTTTTTCTCTTACTCATTGTGTTGTTTTCATTATTTTTGAAGGAGCCGACATTCCCTGAAAGTTCGGGAGCACAAAGTCTTGGGTCCATACGTGGATGGTCTGTCTCAGCTGGCTGTGACCAACTTTGAGGTGTGTCTTTCTTTCATCTTTCTGTCATCACACTGTGACCAGAGGCAAAGCTAAATCCAACACTGAATCACTGACCACATGCCTCGTATTTCACATACTGTACACATAGACATGAAGTATAGCATCCAGCAGAAATGTCTTTATATCACATCCCCAGTTGTCAAGCCGCTGATTTATATTCGGGAATAACCATTATGTTTCATATCCTCCCAAGTGCAGAAACAGTAATGACACATATTCCTGATGTGGTATGTAGTCATGGGATTTCTTGTAATATAAATGCCAAGCCTTGGCAGGGTCTTCCTTAATTACGCTTAAACAGCTCCACCCTGTTCCTCTGTGCTCTGCTCTGCCTGATATTAGTGCAGTGGTTTCCCACAGCCTTGCCCCACTGCCTGCTCTAAACCAGCTAAATATCATATCTTAATGGCCCATGTGCAAGTTTTACCTAAATCCAGAGAAACGTGTATAAATTTCCTGCAACATATTTTATTTTATGACCTCACTCTCTATCTTTTTAGGACATTGAGGTGTTAATGTCAGAGGGGAACAAATCTCGCACAGTTGCAGCCACCAACATGAATGAGGAAAGCAGCCGATCACACGGCGTCTTCAGTATCATTGTCACACAAACGCTTTATGATCTGCAGTCTGGGGTCAGTCTTGCTGTTCAGCCACTTTCACCATAAATCTTTCTTGTCCTATCATGGGTCTGACTGACTGTTTGATCATCTTGTGATGATAAACAGAATTCAGGGGAGAAAGTTAGCAAGATGAGTCTGGTTGACCTGGCAGGAAGTGAGCGAGTGTCCAAGACTGGAGCTGCTGGAGAGAGACTCAAAGAGGGCAGCAATATTAACAAGTGGGTATATTTTTGTATAAAAGACATTACAAATGTTTGAAGTCCAATTAATCATTTGACTGGTTAAAGCTGTGTGTGTGTGTGTGTGTGTGTGTGTGTGTGTGTGTGTGTGTGTGTAGGTCTCTCACCACATTGGGCTGTGTGATTTCGGCTCTGGCTGATCAGTCTGCAGGAAAGGGCAAGGCCAAGTTTGTGCCATACAGAGACTCAGTGCTCACCTGGCTACTAAAGGTTTGACCCAAAAATTACCCATATTTATAACTGCCTTCTGTCTTGGTGGTTGTAATGATATGTGGTTGTTCTAGGTGTGCTGAAATGTGACTTAAGGTGACCAAAAACTGGCACTGCACTACATGCACTGTGCCATGCATGTAGACCAAAAACAAAAGCTTTAGCAGCTAAGCTTTGTTGAAACATGTTTTCTTTTCTTCAGGACAACCTTGGCGGCAACAGCAAGACAGCAATGATTGCCACAGTGAGTCCAGCGGCTGATAACTATGAGGAGACTCTGTCCACGCTACGCTATGCCGACAGAGCCAAGAGAATCGTCAACCACGCCGTGGTGAACGAAGACCCCAACGCAAGGATCATCAGAGAGCTCAGGGAAGAAGTGGAGAAGCTCAAAGTTCAACTCTCTCAGGCTGAGGTGAGAGGAAGGATTGGATGAACCCAAGACGCTCCGAAATTAAAAAAAAATAATTCATGACAGACTTGTCATAAATCATAGAATGATACAGATTGTACTGATACAGATTTTTCTTCAACAGTCATTGAAGGCTCCCGAGTTGAAGGAGAAACTGCACGAGTCTGAGAAACTCATTCAGGAGATGACTGTCACCTGGGAGGAGAAACTACGAAAGACAGAGGAGATCGCCACTGTATGCATAACAGTCATAAACAGACTCCAAAATCTTAATAAGCACATTTATACGTACAGTAAAACTGTCATTATCTTTGTTTACAGGAACGTCAGAAGCAGCTGGAGAGCATGGGCATCTCTCTGGAAACATCAGGGATTAAAGTGGGGGAAGACAAGTGTTTCCTTGTCAATCTGAATGCTGATCCTGCCCTAAATGAGCTACTGGTCTACTACCTGAAGGTAATGGGAGTTTTTACAATGTGAAAATGCATTATTCGCATGATATCTAGCTGAGATACTACATAGTACTCACCACCATCGTCACTCTGCTGCCCTAAGTACGTCAGAATTTTAGTTATTTGTCCCAGGTGACCACACTGGAAAAATAACGTAAACAGTTAAGCATTTATGAGGACTTTTCCAGAGTCTGTATTGAATTTATGTGGTTTTATTAGCATCTGAACTTGCGTCTGTTCCCGCTTAGTTTCAACTTAAGGAACTCTAAAAGATGATAAATATACAACCCAAAGAAGCAGACCCATGTTATTTTATTGGCACCACTTAATAAAATGAAAATTTTGTAAATTTGTAGACTATGGTATGGGCAAAGACCAAATATCTTTGTGACATGGTGTCATGTTGTTCATTGCAAATGTTGTATTTATTTGTGTATAGTGCCTGAAATAGTCACAAATCCAAAACCTCATAATGGCTAAAGTTTGTACGAAAGCCAGACAGTTCTCTTAATAACAATCTAATTTTAAGGATAAGTTGCTGCCAAAATGCCAGAAACACAGCACATATGGTGCAGTGATCCAGATGGCACAGTGAGAGCAGAGAAGAGTCCAGTAAGAGACATTGCAATGCAACAACCAGTTAGTTGGACCTGTCAGAGCACAGGCATGTGAGAAAGCAGCCTGTGCGGCATACAGAACAACAGGCCTTTGTCTGGGTCCTGCAGGCCAGCCTGGCATATCAGTGTGGAATAACTATGGTAATGTGAAATGGGTTAGTTTGCTGCAGGGTAGGACATCCTCTCAAAGCTGGGATGTTTGTTTAACACCACCCACTCTGCAATGAGAGAGACATAAGTTTTTTCACTTAGGTTTTTAGTTTTTTGCTGAGGTTTTATTCTCAAATTTGAAATTTGATGTCTTGCGAATGACAAAACCCTTGTGCAAATTGGTTCAGTAAACAACATTTCGTAGGCTATGACCTAAAGTTTGAACAATATGTTGGTTGTAATTGTTTTCATCTGTCATTATAGTTTCCATAATCTGTCCTCCACTTGTGTGTAGGAGCACACGCGTGTTGGCGCAGACACATCCCAGGACATCCAACTCTTTGGGATTGGTATCCAGCCGGAGCACTGCGTCCTGGAGCTCTGCCCAGACGGTGATGTCACCTTGATGCCCATAGGGAATGCCAGGTGAACTACAATATAACTACCTCCAAAATACTCTATCTATCTATCTATCTATCTATCTATCTATCTATCTATCTATCTATCTATCTATCTATCTATCTATCTATCTCTGTTGTCTCTCTCTTCATAGATGAGTGTTTCACATGACCTCACTGTACAGGAATCTATGCTCTGAGCTTCTCGCTTTGATATCAGAGCCATGTCTCCCTCTTACTACAAAAGGATTTTTCCTTCTCAATTAGTTTTCCCTGTTTGAATATGAAGATGATGCTGCGCATCGGCATTGTGGCGGCGCTTTAAATAGCTGCGGCTCGGAGAAACTGTCTCTAAACTGTATTTCGTTGCATTGTACATTGTATTGATAATGCCATCTGACATCTTCATTATCAGAGTTATAATATCTGTGTTTTCTGCAGGACTTGTGTGAACGGAACAATGATTGATTCCTTGGTGCACCTGTGGCATGGGGATCGTATCTTATGGGGTAACAATCACTTCTTCAGGTATGACACGTGCTGTAGTGTGGCCACATTCAAATGTGTGAACAGTCATGAAATTAAAATGTCACTGATTGGAAGCCCTGTTGCTCTGTAGGATTAATCTGCCTAAACGAAAGCGGCGGGACCGTTTAAAGGAGCTGGAGAGAGCTTCCCCCAGAGAGAGCTTCATCGAGGCAGATGTGGAGACCGCCAGTGAGGCCTCTTCTGAGCAGGACTACAGCTATGAGTTTGCCCAGATGGAGGTTATAATGAAGACTCTGGGGAACAACGGTATGATTAGGTTAATCTGCCTTCTGCAATCTATATCATCCCCAGGCCACAGCTTTATACAGTATATATTTAACTTAGGTTTCTGAAGCTTCAGCTTGTTCTAGCTAATCTGACCTAATAATAACATGTTTTAGAAATGCCACTACTGTAAAACAATACTCCTTATCTTAATATAAAAAAGCACAATTCTAGTGTTAATTACAACAATCAGCTGACTATTTTCTCCGTGAATTATTGCTACAAATTGAAATGTTAGTGGTCAGATTTAACCAGGGTGGAGCTGAGATGGGATGAACAATCCATTAGGGCTGAAAATCCATTAGCACCCACTTCTCCTAATGTCTGATGTGATAAATGTTTGTAGTATGGTTTTGTAAATGTTAAATGTTTTTTTATGTGAAACTCTGTACTTCTTGGGATGCACAATGAAAATTGCTTGTTTTGTGTAATGATTTACTTTATTTACTTTTATTTAATTATTCAAAACAAAGAAAATAAGATGGAGTCACCAAAGGTATTTGTGCTTGATAAAAGACTAAAATGATGAATTGAAATGAATTATCAAAATAGTCTTTTTCGGTCAATCATCGACGATCATTTTAGCTCTAAAATTTTTTTTAACTTCCAACAACACACATTGCAAAAAGAAAACTTTACGTAACAATAAGAAAATGTTTTATTTTTTTAGCTTACAGAGACTTTTCTATGGATTTTAATAAATGAATACATTCTAATAAAGCCAGGGTCCATAAGACGAAGTGTATTATAAGGCAATTATCAATAATATATATTTTTTAAATGAATAACAGCTGTGGTTTTTGCTGTTTGTACGACCCTGTTCCTGTTAGTTATAATTGTTTGTCATAATCAGGACTTGTTGTTTCTCATGTTTGTAGACCCCATGCAGAATGTGGTCCAGGTGCTGGAGAAGCAGTATCTGGAGGAGAAGCAGACGGCTCTAGAGGAGCAGAGGGTGATGTATGAACGTGAGCTGGAGTCGCTAAGGCAACAGCTCTCACCCGAGAAAACAACCCAACACCACCGGAGCAGCAGCGAGCGCCTTACGTTCCCGACGCACACACCACACGGCAAACTGCGATTGTGGACCGAGGAGCGGTTAGTGGAATGCACTGACACACCCTCTCTGTCCACTGCAGGGAGGCCTGCCTTAGGACTGAAAAGCTGAGCTGAGCATTTTCCTGCACATCATTGTAACAGTGACCTAATATTTGAGGTTAGGTTTAGCCATTATCCTCTGACATGACTGAGTTATTACTGATATTTCTTTTTTATTTTACCATCATGGTTAACTCCAGCCACTGTGGTCTGAGAGCCAAATCTGAGATGCAAGAATCAGTGACCCTTTTACTAAAATGTAAGCATCACAAGTCAAAGTTCAGTCAGTCACATACACAACTCTGTGTATGTTTTGCACTTTGTTCCTGTACATAGGAATGCTGTGCATATTAAGTCCACACTGAGGGTACGATGATACGATATGATAGGTGGCAGGTCTTCAACTTCATAAATAAATGAATGATCTCTGTGTTCTGTCGTCTGTGTCTGTGTGTGTGTGTGTGTGTGTGTGTGTGTGTGTGTGTGTGTGTGTGTGTGTGTGTGGGTGCGTGCGTGCGTGTGTCAGCGATGAGCTTTTTCGTCAGAGCCTGTCTCGACTCAGGGAGCAGGTCGTGAAAGCCAATA
Organism: Etheostoma perlongum; assembly: GCA_026937815.1. Classification (NCBI taxonomy): domain Eukaryota; kingdom Metazoa; phylum Chordata; class Actinopteri; order Perciformes; family Percidae; genus Etheostoma; species Etheostoma perlongum. The sequence goes on from CM049376.1 coordinate 15,983,818, forward strand.
CTTTGGTGCGAGAAGCCAACTTTTTGGCAGAGGAGATGAACAAACTGACTGACTATCAGGTCACCCTTCAGATTCCTGCAGCCAACCTCAGCGCCAACCGCAAGGTCAGACCTCTGAAACCCTTGCAATCACACACCACCACCATATCACCGTATTGGACAGATTTCATTGTCATCTGTTGAAGTATGGATATGTGCTGAAGATTAAGTGTCTTAATCTGTTTTTTTATATAGCGTGGGGCGATAGTAAGCGAGCCGGCCATTCAGGTTCGGAGAAAAGGAAAGGGGACCCAGGTGTGGACCATTGAGAAGCTGGAAAACAAACTGGTGGATATGAGAGACCACTACAGGGACTGGAAGGAAGGCACAGATGAGATGGTAAGAAACAGAGGATCAGAAATAGGAAAAGATAAGTAGAACATATTGACTGGGTTATTTAGGTTGTGTTCTGTTTTTTTGTTTTAGTATAACAAGGCAGACAGTAAACACTGTGACCTATTCTATGAGGCCCAAGAGAACCACAACCTGATAGGAGTGGCCAACATATTTTTGGAGTGCCTTTTCCATGATGTCAAACTACAATATGCAGTCCCCATCATCAGCCAACAGGGAGAGGTAAGAGTGCACCAACATTAACAGATTCATTCACAAATAAATTATACCTGGTGCAATATTCCAATATCCTTATAACATCAGGTCCATATGTAAGGATGATGTACATACATTTAAAATTTACACATTATTGGGCATTTTTATATGAATGGAGGGGATGAAGTCTCCCTGCGCTCTATGTACAGGTTGCAGGCAGGCTCCACATTGAGCTGATGCGAGTGAGTGGAGTCGTACCAGAGCGCCTGTCTGGGGGAGACGACTCGTCAGAGAACTCTAGTGAGAGTAGCTGCTATGAGGTGATGGACACCAACGGGGAGATTGTCCACATGGCCAAGAGGCTAACCTGCAGGGTAACAAAGATGGATATAATGGAATAGGATAGTTTAGTAAAACAGTACAACAATGCTCAGTAACTCAGCTTCATCCTGTCTACTTGTCTCTTTGCTGCAGGTGCGGATCAGGGAGGCCACAAGTCTGCCGCTCAACCTTTCCAACTTTGTCTTCTGTCAGTACACCTTCTGGGAGCACGGTGAGCCCACTGTGGCTCCTCCCATGGTCAGCCCGGACAGACCTTCCCCTCGAAGCCCAGATGCGCAGTTTACTGTCCAGTTTGACCACTGCAAGGTACATTAAAAAGAGCTGCTAGTTGTTTCAATTTGAATTTGAATTTTTCACCTTGAAGCATTAGCTTTTAGATTCCCGTAACTTTTGTTAACTACTTTTATTTTCAAATCAACTCCACTACAAACCTCTTGTCTTTGTGCAGGACTATGTTGTGCAGGTGACAGATGAGTTTTTGGAGTTTATATCAGATGGAGCATTGGCCATTGAAGTGTGGGGTCACCGCTGTGCTGGGAACGGACATTCGCTCTGGGAGTTAGACGCACTGGAGGCCAAGACCCAGACGCTCCGAGACAGGTACATGTATCACATGTTTCTCACACTTTTACACATACACACACCAGAGCATGTGAGTGGAGTGGAGCATGAGCAGGGGGATTTTGGATGGAGTTAAGAGTGGATTTTTCAAATGTTGGAGCGTCGCCTTATTTCCTGCCTCATACCTCTCAAATTTAGCTCTCGTACCACACGTACCATGAGTTTGAAGCATGCCGAAGCTATTCTCTGTGTTACTGCAGCAGCACAGTACATGCAGATAAACGGCGCCTGTCCATTCCATGCTGCTAGTGCCTTCCATCCGGCAGGCGTTTTGCTGCCAAGCTCCAGACATAAAGGAGCGGTTGGCTCCGTTCATCTGATTAAAACAACAAAGCTTTTTTGCTTTATTTCTGGAGCAAGGGGTAAACGATTGAGTGGAGCGGGGAGAAATCTGAGTTGAGTTTGGAGCGTTATTTAGTGGAGCAGGGGAGCAAGGTAAACAAACTGCTCTGTGAGCGAGCAGTGGAAATGCTCACTGTCCACTCTGCTCACATGCTCTGACACACACGCACACACACACACTGCGTTTTCACACCTAACTAATCTTGGCTGTTGCATGTTCTAGGTGGAGTGAGGTGTCTCGCAGGATCGAGCTGGTGATCTCCATCCAGGAGCTGAATGAGCAGGGAGAGTACTCATCTGTGGAGCTGCATCCTGGAAAAGACGTCAGCACGGGAGGAGTCTTCCAACTCAGACAGGTCAGATAAAAACTATGAGCAAGTTTCTCTTTAGGTCAGACTGGCTACCCTACATCTAACACACATTTTAGAGAATTATACTGTTACTACTGTTGCAATTATAAACAGCCGTGTACATGTAGTACTTTGAAAGTGCAACACTGGCTGAATTATTGGGATTTGTCCAAGCAGGGTCACTCCAGGAGGCTGCAGGTGTGTGTGAAGCCGGTCCAAAACTCAGGCACTCTGCCTCTGCTGGTGGAGGCTGTGCTGTCTGTCTCTATTGGCTGTGTGTCTGCTCGCTCCACCAAACTACAGAGACCACTCGACAGCTACCAGGTCTGTGAAACACGAATGCACATTTTTGCTTATATTTACATGAAACTTAGACCATGAACCTATTGATTTGGAATTGATTCGGAGTTTTGGGAACAGTATGCTTGTTTCATGCCAGTGATGTACAGTATTATGCTGATTTAGCCAAAGTATGTTTAGTCCTACTCTGGTTTCGTGTCATCTGAGTCGCTGGCATGGTGTCTAAAGAAGGCCAAGGAATGTGCAATCTCATTATTGCCCTGTTTGTTCTGTTAACATGTAATGATGTCCCCTGAAGCAATAGAATAATTTAAAGAGTAAATATGGTAATTGTTTTTAAATGCATTTATTACTCAAAAGCATACATACATGGACCTAAATGTATCTTTCACATCACATCTCAGAGTCCTAGAAAGTTACTTGAGCAGTGAATGGCTGTCATGTCAGGGCTTATTTCTGGTTCCTCACATTTGACTGAGTGTGTTCTTTCCTGCCAGAGAGAGAAGGAAGACGATATGGATAGTTATCAGGTACCCTTTCAGTCTCCCACTGCTGTTGCTCCCCCTGTAGTTCACTCTGCAGCATGAAGGAAACCAACTTCATTGTATGTTTGTGACTAGGCCTGTTGCTGAGGGCATGTCAGGCAGGATGCAGAGTAAACAAGTGCTTTATTAAAAAGCTGCACATGTGGATGATTTCTGATGCTGTAATTAGCAATCACACCAACCATTCGTTGGCAGCCCTTGATGCAAAATACAGTTCCACCCATGGCTGAGCTCCCAGCCAGTAGTCTGTCTGCCAGGGATCCTGTCCCGCTCTCTCGCCTTCCCCCTCAGGTTGCTGCACACTAATGCTGCTGTTTGCTTGTCAATACTGAAGATTATAAGCCTCACTATTTCATATGGACATTGCATGGCTGCATGATTTACAGTACTTTGCATGGTGGAAGTGTGCTCACATCAGAAGCATAATAAGGTTGGCTTTGAGGTTGGTTGGTTACTGTAGACATTATGGTTCCCTCACAGAGTAATCTGCTGTAAATCCAGGTTGGACATTACGTGGCTGTGGCTGCCATGTTAGTGTGTGCATGCAAGTTTGTGTGCGTGTGTGTGTGTGTGTTTTGACCATAATCATTTTTTCGCAAAAAAATGCACCTTGGAACTTAAATTGGCTTAAATTAGCCTTCACTTGACTTGTTATAAAGGAGCAGTTATGGTACTTCGTCAGACAAATCCCTGTACACCCTCGCCTTGCCTTGTAAACACTGCACTGTGCCCTGCAGCAGGTCCTCTGCCTTACTGAGCCAGCTGGCACTGATTCTGGTCTCTGCTTGTTTCCAGGAGGAAGACCTAAACTGTGTTCGAGAGCGTTGGTCAGAGGCCTTGATCAAACGGCGGGAATACCTCGATGAACAAATCAAGAAAATCATCAACAAACACGGCAAGTCCTCAGCCCTGTGTTATAGCCACCACTTGCTGAAGGACATGTAGCGTGGCTGCCGTGTGTTGTCTGTAATTTTAGTGTTTTTGTCCGTGTGTTGTGATGAAACCTCTCTCCTCATTCATGTATCCAGAGAAGTCAGAAGAGGATATTGAGCGTGAGGCTCGACTGGTGGAGCAGTGGGTTGGCCTGACTGAAGAGAGAAACGCAGTGCTGGTACCTGCACCTGGCAGTGGCATCCCTGGAGCTCCCGCAGACTGGTAAAACACAAACACACTCCCATGCACATGACAGACTCACTTCATTTGCAGCCATTATCCTCATATTCACTTCATTGTAGGACCCCGCCTGCAGGAGTGGAAGCTCACATCCCTGTTCTTTTCCTGGATTTAAATGGTAAAGCAGACACATCCTTGATCTCAACTGGCATTTCAACTGGTTCCTTTCAGGCCTGTACGAACACTAACTTTCTTCCATTGTCTTTCATGCCCCCAGCTGATAATCTGACAGTGAATGAGCAGCTGGCCGGCCCACACGCTTCAGGTGTTAACTCTATCCTGCCCAAGGAGCATGGAAGCCAGTTCTTCTATTTGCCCATTATCAGGCACAGTGATGAGGAGGTAAACAATCAGTTTGATTTTACTGCCCTCCTGTGGCCAAAAAGGGAACTCTAGGAAACGTAAACAAGTACAAATGTAGTGTGTCTTATAAAGCTGAGTGACACATCATAAACATAAAATATTGGTATATCCATTGCTTCTTCATCTACTAGTTGTATATTGTGTATTTTTGAAAACATGTTTCGGTGTGAGCGGTTTCACAAAGGCTCTGTAGAATTTAGCTGATTTTACTATTTTTATTCTTGCTAGAGTTTATTTTTTTCTCAGCTAATTACACACAGCGTGTCATCATGCATGAAAGCAATGTTTTCAAAGAAAAGTCCTCTTATTTTTATAAACATATATTTTATTTATGTTTGATGTTGAACAGCAGCACTAACCATACAGTGATCACAGCCCTCTTTACTGTGCATAAGTGTGATGAGGTGATGATTTTAATGCTCATTAGCAAACTGCTGCAAACCCAAAGCTACAGCCCACCTACATGCCTGTAATCCATGTTTCTGTGTGTCACAACCGACTGGGACAGATTCTCTCTTTGTAGACGATTGTGGAGTTACATTAATAAAATCACAACTCTTCAAATTCGCCAGGTGTCGGCACTGTGTTCCTGGGACTCATCCATCCATGATTCTGTGCACCTCAACCGCATCACGTCTCCTAATGAACGCATTTATCTGATCATCAAAGCCACGGTGCAGCTCAGCCACCCTGCCTCCATGGAGCTGGTGCTGCGCAAAAGGATTGCTGTCAATATCTACAACAAGCAGGTTAGTACAAGAGGGATCCGATTTAATCAGAGGGGGTACAGCCCACAGCAGAGGTGGGTGTTAGCAGGAATGGATTGTGTTTTGATGATCAACATTGTATTGTTTTTTTACAGAGTTTCACTCAGAGTCTCAAGAGAAGAATGTCCTTAAAGAATGCGCTTTATTCTTGTGGTGTGACTTATGAGATTGTTTCCAACATACCAAAGGTACAACTTTTTAATTTTACCTCTGTGTCTTACAATATCTGCTTTCCGGATGTGTGACAAATAACCAGTTTGGTGTTTATCTTCATCTGCCCTTTCTACGTTTTCTTTCTTTCTTTCCTATTCAGGCCTCAGAGGAGCCAGAGGAAAGAGAAACCTTGGCCCTCATGGCTGCTCGCGGGGACAGTGAGGAGACTCAGGATGGAGAAACCTACATAGAGAAGTACACACGGGGAGTGCTGGAAGTGGAGAACATCCTCAGTCTGGAGAGGCTAAGACAGGCTGTGACAGTGAAGGAAGCGATCACTACCAAGGGGAGACACCTAAGAAGAAGTATCAGCACACCAAATGTACAGCATGTAATGAATACATCACTCACTGCACTGCCCACAGACCCATATTGAAATTATTGTTATTAGATAATATGACACTAAGAACACATTGTTTCTTGCTCTCCAGTCTTCATGTAGTAAAACAGACCTGACTGGTTGTGAGGATGAAGACTGTAAGGTAAGTCAGGTCTGATATTAGACTACATGTAACTTGTCTTGGCTGTATTAGCCTTGTCAAAATGCATAGCTTTTCTCTGAGCTAAATGCTGCTTGTCATAATTGCCCCTTTGAAAATTAAAAACTCTCCCTCCTTTACACTTGGGGTTTTCACTTGAGCCCTGAGCTTGTACACAGTTCAAAGTATTTTAGCTGCAGCTCTACTTTAACCTCACTGCAATACTCAAATATAACATGTGTGTTATTGTCTAGGACCACTGTGATCATGTGGACAGCACCAACTGCAATCCCCTGGAGGGCTCGCTTTGTTCCACACCCATCAAAAGCAAGGAGAATCCAGGTAAACTACGGAAACAGCAAATGTGCAGCAGCTACATTGCGTCCTCACTTATTTTGTGTTTATGTTACTACATTATAACTGGGTTACTTACCACTGAATGCAACTACACATGTTTGGTTCCAGAGAGCCCTATGTTTTTTCAACTCCAGCCCCTTCAAAGTCCTCTCCCCTCAGCCACCTAAGTTCCTCAAGTCCCTGCTGCCTGTCAAAGAGGAGAACAAGGTGAAGAAAGTCTTGGAGGCCCGCCCGCTGCTGGGACAAGAGGTAAGGAGGATAAATTCCCTCTTTCTCAAGAGGGGAGAATTCATGTCTATGTTTTTGCCATGTTGCTCCAACATATCCTTGTTTTGTCAGTCCGCTGTCAAACCTCATTTTACATTTTACCAAGTCACTTATCACATCAAATTGCATTTCCACAACATGGTACACTTATTGACATTGACAACAATTACTAATTGTCCAAAGCTGCTTGATGATTTAAAAAAAATTGCTTTGCTATCATGTGACTGGCCGAAAAAAAAACATGATAGCAGCATCCATTGTGGTTATGTCACTGTATGAAAGAGCATGACTCACAGGAGCATGATTTCAACTGGGAAGAGACACAACGGTATATTAGACAAAGCTATGCTATAAAATCTCATGACTGATTTTGTTTGTGATTGTCTGGGTGTTCCAACTATTTAAAGGTCCCATGACATGGTGCTCTTTGGATGCTTTTATATAGACCTTAGTGATCCTAATACTGTATCTGTAGCCTCTTTCCCAAAATGAAGCCTTGGTGCAGAGTTATAGCCACTAGAGCCAGTCCCCTTAGAATGTGCCATTTCTGAGTCTGTAACTTTTGAGGAGAAGAAGGGGGGTGGGGCAAGGTCGAGGCTGGCCTCATAAGGAGCAAAATTCAAGATCGGGCCCATCTGAGCTTTAATTTTCTTAAAGGCAGAGCAGGATACCAACCGTTTTTAGCCACTGGCGGACCATAGGCAAGCTGGGGGAATGCATATTAATGTTAAAAAAAACCTCATAAAGTGAAATTTTCATGCCATGGGACCTTAAACTAACCTTGTATGTTTGTCTTCAACCGTGCTTGAAGTGGAATGCAAGAGGTGCGGCTACAAATCAGTCCATGTCAGGGTTGGGATGCTGTGGTTGGGAAGTAGAGGTATTTAGCTAGCAGCAAAAGGGTTCAGTAAACATCAGGACTAGAGTGTAGTAATAGTAATATAATAGTGTGTGGAAATGAGAGAACATGGGTCAAGAGACTACAAACGTATCACAAGAAGTGGTGGTGCACTAAAAAGTACTGTTACTCACTCTTAGGACACTTCAAGCACTGTTTGTTATGTGAAATATCAAACTGCATGGCGCTAACTGTGTAACTGGCCTGCCCAGCTCCATGCATGCTGTGTGCGTGTGCGTGTGTGTGAAGTGTTGTTCTGACCCATCCGCAGAGCATGCGCTCATGTGTGGACAGCCCTGCACTGCTCCCCCCTCCCTGTCCCTGGCACCGGCCCAGGGCAGGCAGCGAGGGCCACTGCAAGCCTTCCACCTCCACCCCCACCACCACTCCCACCAGCAGGCAGCTCAGCCATACACTGCCACACACTGCTGTAAGTGCTACACACACCAGGACACACCGCTCTGTGGGTTACTGTAAGAGTTTTCAACACACACACACACACACATACACATACACTAAGGTGACACACTCACATTGCTGTAAGTGTATCTCCACATGAGGTTCAAACACAAAATTTTGAGCATTTTTGATATGATGTAATTATAGCCCTAATTATTATTATTTTTGATAGGGCTAATTAGGGCCCGAGCGCCGACAGCGGCAAAAGCCCTAAAGAAACTGAAGAAATTATTATTCCTTCTTTCTTTCTTTCTTCCGGCAAATTAATCGCCTTTTTTGAGGAGCTTAACATACTCAAAAACTCACAAAAATTGGCGGTTGCATCAAGTCTGGTGAAAATGTACATATTTTAAGGGTTTCGGGAATAGGCGCACAAAAATGGCTCGCTAGTGCCCCCTACAAAATTAAAAAAAAAGAATTTGAGCCCCTGCAGTACGTTTAACAGACTACGAAACGTGGTACACATATGTAGCATGTCAAGACGTACAAAAAAGCTCATTGGAGTCAAACCCTGTTCCAACAGGAAGTTTGCCATTTTTAATTGAATGTTAGAAATTAGTGCAATATTGGCCAGTTCCACATCGTACTTTAACAAACTCCTCCTAGAGATTTAGCCACGCCCCCTTTTGCAGCTAATGAAATGTATGACGTAGAGTCTTGTGTGAGGTACCATTGATCTCAGCATGGAGTTCCCTTTTCATTGGTGATGATTTGCAGTGACTGATTTGCAGCGCAAATGCATGGCCGCAAGGAGCGCCATCCGCCAGTAACCCAGATGCGCGAGGGGCTGTCAAACGCTGCTACCAGCTTTCATTTATTTTGGAGCACCCATATTTTGCACTTTCCTCTTCTCTCTCAACTCTCATAAACACCAGTTCTTACAGTGTCAGTAGTGAAAAGCTCAGAAGAACTGTAGAATTTGTGACAGTAGCTCACTGTCATGTTACAGTAACAGTTGCTCAACAATAATGTGTAAAGCCACACATGGGTACAATAGTACAGCAGCAAACCCCTACAGCAAGGTTAAAAAAAGAAGAAAATGTGCTATATTAATCATACAAGTTCCATTACCACATTCCATCACACCATTTTTTGTTGTCTTCATTCACTTAAAAATAGTGTTTATATAGGCTAATGTTCAGGCTACAGGCTACAGCTGACATCATGTCTGGTGGGATGTTTCTTTTGTCCTGCTGCTCTTGTTTTGGTCAGCAGGACTCTGAGGATGAGGAGACAGGTGTGGACATGACTCTGAATCTCAATCGGGCCCCTCAGGACCACAACAGCTTGCAGCCTTACATCCCAGAGGACTTTGCCAACTTTGAGATCTACAACGCCAATCTTGAGAACCAGGAGGGGTTTCTATCATCCCAATCTGACTTGAAGGGAAACCAGTGTGGAGGTGGGAGTGGAGAGAAAGAGGTGCCCCGAAGCCCCACGGCCAGCAGTTGCACTAGTGGCTACTTTTCACACAGTGCCTCCAACGCTACGCTGTCTGACATGCCTTTCAGTGCCAGTGAAAGCTCTGACCAGCTCAGCTGCCCTTCCAGAGACCCGCATGACTCTCTCGGCTGTCCTGCTGGAAGAGGCTGCACCCAAACCAAAAGTGTCTCTGCAGGAAGAGACACCCAGCAGACTCTTCTGACAGCAGGTGTGGTTCAGGAACTGCTCATCTACCCGCGGGCTCCACGCTTGTCAAAGACAAACAACAAACATTTCCTCTGCCTCACAACTTTGTTCTCAGTGCCAGCCAGGAGTTCACTGACTTTAAAGGGGCAGATGACAGTAGTGGAGACAGTGGTTTAGCACATTTTACGGAGGGATGGGAGAAGGAATGTTTGGAAAAAGAAACATGTGACACTGGTAATCAACGCTCCTCTGATCTCTCTGGTATTATTAACTCATCTGTTCCTGAAGACACTTTAACTACTACATGCAGCTGTCCAAATAACACAGGCTCAGTTAGTGGAGCTGTGTCCTGCCCAAACACAAGTGTAGTTTGCACTTCAGCCAGAGCTCCAGTATCTGTGCCTGACAAAGTTCCAGTTCCATCTTCGGCATCCCCATCCCCAGTCACACCTTTATCTACAGCCCCGTCCTCGGCCCCGACTCCGCGAGCAGGAGGAGAACCTCCAATCGAGGAGCCCGGCCCAGGGAGATCTGCCCCACGGGAGTCCCTGTCCCAGCCCAAACCCCAGCAGCGCAGAGCCCTCAGGAGATTCCAGCGGAGATGAGAGCACCCCTGTAGCTCAGCTGCCTGACTGGATGGCCCCAGGGGAGCAGGTGTGGGTGGGGAAGAGGAGAGGAACAGTACACTATGTCGGAGGAGTGGAGTTTGCTAAAGGGATCTGGATCGGTGTGAAGCTTGACATGGCAGTTGGTAAGTCCTTTTAAAAAAAAAAACAAGAACTAATATACTGTGTGTGTGTGTGTGTATATATATATATATATATATATATATATATATATATATATATATTTTTTTTTTTTTAGGGATCCTCATGAAAAAAAAAATTCTGTCTGTTATGTGTCAATGTAAAAAAACAAATATCAACTATTATTACATTAGCTTAAAAAAGTGGCTATGGGCCTGCAGGCTTTTTTTCATGGGTATCTGCCTCAATAGTTTGAAATGTTCAGAATTACAAATGATCTACAATTATTCTACATATCTGTTATGATTGATCTTCCTATAGGTAAGCACAACGGGACTGTCCAAGGCAGGGTGTACTTCCGCTGCCCCCCATGTCACGGTGTGTTTGTGAAGCCATCTCGTCTCACCAGAGGACCGCCCTCCATGGACACAGAACCACAGACTTTCATCAGATAGGACCCAAAGAAGGGCCACCTTTCTGAGGAATGACAGGGACCCGAGGGTGGTCCTCAGATCTAGTGCCTAATGGGTGAACCGCAGGCTGACTTCACCATGCCCCCTCTCTGTGTGAGAGAGAGGCTGATGTATTCTTTGGGTGTGTCTGCTTTCCTAAAACATATCTGACCTGTGCATTTAATGAAGGTGTATCCTAATTACTGTTCACTGAAAATTCACTATGCACATATCTGTTTCCTATACAGTCATATTTTTGATAGAGAACTTCACTTTTAACTGGGAGTCCATATGGAAATATTACCCACATACATCTTCTTGCATTGGTTTCTGAACATTATATATCGTATTTTTATAAGACAATGCATCCTCCCTGAGGCTCATAGTGGAGTAATTTTGGATACGAAGATTAAGAATGTACTACTGTTAATAAAATTGATATTTACATCAATATGATCTGTCAGGGGTAACCAAAGAACTACGGTTCCATATCTGCTGTTACAAGTATTGTTATTTTTCTAATGTGCGTATGTGAAAGTAAACACTATATATCTATGTGTCCAAGTAAAACTTAGTGCCATGTCTCTAGGAGTAATGCCACATACCCAGAATAGTGGACACATCTGCTAAACCTGAGTTGCTTTCAGTGTTTGACTGCAGTTATCCTGTTAAATTATCCTGTTGAAGTACTGTAACACTGTGGAGGAAATAATCCCCATTCAGATAGGACTGTTGCTGTTTGAATGCTTGCACTGGAAAGGATTCTTGGAGAGTTCGCCAACTGTCTTCCATATTGGACTGATGAGATATTGTCTAACTGAAGTGACTGAGAAACCATATGTCATCACTTTAATCTGCGGAACGAAGCAGCTAGGCTTTAACTAAGGCCTGGATGTACTGATGCCTTAATGCCTTGTTTTAATGAAGGCAGGCACATAAACCCCAGAGCTAACCCCAAGCTACTCAATGAACTCCATAAGTTCACTGAGTTTTAAACTAACTGTATGGACCTGAAACCTGTGTATGTATATCATGATGCCCAGAGGCATTCAAAATGCTACCCAGCCTTGTTGACTGACTAAATACCTTTTTAACTGATTGTCCATCTGCATTTTATATGTAACTGCCTGATATATAACACTACATGTTAAAAGGTACTCAATAATGCATTTTTTCACATGGAGGGTTGGATGAATGGGTGGTGGAAGTTATCAGGTTACAGAACACAGCGCAGAAGTAGTTTAGTTATGATGAAGAGCTGTCCTATGAACTTATATTTTTATGGAAGTGGTGAACTGTGGAACTGACTAGAAATAGTTGTATATCCAATAGTTGTATATCCAAGCTGTAATCAAGTAAATGAAACCCAAGACCTTACTTAAAAGAAGAGAACAAAGCTGCTCTCCCTCATAAGGAGTTGTAAATAGAAATGTATTTGAACATAGTATTTACACTATTATAATGTACAGAATTGTATTTATAATGTATCGCAAAGTGTTTTAATTGGTACAAAATGTTCTAGAATAGAACATTTACAATCAGCATACTGTGTTGACTCTTCATTTGGTTCATTCAAGTGCACTGCGTTTGTATAATTGACTTTTAGTAGTGTGCTTACCTCACTGATAAACATGTTTCTGTTACAAGTCTAATGACTCTCATTCTAAACTCAATTATTTTCAAATCTTCTCTAATCTTACTTTTTTTGCTGAGAAGTTGTATTATCAGGTCCTTTTTACAGTTTGGTGTGATAGTGCAGGAGCACAGCATGACTATCAGTTCTATGTTTTTAGTTCCCATCCTTTCTAGTGTTGCAATATATCCAAGAAAAATCCAGAAGATATCCCAATGCCCTAATGGGACCTTTAATTATAAGTCCATATCTAAAGAATGCAGAAAGAGGGAATAGTTGTGCAGTGGATTTTGCACCTACTGAAATTTGCTCGTACATTCTCGAAAAACAATTATTTTGTATATTTAGCCAAAGAATATCCTACCTTAATTGTGACAGATGGTGTTTTACAAGAAAAATGTGCAGAAGTCCCCATGGTGTGTATTGCTTTAATCAAGCACTATACACAACATTACTGTCACAGTGGGGTGTGATTCTTTACTACATCCCTCAGATGAGATGTCAACAGTGATGTGTGCTCCACCTTCTGGCTTCTCATGTCTCCTGTCACAGAAATGGTAAACAACACAAACATGAGATGTGCCCATTGATGTATAATAAGAACGTATGTGCCACTAAATTGAAAGCCTGTTATTGTTTAAATTCTTGACCCACTATTAGTGCCAATCAAACATTGCCAAAATGAATGGTGCTTCCAAGTTGTGTCATAATTAGGCCAGTGTTGCCTAAGATGTCACATTTGAATTAACTTAAGTAAAGCGCCCCCATGGGCTCAACTGGTGTATTTTTTCTAAACTTATTAAACTATATTACAAAAATGAAAATGCATGTGTCAGCAATGGATGGCTCCATATCATTATCCAGGTCACAAATACTGCTTAAGTATGTAAATGTTCTTAATAATTAATGGGCAGCTGGGGATTTGTTAAGAAAGTTAAAGTTTTTTTTTTTCTCTGAGGTTTGTAAATCATCCCTGAATTCACAACAGTTTTTGTAAGAAAAGAAAATAGATTATAAAGCAGTATTATACAGCAGGCTATTGAACTAATAAGAGACTTGCTGTACTTGCTACCATTGAGGACACTGAGGTTCTGTCCTTAATATTTATTCTGGGCATTTGTGGGTTTTAGAAACCTTGAAGAGTTACACTGTAGAGTTCAAATCTAACAAATGATAATGAGTTTGTTGTTTTATTTTATAAAAGGCTGATTTTTAGTATGTAGTCTGTTAATTTTATATTTGACCACTTTTAGCCCAAAAACATATAGGGATTTAGTATGTCGCACCACAATCTTATTCTTGGTCGTGTGGGGACATTTGTGTAGGGGACCAAAATGTAAACGACCATATGAAAGTTATAGGTTAAATACTAATATGGCACCTGGTCAAAAATGTCAAGGGGGTCAGGGGAGTATAACTGACCAAATAACTTTTCAATCTATCTAGTTTTAAAGCTTGCGTCTTCTCATACTTGCCTTGCCCAATATCTCTTTCTCAACTCTTTCTCTGTGATGACTGGGACCAACGTTATGAGGTAAATTGGGAAGTTTTTTTTCCATAGGCTACTTATTGTGTGTCCTTGGTCCTGTTTTAGCAGCTGTGCGCCAGTAGGCAGACTGAGCACCGGGTGGTGGTGGTCTGGATCTGGGTGGAGTTAAATTTCTGTGTCACACACTGACAACTGGGAAACCTCCCGCACCAAACTAACAGGTGTCCTCCTTCTCCTTCAGAGCCACAGTCACATCACCGGGGGGTTGCCTCACCGCGCCGCACACTCTCTCCTTTAACTCATCTCAACGCTACTTTATCTGAACTTATTACTTTCAGAAAATCGCTTTAACACATATCTCCAAATGATGCACTCGGCACAGAAAGACACCACGTTCACCAAGATCTTTGTGGGAGGTCTCCCTTATCACACAACGGACTCAAGTCTCAGGAAATATTTCGAGGTGTTTGGAGACATCGAGGAGGCTGTTGTCATTACCGATCGGCAGACGGGGAAATCAAGAGGTTATGGATTTGTAAGTAACAACTTGTTGGCTACTAGTTCTGAGCTGCGTGTACACGTGCAGAGTCGGCGGTCACTTGATCAGTCAGTATCGGCACCTGCACCGTAGCCTACATGTTTCCTGTTCGGTCCGACAGTCAGCAGCTTAGCTCATATGTAGCAGAACCCTTAGTCACCCTTAGTCAAATATAACCTGACCACACTAAAAATAAACTACCCATAATTTGTGGGTGCCACCCAATCAATGTGACCAAACTGTACAGGAAGATATTTGAATGAGTTTAATGAAAAATGTGCTGTTTCCTTCAGGTGACCATGGCAGACCGGGCCTCTGCTGACCGAGCCTGCAAGGACCCCAACCCCATAATAGACGGCAGGAAAGCCAATGTGAACCTGGCGTACCTGGGGCCAAACCCAGGGTCATACAGCCAGGTGAGGGACTGGACTACAGCTTTATTTCCCAACTTCAAGATAATCAAGGTGGCATACAAGGGCAACAGCCCCAATATCTTTACACACTCACATACAGGAACTGTGAAGTAGTCTTGATGTTTGGATAATCAAAGTTTACACTTTCTTCAAAATCATCTCAATTGCATTTAAAAAAGGATCAGTACTTCAAACTAAAGCGTGTGTGTGTTTTCATTCTAGGATTTGCATTTGGTATGCATCAGATCCATCCAGCATTCATCCAAAGGCCTTATGGGTATGTTAAGCTGCAAGAATGACATTTCTTTCACAAAATCTGTTTAAAATGATGATTAATGATCTTATATAATGTGTTTTTATTGTGAAAGTGTCATTTATCATTGCCTCCACTTATTAAATCCTGAATGGGGACATGTGAGTGTTGATGTGTGCTCTTCTGCTTGGTGTTGACTGTGAAGGAAGTGATCATTTGTCCCCAGCCACTGCAGGACTTGACTTCATGTTGTCTCTCTCTGATCTGACAGGGTCGGTAACGGTTAAAATAGCTGATGAAGGGACATGATGATTTGAGGAATAGCTGAGTCTGCATTGGGCAGAGCGCTAAAGTGTTACCTCTATTCTCTGACATACACAAACGAACTGAAATGGTGACTAGATGCATGGAAGTCTTTTTTCCCAGTTTTCCATAGTACATAGATTGGTGTGTGCCTTGTTTTCAGTATGATGTGGTGTTCAGCTTAACTGTGTGCTTATTTCTACTTGCAGTGGGGGAGGTGGGGGGGGTGCAGGAGGTTTTTGTGCAGACTTTGTGAGTTTGGATAGGGAGTTGTAACTCTGCAACGGGGTGTTGATTCTTTTTTCCCTTTTTAATAATTGATTTGTGCTTTAGCCTGTGGTTTCTTTCTTTCCCCCCAGTTTCTTGTTAACATTAAGTTGATGGTGTTTTGTTGTCAAAAGGGGGCTGATGATCACTCACACAGTGTGTTCATTTGAAAATCGATCCCCCACAACAAAACAAACACTGGCTTGCATGTGGGAGTTCTGTTTCCTTACCCATGATGCTGTGTTTTTTTATTAACCCATTGCTTTCACTTGTAGCTTATATCTACAGGTACATGATGCTGAGCATTTTTATTATTTTGTAATTTTCCTCCAGTGGCTATCATTTAACAATCAAATTAAAATGTGCAGGGGAATGAAAACAAACACATAGTGTTATCACCACAAGATAGCACAGAATAATATTTTCAATTGCCCCCATGTTGGTACTCAGAAAAGCTAATGTATAAAACATGTTTAGATGTTAACTAACTATAGGTGTGATTATGGATTCATTATTTAGCTTTGCAATAAACCAAAAAATCCAGACGTGTGTAGTAGATCTTAGTTGGTCTCTTACGCAGCAGCTGTTGGCTACAGTGATCTCCACGGCCTCTCAAATTCAGATGGAAAATTGGAGTCACTGAGCAGCGCTGTTAATAATGTATGGCACAGACAGGGCCACTCCGCTGTGGACAACAGGTGGGCCGAGCCATGTGCCCATGAAGTCTTTTTGGTTATGTGCTGGGGATTACCCATGTGTCCTGGTGATTAACAAAGCACCTTTATTTAGTTCTTGACGTGCAGGACCACAAAATGTTCCTCCCATCTCTTTCATCTGAGATGGTTTAAGTTAGCTGTGCCCTTTTAGCTTGTGAATTGTTGATAATAAAACAAGGTCATATCACAAAAAAAGGGTACGTTGGTTCCTATCTTGGCAAGTTGGAAATTATACATGTAGTTTGTTTGACACAAGCATTGTAACATATTCTAGTACAAAACAGTTAGCTCTTGTTTACAGCAGTGGATCTAGCATTCCACTTTGTAACTTTGACCAGCCAGGACACCTCTAGTCTGATAATAAAGAAGTAAATTATGGAAAGTCACTGAGACAGTTGAGTTGCATATAAGACCATTACAGTTGACGAGTGCCCTGCCATGTGTTACTGAAGGAGAAGATCAGCTTGTCCTTTGGAGATGACAAGAGGAGCAAAAATAGCATGCGTCCAGCCTCCCTTGTCAATCAAGCTGGTGTGTGTATGTTTGTGTGGGGTGTACGTCTGTAAGGGGGGAGGGGACACTTTTCTATGGCCAGATATAACGGTTTCACACCTGCTCTACAATATATTTACTGAGGGTGACTTTAACACAAGTTTAAAGTAGGGCCAAATTTACCCAGACACCCAGGCTTGTATTTATCCATTTATACCCTGGTCTATATACAGAATGTTGTTCTTCCAATGGAGAACTCTTACACAATTTTCCCCTTTTAAAATAGTAAAATACACTTATTTTTTCAAGCAAATAAACACAACAGGGCCTCTGCAGAACCTAATACAAGAAAGCACCCACATGATGATGGTTAATTCGGCAGCTTAATTGCAATTTATTGCATTTTAAAGAAACCAAAAGACTCTTTTTATGCCCTACTTGTTTGTGTTTAAGAACCTATTAACATGTGTGGGCATGCTTGTATGTGTGGTGTTTGTGTGACAGTATGTGGACAGAATAATGTCCATCTCTTTCTGATATGTTGTGGTGTTGTGCGATAAGCTCGCATTTTGTCAAATACTGTTTTCAGTGAGACATTGGGTGCAGAGCTGGGCTGTGTCTTCTTTAATGCCTTACTGTGTTTCAGATCAGATGCTTTTTGAAATTAAAAGCTGCGCTTGTGTTTCTTTTGTGGTTTTGCTGCTTCCTTAACTTTTCATTTCTAGGTATGGTTTTTCAGTTGTTAATGAATGGATTTGCAGTGTTCTGAGAACTGGATTGACAGTTTTTGAAGGGCCTGCTTTTCAGTTTTCCAGAATTTAGTTTCTGCGTTGAAAAGATGACTGCCTGGGGCTCTGTTCTGACTCTGTGTGTCTTTGTGTCCTACAGAGTCCCTGCCCACTACGTCTACCCTCAGGCCTTTGTCCAACCCAGCATGATGATCCCTCATGTACAGCCTTCTGCTGCTACAGCAACAGCTGCTGCTGCCACATCTCCATACCTTGACTATACTGGAGCGGCGTATGCACAGTACTCTGCGGCTGCTGCCACTGCTGCTGCCGCTGCTGCTGCATACGAGCAGTATCCGTACGCAGCCTCCCCAGCACCAACAAGCTACATGACTACAGCAGGGTATGGATACGCTGTCCAGCAACCACTCGCCACCGCTGCCACCCCAGGAGCTGCGGCGGCTGCTGCCGCCTTCAGCCAGTACCAACCTCAGCAGCTCCAGACAGATCGCATGCAGTAAAACCTTGAAAACTACCTTAAAGGAGGAAAGCAGAGGAGATAACCTCCTCCCATGAAGAGGACGTAGCTATAAGACGGAAGCCTGTAGTGGCTGAATGATAGTTGTCACTCCCAGGTTTTAACTTAGCAGTCCTTCTACCAAAGAGCCTGAAGAAAATTACCATAACATGTGGAGAGAAATAGTAATTACTGTATATTTTATTCAAGTGAGAGCAGTATTTTGTCACTATTGAATATATATGAATATTTAATATTTATTCAACAGTAAAATATTTAATGTTAATTTAAGTAGACTCACTGGACCTAATGTCAACCATTGCTGAATTTGGTATATAAATATTGCAGTGGAATTTGTATAAAATTACCACTTGATTCATGTCTTATGATCAGATTTCTTCCCCACTTCTTTCAAAACGAACCTAAACACATATGAAAACGGTATGTCATGTCATCATGGAGTTTTCAGTATTTCATAGTTTTGGACCAGTATTTAGTTTGGTAAAGCTATGCAGACATTGATATAGAAATTAGTGTTTTGTTAAGATTTTTCTCTTTTTATAACTGTTTGGTGTGAGATAGATTAGACACTGTCAACTAGTTCCCTTTAAAATGCATTTTCTTGATAGCTGGTAAGACAAAATCCTGAAGTTACAGCTGAAGCTGGTTAAAGCACTCACCTTTCTTCCCTTTTAAATTGCACCTCAAGTAAACTCAGCGTAAGGGAAGAAACATTGATGAATGTGAATCTTTCATTTTGACATTTTTCATAATGTGCCTTTTAAATTATGCTATTTATGTATTTATTATGGAGCCTTACAAAATAAACCCTTTATTTTGTGTCCATATGTTATTATGAAGCCTATTATAGAACTTGTCCACATGTGCTGCTGCATAATGATCAAAAGCATGTGTTGGATGTTAAAACTTGGCTTAACAAAAGGATAAACTGTGTATAAAGAACAAAAGATGAGTGTAAAGGTAGCAATAAGTCCAAAGCATTTTCTGTTTTCTGTAGATTTAATGTTGTCTCAAATCCGTCGCTTTTTTATACTTGACCAGTTTGATAAAGGACAGTGTGAGAACTGTTTAAAATTTTTACATTTGATGTCATTAGACATAAAATGTTTTCCAATGCAAAGGGCATCACTTGTTTCTCCTTGCATTTTGTAATGCATGACTAAATATTGCAAACATTTAATATGTGAAATAAAAAGGAAATTTACCTTCAACTTTTTATTCTTTGTGTTGATGTCGGTTTTGCTCACAGCTTTTAATTTTTTTGATGAAATCATGTCACGTGATAGTTTCAGTTGTGGATCCAAACTAACCAATGGCAAAATAATGCTGAAGTTAACTTTTATTAACATCTCTGAGCAAGAAATATTGTAACTGCGTAACTAATTTCAAGATAGAAACTAAAGTGGCAAGATGCATCTCTGGGGACCTGTGTCACTAACTAATATTGATTACACATTTCTGGAAATAGATCTTCACTTGAAACACTGCTGAATAATTTGATGCTTGCCTCTGTTTACATGTAAAATTATCCTTAGATGTTTGCGTAACATGAATCCAGCCTGCAATGACTCCAAAATAGTAAGTAGGTGAAGTCCCTTTTCCCACATTTCACAACCATAAGTTGAAAATAGCTGTTTGCCAGGTTCCAAGGCTGACCAAATGAAATAAATAAAAACCTCAAAATACCCAAACCTTTTTGCAATATATAAATTATTAAAAAATGTAATTTGATACTGCAATATCTATGCTCTCCTGTGGTTGAGCAGACAAAAACAGCTGAAATGCACACTCCTCTCTGGGGCCTATGGTTGTTTGAGATTACACAGTCCATTCACTGTTTAGTTCACCTGTTTCCAATCCTTCCCTACAGTCCCAACCACTTATGTTTCTGTACAACTGTGAAGGAACTTGTGATGTGACAGGGGTACGACAGAGGAGCAAGCAGGCAGCTGCAGAGTCTGGAATATCCAGTATGTTTGTTCTAATAAAACAAGTTCTGTTTTGTGAGCCTCTGTAGTTGCCCTCTTAGGTTCACAAAAACTGTGATGTCCTGACACCTGCTGGTTCTTTTTTCGCTAAGCATTAAGCAGCTAAGCAGTGGTGAAATCAGAATCAGCTTTAATGATCAAGTAAGTGTGAACACATTTATTTGTTCCTCTCATGCATACACAAGACATATTAGCTCTAATAACAAGGACAACAAAGCTGAACAAGGTAAACATAAAGTTTTTACTACTATTCACTATACATTTGTATATAAAAAATGTATAGTACAAATACACAATACACATGCATACACATACATATGTACACGTATACAAGTAAAAAAACAGCTCTAAATCTATTAACGGGGTTACTGCAGAGGGCCCTCCAAATAATTGTTAATCTTTGAAAGTTCAACTTTTTTTTAATGTCTTAACATGAATCGACCATATTATTAGCAAATATTAATCCCCACTGATGTTAAGCTTTCTGGCCCATAGGTAGTCACTATAGTACGGTAGTCATCCAGAGATACAGTTACTCCTAAGGATTTACTGTACCACATGTATGTGTAACTTTTAAAATCAAATAATTTTTTTTAATTGCTTATACACACAAGGAATTAAAATATTAATTGCAGGGGCTAGTAGGGGCTCCCTGCTCTTTCAGTTACAAAACGTTGAAGACCCCTGGCTTCAGTGGCTATATTTACAGGTCGTGGCAATTTTACACATGAAGTTATGCGCACTTTACTTTCGATTTGCGATTTTACTGACGCAATTCCAGCAGACTTATGTGAAGTGTTTCCTGTTGCGTTCAAGTCATTTCGGAGTTTTCTGAATCTGACTCTCCGGCTTGTAAAAAGCGTTCACGTCAACATACCAGTTGCAGGCTATATAACTTTTCTAAAAGGTCCAATGTTATTGCCAAGTGTCTAAAAGAAAACAACCAAACATGGTTGTCTTATCTCAGCCAATTGTGTCGCACAATGTAGCCTAATTAAACCCACATTTAGTGGATATAATGCTATATTGTTAATGAACACTATTTTCCACACGTCCAACTCTGTCTCATACCACCGTGATTGTCCGAAGAAAGTCAACCCTCCCATTGCGGTTGGCATTGTTAACTTTCCCATCCCTTCCAACCATCTAATATGTCCTGAACGCAACATTCCGCATCCTGGAGGCGGAGAGATAAAACACAGTTTACAGGCAGCAACATAAAACATCCAAGTGGGACAGAACCTGCGAAATACTACCAGAAATAATTTTGGAGGGGCCTAGCTGGGATTGAACATTTGATCGCAGGCAATGTAAGTAGCTTTGAAAGACTTTAATATCCTGACTTTGATGATCTTTGTTGCCTTTCAGTTGTCCAATCGTATTGGCTAACGCTATTGTTTGATAAAAAAAAAACATGGCCATCTTGTACGATTTATACCCAAACGTAAATCTTTCTATATCACATTATTATTATTAGTTATTTTTGTGCCTTAACGCTAATAGCCCGCTGTTATGTGGGCTAAATGGCCATTTCTTGCCGAAAAGGGATTTATGTGGCCTAAATTTAGCAAACCTCGGGAGTCCCCGTGGAAACTCGGGGGAATGGAAATGCTGTTTTTGACTTTAGCTAAACCCGCAGCTGAAACCTTCGTTTAACCCCCAAAGTAGTGTGACTTTAGTGGTGAAACTACACAGTATGTACAACGCATGTAATATAAATAATTGTAAATAATCGATCGGTTATAATGTCATAATGGTATACCGGAAGTGTGCATCGTCATGACGGTAACGTTACAACGTTACCACACTGTGGACTCTCAACCGTGATTAAATAACAAGAATATTCAATATACAAATAAATGTCTGTATTATGGAAAGTAGGTTTATAATATTAAAGGTGCCCTGCCACACGCATTTCATTACTGTGTGGTAATGTCTGAAGTTCTACCTTGGACTCTGTAACATTTCTTGTAAAAAAATAAAATAAAAAAAAGCCTTGGCACCTTGTTTAAAGCCATTCTAGTGTGGTATAGAAAGCTTGCAGGAAGACTCAGCTTGATTTGTGCCAGTTCTTCTCTTTAATATTCTGATCGGCTAACCGCTACCCAATCATAGCCTGGCTATCAGTATCCTTAACCAACGCAACTGGGTGAGCTCATGAATAGTAATTAGCTCAGGCAACATGACGTCAGGCTGACCAGGTTTTGTAATTGACCAGATTTCTCTGCTTATTTTTTTTTAGTGGCTAGAGCTGACAGAAGAGGTAGCAGCTAATTTTCACATTTACGACATAACACAAACAAATATGGACCTTACATATTTAAAAATAAATGCAAGTAAAAACGGTTTTGTGTGGCAGGGCACCTTTAATGCTGATTGGCAGTTACTAACGTATAATGAATTCCTCTCCAAATTCCGGTTACAGTCACGCCAAGAGAATATGCCGTGTAGTTTGGGATGCTGTGCCAAGGAATGTGCTGCAACTTCTTAGAGGTTCAGTAATTGAAATTTCAATGATTAATCCATTTAATAGTGGTATATCCACTGGGACGGCAGTGGCTCAGTGGTAGAGCAATTGCCTGCCAATCGGAAGATTGGTGCTTTGATCCCTGGCCCTGCAGTCCCATGTCGATGTGTCCTTGGGCAAGACACTGAACCCTGAGTTTCCCCCGATGCTGCGCCATCGGAGTGTAAATGTGTGTGAGTGTTTATCTGATGAGCAGGTGGCACCTTGTACGGCAGCCTCTCTACTACAGTGTATGAATGTGTGTGAATGGTGAATGGTTCCTGTACTATGTAAAAGCGCTTTGAGTAGTTGTTAAGAATAGAAAAGCGCTATATAAGAACACTTCATTTACATTTACATATCCCTTGGAGGAAAATAAAAATATATTGTGTAAAATATATATTTAGCAAAAAAGACAAAAAAGATTCAAACTTGATATTGAATATTATTGCACTTTCTGTGAATTAGAAGAAGAAACAATCTGTCAGTTGTTCTTTCACTGTATGTTTACTAGAATATTTTGGGTTGATGGTCAACATCTTATAAGAAGGAAAACTCAGTTCCAAGGCTGACCAAATGAAATAAATAAAAAATCAATTCAGTTTGAGGATAAAGACATTATTATTTGATTTGAAGGCAATGAGATGGATTACGATATATTTTATTATGTCCAGTATCTTATTATTGGGGAAAATTCCACATTCACAGGAAGAAATGGGCGGACACCAAGCCAAACTTTGAATACTTCTCAAGAACTGCACCAATACGGCAACACTAAAAGAGACATTAAGAATAAGAAGGCAATTAAGACTGATTTTGTGTTTGATAAATTTGTCATGTACAGTGATTTAATATAATTTAATATATTACATTTTCTGTTACCTTTTTTTTGTAATTTATTTTTTACATATATCTTCTATGTATATGCACCTCTGGTATTGACTTATTGTGTGTGTACATACTGCCGATGTACCTATGTTCTTTAAATAAAAATGTCAACAGTGATAATCTGTGATAATGTGACTTCTCCTTTGTTTTATACTGTTCCATCTATTCTAATAATCAAACACTCCAGCGGGTCTGTGCTCCCGATCCAAGCCAGAGATGACCACCGAGAAGACTGCATATGCTCCCGTGGAGGGGGTACCCTCTCCACCCTCGCTTCCTAGTCAGCCAGCGTTTCCTGTCACATTTGATATGAATATGCCAGCCCCAAACATGTTTGGAGCCCCTGCACCTGGTGGTTTCCCTGCTGCTGGTAGTTTTCCTCCTCCTGGTGGTTTTCCTCCTCCTGGTGGTTTCCCTTTCCCTCCACCGACTGCTTTTGGACCGGGCGTCCCTGGAGCTTTCGGAATGAACCCTCAAGGCGGTTCAGGATTTGGAGCCAACCCCTCTTCCTCCCCATACTCTCCACCAGGCCAGGGTTTTAATGGAAACTTCAGTGGTTAGTGTTTCTAACATTGTTGCATCTTTTCTAAATATATGGAATTACATTTGTAGTGTAATGTAACCAATTTGATGTTTTTGGTTGGTGCCACTGCAGATGATGTTTACCATAGTGAAGAGGACCCACCACCCTTTCATGAGAATCAAGATTTTGATTTTGGATTAGATAACAAGACCATAAGAAGAGCCTTCATTCGAAAGGTGGGTGTTCATAGGAAATGTTGCAAATCAATGTGCGGGACATCTTTTTGACATCATGTGTGTGTGTATATTTTTTTAACTATGAATTATCAATGCAATGAAGTACCTTTTTATGTAGATTTGCTGGATTTGTCAACAGCCATACTGTACCTGTTTTAGAGTACAAAATGTTTGTAAATTTATTTATCTGCATATACATGTAGTTTTAATGCAAACGTGGCATGTAGTGATGAACAAGCATGAGCATGTATGTCAAGTAAAGCATGATCTTTTTATCTAAAAAAAAGAAGAAAAACCTGGGTTTTGCACCAGAACTAGTTATTGCAGTTACACCAAATTTCATCAAAATTACATTTTTGACATGTCCTGCTGACAAACCTAAAACATAACATCTGTTTTTGGAGTTAATCATGTACTTTGATACAACTTGAGATCCATTAAAAAAAAAAAAAAACATTCTTTGTTAAAATATCTGAGTCTGCTGCCTAATAATCCATTCTCTCTCTCTCTCAGGTTTTCTTGGTGTTGACTGCTCAGCTGATGGTGACATTTGCCTTTGTGGCTGTTTTCACCTTCGTGGATGAAATCAAGATGTTTGTCATGGTGAACACCTGGACGTACCTGGTATCCTATGTCATATTCCTTGTTTCAGTTTGTGTGATCAGCTGCTGTGGAAGCATTCGCCGAAGACATCCTTGGAACCTAGTTGCATTAGTAAGCCTGTTTCTTTTGTTTTCTTTCAAAATAGAAGATATAGAGGGAAGAAGGTACAGCTCAGAAAGTACTGTTATCTGATCTGGACGATTGAATCATCATTTTGTAGGCCTTCTGGCTAAAAAAATCATACAGCTGCCTTGAAAAACATTTTTACTATTTTTAATTGAATTGGATAAACAACATGTATTTTGATGTTGTATAGTGAGAGATGAAACTGCTTCCTTTCTGAAAAGATGACACTTTGTATTTATAAAGTTTTGTGCCTACAGTTACAATATAATACTTCCCTATTCTTAAAGGTTTACACAGATTAAATTCAGACTGAGTCTCACAAATCCCTGTTTTATGATAAATGATTTAGCTATTTCCTATTTATGCCATAAAACTGCACTTCACTCAAACACATGCAGCATGGCTGATGTATTTGTGTTTCTTGTTTTCAGTCCGTCCCTGACTCTCAGTATGTCCTACATGGTGGGAATGATCGCCAGCTTCCATGACACTGACACGGTGATCATGGCAGTGGGCATCACGGCAGTTGTGTGCTTCACGGTGGTCATCTTCTCTCTCAGGTTTGTATGCAACAGTGCCTTCCCTTGTATTGATATCATGTACATTGTTCATACTCTGATGTGACCTTATTGTCTCTCTTGGCCTCTTCCCACAGACCAAATACGACTTCACTTCCTGTTACGGTGTGCTTTTCGTCTGTTTAATTGTCCTGATCATCTTCGGCTTCCTCTGCATCTTCATCCGTGACAGGATTCTGCACATTGTGTATGCTGGCCTGGGAGCTTTGCTCTTCACTTGTGTGAGTACTTAGACCAACAATTGTCTTCCAGCTTTATTGTATATGATGATGGTGCTGTATGAGTAGCGGGGAGTTTCAGACAACCCTGTCTGGTTTAACAAAACAGGAATTATGCATTTTTGCATTATAATACAATAACAATATTGTTTCTATAGATTAAAGGTAAGGCATCTGATTGGTCATAGTCTAGCATCGCCAGACTTTCCGCCACAGCACTCCAGAAGAAGGTCTGGCTAGTCCACACAACATTCCGGCATAGGAGAAAAACGTTCTCTGGTTTATTAGCATTTCTTTAAACCAATCACAAACGTCTTGGGTGGTTTGTGTTTTGGTGGAACATGTGCTCGTTCAAAACATGTTTTAGTCCTACAACAGAAATCTGATTGGACGGATAGTCTAGCTAGCTGTCTGGATTTACCCTGCTACTGGATTTTAGAACAAACAGAAAGCAGAAGGTTAGAGACATCTGGGTGAAAATGAAGAACATCAAACACAGTTTTCAAAACACAGTTTAACCACAGCACAGCATTGAAACATTACATTTAAAAAGGTTCACCGGTGTCTCGATAATCAGGAAAGTCAACAAAATGTGCTGTCAGCAGTCTTCATTTCAACTCCTTTCTACTGAAGAAATAACCCACTATGACAACAGTTGACTGTTGGGTGTCCTGGTTTCCTAATTATTAGGGAGACCACATTTTGATTACACTGATAATGGCTTTCAGCTGAAATGTGTTTGGTTTTGCCCACAATAAATATGATTACTTCAAGTAGGGTTGGGTGGTAATTTGTAAAAAAAAGAAGAAAAAAAAAGTTTTTTTATGTGTTTATGCTAGAAAATAACTAAGAATACTATCCCCCTGAGAGTCAAATATAGGTCCAATACCATCAGGCACTACAAAATACTAATCAATAAGAAAAAAGAGCTTTATAGATCTGAAGAACTTAATAAAATAGAAGAAGCCATTGACCAAAACTTCTGGAATTTGTAGAAGATAAATTAACAATACAAAATGGTTTGATCTGGAAAAATCACTTTAAATTTTTGTATAAGAATATTGATTATAGTGCAATCACCCCCCAACAACACTCAGTAGTTGATCATTTTGACCAGTTAGGGGAAAAGGTGAAGTATTACCAAAACCCCCTAGATACAGAAATAACACTAATAGAAACACAGAGCCAAATGCAGGCTGTGAAGGATGGAAAAACTTGTGGAGTGGACAGCATCTGCCCTGAGACGCTAAATCACAGTAAGCCCTACACTGCAGGCAGATCTCCACAAGCTGTTCAACCTTGTTCTGGATTCTGATTATATCACAGATCTGGAACCATGGACTCATCACCCCTATTTTCAAAAATGGTGACAGATTGGACCCTGACAATTACAGAGGCATTTGTGTGAACAGTAGTCTGGGGAAGGTTTTCTACAGTATTATTAATGCCAGAATACTGTCCTTCCTTACCAAGCACAACGTCCTAAGTAAAATCAAATTGGCTTTTTACCGAAATATTGTTTGTCAGACCACATTTGCGCTCTGCACACCCTTATCAAAAACTACCAACATTAAAAATGGGGAAAATATTTGTATGTTTTATAGAATTTAACTCAATATGGCATGATGGGGTTTTTTTTTTTATAAATGTAGTAAAAGCGGTATAGGGGGTAAAGTTTATGACACTATTATTAAATCACTGTACACGGAAAATTAATGTGCAGTAAAAATTGGCTTCAAAATAACAGAATTCCTAAAGGGCGTGTAGTGAGACAGGGATGCAATCAAAATTTGGATACCACCCAACTCTAACTTCAAGCTATGAATTAAATACCTGACAAATTTTGTGAGTTGCATGTTTAAGCTAATGATAGCAAAAGACACATATTTAATCCATTGTTTATGTCTTCTACGGCACAGTTCTTGGCGGTGGACACACAGCTGCTGCTTGGCAACAAGGAACTGTCCCTGAGTCCAGAAGAATACATCTTTGCTGCTCTTAACCTGTACACAGACATCATCAACATCTTCCTCTATATTCTTGCTATCTTTGGAAGGGCAAGGGGGAGCTGAGCAGGAGGAACAGCAGGTAGAAATTCTGACAGAAATTTGCTATTAGTTCATGGATAGAAGTGAGTTGGTTTTCATTATTAAGTCTTGTAATGTGCAGTGATCGCATAGTTTAAGAATATTTTGCTTCGCCCAATGTAAATGTTATTTTTTTGATAATATAGATTGTCTATGTTTGTATGAAGTTTCATGACGTGTTCTACAACACCTTTCTTTGATTTAGAAATTGATATCTTGTGGCTTATGAAATCATTTAACAGTATGAAGATTTGACACCAGCTTTTTGCAGGGCTTTCAACAGTCTTCATCAGCAGAAGGAGTTTGATCTGTTGTCATGGAGATTAATCTGTTGACATGCGAGCTCAGGTAGCCATTGCACTTTTAGGAATATAAAAAGTGCAGTGCATGTAAGTTGAACTTACATGTTAACAGATCCATCGCCATGGCAACCGAGCAAACTACATCAGCTGGGGAAGTGATATAGCCCTAGACGAAGCTAGTAAGCAGATCCTGGGTTTTTGTTAAACTACTATGTCCAAGGTAAAGAGTACTTTTAATTCTGTGTATAAATGTTCTTTTCTAAAACCTGATCTCTGTCGTTTGTATTGATTGAAAGAATCCTGACGGAATTCCATCACAGAACTCTGCTCTGTTGTGATTTGATATACGATTCTGTCAGCGTCCAGAAGGTTTTAGGTGTTTTGTGACTCAGCTGTGAAACCAGGAGCCTAAAATGGACCTGGAGCAAACCATTAATGGCTTGCTTTCAAAAATGAACAACTTGAGCAGGAAAATAATCTGTTGAAGTCCGCGTTTAATGTAGTCCAGGAAAACACAGACCTGTGGAGAGCCAGGATGCAGGGCTTCAACAATGACACTCTCAAGGAATTGCCAGGTATTGTAACTATTTTTCTCTGCCAGTAGATGGCAGCCAGGGTGCAGTTTAGATTAGTCAGGGCAGTGGCAAAGTTATTAGAATACAAACATAATTGTTGACCTATAAACTGAGGTCAGTGTTGGAGTTCTGGTTGCCCTGGTTTTTTTTTTTAGTTAAAGCAGAGTAATAGTACAGTGAAGTGTAAGCATAGTAAGTAATTAAAGTTTATTTCTAGAGCACATTAAAGCAGCTTAAGAAAAATCCCAGTCAATGTAAACAACGGTCTCCATATTCCTTAGCTGTGTATGATTGCTTATATAACATAAATATTCCTCGTTAAATGGGTAAATTCACAATTATAGAATAAATGTGTTAAAATGTCTATTCTTGCAGAATGTACAACTATTATGAATAGAGCATTTCCATGAGGTTGCAAATTAATTACATGACTTCATTAATATTAATAAAGGGACAATTAAAGTTAAATCGGGTTAAAAGAAATACTCAAATGAGTTCAGGGTAAGTTCTCTGATGTACAAGTAACAAGATTGAAAAACTGTTACTGACTCAGCAAGCCTTATTTTTTTCAGGCAGATCATTTCAGAGCCTCATTGTCCTGAGTGCGAAAGCGTTTCTTCAGGTATTAAGCTGTGGCTCTGGAACAGACAAAAGTCTTGTAATAGGACTAAAAGATCAGGAAAGACCCATCCAGCCCACAAAGAGGCTTCAAATTAATAGAAAATCTAAAAATCAATCCTAAAACCTACTGGGAGCCTGTGGAAAGAGGCTTAAACAGATGTGTGCAGTCTGTAGCTAGTCAATACCAGCAAATGAAAAGGCTGTTGCAATGAGGAAGCATGTAAGGTTTCCAGAGATGGGAAGTAACGAAGTACAAATACTTTGTTACTGTACTCAAGTAGATTTTTCAGATATTTTTACTTTAGGCCTACTTTACTATTTCTTTTTTTGGCGACTTTTTACTTTTACTCCTTACATTTTAACACGAATATTGGTACTTTCTACTCGTTACATTTTATAAAATTGGCTCGTTACTTTATTTTTGTACTAAATATCGTCTATCAATGTTATTTATTTCTTTTATTACCACACACAGCCATAGCAGAGCTATGCACGCCCATGTTACTAATGCTTGATTGTTATGAAGCATCAACAGAGGGAAGTTGTCTCCGTCGGTGTTTTAACACACACACCTGGACCAAGTTGGAAACCAGAATCAGCTTTAAATCCAGTCCTAATCTAGTCCTCACTAATAATTTCACTGGAGTTACCAATACCAAATTTAATCTAATTGGATGTGAACATACACAGACTTCTCACATAATGACACTTGAATACATATCTTGCTACTTGGTCAGAATCTTATTAACCTGGAGTTGCGGTCTCAGTCAATATAAATAGGCTATATGTTTTAGGCCTATTGGCAGATAGCCATTTAGAATGTAGCCAATGGCATATAAAGAGCCTTTTCCATGTCCACTGTAGTGTCTCAGCATGCTCTCTAGTAACATCTCTCTGGTCCAGGTAGCTTTGTCATTCATAAGGCTACTTTTACTTTTATACTTTAAGTAAATTTCTAAGCCTGTAGTTTGTTACTTTTACTTGAGTAAAGAAGTTAAATCAGTACTTCTACTTTTACCAGAGTATTTTTTTACACAATTATCTGTACTTCTACTTGAGTACGGGCAGTGAGTACTTTTGCCATCTCTGAAGGTTTCTGTGTCATCAGTTTGCTCATTCCCAGGAAGACACCCGTCCAGTCTGTGGCCAAACACCTCTAACGAGAGACAATTCAGGAATGACTTGCAACAAACCAGATTAAGACACGAACAACGAACTTCATCCCCCATTGACTTCAAGTCTTTCCTCCAAACCTCGGTGCACACAAATACATGTGAGAAAGCAGAGATTCAAAGCTGCCAGGCTGATTTTCCTCTTGAGGTCAAAGGTAAGTGATGCCAGACATGCAGACATTTTACAGTAGTAACAAAAAAGATTAAAAAAAAAAAAAAAGTATGTATTTTATTTCTGTCACTGCAGGCCCATACAGACTGCTGGGAGAGATTGCATACCAACTTGATAGGAGGATTCTGTCCCATGTCTTCCAGAGCCATAGGAGGCTTTATGGTTTCACACTGCTCAATTTTCCAGAAAAAATTAGAGAGGTCAGAAAGGAAGACATATTTTTATGTATTTGCAAAAAACTGGTTGTGTAAGAAATAAGAGATCAAATCTAAACAACTAATCCTATTAGCAGTTCATTTTAAAAACGCAAAATATAAATCAGAAGGAAGTCCTATGCCTTTCTTTCTCTTTTGCAGGTATCCACACACCCGCTGACGGGGAAGGTAGATGAAGGCTATCTGCTTCATATCACTCAGAGGTATGCTGACCTCATGGAGAGGTTGAACCAGCTCGGGTATAAAACAAAACTTCACCCTTCTTTCACTGAATTCATTGTTAACACCTATGGGATCCTGAAGGAGAGGCCTAACGAAAACGGCATGGAGGCAGTTGACTACAATAATTCAGATTTCCTGAGAAAGCTGATAATGACCACTGCGCCGAGCAAACTTCAGAGGGACCTGCTCCTTGTGCTCACCTGCCTCTGCGACATGGCCGAGAAAGATGGAAAGCCTCTTCTTCTCTGGTAGACTGTATGAGACCAGCAAAGCCTATACTGTCTACCAATTGGAAATAAACACTGTTAAATGTGTAGGTATGAATTTGTGCACACATTAAAACCTGCTATTCTAAAAAAGGGCAAACCAAAACTAAATCAGTTGCATATTTGTTTACACTGCCAGTATGGATGGTAAAACTGAACAGTCAACTTTATTGAGGCCATAAAGACATAAAGCATTCAGTATTTCTCAAACTGATTTCATGTACAAACAAAAAAGTCAACCTGTTAAAGACATCTAACAGTGGGTTCTTATTTTAACCAATATTCAGTATTATACTGGGGCAATTTCTTACCATGTTAAAGAAATAATCAGTTAAACATACTGATGCCTGCTAAGCAGAAAGGATGTACTGTATGCTTAACATGGATCATGAGATGAGTGAGTCAGTCAGGGACATTGCCTGATAATCATATTGAATTACCATTTTGTTGCAGTTCATGTGGGCAGGAATTCAGAGATCTGAAACCAACCTATTGCATGCTATGTGTTATATATGTATTTAAAAAAAAAAGGTTTAGTTGAACGTGATGCCTAGGGTTGGAGCAGTGGTTAAAGAATTTAGATCATTAACTTAAGTACTAATACCACACTGTAAAAATACTCCTGCATTGAAAATGTTATTCAAGTAAAAGTATGCAAGCAGCATCAGGAAAATGTACTTAAAGTATTAAAAAGTAATTTCAGTTGGACTTACAGTATATATTGTTGGGTAGTTTGAAGTGGAGTAAAAGTACAATATTTCTGTCTGAAATGTAGTGGAGGAGAAATGTAAAGTGGCTTAAAAGAAAAAGACTAAAGCAAAGTACAAGTACCCCAAATGTGTACTTTAGTACAGTACCGTAAATGCAGATACATTCCACCACTGGGTTGGAGTAATATCACTTGAGGGACTAAAAGATATCATCAGGAGTTTATTATGGGCCTTTACTATCCCTCTGCAAGATCATTGTTCTAGCAGGTGAAATAATGCTCATGATTAATTTATTCTGCAGCAACATTAATTTAGGCTACACATGCTGGACTATAGCTTGCTCCACCGTGTACTTGATGCACATATTTCCTGTAGATTAATAGTTAATACTAAATCAAAGGTTTTTGGCATGAAATGAAATAAATTAATGTTAACATGTATTATACAGTACTTGCAACCACGATGACTGCACAATACATTGTCCACATATTTAGCTGGATATTCAGAATTGAAGAATACTCACTTGGTTAAAGTAACTATCCTACTGTTTTATTTTATTTTTAATCAATACAAAATGATATACAATACATATAGGACATACAAAGACAAACACATTACAAAAATTGACAACAAGGTTCAGGGGTATACAGGCAAAGAGGACAACAAGGCTTGTTATTCAGTAGTCTAAATCATAGCACCAACTTCAGTCCAACATACTCCAAAATCAGTCCTGCAAGGTCACAAAGGTTGCATATCTTAAAAACAGGAAAGAACGGGTTAAAACCATTGAATTTGCATTTGTGGATGTGGTATTTAGAAAGTAAATATATAACTTATAAAACATGTTTCTTTATTTTTAATATCAAAATCAAACAGGAACTAGTATATTATATCTGTCTGCTTTAAGTAACTATCCTTTCAGCTCTTACAAGCCTGTCTCCTCCATGGACTGTAGGGTTGATCTCAGGTAAGGTCACGTGCCAGACCGGCCCGACATCATGACAGCCCCATTAGGGTGTGGCTTAATGAAAGCCTCTAACAAGCCGTTGACAATAGTGTGGGTTAGTGTATTATCTTCTTTACTGAACCGGTTATGTTTTAAAGTTAGAAACTGATTATTTCCTGTGAACTCCTCACAACCTAATAAATAAATATAATAATATAAATGTATTAGTACGTTGTTCGCTGCATGGGTTCACCAGACGGCCTGTCCCAGTTTTCGTGCTAAGGTAAGACAGTGCATCTGTGCCGCCACATTAGCCGATTGTTTTAAGCTAGCTACGCAACAGACCAGGTGACAGCGTTCATTTGCAACAACTAAAAAGGTAGAATATTTAAAGAAGGTATTAAGTGTGCGATTCCAATGCTCATGTACTGTAATTATACCGCAACCGCATGCGGTTGTACACACCAGTGTTAAGGCAGATTTCAACGTCTTTCTAAATCGTTTAAAACTGAAATTGTTAGCTTAGCATACCTGCACACAGGCTAACAGAGGAACGTAGCATTGCTGTGACCTACCTGTATGAGTATCGACTGACCAGGCAGGCGCAATGACACGGAAAGCTCGCATCCCTCCCGATAAAACACTTCAAGTTATGGCAGCCTGCTTTGAATGGGGTGACTGTAAATAGAATTGGAGGTTTTCTGTCCTATTTTGTCTGTTAGTCAGAGCCCGACGTCTGCAATATGAGTGACTGATATTTCACATTAAAATGTATAGTATCCAGACTTCTTGAATGTATATCATTGTATCACACGTTCTGAATATGTTATATTAGAGATATTATTTTTTAAAAATGTATCGGATTAGAAATTAAAAAACAGATCTATACAAGATTAGAAAAATATTTGTTTTAGGTTTTACCTTTGACACACCCAACTGTATAATTAATCTTTTAATACACACACAGGTGTGGTGTTCAGACAGGCTCGTATCGCCAATGGTTAGCAACACTGCACAGATGTTGACAGCTGGGTTATAGGCTGTTAACACCATGTTTTCTCTTTGCCTCAAACGTGATCATGATGCATGATGCATTAAGCTGGTCTGGTCTGTTTTTTTACAACTGCGTGTAAGGGCATTAAGGCAATGTGAGAATGAAAGCCAGTTATAGTGGTAACCCAATTGTTTATGGGTTGTAAGAATAGAGCTATGTCATTACATTTTAATCATTTTTAATTTCTTTCTCTTGTCTTAGAGTCCAGTGGAGCCCATGAGCGAGACTTTGTCCTGGAATGAGGCTAGAACAGGAAGTCCCAATGTTGCTCATCCTGTTTGTAGCTTAAACAACAAGCAGAGGCATGGCCCTGCAGTCGTCTCCATTTCCTAATGGGCTTGTTGCAGGCATCCATGCTGTGGGATGGGCATTCATCTTGCCTTGCTTCTGGTTTCTTGATCGCCTCATTGCTGTGGTCAAGTCCACCACCCTGGAGCAAACCCAGCGACTGGAGCAGGAATGCTACCTCCACCCCCTCAAAGTCTTCTTCGGCTCTATTATCTTCTTCATTCTTTTTCTCGCTACAGCCCCCTTGGCTCTTCTTGGATTTATTCTCTGGGCACCTCTTCAGGCCTGCCGCAGGCCCTTTTACTACCATAGAGAGACACCATCCTCACCAGAGAAGGAGACACACAGGGGCTTTGAGCTGGTAGGAAAGGCATCATTTGGATTTGCCACAGCCAACCTTTGTCTGTTGCCTGACAGCCTGGCTCGTTTCAACAACCTGGGGCACACCCAGCGCAGAGCGGCTGCAATTGGTCAGCACATTGTACAGGGTGTGTGTCGACCCCATATCTGCATCTTTGTTGACTCCCCCAGCAGCTGTGGTACTCTCAGCCCCTCCACCAGCATATTTCCCCCAGTTAACTACCCTACATACGGGGCTACTGATAGACAAGCTCAGACTCCAGTGAGTCATCATTCCGATTTAGCTGAAGTACATGTTTCAATTCCAGAGTCCAATAGTCACACGGTCTGTGTGCCTTGTGATGATACAGAGGAGCCTTCGACTGACTCACCTTCTCCCCTTTTCAATTCCAATCAGATCTCCAACCAGCAGGGCCGAGCAGGTCACCGGAGTGCCCCCCGAGCTTTACTCTCCCAGGGTCTCCACCAGCAGGACGATATACCCTGGGAAGTGTCGTCATTGTTTCCAGCAAATGTGGACATACTGTGCCTAGAAGAGGTGTTTGATAAGAGGGCGGCACAGAAGCTCACCAAAGCATTAAGACCTGTGTTTGGACACATACTGTATGACGTTGGTGTGTATGCCTGCCAGCCACCATGCAGATGTTCCTCTTTCAAGTTCTTCAACAGTGGCTTGTTTCTAGCCAGCCGTTTCCCTGTGCTCGAGGCCCAGTACCACTGGTTTCCCAACGGCCGTGGGGAAGACGCACTGGCTGCAAAGGGCCTCCTTTCTGCTAAGGTACCTTTTTTATATCATGTATTAGGCTGCTATCAGTTAATGCAGTTGTCCTTTTTGTGTTGTGGAGTTCATATTCATTATTAGTCATGCTTTTGTCACAGTATGAACACAGTGAAAATGGATGTAATGCTAATGTTTTTGGATTTTGTCAGGTGCTAATCGGGCAGAATCAGAAACAGAAGAATGTGGTTGGCTATTTTAACTGCACTCATCTTCATGCACCAGAAGGCAAGTCAAATTTTCTGATTTGGTCTGCTCAGATTAACTCAAAATTTGACATTTTCCTTTGAGAAAACAAAGATAAGTTATAGCTGGTCTGGGTTTTCTTTAATCAGGTGAAGGGGAAATTCGCTGTGAGCAGTTGAACATGCTTACTAAGTGGATTGGTGATTTTCAAACTGCCAACAAACTGCCTGAAGAGGAAGTCGCTTTTGATGTACTCTGTGGAGATTTCAACTTTGACAACTGCTCACCTGGTGTGTTTCTGACAATATTATTTTCTTTAATTTTTTTTTCTTCTGAAACCGCTTTTACCAAAAGGTATTTTATTTTTGTTTATTTAATTGTTTTATGTTTGTCTAGATGACACCTTGGAACAGAATCACCCTCTGTTTGAGGAATACAGAGATCCTTGCAGGGCAGGGCCTGGAAAAGAGAAACCTTGGGTCATTGGTGCGTACCATTTCAAACAATTACACTACAGGAAATATGGCATACATACAAGACAAATAATAAAAATGTATTGGTTTGCATCTAAAGGTACTCTGCTGGAGCAGCCCACATTGTATACAGATGACATAAACACCCCAGAAAATCTACAAAGGTACACTCAGTTCTACTTTCTTAAGCCTCTGCACAGCTCATCACTACTAATGTGATGTGACCAGAACTCCTTACTCACTGTTGATTCACTGAAGATGATCTGAAGATCCACTCTGTCCTCTCTGCTTATTTGTGTAGAACCTTGGAGCGAGAGGAACTAAGAAAGCGGTATATCTCCCCTCCTGTTGCTGCAGAGGGCTGCCCTTTGGTTTACCCTGAGACTGGTCAGCCGTGGATTGGTCGTCGGATCGACTACATCCTATACCGCGAAAGCTCCATTTCAAAGCACTGCCGAACAGTACGTGTCCCTGTGTTTTTTTCTTTTTTCTTTATTACTTCTCCTTCAAGTTACAAGTTACTTTAGATGCTATATAAATCATTTAAACATTTGCATATGGCAAAACTACTGACAATCAGTACTTATAAAAAAAGTCTCAAACTAAATTATCCCCCATTAAAAAGCATAAAGCATCATAAAAACATGCACTTCCTTTTTCTCCATTTAGGAAGTTGAAGAGGTGACCTTTATAACCCAGCTGGCTGGCCTTACAGACCATATTCCTGTGGGCTTAAGATTAAATGTAATTATGGACTCTGACGGTGCTGATCAATGACGACTGCAGTGAACACCGTGTCATATACAAACAAAGGGAACAAAATATAAAAACAATTGACATTGCTCTGATCTACACATGCCACAATGACACAACAACAATGTTTTGTTTACATACTTGAACTTGTGGTTTCTATGACAATGTGTTAGATTATACCTCAGGTTGAATTAATATAGAATAATTGAAATTTTCACAATTATGTTTACAGTTTTATAAATTACACCCCGTTAAGGACAGAAGTAATAATTTTGTAA
This sequence comes from Etheostoma perlongum, assembly GCA_026937815.1. Lineage (NCBI taxonomy): Eukaryota > Metazoa > Chordata > Actinopteri > Perciformes > Percidae > Etheostoma > Etheostoma perlongum. Next base: position 16,021,202 of record CM049376.1, read on the forward strand.
ATCAATATATTTTTCATTCTGAATTTTTTCCTACAGAAATAAATGTAAAGAATACAATTTTATACCTTGTCTTTTGTTTTTAATTTGTCATCAACTACAAGTAGTAATATTTGAAAATGCCCATCTGATGTTCTGTTCCGAGGTCGATATACTTTGTGGTCGATAGGGGGTGCTTTTCATTTATGTCAAGCAAGTGACCAACGAAGAAGCCGCACGAACCAATTAAAAGACAAGGACGAGAGTCACTTCCTGTTTTAGCTCATTTTTTTATTATTATTATATAGCATAGGCTCGTGGATGGTATTGGCTGATTCTTTTGTTCTGTTGTAAAAGTTAAAATGAATATGAGTATGCTAAGTCGCTCTAAGAAACTGGTATCATCGGTATTTAACAGTAGTGTTTTACTGGAGCAAACGGGTGTTTTTAGAAGCGTCTATTTGATCCCCAAAGCTCGTGACAGTCTGTGTTTGCCTCGACTTTTTACATCAAGTTTATCCTCATGTCCGCTCTGGCATCATGTATCCGCCCGTCACTTGGACACAAAACGATTTTATTCAGAGATGTGTAGTGAAAGCAGTGATGCCAAGAGAAGCACTGGCGTGTTTCAAGAGGTATCGCATGAGATGGACTGGGACAGCAGTTCCCCCGAGTCAAAGTAAGTAGCTGTTAGCTGAAAGGATTAGTCGACTAATCATTGAACTGTAGATGGAACAGATTAAATAGCTATATATATATATATTTTTTTTTTTTAACAAGTTAGTAATATTGTAATTTAAAGGAAAAAATGCCAAAGATGTAATGGTTACAGCTTGTTGCATTGTAGTAAATTGTTAATTAGTTGAAAAGTTTATCACTGGCAAGTAATTTGTCAGTCAATGTATCATTTACGTAATTTTAAAGAATTTCTTTTCTCATTTTATTTGATCTTAAATGTGATTATTTTGTATACTGAATATCTTTGTTGTTGCACTATTGGTTGAAGACGGTTTTGTTATACATCCATGTTTGGGTAATAAAACATTTGAATAAGTCACCTTGGGTTTGGGAAAGTGTGATGGACATTTTAGATTTTTTTTCTGACATTTAATAGACCAAATGCTGAATCAATTAATAGAGTAATATATTTTTAATTAATTAATTATAATGAACATTACCCTACCCTAAATTGAATATGTTTGGGTTTTTGTCCAACAAAACTACACATTTAAAGACGTCACATTGGGCTATTATAGGGCTGCAACTAACAATTATTAATTTGATTAGTCTGCTGATTATTTCCCCAGATAACCAATGGATCAAAAGTACTGCAAAATTCCTATCGCATTTTTTCAATACCTGAGGCGACATCTTAAAATAACTTGTTTTGAGTATTGGACTGTCCAATCAACAGACCAAAACTCAAACATATTTACTTATTATAATACTCTTTTTCACAGTTGAGAAGCTGGAACCAGCAAATGTGTTGGTTTTTATGCTTGAAGAATAACTTAAAATGAATAATTGATTATCAAAATTGCTGAGTATTTTTCTGTTGATTGGCTAATTGATCAATTGTTTCAGAGTTAGGAATTTTTTTTGTTTTATGACGCACAGACTAAAATGATAGTGTGATTAACCAGGAAAATAATCAGCAAATGAATGAATGGATATTGAGGAATTGTTAGTTGCAGCCTTAGTAACTGTAATGGATGAGGCCCCTGACTCACCCTGCATTGCTTTAGTTATTGTATGTGATGGCATGTCTCTGTTTCTGCATCAAAAATCATGCAATGAGTGAAAAATACTTTTGATTATTGTTAGACAAAATGCTTTTACGGTTTTCTTCAGGATCCTCTGAGACGTTCACTCTCGATGTGCTGGTGTCTTTACTCCGTCAGGAAAATGCAGTGGACATCTGTGTAATTAAAGTACCAGAGCAGATCAAATACACAGAGAACTTCATTGTTGTCAGTGGTGTATCACCGAGACACCTCCGCGCAATGGCACTTTATGCCATCAAAGTGGTAACTAACATTTGTTTTGTCATTCTCAAATGTTGATATGTGCAACTTTTATTTTGTTTTTGAAATTTACACAATGAATAATTTTCCTCCAGTATAAGTTTCTAAAGAAAGATGGCACTCGAAATGTCAAGATCCAAGGAAAGGATGCAGAGGACTGGATGTGTATTGACTTTGGTATGCAAAGTGTCCAATTTAGACAGTCTTTTATATAAACTGGTGTTTGTTGATAGTTACCTGTGGTGTTTATTTTCCTCCTCCTCTCTATCTTAGGGAATATGGTTGTTCACTTCATGCTTCCAGAGACCCGAGAAGTGTACGAGCTAGAGAAACTCTGGACTCTCCGCATGTATGATGAGCAGCTGATGAGCATGCCTGTGGAGACACTACCAGAAGACTTCATATATGATATTGAAGCAACTAAATGACATATCATCTGTGAACAGACTTTACTGCTTTGTCACTTTGGATGCATCATGTCCTATCCCTGTGAGTAGAGCTAAAAGTAGTTTATTGTCACTTAAATGATAAAAAAAAAACATTTTGTGTTTGGATTTAAGAAATTTAAAATGGATTGTACAGCAATACTGTCGGAATCACTGCCCCATCATGTTGATTAATTGAGTACACCTTTCCTTTTCATATCATTTGACTGATTGAGGGCATCAGATGCTATTTGTAAAATCAATATTTGTTTGAATGTTTTTTGAGTCCTGGAGAAAATTAGTATGATTTAACATATTGTGATGGTTAAAAGTAAAATATTTTCATACTATTCCAGAAATCTTAAAATTATTTTCTAAACATTTCCTTGCATTGTGACAGGGTTTTTCTTCAGCCATTTACTGCAAAGTAGTGAATTTTACACAATTGTTAAAACTAAAAGTATTCGTAAAAGAAGGGTCCCTTTCTCTTTTTTGTTAAATGACTGACCTTAAGAATGAGATAAATAATAATAAAGCCTCATGAAAGTAAATATTCAAGAAACTACCAAAACCGTTTTCCATTCACTTAGCAGTTTGTCAGCCAGTAGCAGGCCATTCCAGTTGATGCTTTCAATCAAATCAAACAGGATGATTGCTTCCTCCAGAAAAAGAAGTCCAAAGTAGTAGTTGTGACATGTACTCACTCAACGCTTACAAGTACAAAGAGATTGTTCAGGGAATTGGTAACATACATATAGGTTGGTCAGCACTTAACATAAACATAAAGAGCTTTTATAGTCTGCAACTGTGCAGTCTTTGGCAAATAACCAGCATTTAGGGTTTAACATGCTGTGCTATTATAAAAAAAAATTTTTTTGTTTTGATTAAATTATAAAACTGATGGGTGAACATTTTTAGATCTCCATTGCTATGATTTCTATACACATTTTGAGTTTCTGTTATATAACATTGAAATACACTGATACATTATCATTTGAAGAATAAAAAGTGCAGTTTTCTTGTAAAGCAGACCAGCATTTTTGTGGAGAATCATATCCAAACAAGTCTCAAGTACACACACACACACACTTTATAACTTCGTAGCAAGTGACCATTCCGTTTCATTGACTTGTTTTAAGTCATGATGGATCAGAACATTAGCCAAATGTAAAAATGTAATGAAGTGGAAGATTCCTACACAGAGCCTGATGGAACTTGGTGTTTGAATGTTTATGTGCCTTGTGGTTATGTTGTTTGTGCTTACATTGTCTGAACGTGAAGAATGATAACCAATAATAATGAAATCTTAAATTTCCATCTTCACACTCATCAAAAACCCACTAAAAAGCAATTATGTGGACTTAAAATTGGTGATCCATATTAAATATAGTTTTAACTAAAGATATAAATGTCAACTATTTTAATTTGGTAATGGTGGCATGTGTGAGATTGTACAAAACCAATAAATGCAATTCTTTAATGCAATTTAGTTTATTACCTTTTATGTCACTTACTATTAAAACAACTGCTTTCTAGTGGATTAGCTAAATGACTTGAGAGGGGAAATTGAAACGAGTGAAAAAAAATAGTTCTATTTGACTCAAATGATGCTAATGTTCTCATTAGCTTCAGAGCCATTTTACCCGCTGTTGTCTAGCCACTAATGGCCATAGTGTTAATGTCCTCTTTGATGGAGGAGATTGAGGGAGATTGGTTAGCTTTTTGGAAACAGCACCAGTAGAGTCTTGCATAGTAGATGTATTGCTGGATAAGGAGCATTTGGTGTCACAAAATTGTATTGTCATTGCACTTGTTTACACCAAGACTTATCCTCATCCTTTATATATATGATATATTTTCACCAGTGTATGTGCGTGTCAACCACATATATCACAGAGAAAAAGATAATTAATCGAAAACTGTTTATTACTCTCTGTTATGCAATTGGCTGTGCAGTATGCATAAATCATTTATCTCCACATCCCCCAACCAAGACTTCCACACTTCAATCCTCTGCTAAAATCCCATGTAGCATCTGTGCTGTTGATTTAAATTTTTTTAATTTTAATTTGTTTATTAATCCCCAGTGGGGAAATTACAATACAAGTACATAGCATTCTAGTATTGTATTTGTTGTAGAAAATAAAGTAAAAAGGGGTGGATATTTAAGTTCTTTGATACAAGTCTGCATTCTGCAGGTGGTTTGGCACTTGGCTGCATCAGGTGTTCTCTCAGCGGAGGGTGTTAATGAGGAGTATTACGAGAGAGCACATCAACCGTATCAGACATGGCACTCAAGGGCTCTCTGTGTTTTATCCACCTGGTTTTCATTTGTTGGCAAGGTATTCTGCAAGGTGATGTGACTAAGTGTTTAAATCAGGCACTTATTATTGGCCTTCTCTTTCTCCACTACATTTCCAGTGTATTTTAGTTTCAACACTGCTTCATAGCTTTCCTCTCTGGAAATTTTGGAGCATTTATGTTGACAGATTTGTATTGACCATCACCAGGATAGCATGGGAGTGATACTTACTCAATATATTAAAATGTAAACACTTGTTGCTGATTCATATGCTCTGTTATAATGAGGCTAAAAGTAAATAGTTTGTATTTCCTTTCAAAGACTGTGCTGTCGCTGTGGAATAGAGTTCTCGGCTATAACTATGACTGCCATAAGAAAACATTCTACTGTCAAATGTCACTAGAGTGCTCTTCAAAGAAAGTAGTTGCCATTAAAGTAATCTTACAATTTAGAGACTGAAAGGTTTTTGTGCCCTCTATCAACTGGAATTGAAAATCTATGGGCTTGAGCGATTTGCTATCCTTTTTTGTATGATTTGGTGTAATTTGGAGTGAGGCTTCCTGGTTTGGCCAAAATGGTTTCAGTTATTGTCTTAATAAAACTGTGTCTCTGACAGCAGTGTTTAAAGTGAAGTTATAGTGCCATAGTTTTGCATTCATGTAGATTACGTGTGAGTTTTTAATATACAATTAATGGATTCATATTTACATTTATTAATGAGTTTGAGACTTTCAAAGATGTTTTTGTACTTCTAGATATAACTGCTAACCCCTCAAAACATTTGACTTAATCACTTATAAGTATTATACTATACCCGATAATCTAGAAGCAGACTTTGTCTTACTACAGGAGACTCATTTATCCACGACAGCAGATAAACTCACCTCACCACATTTTCCTTACTCGTACTCAGCCTGCTTCAACTCAAACCAAAGAGTTGTTACTATTACGATAAATAGAAAAACACACTTCAATCATAATACCACTACTATAGATCCAGAGTGTCGATTTATTATAGTTAACATTTCTATTCAAAATACTCTTTTATGCATTGCTAATATCTATGGCTTGTATGTTGACAAGCCCTCCTTTTATCATGCTTTCTTCACCTCACTTTCTGCTCACTCAGACACAGCTCTTATACTATGAGGGGACTTCAACCTTGTATCTAATCCAGCAGTTGACAGGCTCAGTACAGCAGGCAGTCACGATATCTGGAAATACACAGGAAAAATAATCTCCTACTCATCACACACAAAAAGAAAGAGAGATCCCGTGAATTAGAGGTAGAACAAAAAATAAAAACATTAGAAGCTGCCCATGCAGCCTCAACACAGAAACACATGTTGAACGATATGAGAAAATTAAAACTTGAATTAAATGATATTACTGATTAAAAAAAGACCCAATTCCAGTTACAAAGACTTTGCTTAGTGAACTTTGATCATGGCAATAAATCCAGCAGATTCGTAGCTAACCAATTAAAATTGGGACATCCCGACATCCAGCAAAATAAGTTAACATAGGGGTGTGTATACTTATGCCCCCTGTATTTTAAGGAAGAACATTTATGTATTTACAATACATTATTCATTCACAAAGACAATTGCTGTCCTTAAAAGGTTGGATTAAGATTAATTTCTAAAAGATGTTTTTTTGTTCCTCTTTCTAATCAACTTTAGCATGGGTGTGTAAACCTTCTCAAGCCACTATATATATACAGTATATACACACGCACACACACACATACGGTATATATATGTCAGGTGACATATCTGATAGTTATATACATGTTATGTGGCAATGTGCGCATGTCCAGACGTTCTGGCGGGGGAAAACAACAGACACATACACACACAAACAGACACACACACACACTAACATATTGACATAAATAAATGTAGGTTGTCCATGGTTATCAACAGGTAGAACTACTCTGTATGCTTATCATTAAGTTATTTATTTAAATCTAATGTTAGTTCTCATGGCTGTGTGGTGCGGTGTTGGTCCTTTATTTTGCTTCATTGTTTCTCCTTTTATTTTCCCTGAGTTGTTTTCTTATATCAGCTGTTAATAACTGTTGTTTGGCTGGCTGTGTCTTTGTCATTCTTTTGTTGTTGTTGTTTGTTTGTTTGTCTTTCTCTACCCCAAGTCCCCATCCCCATTCTCTTGCAGGTATGGCCCATTCTATATGGTGCCTGTTTGTGTGGTGTTTGTGCCCTCCATCCCCATTTCTGTCCCCCTGTCCCACCCGGTGACAAATCATAAATAAATAATAAAACAGACAAAGGAGTATATTAAAACTCTCTTGTTAAAAGAAATATCTGTTTGGCACAACAAGGTATTCAGCTCCTCATATTGTATACCAGGCTGCGAGTCATAGCATGACTTTTATCATCATGTGATAATAAGGACTACCATCTGCCTTGTTTTAATTCTTACAGTTTTCTAACAGGATTATATATTTCAGAATATCTATGCATAATTAAATTGATGAATGTTTTTGTTTCTTGATGCAGACACCCTTTGCATTTCTAAACTGAAACCTCATCTTCCCAAACCTATTTCAACTTAATGTGAAAACAACAGTCCACTATCTGCAATTTTAAGCTACACACCATTGGTTTTATTGAGACTTGTCACGCTGGCCGTGACTCTTAAGTGTACACTCTAAATGATTAGAGGGTTGTCTCCGCTTTTGCCATTACTTTGGCAAGGAATATACTACTTAAAACTTACTTTTGAACTGAAGGGACATTTGCTGTAATTAAGGGTACTCTTTTCTTCCTCTCAAACATTTAAGGCCTACCTAGTGTATTTAATATAGAAAATGATAAAATAACAACAGTACATTTCAAATTGATATGAATCAATTATGTGTGCCTATGTGAGTTTATACATAATTAACATTAGAATTTGCTGCAAAGGTAGTGATCATGTTGTAGAACACAAGTGTGGTCATTCGGGAATAATTAAATCCTCAAAGCACACATGTTGACTTCTGCAGGAAATGTGTAATGCTGTTAATTTCAATATATTGAAGAAAAAAAAACATAGATGTACACATTCAAGTCAAATAATTAGCATTTTAATTAATTCTTTTTACAATAATGTAGCTGAGTATTAGGCCTGCACGATTCAGGGAAACATATGAATCACGATTGTTTATCTTAGAATTGATATCACAAATCTCTGCTACGATTTTTTGGACAATGACAAAACAAAACAAATTGGCAGTACCAAACATAGATTTTTTTGGCACCTATAGCAAGCTTGTAAACACAGAGGCTTCAATGAAGAGAAGGGAGTGCATTGCACTGCTTGGGAGCAAAATTTTGTTTTTTTTTACAAAAAAAAATTTTTTTTGAAGTTAACAGGATGAATCAAGATCGCGATTTTATAATGATTAATCGTGCAGGGCTACTGATTATGTCCATTTGATTCATTGCCTTGACACTCAGGGATTACTTAACCAATAAGGCAGTAGATATTTCTCAGGAGTACCCTAAAAGTGCATGAAATGACCCCCCCTCCCCATCTGACACACTGTATAAAGCACAGGCAATGTTGGGAATCTGACAAAGGTAGCTTGAACAGCGAGAAAGCCGACTACACCAGAAGAGTTGCATTATAATGTAAGCAATGTTTTTTTATTTCTCACCTTTAAATTGAAAAGCATACTTCGAACTGAATTTTAGTAAGTACAGTTGAATCTGTCAGCTTTAATGTTGTATCTGTATCTATTTAATGGAGTATCAATCCAATATGGAGCTTCTACTTCTGATTTTGGCAAAGTGACATTGTTGAATAGTACTTTATTATGTATTTTGACTGTGATCCAGGGTTCGCTCCAGTGCTGTGATGTCGCTGAGTATTCTGGCTCTCTGCCTGCTGGCTTGTATTCACTCAGGCATAAACGCATACCCAGCCAAGCCGGCCAGTCCCCGGGAAGGCGCACCACCTGAGGAGCTTCAAAGATATTATTCTGCCCTAAGACACTACATCAATCTCATTACAAGACAGAGGTTAGTTGTTCTTTATTCTTACTTCTATCACATACTGTATTTCAGGTAATTTTTAAAGTACATGCAAAAAAGATTGATATGTTGCTTGACTCTTTTCCATGCATATAGGTACGGGAAAAGAGACACCCCAGATACTGTATTTTCAGATGTGCTGGTGAGGGAGAGCACAGAGAGTATTCCAGAATCAAACTATGTCAGGTAAATTATATTAAAATGTTGCTTTAAAAATTTTTAAAGCATTTTTATTTTATAAAACTAATTTGTGTTGTCTGTCAGTTTTATGCAATATAATGTATGGTATTGCATGATAAATTATGTGAGATGAGATACTAGAAAAGTATAAACTCCCATACAATGCATTGTAATTCAATACAACAGCCATATTTGCACTGTGTCAAAGAAGTGTTGACTTTTAAGGAGTAAGTGTAGTAAGTGGTGGTGTTGGATTAATTAGTAAAAGAGTTGTTTTTAATTCATCGTCCTCCACTTGTATTTGAATAGGGACTGGAAAACATATTAAATCGGTTTTAATGCTTGTTGAAAAAACATTTTTATTTAACTTCCTTATGTTATAGGTATGATGGGCTGCCACTGTGGTGATGCTGTCATATCCAGACTGACTTTTCCACAAAGCTGCTGCCACATCTGTTACTCACATGAAGTGGACTTGTGCTGCATGGAATAAACATTGTGTAATGCAACAATTTTAGTCTCTAATGTTGTTAAATGGGTCAACATGTCAATAACTTGTTGACTTATACCTTGCATGTGGAGTATCTACAGTGTGGGTATGTTATGTGTGTCATTCACTGACGGAGTAACAGTACTCTCTACTGGTGAACAGGCATCTAAATGTTTTAAGATATTTTCATTTTCAAGTGGGGAGAATAGCTTATAATTCATATCTGCTGTCTGCTCATGTTATATTATTAATTTTGTAAAAATTAAAATTAAGTACACTACAGTATTGTATATTTTACTTATTCTATCAAGCCAGTTGAGATGTACCTCAACCTTGCCTGAAAACAGATTAACAGTTTAATCCAATCAAGTGACCTGGATGCATCAAAAGCGAATCACGCAACAGGGGTTAACTCTGTTATGACATCTGGTCCAAGCTACTGTGCTCACAATAACTAAACTCTGGCTCTCTGAAGAAGCTTCAGTGAAGCTGAATTACCAGATTTGGTGAATGGAATATTGTTTGGTGCTTTATGCTGATGCGTGGTACAAATGGGATTATTTGTAGCCAGATGTGGGGATGGTTTATCACAGGTGCTATGACAGCAAGATCAAATACAGTATATTTTCCTCATGGGGTAAGTGTTTCCACAACGTTTAATTCTTATGTTATTGGCTATGCAATAGTAGGCACTGATAGGTGCATGGTGTTTTGCCAGCACAAAAGGATAAATCAGTTATTACTGGCACACTACTCCACTGACAATGGATAGATTCAGTAAAGTGCTCTAATTTTCCATCTATTTGGCCCATTTTTAATTCAGAACTACAGATTTAAAGTCCCGGTAGATGTATGTTTGAATTTATGATGACCAAATAGTTGCATTGAGCTTTCAACTCACAATACTGCAGTGAGTATGTACCATGTACAATCAAAAGCAATCAGAGGGCATTTACGAGTTTTCTTTAGGGGGTCATGCATTTATTAGGCAAACAATATTTGAAAAAAACATCGATGCAGTTTACTTCCACACACCTTTTTTTAACTACATATTATATGGACGCGTGTCTGAAATAAAGTTGAATTGAATTATTGTAAGGCAATGTTTACAATAAATAACATAGGCGGGCTGTGCAGTATTTCGATGACCTAGATATCACTTAAACGGCATTGGATGTCATTTGCACATCACACTGTCACTGGATGGGGAACTGAGGGAAGAGGCGCAGGCAGGCACACTGGAAATGCCCTAACAAGTTATTATTGCGCAAGTGGTCTCCGAAATAGGAAACTCTGAAACTGAGGGAAGCATGAAAATGTGACTGGATGGTAATGCTTAAATCAGGTAAATTAAATTTTTTTTTTAACAGTCTCATCATGGGACCCTCTAGTTTATTGGCTCTCACGACCAGCTGACGTTAGCTAACTTTAGCTAGTCTGAGCCACATGATATTACGGTTACTACTAGCCAATGACTGGACTTGCAGCTAACTGTTACTTTACCTACTAGCTAGGTAGCTAGTTCGCAATAGATAATTAAACCAGCGAAGTTAGCTTGGTTAAGTACGCTTACCTTTTGTAATAAAATAACGGTATTGGTCAACTCTGAAAGATAGATACTTAACCTGTAAGCGCACGCTAGTGTTTGCTAGCAATCATTTGCATTGCTAACTTACCTAGCTATGAGCTAGCTAACTTTACAAACTAGGAATGGCTAGCACCAACTTGGTAAGGGATGGGCACTAACGTTAGTGGGGTTGCCGGCAATGACAATCTGACAGCATGTGGCCGCAGTTAGAAATATGTCAACTAATATAAATATTATAATACTGCTAATTAGCTACCAATGGCTAATTATCATGTTTAGCTAAGTTAACGGTAGCTTACATTGAAAGTGGTAGTTACACGTGCCTATTGCGCGTGTAGCTTAATAGCAAATTTAAACCACTGCAACCAACACGTTTCTTCAAGGCTTATTTAGCTCCACTGTTTTTTTAGTGTCCTCCCATGACATTAGAACTAACTTACTATTTATGAACGTATTTGCCACCATGAGCACGTAGCGTTCTCGTCCCAACTGGCTGCACCTCCTCGTGTGTCTGATAAAAGGCAGTGTAACATTACTCTAATTTCAACTGTGTGCTTTTTTCTGCCTCAGCTAAGCCTCATTCATCAAGACTAGGAACTAATTTATGAAAATTGTGAATAAGTTTAAAGTTGGTGACTGTTACTAGTACTGAAAGCAATATACCTTTTTGAAGACATCGCAAGACGGTTTCTAGTTTTGGTCCTGTTTGATGGGGAGAATTGTAGCCTACTTCAAAACGTTTTGTATACAAGTCTGATTTAAATGTTTTTGGAATGTTTTCCTTTAATTTCCAGCCCATATGGGCAACTGCAGAACAGTACGAATTGGTGATGACAACAACTAGAACAATATTTATAGTAATTCAGTAAAATATACCCATGTCCCATTAATGAAAGGGTTCTTTTAGTTACTTTTGATCTTTTTATATCCACAGAAAACTTAACAAATACTTTGCAGTCCCCAGTATCATTCTTTCTGAGCTAAGTTTTTTCTGACTTGGTAATGAGTAGTAATCATGGTAGTAATGAGTTTTTTTTAAACAGACATTGGTCATGTAATTGACTTGGCCAATCACATTGGCTGTACAATACTGCTAAATGAACAAGATAAGTCTAGGAAATGAAGGCAACCCCGAGTAAAAGTTATTTACTAGCACAAGCTGCTTTTATCAATACCTAGGAGGGGTTTTTAGGTTGCATTGGTCAATTTCATCAAAACTAAGAAGAACAATGTGTTTTGTAGAAAACATGTGGCTCTGTCTTGGAGTGCTGCACTGATGATTTGAACATTTTGTAGGTGAGTTTGAGCCTTTCTTGTTTCTTTTTGACTCTGAAAGATTATCTGCTTTTTGTTTGTTGTTTCTGCATTTTTGCTGTTCTTACAATGTTTTTAAATGTATGATGTTTACACAGTTTACAGTTAAATGGGGCCTGTGCTCGAAAAACCCAGAATTCTGTTTGGTATATTTTTTTATATGTTTTTTACTTGCTCTGTTTAAAGATCATGTTTGTACAGAGTCTCGAGGGGCCACCTGTGTGTAGCTGACACAACCTTTAGCCAGATGGACGGGAGACTCATCCCTTGTCATTCAATGGCCCTCTTTGTCATTCTCTGAATTCATAAGCGCTCTCTGTATTTAAATGCTCTCTTTTATGAGCATGTTAGTAGCTCAAGACAAATAAATGTTTTCTGTGTCATTTTGTGTCTCATCCCTCTACACTGTATCTGCATTTGTTCAAAAGCAACACATGCTAGTAAATGTCAGCCTGATTAAATTCATGACATGGCTTGTACAGTATGGTGATCTTGGTGTTCAGTTTACTGACTTAAACAGGTTTTTTACCTTTTGCAGCAGTTACTCTGGTTTCTGCAAGCGGCAGTTGGGCAGCTTTTGGCCGTTTTTAAGAGAGTTTCATTGCCCTGAGCTGAGGAATATTAAACATGACTGTGGCCAATGCAAAGTCTGGCAAAGGTAAGCTGTCAAAGACAAAGTCCTTACTAATCATATGCACAACTGTTGTAATGTTGTTTGCAAAATTTTACATTTCATTACCATTTGAATGGTACTGTGCCCACTGCCCAGAGATAGTTGTGTGGGCGGGTTTGCTGCTGCCGCAGAACTTTTTTTCACATTTCTGTCTCTGTGAATCATGGCAAAGCCAAAACCAAAAAAAAAAAAAAAAATACAATTTTTTGACATGTGATTGTAAAACAGCCAAATGTTTGGCTCCCATAGTATGTCTATACAAAATTCAAATGGACCGCTTATTTTCTAAAAAACAACAGAATATATGACAAATGTTAATAAAAAGATAATTACTGGAAGGTACAGTAAGATATTTTGTATACATCTTATTGAAATTATTATTAAAATAATATTTGTCAGGATCTTGGGCTCAAGTTTGTTGCTGTGTGCTCTCTGCCTCTACAAGGCAGATCTGTTAGAACAAACCCTTTGTGACTTTGCATGCTTGTTGCTGCTGTAGATGGAATAAGGAGTGTTCTCTGTGAATTGGTCCATTGATAGACTGTGCATTTATTGTTCTTGCCTTCTAAGCTCTTATTATAGTCACATTGTTTTGTTTCAGAATTTCTACTGACTATGAGCATTGTTTGTCACTAACATATCTGCCTGCATTCCCAAAGCAGCTCAACCTCTAAAGGGTCAAGATTGTGGTTAACTTTCTGTTAGCCCAACCTTTTGACGTGTATTTTTTCCCCCTCAGCCATGCAGCAGGTACTGGACAACCTGAAAGACCTGCCATCAGACTCAGGAGCCAAAGATATTGACCTCATCTTCCTCAGAGGCATCATGGAGAGCCCTATCGTCCGCTCCCTTGCAAAGGTAAAACAAACACACATACACAGAGTTGGAATCTCATTAGCTGGTCATCAAGTTCTAGCCATAGTTCAGAAGAGGAGCAAATGTCACCGTGAGCCCGAGGAAATGAAGGTGTAATATGTGTGACATGTTGCCACGTGTCCAGGATTGCGACTTCATCCTGGCGGTGTACCCTGTGAGGCTAAACAACATATTTCAACTAGGAAGGCAATGGGTAAATGCTTAATTTTGCAGCCTGGAGGGAGAAATAGTTCAGGCTATTCTTGCTCTCTCTCTTGAACATACATGATTTTTGAATAAGCGTATGTAAAGCATCTTGCAGTGTGCCCACTGTTGTGCCCACACTGGTGTCAAGGTTTATATTACTTGCAAGAAATGTCTACTGGCTAGTGCGAGGTACAAATTCTTGTCATTAGAAGAGAGAAACAAGCATCAGATTTGCTATATGCAGGGTAGGAAACACAGCTAAAAGAGCGTGAAGAACTATTATGAAAGAACTCTACAGGATTTCTATAGAAAAGGCAAGTTCTCTTCTAACAAATAGAGCACTGCTTTCCTTGGATATCACATTTTTTTTTCCTGCTACAAAGGCCTGTATGTACTGTAGTTTAGTGTAAGAACCGTCGGATGAGGTCAATTACACTGTATATTGAACCGTGACTGTAAATTCCCTTTGTCTTATGTGTATCACAGGGATAGTGTGATTTTTAGAGCGGTAACTGTTTCTCATAGAAGTCACTTGAGCATGGCATTTTAATGGTGTCTCATTTATGTAATTTGACCTTCAGTATTTGTACAGAACAAGAGCAACACTTGAAACAATACAGTGTTCTATTAGCCAAGGAATAAATTGATATCCTTTCCCCATATGATAAAACTAAGCCTACAGCAGGGTGTGAAACTCTTCACAGTAGCATTAACATACGGACTCTCAGCTGAGTTCCCAGAAATTTACTATATTATTAAGGTTTCTGGATTCACCAAAATTAATACATTCTTGCCCGATGACTGACGCCTTAGGACAATGAAAACACATTTACATGAAGGGAATAGGTGGGGTGGACAAAAATGTTGTCATGAAGTAACCACTTAAATGATGTTTTTTTTTTTTTTTTTTGTCAAATTAGGAACTTGGTATGGGAACATGTTTTTTTATATGGCATACACCTGTTCAACAAAGTTGTTGAATGTGTTGTTTCAGCTGTGCACTTTCATTGTTGTTTTATCTGCTTCAAACAAAGTAAAGGGTTATATGCTCATAAATACCAAATTTTGGGGTTAGAAAAAAATCATGATTTGTTACGCGATCCCCAATAGAAATAAAGAGGTTTGGACTTTCATTTTATTAACTGTGTGGCATTCTAAGCTCACTCTCTCAGCCTGATGAAGTGTGTGTGTGTGTGTGTGTGTGCGCGCATGTGTGTGCGTGCGCGCAGGCCCATGAGCGTCTCGAAGAAGTTAAGTTAAAAGCTGTGCAGGATAATAATGTTCAGCTGGTCACGGAGATCCTGGATTCCCTCAACAACCTGCCAGAAAAAGATGGTGCCGCAGCTGAGCTTCTCAAGATCCTTCAGGATCCACACTTTAGGGTATCAACCTCTTTCTTCTTGTACACAATGTGTAATGTGGGGTGAACTTACCACACGTTGTAGAATTGTCTAGCTTGTGTTCTACTTGTGTGGGAATGGATGTCAGAGCTTGTTACACCAACCGTTGACTAATACTCTCTGAGGTTGTGGCAACTCAGCTCCGTTGCCCTGTATATTCTCAACTACTTACAAGCTGCGTCCTGGGAGGTGGGGTGTACTTACTTGGGCCAATAGCAGGCTGAGTTATGTGGGTAAAGTCAGGGGGAGAAGACTGTCACCTACTGTTTCAATAAACCTTCCACAATAGCTGATGCAGTTTGTAGTCAGACCAGTGCTAACTCTATGTTGTGGCTGCTACGGTAAGAACAAGACTGACTGATCTTCTCTGTATATGTTATTCATCTGTTGATGCAGTCATCAAAGTTTTTTTTTATATTGTGCATAGTTAAGTGATTTATGTCTTAACTCTATAATTGTAATCTATCAAATGCATGTCACTGTTTTTGGTAGATGAACAACATCGTAGCAGTGATTGTTTTCTTCCTTAGTGAGATAAAAGTGTTGGAAATATACGAATATATGAAGATGTCTTAGTGGTACAGAGATTCTGAACCAGAATGTGTCTTATTTCTGTCTGTTCTTCTCTCTCATTCTGCTTTTTTCTGCATCAGTCTTTGGTAGAGGCTCATGACAAAGTGGCTGCAAAGTGCTATGAAATGCCCCACGCTGCAGTGAACAACAATGCCTTGTTGAGTTCACTCATGCCAGCTGATGCTGTAAGGATGATTGGCATCCAGAAGAAAGCCGGAGAACCACTGGTGAGTTAGCCAGGAATTGATATCAACCACAGCTCTGCAGGGGAAGCTAGTTAAGTGTTTTACTTATGTCCTCTTTTATTACTGTTAAAACAGGGTGACTCAGTTTTACATTACTTATACAGTTTTACATTACTATTTCATCAACCAGACAGACTATGCCATGAAATAGACACCCGTATGATCTTGAAGTGTGGATGTGTAATACTAAATGACTCTCTTTCAGGGAGTGACGTTCCGTGTGGAGCAGGGAGAGATGGTGATCGCACGCATCCTGCATGGCAGCTCGATTGACAGGCAGGGTATGCTGCACATAGGGGACATAATTCGCGAGGTGAACGGTCGTGAGGTCAGTCAGAACCCTAATGAACTTCAGGAGCTGTTGGGGGACTGCAGTGGGAGCATCTCACTCAAGGTTTTGCCCAGCTACAGAGGCACACCGGCTCCACCACAGGTGGGTGAGGAAAAAGCAGGCTGCATTTTGTGTTCCTGTCTAGTGTTTCACCTGTGGAATGCTAAAAATCTTGTTAACTGGGAACATTTTTTATATTACCGTTTTTAAATTCTTTATTAAAATCTTGAAATCAGTGTGCACAGTGCACCGGAGGACAGGATGTGTCAGTCCAAGTGTGCCAGGTGTACAAGACGAGGCAGGGAGTGGTACTGTATCTTTCAGCAATTGGCGGAGAACTGCCTGACCTGGGTGATCTCAGAATGCCAGGCTTCTGAAAATTGAGCCCAGTGAGGGTCTATTAATAACACTCCTCACACTATCTAGGACACACACCACTCTTTTCACTGGAGCACCCCTCTCCTTCTTACAGTAACAGGCACACAGAGCAGCTGACACCGAGGAGCAGTACATAGGGTTATGTCAGACACTGACCTTTGTGTCAGGAAGGATCGAATGATCTAATTTTACTGTTTGTTTAAATGCTTGTTACACACAGTCATTGTAAGAGAAGAAAAAAATGTATGTATAGGGAAAAAAGGAAGTGGGCATGCACATATTGTTGTGTAACATTATATTGATATTTTAGGAGCTGTCAGACATTGTTAGTTTGTTCTACAGTCATGGCACGACTGATACATTAATTATTCATGAACCAATTGAACAAATTGATGAACAAATTGTATTATTAACATGACACACCTATACCTCACCAGGTAGTGTGGTACCATCAAGGCTGAGTCCTTCCGCAGTGGCCTGGATTTGAGTCTGGCCCAGGGCCCTTTACTGCATGTCTTTCTCTCGTCCGCCTTTCCTTTACATCATTCTCACTGCCAGATAAAGCAGATTCGACAAAAAAAACACAAATCTTAAAAAAACAAAAAAACATCCAGTGAACTGTGACAAGATATTTTAATAGGGATTAAAGATATTGCTCAATCCTGTTGTGTCTGATATCTTGTTCACACCCTAAATTGTAGGTTTATCTGAAGCCCCACTTTAACTATAATCCAGCCACAGACAACTTGATCCCCTGTAAAGAGGCAGGCCTGGCCTTTTCCAAAGGAGACATCCTTCATGTAGTCAACAAGGAGGACCCCAACTGGTGGCAGGTGGGTAGACACATTTTATTCAGCAATGGTGGTGAGGGACAGTGCTGCTTCAACCAGAGCTGCACATCTTATTAGAAATGGTGTGGAATTGACTGTTGAAAGCTGCCCTGGAAATCCAGAGTTCTCGCGAGAGCATACTTTGAATGTGCTCAGCGACTTACTCTGTCATCAAGTAATGCTGCTCATTAACTATACCCTTGTAGCCAAACTGCACCAATCACATCGGTGTATCTGATATAGGCAGGCCAGTGGCGAGGTAAACAGATGACGACAGTATAATCTACCATTTAGCTGGTAGCTAAGCGTACAGAGCTCTAGATACGTCACCCTGTGTGTTGTGATTGGTCGTAGTGTTATCTAATTGTGTTATTACTCAATGCCAGACCCTGGGTCTGGATTTCCAGGCTAGTTGAAAGCTGCAAGATAAGGAGGAACATACGTGAAATACCATCTTTCAACCACTCTTTCATTGTAGGCACGCAAAGTTGTTGGTGGAGCCACTGGTCTCATCCCCAGTCAGTTTTTGGAGGAGAAGAGGAAAGCTTTTGTAAGAAGGGACTGGGATACTTCTGGGACAGGTCAGTTCAAATCACACAAGTCAACTTATGCACCCTGCTACTCTTTCTTGCTTAGTTATCATGATAGTCAAGAAACCTTTGCCTTTAGCACCACCATGTGGCGATCTGACAGTTTTTTTTGTCTCAGGGATGCTCTGTGGTATTGCGAAGAAAAAAAAGAAAAAAATGATGTACCTCACTTCGAAGAATGCAGGTGTGCATCACCACTGGATCAAATGTTTCTACATACAAGAGATTTTGTGAAAAGTTTGCAGTGTTAAATTGTAAGTGCGTAGATGACAATATGGTACTCATACGGCCTGTGATATGCCTTGAACAGAATTTGACCGTTATGAGCTGCAAATCTATGAGGAAGTAGCCAAGATGCCGCCATTTCAGAGGAAAACGCTGGTTCTGATTGGAGCCCAGGGAGTTGGCAGGCGGAGCCTGAAGAACAGACTTATTGTCATGAACCCACTGCGATATGGAACCACTGTACCCTGTGAGTGTGTGAGACAGACAGCAGACGAGTTACATTGTCTGCAACTAGATTCCCTGCCAGGGTACATGTAACACCTCTCCTCACCTTTTACCTCCAGTTACATCGCGGCGTCCGAGAGAAGAGGAGAGAGACGGCCAGAACTACTGCTTTGTGACAAGGGAAGAGATGGAGAGGGACATCAAGAACAGCCGTTATCTGGAACATGGCGAGTACGATGCCAACCTTTATGGCACCAATATTGACTCTATCCATGAAGTGGTGAATGCGGGCCGTACCTGCATCCTGGACGTCAACCCTCAGGTTAGTCAAAGGCACACACTTTCAATGATTAGATCTCTTACCCCCCTCCCCCAAGCTGTGGTTGTGACATATTATTTTCTACCCAGGCCCTAAAAGTGTTGAGGACTGCTGAATTTATGCCATTTGTGGTGTTTATTGCTGCTCCTGAACTGGACACATTAAGAGCTATGCACAAAGCTGTTATAGATGCTGGACTTACTACCAAACTACTCACGGTACGTTTTGAGAAGATTTAAGGTTCCTAAATGATGATGGACCTTTTAGGGGTTATTACTCGTGAAATGCTAATGGGCTGAATCTCCTTCTGTAACAGGAGAACGACTTGAAGAAGACTGTGGACGAGAGTGCCAGGATCCGACGGGCATATAGCCACTACTTTGACCTGACTATTGTCAACGACAATCTGGACAAGGCCTTTGACCAACTGCAGGAGGTGGTGGAGCGATTGTTCATAGAGCCGCAGTGGGTTCCAGTCAGTTGGGTCTACTGATGTTTTACACCCTACAAGACAGACATGGCTGTCCAAGCTGCTAGGCTTGGGATGAAAGGGGACAACTGAAGGGACGTAGGATTCAAAACTGTACTGCACACATGGACAGTGTTGGACATCAGACCTGTGTGAAAATGGGTCCAGCACAAAACTGCATCAGAGTCACCTTGATCTGAATTGCCAGATTCTTTTCTAGCACACTATGCAACTCACAACATATGAAGTGTACTTATTTATTGGCAAAATACTTTTTAAAGAATATTTTCTATTCATGCGGATTGAAAGAAAATACTGGCCATGTGTCAGGGTGTTTTAAAGGAAATGTAATTTTTGTCATGTCCTGTTTTAATTTTAGATCTTTATGTAAGTATTTATTCTGCAAGGAAAGAAGGATACCTCAGTGTTACAGTTTACAGTACATATGCCTTCAGTACTTCATCTCATTTTCTCACTACAAACATTCATGTTGAATTAGTCATTTGAGACCTTTTCCTCCTCAATGTGACATTTATGCCCTGTTTTTGCAGTTTAATCTCATACATACAAAATGTCATGCCAGTCACTATTTTATGTTGTACAGAAAAAAAGTATTTCTGTAGTGTTTAGCCATTATTTCTCTTTCACTCAAGCACAACAAATAATATGCATTATGTTAGTCAGACATTTAGATCATGTATTTCTGACTGTTAGACATACCGATATGGTGCTGTCTTTGTGTTAGCTTGAAAGAAAAACTTTCCATGGGACTCTTGAACAGGGTACTGCATCTCAGAGAACATCCCTTTTGATGTGATATTACTAAAATGGTTTTAAATAAAGCTCACATTTACTTATTAAATGGTATATTTTACAAGAATTCAAATAAATTTATTTTCAAATGTCAAGTAAATACCTGGTGTTTCTAATGATCCACTTTGATTTTACTTTTCTCTTTTGGCACAAACCAAACTTGTAGAGAAAATAGTATTTACATGTTTTTCTTATAAACCTACAATGTTACAGATAAAAAGCAAGTTTAAAAAAGTTCCAATATTGTTCAAACCTAAAATATAGCTTCACAATTAAAAGGCACATTGAAACTCATTGAAATGTTATTGCAGTCAAAATATAGCTTAGATTATCCGACAAATGGCTGAGACGTGACATTAGATCCTACATAAAAAAAATCATTGTTTATTTTAAAAAGTGAGAGGTTTTAGTTAAGTTTTTGCAACATAGGCAAATGAGACACACATACAAATCATAGTGTTTTTAAAATGTAATCACACGAGAATACGATACAATAAAGACATGCTTCTTTCAGAGACTATGACCCAAAATAAGATGGTAAGAACCAGATGTCTATCATTTAACCCCTTTTCTTTCATTTATGTATATAATGATGCTGTTCCTACCAGCAGGTAGGAACAAAATCTGAAGTTAAAGATTTAAATACACCATCAAAGATTGTCAGTATTCAGTTGTGTAGCAGTAAATTTCAGGGCTGCAGCTAATGTTTTTTTTTTTATTATACCACTACTTGAAAATTCCAGGTTTTGATTGGCTTGAAGGCATTTACATTTGTAAGCAATTGTTTTTTTTTCTAGATAAAATCAGAAATCAGTAAAAAAAAATTGTACCTTGTACTTTCCTAGAATCTGAGGTGATATCTTCAAAATGCTTGTTTTGTCCAACAAACAGTCCAAAATCCATGACCTACACTTTTCGATTGTCATTTTTTGTTGTTTATTTGTTGTTGATTGACTAAAGCATTCATTCACTAATTATTTGAACACTATTACATTTATCTATATAATCAACCAACAATTAAACGCAACACTGTTTTAGAGGAATGTGTACTGCACCAAAAAGAGAAAAACACTGATGTGATACATGGTACATGATCCCTTTACCTCATTCCAGTGTAACGTTTCAAGTTTCTGGTGGATAAACTGTAAACGTGTCTTCAGTTCAATCACAGTGGGCCAATGAGGCGAGACCTCTGACAGCGATACACAGGACCAGAGGGCGATTTCCTGCCAGGTGGCTTATTTCTGTCTTCACTGTGTCCCCGTCTCTCTTCAGGGACACATTAGACGAGGCAAATAGATGTTCAGTTTTTTCAAAGACGTCTTCTGTCAGTGCTGCTAGGCTTGCGCCGCTCAGATGCAACTCCCCCTTGCCGGATACACACTGCACCTGGAACAAGCGTGACAGAAAGATAAAAAGGCAGCAAAAACAATGTGATTATGCATTTAAAGAAAAAAAACTTTCATTACATGTTGTTGTATTGTCTCATTACTAACCAGTAGCTCAAGAGCCTGTAACACTGTGAAGCTGCAGCACATTCCCAAGACAGCAAGACAATCATTTGTCATCTCTGAAAGACGAAGACCAAAAAAACTTTGAGGATATTCTGCATGCAGTGGGAACTTTTTTCAAAATTTGAGGACTTCAAACAACATTTCCATTGAGAACAGCTTTCTCACCATCCATTGCGCTGGTAACAAGGTTTAGGGCTGTAAGGACTGGTGTGGACTCAACCTGACCATACTGCTCCAAAAGGTCCAGAATTGCTCGGATGTTCTGTTTTTGGGGCTCTGTCATTGTGACATCACCCAGGGCAGGTCTCTTATCCAAGCACATCTGTTCCAGCTGAAACAGAGGAAAATACCCATAGTTCCTATTGCTAACTCTACAATATAACTCTGTGTTGATAAAACCTCTCTGTCCCTGCTTACCGCATTCTGAAGTGAACTGCAGGCCCCTCGGTCCTCCATAACTTTGGTGATTTGCTGGAGCAGAAAGGACCTCGTGGTGGCAGGAAGAGATGAAAGCAGCTGGAAATGATCGCTCAGTTGCTCCAGCTCTGAATAAAATACCAAATGAACACACTTTCTCATCCAGTAAATGTGAGCATGGCATGCACCATGTCACTAAAAATTAAGATTGAACCAGACATTTATTAGAAGAAATGTATAGAATGTATAGAGAAATGTATAGAAAAATAAAGCACAAGTTCACATGAGACCTTCTATCATAGGTCAAAGCACATGTCAGCAAACAGTTATCACGCCGTTATGATAAGGTGGTACTTTGTAACTTGAAAACATGCATTTCTGAACACAACATCAGCTGCAACAACCATCTAAAGTCACATGTTTTATGGCTGAAGAGAAGAAAACTGTAATTTACCTTGTCTAAGGTAGTTTTTTTCAGAGGCAGGGGCTCCAAAGACACCCAACGGTCTTCTCTTAGCAAGGCCATCGACTTCAAAACCTCCAGTGGTGCCTGACATCAGACACAGCTCTGTGTAAAATACAACATGTTACATTTCAAATATGTGAAATGTAACTACAGTAAGAGTTGAATCAGTTATGCGTGAATGCTTCCTCACCAAAGCGCCCATCTTGTTTGATCTCTAGCTCTAAAAGAGAATAGGCAATTGTAGTATGGATGGGAATCTCCATGGTGATGTTACTGTCTTTACTCAAGCTCCCGTTCTCTTTCAATGAAACCTGCAAATTTGCGACAATACCGCAGGCATGTGAGACCAAACACACAAATAATAACTAATCTCAGTATGTTTTAAAGGAAATATAACTCTACAACAATTACTGTTGAATAACAGTTATTGGTGATGTATGGTAACTTAGCTGGCGTGAAAAAGTCGGAATAAGTCCAAATAAGTCATAGGACAGTATGTCAGAAAAAGTTTTTGATCCCCTGCTGATTTGGTACGTTTGCCCACTGACAAAGAAATGATCAGTCTATAATTTTAATGGTAGATTTATTTGAACAGTGACAGACAGAATGACAAGAAGAAAATCCAGAAAAACGCATGTCAAAAATGTAATAAATTGATTTGCATTTTAATGAGGGAAATAAGTATTTGACCCCCTCTCAATCTGAAAGTTTTCTGGCTCCCAGGTGTCTTTTATACAGGTAACGAGCTGAGATTAGGAGCACACTCTTAAAGGGAGTGCTCCTAATCTCAGTTTGTTACCTGTATAAAAGACACCTATCCACAGAAGCAATCAATTAATCATATTCCAAACTCTTCACCATGGCCAAGACCAAAGAGCTCTCCAAGGATGTCAGGGACAGGATTGTAGACAACAAGTCCATTGCCAAGCAGCTTGGTGAGAAGGTGACAACAGTTGGTGTGATTATTCGCAAATGGAAGAAACACAAAAGAACTGTCAATCTCCCTCGGCCTGGGGCTCCATGCAAGATCTCATTTTGTGGAGTTGCAATGATCATGAGAACAGTGAGGAATCAGCCCAGAACTACACGGGAGGATCTTGTCAATGATCTCAAGGCAGCTGGGACCATAGTCACCAAGAAAACAATTGGTAATCACTACGCCGTCAAGGACTGAAATCCTGCAGTGCCCGCAAGGTCCCCCTGCGGAAGAATGCACATATACATGCCCGTCGGAAGTTTGCCAATGAACATCTGAATGATTCAGAGGACAACTGGGTGAAAATGTTGTGGTCAGATGAGACCAAAATGGAGCTCTTTGGCATCAACTCAACTCACAGTGTTTGGAGGAGGAATGCTGCCTATGGCCCCAAGAACACCATCTCCACCGTCAAACATGGAGGTGTAAACATTATGCTTTGGGTGTGTTTTCCTGCTAAGGGGACAGGACAACTTCAAC
Source organism: Etheostoma perlongum (assembly GCA_026937815.1). Taxonomy (NCBI): domain Eukaryota; kingdom Metazoa; phylum Chordata; class Actinopteri; order Perciformes; family Percidae; genus Etheostoma; species Etheostoma perlongum. Next base: position 16,045,524 of record CM049376.1, read on the forward strand.
GCAACAGAGGGACAATGGACAGTGAGAACCTCCTTCCCTCAGCCAGGGCATTGAAAATTGGTCGTGGATGGATATTCCAACATGACAATGACCCAAAACACATGGCCAAGGCAACAAAGAAGTGGCTCAAGAAGAAGCACATATAGGTACTGGCATGGTCTAGCCCGTCTCCAGACCTTAATCCCAGAAAATCTGTAGAGGGAGCTGAAGATTCGAGTTTCCAAACGTCAGCCTTGAAACCTTAATGACTTGAAGATCTGCAAAGAGGAGTGGGACAAAATGCCTCCTGAGATGTGCTCAAACCTGGTAGCCAACTACAAGAAACGTCTGACCTCTATGACTGGTAAGTCCACCACTGTGTTTGCCACCAAGTACTAAGTCATGTTTTGCAGAGGGGTCAAATAAATTTTTCCCTCATTAAAATGCAAATCAATTTATTACATTTTTGACATGCATTTTTCTGGATTTTCTTTTTGTTATTCTGTCTCTCACTGTTCAAATAAACCTACCATTAAAATTATAGACTTATCATTTCTCTGTCAGTGGGCAAATGTACAAAATCAGCAGGTGATCAAATACTTTTTTCCCTCACTGTACGTCAAGAAAAAAGGGGAAAAAAAGTCATAGGATAGTATGTTGAGAAAAGTTTTTTTTTAAAGTCATAGGATAATATAGTCTGTCAAAAAGTCATTATAGTATGTCAAAGTAAAAAACAGTATAGTATGTCAAAGTAATAAAAAGTAATAGTTTAGTATGTTGAAAAAAGTAAAGAAAATGTCATAGTATAGTATGTCGGAAAAAAAATCATAGTATAGTATATCAACAAAAGTAATAAGTCATACTATATTATGTCGAAAAAAGTTTAAAAAAAATTATAGTATGTTGAAAAAGTAAAAAAGTCATTGTATGTCGGAAAAAATCATTAGTATTTCAAGAAAAAAGTCCAAAAAAAGTTAAAGTATAATATGTTGAAAAAGGTAACAGTATAGTATGTTGACAAAAAGGCATAGTATAGTATGTCCAAAAAAATCATAGTACAGTATGTCAAAAAAGTCATGGTACTGTAGCAAAATAAAAAGTCATAGTATGTCGAAAAAAGTCAAACAAGTCATAGTATAGTATGTTGAAAAAGTCATAGTATAGTAGGAAATTAAAAAGTCATATTTATTGTTACTAACTATTAATGTTCACTGTCAGTTTACTGCTTCAAACTGAACTAAAAGGTAAAACTGTGTTCTGATTGGTTGTTTCTTCTCAGGAGAGATGAATACTGACAAAACATGTTTATGTGAATGAAATAAAACATTTCCACCAGACAACATGCCGTCTGTTGTCCTACTTCAGAAAACACATCATAAAAGACATAGTACAGTATGTTGGAAAAGTAAAAAAGTCATAGTATATTATGTGTTTGTGTTGATCTTCATGAATAAATGAGTGGTTGAGTGTTACATAAAGTTATTATTATCATTATTATTATTATTATTAAATTATTATAATATATTATTATATTATAAAAAAATCAAAAGTCATAGAAGTATGTAAAAGAAAAAAGTCATAGTATAGTATGTCGAAACATAAGTCATAGTATAGTATATGTGTTTGTGTTGATCTTTGTGAATGAATGAATGTTTTAATAATAATAACAGAGTCATGGAAAGGGACAGCCTGGACTGGGTATTGAACCTGGCTCAGAGTCTGCATTGGCAACTTTCTGGTCGCCTATTGGCAACAAGCTAATCTCTGAGCCAGTGTGCCACCAATGAGTTCATGTTAAAAACAGTAATAGCACTGTATGTCGGAAAAAGCCATTTTAAAGTGATAGTATAGAATGTTTAAGAAAATCATAGTACAATATATCAAAAGTCATAGTAAAGTATGTTGAAAAAAATCCAACAAAAATTCAGTGTAGTATTTTAAAAAAAAGTCATAGTATACCATGGCAAAAAAGTGATAAAAAAGTCATAGTATAGTATGTCGAAAAAGTCAAAACAAACTTATAGTATAGTAGTATATTGAAAAAAGTCATAAAATCATAGTATGGTATGTCAAAAAAAGCGTCATGAACTTGGGTTAGAGTCTCCAGTGACTACTTGCTGGTTGCCTGTTAGAGTAGTGCTAACGACTGAGCCACTGTACCCCCAAAGTATTGAAAAGTTGAAACAGTAATAGCCTAGTATGTCAAAAAGCCATTAAAAAGTCATAGAATGGTATGTCAAAAAAGGTCAAAGTATTGTACAGTCATAAAAAAGTGATAAAAAAGACAGTATAGTATGTTGAAAAAGTGATAACAAACTCATACTATAGTATGTCGAAAAAAGTGGGAACAAAATCAATAGTATGGTATGTCAAAAGCATCATAAAAAGCCTGTGTATCAAACCTGGGTCAGAGTCTGCTGGGACTACTAGCTGGTTGCCTGTTGGCAGCCGAGCAAACCTCTGAGCCAGTGTGCCATCTAAGATTTATGTTGTAAACAGTATTAGGATAGTATGTCGAAAAAGACATTCAAACGTCATAGCATAGAATGTTAAAAAAAAAAATAATCATAGTATGTCAAAAAGTCAGAGTATGTCAAAAAGTGATAGAAATGTCAAAGCATATTATATCAAATAAAGTCATAGTATAGTATGTCAAAAAATAAATAAAGTCATAGTCATTTGTCTAAAGAAAACATCATCCCTGCACAGGGTATCAAACCAGAGTCTGAGACTTCTTAATTGTTGCCTGTTGGCAGCCGTACTAACCTCTGAGCCAGTGTACCACTAAATATGATACCACTAAAAAGTTATAGTATATCGAAAAAAAGTAATAAAAAATCAAAGTACAGTGTCTGGGATTAACTGAAATAGCCTTGGTAAACTTCCATTTGAAGAAGTCTGAAAAAAGCTTAAACGATACGTGTTATCAATATAATGACCTCACCCTAAGTAGCAAAATGCATTTGAGAACATATTGATGTATAATTTGTGTAGACAAAGGTAAAAAATGTAGGCATATCAGCAATTTTGAAATTTGAAAAATTGCTACTTTGTGCTTTTGTCCAGAAAAGTCTAGATTGTTTAAGGAGGGCTTTAAGAGGATGCTAGTGGCTCTTGTCATTTGGATGTTCACTGGGCCTAATGCTTAAATGATTAAGTAACAAGGATATCTACAATTTGACGCAGAAATGGTGTATGAGAAGTAAGAATTGTGGACGTGAGAGTAAGTTAATGTAAAAGTTTTAAGACAATGTTCTCAGTCCTCTCCACTGTAGCTGTGACATCACCCACACCAGCCCTTCAAAAACGCAGAGAAAGCCTAAAGAAGCACTAAAGTGATAACACAAAAACTCTAAAAGATATCAAAAACCTGAATCATTTTCTAATAGCTGAATGTTTTGTGAAAGGTTTGAATGACGTCTTTAAGTGAAAGTATGTGGGAGCAGTAGCATTTAGATGGGGAAGGATTGCTCCATTGACTTTCAATGTAAAAAGAAAAAAGCGTAATATTTAAAAAACTGTAAATGGTGGAGAAAAGTTGAATACTAGCACAAACGTCCTTAAAAAGCTAAACCTTTTGACATTTGAATGTTTTTTGTAGCTGAAAGTAGTAGGTGCCTCCACTACCATAAGAATAAGTTTATGGTAATACTGTACTGTACTGTACCTTTAATCTCTTGGGCCCACAGAGGCTCAGTCCTCCTCCACACTGTGCTCCCTGCTGCACCTCCTCTATGACCGAACTGGGCTGAGTAGTCACAATGCGCTCCTTCACAAATCCAAACACCTGTCGGGGCTTCTCCTTGGTCTGCTGGATCAGATCATGGGACATGTCCAGGACCCTGAAAAAACACCAGTGTAATGTTTCACAAGGAACATTCTTGGAATATTATGAAATGCATACAGACCGGAAAATCTGTAAAGTATTGTCTTAAACTATTCATCTTGAAGCAAAACAAGCAATTCTCCTGTGAGTGTGTTAATATTTAACAGAGCCTTCATTTTTTTGCGTGCAAGTTTATGGTTGGACAAAGATCATTCCTGATTTGCCCAGATCTTTAACAACATGATCTTTAACTGTATGTTAGATGACATTTCCAGTGAAATTACTGTCGCTAACCTGCTTTTGGAGTCTCGCAGCAGCTTCTGCACATCCACTTCCTCCTTCTTCAAACTGCCAAAGGATGACTGGAGTTTGGAAGAGTCTTTACCCTCAACACTCACATTGGCGTGGGCAAAATTTGCGTCCACGGTTCCTTGGATGTTGTCACCAAATGTTCCATTGTATTTAATGAAGTCTGTCTCTATGATGTCTGTGAACAGTGAAACATTTAGCTAGGTTTTCTGAGAACTTAAAAAAAATAAATCAATACAACTTAGTATACTAGTATAGAGTGGTTTGATGTTTACCTGGCTTCATAGGTATGTCTCCTGTTAGTATATCATTGAGGTTAAAATCAGAGGGAATGTACTTGGGCTTCTGCCAGACCCAGAAACGCTTGCGCTTCACCACCACTGTCAGAAGAGCAATAGTGTCATTCAGGCTGGACATTGGGATCAGCAAACCCCCATTATCCACCTCCTCCACAAAGTTTCTGGTGGCTGTGGCAAACATCTCTTAAACCTGCGAGAGTGATGATGGAGCTAGGTTTAAAAAACAATAAACAACAACAACAACAACAACAAAGAGTGAGCTTGAAGAAGAACCACCCATGTGAGCGAGCTCCTCCTCAGGCTAAAACATAGTGTAACGTTAGTTGCTACGATCCTTCTATTCTATATCTTTCTTTCTTTAAAGTAAGTCATCACAACACCACTACAACGTATGGCACGTGATGTATTTTTTATAGCATAGAAAGCAAAATGAAATAACGTACATGTAAAGCAATATGTAAAGCATTAGCTAGCCACTTCCAAATATTTCTTCACTTTGAAAAACACATCATTCTCCAGTTGTTGTGTAAGTTCGCCTGCTGCAGAACACAAAAAAAACATCGAAACCAAATGTAAATGCTAATTACCCGACGTCCTTGATTGTTTTAGCGATGAACCAGACGAGAAGCCTTCTTTGCGGCCAGACTTCTAGAGCAGACGAGGCTTCCCCATGTCTCGGTAGTGCTGTGCAGGGAAGTTGATCTTGTTTTGGACAAAAGACGCGCGGACGCTCCGCCTTCATATCTACAGGAAGCTGTGGTGTGTTACTGAGGCAACTGTCAAAACACATGAATAATAATAATAATAATAATAATAATAATAATAATAATAATAATAATAATTTTCTGCATTTTTGTATTATTTGTTCCCAGCACTACAACTGGCAGCAAACGGCTAAGCATATATTATGTATGTAGGCTATTACATGTAATAATGTGTAGCCTATTGTTAATTATTCTTTTACTCAAACCAGGGTTGGGTGATATATGACCCCACCCCTGGTATTATATGAAAGAGAATTGTGATATGTTTTATAAATACTTTGTCACCTCATGTTGCTCTCTAGATCAAAGATTGTTGCTCAGAGTGGGTCCAACTCATCTAGCACTACTAAGTTCAAGGAAGTCTTTGTACTGTCTCTGCACCATTGATGGCTATTTATTCCCGCCTACAGGAATACACTATTCACCAGCTTAATTTAGTATGTTTCATTGTGTTGACTCTTATGGCAAAATCATCGGCATCTTGTTCTTTCTCTTTTGACTTACACCTTTGTAACCTTCTATTATATGTAATAAACATGGCAGGCTCTAGGGGGCACTAGTGTTTAGTGTTGTTTCATCTATGTAACATGGTTTATCACCTCATTGTTCATTATTATTTATTCATGTATTCAGATACATATTTTTGACTTGTCTAATAACCTTTACTTATTTCAGGGATCCATTACTTTGGAGACCTGGATTTTGGTAAAAATATAGACAAGACGTCATCTACACCACAGTAAAGGTAAATATATAGACAAGAAGTCACCTACACCACAGTAAAGGTAAATATATAGACAAGAAGTCACCTACACCACAGTAAAGGTAAATATATAGACAAGAAGTCACCTACACCACAGTAAAGGTAAATATATAGACAAGAAGTCACCTACACCACGGTAAAGGTGACAAGAAGTCACCTACACCACAGTAAAGGTAAATATATAGACAAAAGTCACCTGTGAAATGTGAAATTAACTGAGTTAGCTGCCTGTGTAGCAACATTTGATCAATTTTCAAGGCAGTAAACAGTTCCAGCATCTGTGTGACACAGCTACAATAAAAACTGCACATTGTGAGTTGCAGTAGGTAGTTATGTCAAGGTTCAAACACTATCTGAGGCCAACCCATATTATTACCATGGTGGGAGGAGCCCAAAACCTGCATCCATATGGAAAAACTATATGATTTATTGAGAGAATTAGGCTTTGCCAAAGGTACCACAGCTAACTAAACTTAACTTTCACGGGATGTTCCTCTTGCTCACAATAACATGATAGCAGCAAGAAGAAGAATGGTGCTGCTTTAAAGGCACAAAATGAACTTCCTCCTTTGGGGATGTGAAGTTTTCTCTTTTCCTGTTGGCAAATTTAACTGACATTTACGACAGAGTTGTCCGTCAGCATCTCAGTGCAGATTACGATAACGGTCAGGTTCATAGCTTTCAGAGTTTCATACTAACAATCACAAATGACTCCACAAAAAGAAAGCATCAGAGATTTTATTTGAGCTCATGGAGCATAGTTTTGGACAATTTTGGTCCCAAAGACCATGGTCCAGGTAGACAATGGTGCAATATATAGAGTGAAAAATGGTTGCTACTGCTGCTCATAGTTGCACAATCATTCAGACAGTCATAGCAAAAAGCAGTAATTACTTTTAAGGATTTAAAGATCGTTTGAACAATTATAGTTTGCTCTTCCTTACAAAACATACATTTAAAATAAAAGATCTCAGAGATGCAACAAAATAAATTAAACAATATGAGTACAACAAGTAAGGCATCAGGCAGGTGCAGAATAAATATTGGATGTGTACACTTTATCAATGGCATATCAAGGCTAGATGATCTCAGAGGTAGAGAATGCCCATGATAAGACGACAGCTAAAGTGACCCGTTGTTTAATACATTTTAAGCTAATGTAGACAAGTTATGAAAAGGATTTGTCATCCTTTATACCAAGTTTCTCAAGTTTTTCATTTTCTCAGTTTTGGTGATACAGTGTAACATATCCAAGTGAAAATATGGGCAAAATTTGCCTAAATGTATCAACATTCTCATTATATTTTGCATAAACATTTTTTCACAACTTACATAAGCACTTGCTATTAAGGCATTAACTTTGATGAACTGCACTGAATGTGGATGGTAAGGCTGGGATATCACCAGAACCCAGCTTGGATCACAGTAGAGGCTGTGCAGGTCAAAATGTGTGAGTTCTGCAGTTCAGGGGTCACCACAGCGTAGGGAAATCTATTTTGGAGAAGCCAGGGTCCTTTCTTAGCTCCCAGTATGTGTTGTTGCTCACCCAGGTATCATCCTTTGACCTCCTGTAGTAGGTAGGTAAGTATTACATATTTAGTATTAAAAGGATACTTCACCAATTAGCATTAATCTTTTTATCAGTAGAAACCCAATAGTATTTTCGAATGACCATGCTTCCCTCCCTCATGTCCCTTTGAGACGTTTCTTCTCTCTATTCTTACTGGAAAAAAACTAAAATGACACAAAAATCGTCGCTCTGCATCATGGGAGGAATCTTTGCCAAAAGGCTATGGACTATAGCTCCCTTGTTCCGCATGTTTTCAACCCGCCCATAGGGGGTGGGACTGTCACTACTCTATGCAAATTGAGTGTCAGCCATCTTGAAGCTAAACTAAACAGGCTCTCTGTTTTCAGCAGCAAACTTTTACAACAATTATGTGCATTCAAACTACCGCACATGCGCAGTCATGAAGATTTTCTTTCCTGCCCTCCAGCACGGGCTTCAACTATGTCCGCCGTTACTGTATATAAATAGAGCGGACCCGTTCTCAGCTCAGCTCCCAACATCAGCTTTTTCTTCAGCCTAATAGGAGCAGGTGGCCCGAACCTTTGAGGGCAAAGCCCATAAATCCAGATTCTATGAGTATAGGCTTCAGCCTCTAAGGTCTACACTATTGGGTTAGGGTGAAGCTGATGTAATCCATGCCAGCAAGTAGAATCGTCGTTTTAATGACAGCATCCTGAAAGACGCTTGTGTCAAGGGCTCGAAAGGGGGCTTCCCCATTGCGGGGTGAGAGAGCACACAGCCGGTTTCTGTCGCCTGACCACCTTCAGGAAATGCTTCACCAGGGGGTGCACAAAAACCGTCCTCTTGCCATAGGCTTTGTTGCAGGATGAGATGGCTGCCGCGTAGGCTTTGACTGTGGACAGAGCCAAATCATGTGGGATCAACACTTGTTGTTGTGCACCAGTGCTGGAAAGCAGACCAGTGCCCTGCGTAACATTCTGTAGTGGAGGGGGCTCTTGCACCCTGGATGGTGCGCACCACAGCGGGGGGCAGCCCTACAACCAGCCCCACAGCCGCTGGGTTATCACCGGGGTCTAAAATATCTCACCATTCAGCTGTGATAGCGCGTCCTTGAGCCACGGGAGTTGCCAGGGCGAGGCCGCCAGCAGCTGAATGAGGGTCGGGAACCAGGATGCGCTCGTGCACCCTGGTGCCACCAGAATGATTGACAGATTCTCCTCCTGGATGCGCTCCAGGAGACGCATCACAGACAGCTCTGCCACTGTGGTGTGTGGCGTGATGCGGGACAACAGAGAGGTCAGTGCGTCTCGCCTCGGCACAGATAGCCTGGCTCTCATGACAATCAAGTTTATGTCCACGCCCAGATAAACTATTGATTGTGCAGAGACTAGAGAGCTTTTTCGCCAATTTGTGGTAAAACCCAGAGTTTGCAAGTGCTGCAAAACTTGTGGGACGGAAACAGCTGCCGGCTTATTTTTTCCCTCATCTCACCGGCATAGCCGGAAGGAGACTGATGCTCAGGCGGCGGCGTTCATAATGGGTAGGCACTTGTACCCGTTGTCTGCATAGCAAGAGAGTAATGAAGCTCCGCGTGCAGCGGCGGGCTGGTGTGTGCTTGTGTGGGAAACGACTGTCATGTTGTCAGTGCAATGTTCAGTGGGAACAAGGGCTGTTTGGTTGAGGGTAAACTTCTCTTTAAAGCCATTCAGCGTCTTCGGCCGCTTGGTGAAGGTGGGCTGTGGCTGTCTGTAAGCAGGGTCCACATAGTCCATCGGAAACTATGCTTACGTCTGATGTCAGCAGGTAGCTGCGGCATGTGGAGCCAGATGTATTGCTGGGCCACAGTCTGCCATGCCATGACTCTAGATAACACCACCGTGGATGCCGTGGTCAGGGTGAGAATGGCGGTCATAGCTTTGCCAATCTCCGTGGCTGGCTCTGGAGGAAGAGCTCCCAGAGTAGTGGCCATGGCGGAGACAGTGGAGGCTAGCAAAGCTATATTGTTCTGAGCCACACACTGGTGTGACGGGTCAGTGACCTGAGCACATTCCTGGTCCTGGGGGGAGAGAGGCGTGGGCGTGGGTTACAGTGTTATACAGGGATAACAGGGATGTAGCAGGTCTGGCAGGAGGGGCAGATGCGAGCACTGCTGGAAGTTGAGATTATCTTCATACTGCTAGCTTGAAGAAAAAATGGGAGCTGAGCAACGGGTCCGCTCTGTTTATATACAGATATATACAGATATTCTAGTCTTAACAACTACTCAACGCACTTTTACATAGTACAGGAACCATTCACCATTCACACACATTCATATACTGTGGCCGAGGCTGCCGTACAAGGTGCCACCTGCTTATCAGATGAACACTCATACACATTTACACTCCGATGGTGCAGCATCGGCCTCCAGAACTTCATCCAACTTTAACAAAACTCCCAACGGGAGTTCAGAGACTGCTGTGTTTTTGTGAAAACATGGCTGAATAACTATCCAGAACCGCTTTCCAGCTACCAGGCTTGCTACCCTTCTGAGCAGATGCTGCTCTGTCGAGTAAGACTCGCGGAGGACTGGTACAAAAATGGGGTACTTTTATCCAATAAATGTATTAGCTGAACGTTACGAAGCCTATACTGTGTGTGCAGCCGGTTTCGTATGTTGTTTTTATATATTTTAAATGTGTAACACCACTTGAGCCACGGTGAAATTGTTGTGTATATGGTTGAAAGGACAATAAAACACACTTGAGTTGACTTGACTACCTCACTCTCTATGTCTGTAACCGGTAGGCATGGCTTGGGAGTGGACTCGTAGGGAAGTGAAGCAATTGCATTCTGGGAGTTGTTGTTTTTCACCCACGTGAGCCAAAAATACATTTTCTGGCTTTTCTCGGTCTAGAAGGCACTGACATTTCTAAAAACATTCACATTTCCACTACATAAATGACCCAATTTAAATATAGATTTGTCTTTCCAGCGGTGAAATATCCTTTTAAGAACAGACAGGCTCACTTTTCCATGAATTACTTTCTTTGTGAAAAACGAATAGATCTGGATATTTAGGCTACCTGAAGAATTTAGGTTGATGTGTTGCTTTGTTGTCCTCCAGGATTTTCCGTCTCTCTCTCTGCAGCTGTTCAATCCTCTGCTTCTGCTCCTCTGCAGTCTCCAAGTTCCCCTCCTCCAGCAGTCTGCCAGCAAGACAGACACATTAATTATGCAAACATGGTAAAACATTAATCTGTAATATTAAAATTTACACTTCTCTCATGTTCTTTGGTTTTGCATCATTACAGAAAGATAACCTAATTATGGAGAGACATGAAAATACATAATTTAGAATACTAAAGGATTAGACGCGCTTTGCCAGACCTTCCGCCACAGCATCGCGGAGGAGGGTCTGGCTAGTCCACACAGCATTCCGGGATGGGAGAAAAACAAGCTCAGGTTTATTGCCATTTCTTTAAACCAAGCACAATCGTCTTGGGCGGTGCTAAGGCCGAGCGTAGCCAAGGCGCCTCTGCAAAATAGCCTTAGGAAGGAAATTGTTATGGTGGAACATGTTCAAAGGTTGTTCAACAGAAAACTCAGATAGTCTAGCAAGTTGCCATACCCTGCAGAGATCTGAGGAGCAGTTAACCATATTCCTCATAACTCAAACAGAGTTTAAAATTCCAATACAAAGAAAGCCTAAGGTAACGGGACATCTGGCTGAAAAGAGCAGAATTTGCAACGGTGCAATTGTTTACTTTCATGGCAACATGCTTCTTCTAACTGTGGCACCTTGTGGCAGAAGTGTTTAGAGACTTATAAACCTTAAAAAAAGATGTGAGCTAAAATTAGTTTGATTAATCTGAAAGGCTCTGCAGTTACTTACTATTCTTAACATGAGTATTGATGTGTCTATCTTTGTACTATTTTTATCATAGGGTTGGGTGGACATTTTTCAAAACAGTGTGTCAAGAGGATATGATGGAGATCCGTGATGTCAGTTGATAATAGGTTCACAGATATTCACTGACAGTGCTGTTTAAAAAAAAATCAGATGTCAGATGATGATTCTCTGGAGGAAATCTAACTATTTTAAGCAGGTTTTTCAAAATCTTGAATCTCGTGTTACTAATCTAAAATATGTTTATTAAATCATTATTTGTTGCATTTATTTATTATCAAGATTATTAAAAACTATCAATAACGTGCATGAACATACCTTTGATCCACACGTAGTCTAGTGTCTGTGGGTGGTAGCAACGGTTTCAGGGATGGGTCCAGCTCGTTCAGTTCAATAGCAAACTTGGTGAAACCATAGTACTGCTCAAGGTCTACTGGCATTGCATCTACATCGCAAATAAATAAAATCCACTGCATCAGGTACTGTCATAGGGAGATATGCATAACAAGGCGTTCAGTACATTCTTATGAAAGATGTCATACTTGCTCTCCAGATGCACGTGGCTGAGGGTGGGTCTCCCCAGAAAACTGCTTCCTGCCACTTTCCAAAGAGTTTGTGGATGACCTTCCCTTTATTATCTGTGATAGCTCCCTCCACCTCATTCACACTTGAGTTCCAGTATTTGGCCTGCGAGAAGAATTTGCAGTGGGGGAAGAACATAGTGTTATAAGTGAGCATGAATAGACAAAGCAGGTATGGTGATCATGTCCTCTTGCAGTCAGCAGATGTTGCTGTTGAATAAACCATCTCAAGCCCCAGCTGTGTTGCTGAGCTGGTGTGTTTTATGGAAGATGAGTAATAATAAGTTCTGACATGTCTGGACTTGCTACCCTTCACAGCTTCAGGATTTTTTTTTTCAAATGTACACACACTAAAGCAATTAACCTTCTCCTTTCGGTAAATACTTCCATACTTAAAACACTAAAACATTGAGGGGTTCTTGGTGGCATGAAGATAAAGACCATCATCTGTGTAGGTTTACGGACTATTGAAGGGACTACAGCATTTACTGGAGATTACGCGGGACTTATATAAATGGAAAAATGCTCTCTTTAATGCTTGTAGGCTTTTTTGATCAAACCCAGAAAGGTTCCCAAAGGGATGCTTATCAACACAAACATACAGAATGAAAACATTACAGTATTAAAGACCTGGATCATACTTAAATTTTGTGCCTTATTTAACATTATATTTTACAGTATTGGATATTTTTGACTGGAAGAGACCTTTTTCAGCATTTGTGTTTAAAAGATGTCTTGCCTTGCAGTACCTGGCAGAGAAGCATAATTTAGCCTTGAGTGTCACATTTACAAAATAAAGAATACATTTGTCATAAGAAATGTAAATGGAGGTCATGTGTAGCTAAAGTGTATAGCATTCCTTGTTGGCATAATGGTTTGAAGGGCCCCACTTTTCATAATAAGGCCCTCAAAAAGCATTCCATCAGAAAAAGTTGTTGAAGGTGGTAATGGGGGCCATTAGGGTGGGTGCAGCCCTGCATACATGTACTATATATAACGTTTACCTTTTTAATGTTTGCCTCACCTTAACAAAAGTGATCTTGCACTGACACATATCACTGCTGGAGTTTCTAATGGAGATCTCCCCATAATGCTCAATCCAGCGTTGTCCACTGAGAATGTTGTGGATGCAGGACGTCACCTTGTTCCATTCGTAGTGGTCCCCAAATCTAGAAAGAAATGTTATTAAAAGCAACATTTCTTTTTAACTTGACACCTGTTGACATTGCTTCTTATTTGACACGGCCAGTGGTTTGTCAAGTCTGTGTGTATGTGTTAGAGTGCGGATCGGGCCGGATTTTTCTGTCCGAGCCCGGCCCGCGTCCGACAGAGCAGTAACCGAACCCGACCCGAGCCCGACAGGCATTAAGATATTTCTGTCCGAGCCCGACCCGAGCCCGACACAGTTAAAGCGCATCAATGCACCGCTGACTTTCCTTCGTTTTCAATAGTTTTAAAATCTCCTGCGGCCAACTTCTTTTTAACATCTTCCATCGTTGCGCTGCCACATTGTAACTTACTTGCACGTCTTTCGTGCACCGGATGTTAGGGTAATATTTGACATTTATTTTAAGCTGTTTTAAATTCAAAATGTTCAATGCCTTATCGCGCCATGTGGCCCGACCCGAACCCGAGCATCCTTTCAAAAATCTGTCGAACCCGGCCCGACCCGTACGGGTCCCGTCGGGCTCGGGTCGGGTATCCATCCTCTAGTATGTGTGTATCTGTCCAGTCCTATAGTAAATTATGTAGAAGAGACTCACCCTGGCAAAGTTACATGAGTGGTACCAACAGGAATAATCTCCATTGACTTGCCCCAGAACTTGTTCTTACACCTCACATCTACAAAATCAATCAGAAGAAAATCAAATATACACATTAACATTTACTGTGGATGACCAGCTACTACTGCAATCTTTAAAGGTACCGACAATGGATTAGACTGATTTCTATTTTCCAATACCTTGCCAAAAGATGAAGTTTTTAGACTCTGCATGGCAAGCTGAGATTGGTGGGTGATGGCTGACCTGGCGATGTAAAACAACTGGGTTGGTAAATTGATTCAATGAATGCTTCGATGCATTGTTATTGGAATAATGGGATTGTAAATAGCACACAAATTGGTATTCATGCATACCTGCTCTGCAACAAATCGCAAGCCTTTATCTGGCCTGTCACATTCGTATGTCTCACCCAGGACAGGGTTGAAAGGCTTTCCCCCAGTTCTGTAATAGCTGGATGCATAGCCTGATACAACAAACGTAGCTACATATACCTGCACAAAGATAAACAATACAGTTAGTAGTGCTTAATTTATCATTTTTATTACAGAATAATGAGTCACCTCGACTGTGGTGGAGCAAGAATAAAAAAAGACATCCTCAGCACATTAAACTAACTGAGCTGTATCATTATTTTAAAGTACCGCATATTATTAGTTCATTTATCTAGATGCTATAATGAGCAGTGTAACTGCAGTTGCACTGAGCCAAGAGAGCACTGATAATTACTTCAACATCATAATGTGAGGCCAAAGATTGGAGCTGACACCAACTTCAGCTGCTATTCATTTCCCATTTATATACTGTACATGGCACATTGGTCCTTTATAACTAGGCAACTCCACAGGATGTATCTCTACACCTCCCACACGAAAGTGAACACAATTCAACCAACAAACTCCATCACTCCAAAGTCAGTATATTCAAATGTGAATAAAAGTGAAACAGTGAAAGAGGCAAAAATCTTCATGCTGGAAATCTACAGGCAGAGATTAGGGTTTCTCCCACATAAGGTGTAATAGGCAGGGCTGGCACACGCTCTAGCACTGGACAATACCTCTGCCAGCAGTCAGCTAGAAAATACTCTGCACACACACTCAAACAGCAAACAGTGAATTTGCCATCTCACCATACGTTCAAAAGGGTCCTGTGTGTTAGCAGCCTTATCAAGCAGCTCACTGTACTCCAGCTCCTCACACAGTCTCTGCAGGGTGTTGAGCGGCTCATTAAGTTGCACAGGCATCGCCACTTTGGACAGGTCTTTGCCGATGTTGTTTCTGAGAATATTCCACAAGCTGATGGTGCTGTTGTTGGGGCTGGGCGAGGGTAGGCAGGATCTACGCTGACGAAGGACAAAGCCTGGCAACAGATGGTGTAGGAGGTCTAGATTTATTGAATCCAGGACACAGTTTATGTCCTATAGCTCTCTGACACATTTACCTGAGTTTGGTCTCTCAGTTTCTGTCTCGTTGCTGAAGTTGTCCATGGAAATGTTGTCACTAATGTCACTAATATAAGAGTCATCCTCTGATACCTAAAAAAAAACATCAATTTAGTAAATAGATACATTTTGAATACCACCTGCAGAATGGGCAGGTCTCTTTCAACATCCTGTCACTTCAGCAGAAAATATACTGTATTAGAGATGAATGGTCCCATCGGACCTGTTGACTAAATTAAAAATCAATTGCTGACATTAGAAGAAACTCATAAGGAGGTAAAAATAGGAGGCTATACATCAAAAGAGCAACACATCTGTGGTAGAAAGGCTTAAGAACGGGATCGAGAGCTGTATTTTTAGATTAAGTAATTAACTGCCATTTTCTTATTGCTTCCACTCCAGCTGCTATCGGATCAAGCTGCATGAACATTAAAGAAAAATGAAACTGAAACTTTGCTTGAAGGCAATGTTAGGTTAAAGGCATGTTTTTCTATTTGGAATTGAACAGCACTGAACTGTCATAATGTGCTTAAAAGTTAAACACAAATTTTTCATAGAAATCTGATGAAATGTTGGATGATAATAAATCAATTTAGAACATCTGGTGGTAATTTCTGTCTGGGTGAGTTTTTTACTCCATTTTATCATGCAGCTCTTTTTTATTTTTTTTATTTGAAGACAGATTTGAGATTGAACATGGCGAAATCAAATCGCCGGCAGAGTGTGCAGGGTTTGCCCAGTCTAAAATTACGTAACATTAACAATAAATATAATTCCATTTTGCAGCCCTAAATATCAGTTTATGCCACTGGCTGATTCTGAGTAAACAGACACATAAGTAAAACTGCTAATTGTAACAGTTTAGCTCTCACCTCATTTTCAGAGGAACTAGCGGACAGCAGAACTTCTTGTGCATCAAAGAACTCGGACAAAGACTCTGTGATTGAAGCTCTGCTCTCATTGGACACTTGGTGTACGAGAGGAGGGGATTCATCAACAGACTCCTGTTTCTAGGAGACACAGTGTTCATAGCTTTAATTAAAAACAGGAAAAGGGCAACATCATCATAGCCAGAAGGGGCGGCAATCAGAGGGTAATTCAGAATACAATTCAATCACAATGTGTGGATAATGAGAGTATCACAACACACATCTGATATGCAATACATTGAAAGACAGTCATCTATTCAGTTTCATGTAAGCTTATAGACATTTAGAAACAACTGAATTAAAACATTTTGTAACAAAGTGCAAAGAGTCTCTTTCTTTTTAATACACAGCAACATGTTAATGTGCCATTGTTTGAGTGTTTAACAGCCATAAACAGGCCTTACTTTCTTTCTTCAGAATTAAAATTTGTATAAGGTAGAACCAATTTCACATATTGAGAATATATTGTAATCAAACCTATTTCTAGAGACTGTATAACAATGTATACCTGTATGAATTATCAAGAAACAGTCAAAAGTGCAAGTGTGCAACAAGTGTACACACAAACTCTTCTGTCTGGCAAGAGGTGGACATTGAACAAGATGCACATTCAAAATGGATTCATAGCATTCATATAATTATTCTGAAAACAATTTAAAACATGTAACCAATTACAAACAAAAAGTGCTTTCCACAGAGCCACACATGGAAGTGAGCACACCCCTCCATCCTTTGCTGAAGCTGATTAATTAGCCCGGAGATAATCTCAGGAGGCACATTAGTTTTGCACCGTGTGTTTAAACAAATTTCCAGGGACACGATTAAGTAGATCAGCTCACACTCTCTGGTCAGCAAATCTGCTTAAGGGAGCAAAGAGCTTCCTATACGGCAGGAGACGATAATGTGACAGGTAGTCTTCCTCTGAGCCATGTTATCGTGAGACACAACCACGGGGCTGAGAGGAAGCAAATAATGAAAATTTAACTCCCTTGAGGGGGCTGTGTTCCCTAAAAGGTTTTAAGTGAAGAATTTTTTCTATAGTCATTGTTATTATAAAAGAAAGTGAGTCTAGTGCGGGGGTGAGGAGGAAAGTAACATTTGTTGAATCTGGATTGGATGAAAAGTACAGCTCATTCATTCTGTGGCAAAGTCAAGACTTTGTGGGATGAAAATAAAGACGGAGATAATAATAATCATCATGATGGGTGTAAAGGGGAGGGGGTAGAGTAGAGTGCATTCCCGCACCCACCTGCACAGGGGCAGTGAGATTTATTAGTGTGGGCTCTACGATGTGGGATTCTGCGTGTATCTTGCACAGGCGCTCTCTCAGCTCTGAGTTCTGGGCTAAAGCCTGAAAACATAACCAGCATAAACATTTTTTATACCACACACCCAACAACTAATGCCTTAAATATAATACTGAAATGAATTCTTACTACTCAAACTGTTCATCAATACATCCTAATTATCTTTTCTATAGAGACCTATATGTGGGATAACTGCAGACATCAGACAGGAAGCCACGGGAGTCCAAACTATATTACTCACCCATTACTGATTCTATTTGAGGTGGAAGCAAACACCCATCAGGGTATTTAAAGTCAAAGAAACATGTTGGCATAGAGAGCGCAGAGGTTCTACTGTGGCAAAAGAAGTCAGCATGACAATGAGTTTGTTTAACCATCAAAGTAGAAAATAAAACAGGCTTTTGGGTAGGAGGCAGCAGCCACAGGAAACATGACTGTTGAACATGGTCATGTTCAGGTGGGCAGACATCACACCGCAGCTGGTAATCCCTCTAAGAGGCTTGACAATGTGTCACGCCTGACAAGTAGTGTGGGAGGACACGGCATCTGAGGGGAGTGTAACAGTCTAAAAGAAAGTGTAATACCTAACTTATTTTAACTGTGTGAGTTTGTGTTATTTTACTTACTGTTGCCAGTGTGTTCTTCAAACCAACAACCTGAGGGGATGTAGGGGGAATTGTTTCATGGTCCAAGCATTGTTTTAATCTCTCTCTTTCAGATGTTAGTGAACTTAGGGATGTCTTCATGGTTGCATACACTGCAGAAAAAAATAGGGAAGCTTTAACTGCAAACAAATAGTATTTATTTCAGTGTAATTCAGATCCAGTCACAGTGGATAGGCTGCAGTCTATCACACTGTTCTAATAAAATAAAAATAAAATAAAAAATAAAATAAAATGGAAATCTACTATCACCGAGCAAGCCACAATCTTTGTTTTATGATGTTCATTTTACCCCGCACTTCACAATAGGTGCTTGGCAATCTAAGTTGTTGAAAAGCGCTAGTAATATTACTTCGATTAATCTCATCACACATCCTTAGCTTCAAAATTTTTAATACGCATAAATGTGTCAACTGAAATGCCAGCAGAATTAACAGCTGTTCTCTGGGGAAAACTTTAAACCCATTTTACAGAAAAAGTGGGAATTGTAATTCCATTATGTAAAACATAAATCATTCTCATTATGCCATGATGTTAAGTATCAGCTGTATGAATATAAATTTCATTTGCCAAGCTTTGTGGTTTACAAAATGCAAAATACTCACTAAGCAATGGCTAGTGGACATACTGACAGGGCACATCATCAAACTTCTAACGAATGTAAAAAGTATCAATCAGTAATCAACAGCTGCCATGGCTGCACCATCGTCACATTAATTTTTTATAAACAACAACACCATGGCAGTCCTGTCATGAAATAAGATGCAGGCAGACAGATTTTTGTGCACTTGTGGAGTTTTTCTTAGTTTGTGAAAAACATTAGCTCATAGTATTTTACTCACAGTTGGTGGCAACGCGGCAGAAGTCCTCTTGAAGCTTGGCCACGTCAAAAGTGGAATCCAAGGATTCAGTGTCAGCTTTATCATTGGCGAGTGCAGCGGTGGAGAGGTTAGGGTTAGAAGCGTGCAGGCGGATAGAGCCAGAGGAGATGCAGCTGGGTACCTACAGTAGATCGGGAGAAGTAGAGGTTGAAGGGAGTAATTCAAAAAAATATTAAATATGATCACACTGTCACAATTTTTACCTGCAGAGTTGTTTTGACATCTTTGTTGTAGTTTTTACTGCGCCATTTCTTTGGTAGTCTCTTTTCCTTCTTGGGGCTGTCAAATGTAGCTGTCTAGTGAACATAAAGGAAGATACTGATGGTTGAGACAGAGAGAGCATTCTATATTTAGTAGCAATTAACTTGAGGGCAAAAAAAGAGAAATGATAAAAGGCGAATTAAAACAAGTTAAATTGCATAATAACCAGAGTCATTTAGTATTTTGGATGTGATTCAGCATTACTCTGCATGTAAAGGTGAAATGAATCAGGAATAAAGTGCTGACCTGCAGTGCTTGGATAGATGGAGCAGAATAGGTACGGTGCAGGACTTCCATACTCTGAAGCAGGTGGTTGAGGTCGAGCAGGTAGGCCTCACAGACTGACAAATCTGTTAAGAGGAGGAAAAAGATCAGCATTAAGATAAGAAGGTTAAGAAGCGTGAAGAGAGTAAAAGAAAGAGAAAAGGTATCAGAAAGGAGCAGTGCAGAAACACTTGCATGTGCCAGTTTCAGTGACACCCTAGATGTTTATGTTCATAGGGACAAAGGACAGTACACACAAGTCACTCACTTAAAAAAGTGGATTATTGTATACATTTCATTTCATTTTTAGTTTCATTTCAAGTTTAGAAAAGCAAAACTTCTTACTTAGCAGCAGGGGCAAATGTTGACACATCATCAGAATCCCAATGAATGAAAACCGAGATATACCGTTTTTACATAATCAACAGCTTCCTTTTTTTTTAAAGAACAACATGCCAGTCCTATCTTACTTGCAAATAAGACAACAGGCAAACACATTTATTAGAATTAACTGAAGCATTTGACAAATTAAAAACTTAGACTCATCAAGGTTAGATCACCTACCTCTTTTTTAATCTCAATGGCAGCTTTACAGTAATAGCATGCTCTAAATAGATCACAAACCTTCATGCACACTAAATAAGTGGATGGAAATAACAAAAATGTAACCAATGGTTCTTAGCTCTCAGCCAAATCAGATCTTTACATTTTATCATCTTACTTAGAAACCAAGAGACAGGAGGGAAGTCACATAAAATGGTATTAGGAAGTGCTTTGGATTATTAATGGGTGTGGAAAAACTTTGACAAATCATGAGAGTCAGTTCTACTGCCTCACCTTTGGAGCACTTGTCCATGTCGTCAGATCAGGCGACTGGAGCCAGGCAGCTACTTTGGCCTGGCTGTTGCAGCTTAAAGGGAAGGCTCCTGCAGAATGCACTGTGGACTGCCTTCGTATAGACATGCACTGAAAGAGCAAACAGACTCAAAGGTCAGTCCAATAACAATTGGCGTAGAAGCAGAGCTGAAAGCATTACTATCTTAAATGTAAGACATAACATTAACAACTGAACATTTCCAGTAACAGTGAGCACAGGTATACCTTTCTAATAGAGGCTGCCTCCCCCATGCTAGGAGAGTTGGGGGATGGGTAGTGGGGATAGTAGAAGGACTTCTCAGTAGGATACATGGCAATCTCATTTTGCCGATAGAGCCGATGGTGACGCAGCTTGGAAACCCATTCATCAAACAGCTCCTGTGACGTAATCTGCAGAGCAGATATCAGAAATCAACTCAAGGACAAGTAAGGCGTGAAGGTGAGAAAACACACAAGTACTGTAATTCTCCCTCACCCACATTTACAACACATACGGTCATTCTAAAGTATTTTTAATGTTAGCATCTGTTCCAGGAATCAAAAGGGAATAATCTGAGTAATCCATGTTTTACATCACTTTCTGTAAATCTGTAGGGAATGCTTCACATTAATTAGCCTTGTGGTTTACCTTCAGGTGATAGATGTTTTCCTCAGCATCAAGATCGATGCACTTGGCTTTCTTCTTAATGGCCATGACTGAGAGGCCCACATCAATGCAGCCATGCAGTTTTCCTTTCTCAATCTGCAAGGCAAAGTCAACACACAATGTTATGAATATATTGGACTTATTTTTGGACATTATTATCCTTATAATCCTTTTATTGGCTCTGGCCACCCTGGCCAAGCAGAGTCTCTGCATGGCTGATATATAATTATGTGAGATCGGCAGGTAAAGTGCACTGTGTGATTCCTATCAATGACAATGAGATTGTGAGGGAATGAGGGCTTTTCGTGTACATAGGCACATATAGATATTCTGGGAAAGACAGCCAGCAGTACAACATGACACAAAGTGTCCTTTGTCATCTTTTGTAACCACATAGCATGCAGCCAGCAGGGTTTTGTACTCACATCTGCACTGCACTTGCCATACTTCAGGATGCCCTTGTCCAGAAAGAAATATCTCTGTAGGAAGAAATGAGGACAATGAGAGAATGAGATGCAGCCGGGATGATATGAAATATCCCTGACAGCAAGTCTGAAATCACTGTCATGACGCTATGATGATGAAAGAGTATGCCTCTTGTTAATGAATGTTGTTAATGTCTCTGCAGTGAGATGTTTGTCCTCCCAGGCTCTTGCCTTGCATCTTGTCTGCCTTTATTACTCTTTCCCTCACTTTGCAATCTTTCTCCTACCTTTTTTGGGGATCCGTTGAAAGCACAAAGACCTGAAATGCTCTGACTGTAAGTCAATGCTAAATGTATACAGCTCTATTAACCTACATGCCATCAGCTAATGCAGCTAGGTAGTATCATCCCAGTGAAAGCTTTTAGACAGAGGGTAAACAGTCACTGACCCAGGTCACACGTGACTCCTCTGTGGGCAAAATCAATTAGTTTAAAACACAAATGAGTCATCTCAGCAGATTTTTTGGAAAAGGATACTGGGTAAAACTGGGAAATGGAAATGACGTTCAGTTGTCAAGTACATGTAAATATGTCATGGAGTCCATCACTCTAAGAGATGTGTAACGTGGGTCATTTAAGGACCTCAGAGGTGGTTAATTATACCTTATGCCATCCCTTCATAGGCCACTTCCTCCTCTTTAACATGTAGCCCTCCTGTTTCTGGGGCTCCAGGACATTGCTGAAGCCTCCACGCAGACCCTCCACTATTTCCCAGCTGTCCTGTGAGCACAGATGGTTAGAAGTCTGAGATGATAGGTACATGTTAGCAGACGCTCTTGTGCACACACATGCAGATTAAAGTTGCAGTAAGGTTTGGTAACATAAAACTAACGACACAATAGAGTCAATGCCTAAGTAGAAACCATATAGCAATTTGTGGCTGTTTAAGTTTTCAGTCTTTTCTTCAATGTAGTGTCAGTCAGTGGGAAGCTGTGAGTGTGGGAGAAGGGAAAATTCAGCCCTATGAGGTTTGGTGTACACGACTTTACACATTACTTTCACCTCATGGTCCCATTTACAAAATTAGCTTACCTGTCTAATCTCAACTCTTCACAATAATCATTTCCTGACTGAGATTAGAACACTGAAATCCAAATCCCCCTGCAAATACAGAGATTAAGGTGATATTTCATCATAGACTAATCCAGATAGCTCTGGCATGTACTTCAGTGGTGAGAATTCTGGGAAGGCAGCATAAACAAAGGGGTTTGTAACATCTTTGTGGACACATAAAATATTCATCACTTTTTATTTATAATCATTTTAGTTAACATTAGTGTAACAATACTTTGCTTGTATAATGTCTTTAGACTCTGAAAGTCTGAAAAATAATTCCTGAGGATGTCATTATTTGATTATCTTGGCTTGGGCTGGGAGGTTATACATGTTTAACAGTAACTAGAGGCGTGTAGCTAGAAAAGGCAGGGGCAATTACCAGGGTAGGACGGACCCCCAGGTGTAGTGCTGGGCTGTGGGGCGATTTTTAAATAGTGGACACACTATTGTAGTATCACTTGATGCATGCATGCTCAAAATTTTTTTTTCTCCATTCACAATCACTAGAAAAACAGCAACAGCCAGCAGGAAGTCAACCAATTTTGCATCTGAATGCTTTTTTCAGTCTATGCGAACAATGAGCAATTTTCATCAAACACTATTGAGATACACTGAGGGGAGTCTAGGATGCTGTATTTTTTTTGGCTTGACCCATATTTAAGAAAAAAAGTCAAAATATTCTGTGCTGCTTCAATTTTTAATTCTTTTGTTATTTTTATCTTTATTGACAGTTTGACAATGAATAGACAGGAAAGACGTTGAGATAAATGGGGTTTTCATATGTAACAAAGGTTCCCAGCTGGAATCACACCAGGAACATTGTGGAGGTCATAAATAAATCGTGTTACTCTCCAACTTCAGGTTGATGGAGCCCAAATGCAAAACATTCACTGGTTTCAGCTATCCAAACATGATGCTTTGCTGCATTTCTCATTTTTATATCATTATAAATAGAACATATTTGGGTACTGTTGCAGGAACAAAATATTTAATGCTGATAATGCAGTATTTTAGGATCATAGCCTAAACGTAATACATTTATCCAAGTGGGACAAAAACTCACAGCACAAATTGTGTTCATAATACAGCTATCCAGAGAGACTTTGAGTTCTTGGCAGAGGTTTGAGGTCAATGTGTTTGTTGTCCCTAAATGTTGCAGTGTATAGTAGTGCTGGCTTAACAAACTGTATCAGTCAGGGAGGCTGAATGCTGGAGGTGAGGCTGTCTAAAGGAAACCTGCATTTCTGTAGGGGTTGTGGGGGGATGGAGAGGGTGTAGTTTGTGGATTTTTTTTCACTCTCCCTGAGCACTTGTCACAGCTCCCACTGACACAGTCACACAGTGATTCATGTCACACCCGGGCATTTCCCTTCAAGGTCAACGGAGACTGTCAGAGGTAAAGTAGAAATATGACTGAAGAAGACAAGACATGCTACTGGGGGAGCTCCCAGCATAAGAAAATTGTAAATCAAGTTTCCAAAGTTGTCCAACATAGTGTATGTCCTGCTGCAGCTTTAAAACCGTTGTGTGTGGAGAAGGAGCCATGTCCTTGCAAAATCAAAACATGAACTTACATCACTAACTATAACTGTCACCCAGGTTAATTTTTGGAAAATTGCTCTCTTTCTGAGAGATTTAGATGAGAAGGTTGACGTACTGTTATCACAAATCTACGATTTGCCTGAAGACGGTTAGCTTAGCTTAGCTTAGCACAAAGACTGGAAACATTAGGAAACAGCTGCTAGCCCAGTTCTGTCCAACAAATTTGTCTATGAGCACCTCTAAAGCTTACTAATGAACATGTGTTATATCTTGTTTGTTTAAACCATACAATAAATAACAATTTGCCATCAGCCAAGAAATAGTCAAGCAACCCCCAAAAAAACCCCAACTTGACGTTTTTACACTTTGTATGAGCTTTAGGTGTGCTGGCTTGGGAGTTGTTTCCCCCTGTCTCCAGTTTTTATGCTAAGCTATGCTAATAATTTCCTGGCTCCAGCTTTATATTTACTAGGGATGAGCTGAGTACTCGGCTGAAACGAGTATCCGGTACGGATAAAGCACTTTTGCCGAGTACAAGTATTATACGAGTCAATATCTGTGTTCGGATTGAATAAAAGTCCTTAGCTGACCATGGCTGCATTCTGTGATAGTCACATAGTCACAGATAATGCTGTACTCGCTCATCCCTAATATTTACCATACAGATTTGAGAGTGGTATCAATCTTTTCACCTAACGTTTTGCTAGAAAGTGAATAAGCATATTTCCAAAAATTTTGAACTATTCTTATAATGCACTGACCAACTGCTCAGCAGAAATTGAAAGATTTGAAGTGATATTTTCTTCTTATACTTTGAACACAATCCTCAAATGTACACATTTGAGTGAGAAACAACCCAAAAACCACAAATACAACTTAGAATTTCTTTGAGGAAATGTTAATTAATTTATGGATGATCTGAAACTTAGATCCACACATCCCAGAGTTTTTGAGTCAATATGAACTTATTAACTTAATTTAAAGGACTTTGTCAGTCCCTGTATTTGTTGTTACTCTAAAGTGATAGGCCACTAGTGTCTGCTGTCTGCAGATAAACACTTAGGGCAAATGCAACAACAGTTTGGATATGGTGCTAGGCAATTTAGCATTTTAGTAGGTCTGATATTGAGGCAGGAAAAAAGTCTCTCTCAAGTTGGCAACATTGGGTCCTTGCTGTTGAAGATATAAAATACAAAGAGAGACTCAGATGAGCCTGTCTCCTCCAGCTTGCATTTGTTAAGAGCCAATTAGAGCCTTGCAAGAAAATCTGAGAAAAAACCGCAGGGCCTATTAGCAGAAGTTTGTGTGGTTAAGGCATTTACAGTCAGGTCGTTCTCTCCCATAACACACAGAAATCCCTGAGGACTGGCAGTTACACAAGACACTAACTGAACAATCAGAAAAAAAAGCATGTGGAGAAGCAAATAGTTTAAACTTTTGAGTCCTACAGTGTCATCACTGTTTTGCGTTACCTGGCGGCTGCCGAGTTTGGACGAGGAGCTGCTGTTGCTGCGTGACATCTTCTGCGACATGGCTGAACTGCGCTCCTCTGAGCCCATCTTTCTGCAGACTGGCCAGTGCAGGCTAAGGCTGGAGTACCAAGAACATTCCCTTTACTAAGAGCAGAAGGGGTGGAGATGGGGTCAGGAGGAGAGAGGGTGCAGAGAAAGATAGCTTTAAGAGGCAAGCCATTTGAAAGCCTTTTAGCTCTGTCTCACTGAAAAATGCATTAGGTTATTTAGAGCAATTCATTTTTCCATCTTCACATAGCAGAATATGAGATGTAACAAGAAAAGCTGCACAGAAGGGTTCTCATTATAAGCGAACACAATTGACAGACAAACTGGAGGACATAAATTGGTCTGCACAGAGATGAGAGTGCATGTTTGAATAATTAAAATCTTACCCTTACAGAGAGTGATGGATTGTCAGCGTTCAAGGATCATATGAATCTAAAGCAAACACTAGTACGTACAGCAGTGTTGGAAGATGTAGTCAGACCCAAAGTAATAGTAGCAAAACAGCAATATTAAAGTACTCAGAACTATTATCACAAAACGTAACGTTGGTTAAAACAAACAAATACGAAGATGTCACATAATGCTCTGTAATGGATTTTTTCCCACTATTTTGTGACATATTTACAGACTAAATTATTTGATTAAAGGAAAAAATAGACACCAGTTTCAGCCAGAATATTCTTTATATATTGTATTATATTATTACTGATGCATTAATGTGTAATGAGTGTAAAGTATCATACTATTGAAAATACTCATGGTTCAGTATTTTAGTAGCTGATCTCCATCACAGGTCAGTGACAGGGGAATAAAAGGCAAGCATCACATGTAAAGATGCCGTGGAATGTAATATTATCAAGTCAACAGAATGTGAAAATAACTGTGGCAACCCTCAGTCAACTGCCACACTTCACACAGACTAATTAACATGATGTGCCTGGTGTACCAGTCAGCACATAGAGACACATTTAGCTAATTCTCTGTGAGTGGCAGTTTGTCACAGCTGATGTTTAAATCATGTTGGTCCACGTGGGAACAAGTCGGACATCAAGCCGTACATCATTAGGTCAGCTTTACTGAGGACACACAGAAGTACTAAGTTTGTGATACTATTAGGTCTGAGATCACTGCTGCATAAAATTACCATCTGTGAGATTCGGTCTGAGAGGTGACGGCAGGATTAAAATTTGGTCTGAATTCTTTTTCTTTTTATTACTGTAGTTTTTTTAGTAGTTTGGGTTAGAGCTTGGTCAGAATATACATTCCCAAGTATTCATCAGGCAATATGTTTGAACTCAGCATTACAATATTTTAAGGATGTTTTTCCAATATGAAAATGTATCACAATATGGAAAATGTATGCAATTATCAAACTAATATTCAGCATTGGGCTGAAATTAAGAGTATTTAATTAAAGACCTTTTTGAGTATTTTATAATTTTACGGCTTACAGTATAACTTGATTACTATGTACTGGGGATAAAATTGAGCATATGTACCAAAATAAAAGTAACAACGACATTTCTTATTCTAATGTGCATTACTCTGCCTTATATATACAATTAAAACCATTTGTTATATTTATATAAAAAAATATTTGACACATTTGAAAGCATATATGAAGTAATCCATGGGAATATAGACACTGTATGTTTCTGCATAATTGGAAGGACCCGAATAATAATAAGTCAATGGTGGTTAAAACAAACCAGTCACCTGGTCAGCTATATAAAGTAATATTCGGGTCATTTTTTCTCTGCAGAAGAAAACTTAATAGAAATACCCAAAGCCCACATAACCTGCAACTGGGTTTGTAACGTGACCCAGTGTTTTTGAGGTGTAATAAATAGATTTTCTAGACGATCATAGAAACTGTTGGGCTGAATCAGACATGTCACGTGTTGACAACCACTTTGAAGCAGTAGCAAGCCCACATAACCTGAAACTGGGTTCCTAACTTGACCCAGTGTTTTTGAGATGTAATAAAATAGATTTTCTAGACAATCATAAAAACTGTTGGGCTGAATCAGACATGTCACGTGTTGACAACCACTTTGAAGCAGTAGCAAGGTTAATCACATTACCTGCTCTGCATCCGCAAGCTTTGTGCTGCATAATGGCCACAGCCTCTCATGTTGGACAGACAATACCATAGTCATGTGAAACCTCCGTCCTTCGGCCAAGCCTACACCAGTGCTCTGTCTGATGGAGCTCAACAACCAAAATGCAACCACAACAATGGATCAAAGTGGCAGGACAAACAAAAAGAGGCCCCCAGACGCAAACTGAGCTACCAACAACCATGATTTATAAGACACTATCTATCTATCTATCTATCTATCTATCTATCTATCTATCTATCTATCTATCTGATGCTTCCTTTCCCTCTCCTATAATTATTTCATCCACTTTCCACTGATCACACTAACTATGCATGCACGGGTCTGTCACACCGTCACACCATGAGGGCACCCTTTCATCTGATACAACACCACTTCTCAGGCTTTCATCAAGGCGACAGCCGTATTAGACGTCACCCCTCAAGTAATTACCCTTTTTCACTAAAGAGCTCTCTATGGTGGCAATGAAGAAATGCTAACAAAAACTGTATTAGATTAACGAGGAGCCGTGATGCATGGGCTGGGGTTTAGTGTTAGTATGAATTTTTACTTCACTTGACAGTTGTTGCTGTCGTTAACAGTCTGAAAAATAGAAGGAAATACATATGAGGATTAGAGAAAAGAATCAGCGTAGTCTAACATGAGGACAGTGTAAGTCTGACATTAGCGGTTGTGGTTCATGCTAATGAGTCATGCCTGAGACCACAGCTTGGTGAAAAGAGTGAGTGCTGAAGTTTGTCCAGTGGTCAAAGAAACAGAGGGAATCACATGAACACTGACAGTTACTCAGGACTAAATATAAACACAAGCCACGGGGAAAGTTTCACTGTCATTAAGACGGCCTCCCTTACAGATAAGAACACAAAAAGACACGGGCATATTGTATATGCAATGCATATACTGTACATGAACACAACTATTTACTAATGAAGTTTTGGGGATTAGGATCAGTAATCTCACGGAGGTTTGGGAACAAAATAAAAAAGCAATACAAAATATAGAGTTCTATCATGCAGCACACCAACTGCTGACTGCTGTATTTGAATAAAGGAGTCCTTTGTGATAAAGATCATACTGATCTTTACAAAAAATAATTTAGATTAATTCCATTAAATCCATATCTACCAGGCAGTGTGGACAAAATCCTTAACATGATACAGCAACATATAGGGAAAAGTTCAAATTCATTACATTGAGTAAATTGGTATACCAGGTTTTAGTGGACCAAAATTGAATAAGTGTCAAGTAATATACAGTACACTCTCTAGTAGCCACATATAAATTCTTTAATATCTTATGCTGTGACCCATCTTTTACATGGTAAGATATTATATCTCATCAACCATTTAGACATGTCACTGTGCCCTTTATATTTTCTGGGTTGGATACAATTCTAAAACTAAAATACAGAGAAATATCAGAGGATTTGGCATCATTATACATCTCTTTAGACTCCCTGCGTATCACAGTAAAGCTATAATTTCTCTGAGTGACATGCTAACTGGAGTTCAATCTATTTAAAGTATAATATAAGCACTCATGTAAATCATTAGTTTGCAGTTCATGCTTTACCCTGTAATCTCTTTGTCAAATGAACAGATATACAAGCAGATGTTCTTTTCAAAGTATCTCTTACACTAAAGGCTAAATAAGTTCTGTGGAGATGTAACAGACATCTCTTAAATATTCCAGTAAAGTGTGGGTGGGTGAAACCCACAACTGTTCTATGATGAGAAACCAGTATGACACCTGGATGAGACAGATGTGTAACTAGCACGAGCTTCAAACTGGCTGTCCTGTTTTTTCACTTAGCAGAATCGTCATCTTATTGGAGAACCTCCATCTGACCCCCGGACTACAGAGTAAAAGATTGTCTCCAAAAAGTTTCAATTTCTCTGGAGAAGCAGTATCAAAGTAAATTTTTGAAGGCTCTTGAGATGGCAGTGTTGGCATCTTGGTCGGTTGATCCAGACTGAAATATCTTAAGAACACAGATTATGATAACATTCATGGTTCACAGAGGATGAATCCTGATGACTAATGACTGATGAGGTGAACATTTGTGGTAATGTCCTGAAAGGTACTGGATAGATGCCTTGGTATTTGATACAGTCAATCGTGTCTCATTCAGGATGAATTGTAATCAATTTGGTGATCACCTGACTTTTAATTTAGTGCCACCAGCACGTCAATTTAATTGTCCAATACCTTCAAAACTAATGCCATTCCCATTAGCATCAAATTCCACTTTGTCTTTAGTGCTAAACTAAACAACTAAACTAAGATGATGACCATGGTAGACATATTACCCGCTAAACACCAGCATTTTATCATTGTCATTGTGAGCATTAGCATTTAGAACCACTGTGCATAGCATTTAAAAAAAAAATTCTATATAGAATAAATAAAACTGATATTGTTCAGTTGCACTATAAATGTCTGCAGATGCTTGACAAAACATGTCACTAGCTGCTGAGATTTCTGCATTTTAAACTAATATGCCTAGCTATGTTACTTTAAGGCGTTCCAGACAACTGTCAACAAATCCTTGGTCAGCTATTAGATCGCGGTTGAAGTTATAGATGGCTTAATGTCCTTTTAAGATGCACTAACTAGATTGGCAGAAGCTGAAAGCCCTCTATTACATTCTGCAGTTCATGTTGCAGATGTTCCTCTGTCCTTCCACTGTCTCCAGAGTCTGCCTAAGGATATACAAGCCCAACAGGCTTTCAGGCATCATTAGGCTATGACTCACCAGAATAAACGTCATACAGTTGAACCCCCTTTGGTGCAGGTTTGTGAGGAAATCGAGTCATGTTTGCACAAATAACAGGAAACACTGATGCACCACAATAATTTAAAGAAGTTGGGTTGAAAAGGACTCTAAAACATACTGCTCATTTTAAGTGAAGTAGTAAAACTCATTTTAGGAGAGACACCTTACTGCTGGCATTCAGCAATGACAAGTGAGCGAAAGTGTACCTAAAGCTACTCTAGAGTTAGGAATAGTAATATAGATAGAATAATAACTTTTACCAAGATTATAAGATTATATTTAGATAAAGGTTTCCAAATCTTTTAAATAACGTTTTACTTTGCAAAACTCCGAATCGAATTATATTCCAATTCCATAAGGAGCAGGTGCTCCTTATGTTTTTGAAGCCTATGTTTATAAAATGGCCACTGTTTATGCATAAAACAAACAAAGCTGCATGAAAAAAGTTTAGTTTTTTTAAAAGAAGGGCTTTTCAGTTTGGACTAAATCCAATTAGATTGACTTTAATGTGTGACAGACTGGTTTGATGAAACAGAATTATCTAAATAGAAGAAAATCAATGTTGATTTAAAATTGCTCAAAAAGACAAAAAATGCTCGAAGCTTCTCTTTGGTCTTTCCAGCTCTGGAACATTCAGTACAAAGTTGACAAAACAAATTACCTCTGCATTTACCAAACACCTAATAGTGTTGTGGTAACCACCTTAACTTTACAGTCCACCAGCCATTCTCTGACAGATCATTCCTCTCAATACAAAGCTCTTCAGCGACAAAGCAAACTCTGGTATCTCTCACATTTCCTCTAATGCTGCCACCCATCCATCCGGATAAACCCAAATCAGAACACCTTGCTTAATTTTGATTGCCTTTAATCTTTCTTAATGGGATAAACTCATAAGAAGCTGGTTTGTTATTAGCACACAGATTATTCTTCCTGTTTGCTTTGAAGCAGTCATTAAGAACATCTTCTGATTGCTGCTATCCACCAAAGGAGATGCACTGGGCTCTCATTTGCCCTAGTGGGATAATGCCACTTATTCTTTGTTATTTCATTAAGTGAAATGTAGAACAACTATTTCTTGGAAGGGGAAGATAAACCCTGAAATAAAAAAAGGAGCAAAGGAAAGGGTGGGATCAGAAATCAGCAGAAAACAAAATTATCTGGTCACTATGGGCACAGTGAAGTAATGTGTGACAGAGAGAGTGCTGTAATTTAATACCATTCCATATTTCTTTACATTAAGCGCAGCATCAAACTGATTTAATGCTTCTGAGGGGAAGGCAGGCAATTCCTATCTGAACGCATTGTTGTGACAATCAAAACTGATGTGATTAGAGTTTCAGAAAAGGCCCTTCAACAGGCTGCATTCAGTCGAAGAACAGAAGTAACACTGCTGTCTGAATCCAAGTCTGAAGAGTGGTGAGTAGAACATGGACAGTTTTACAGGAAACTGTCACTTTAAGGTCAGGTCATCACAGAGTCAAACTAAAAGTATTTCTTAAAAAAAATAATATATATATATATATATATATATATATATATATATATATATATATATATATATATATATATATATATATATCATCTACCACAGGTCAGCATGGCAGCATCCAGTAAGCCATTAGCACAGAGAATTGACAGAGAGACAAAACTGGCATAATCCCACCAGGAGATCTATTATTCATTAGTACATCTCTGGATCCAGCAGGGCAAAGTTTGCCAGCACACGTCTGCGTGTGAGGCCACTCCTTCTCTGAAAGAAACACACAGATGGCAAAGCATGCCCCTGATGTGTTCAAAGGCGTCGTGGTGAAAGGTTGCCAGGGCCAGAAGGACCCACTCCAAAAACTAGGCTCACGCTGCTGCTAAGCTAAAAGCATGCACGCCTGTCTTTGCTATCTGCAACATTTTTTGTGAGGTGAACTTACTCATCCTATTCACCCCAAGAGAAAATGCATGCAGAGTTATGGGTGTAATAATGAAAAAGAGACAGATAAAGTCCCTCCTTGATAACTTACTGCAGCATAAGACGTCTTTTCATTCATGTATACTGCTCTCTGACAGACATATGACAAGCTTTGCATTACACACAGATACAAACGCATCCTGTTAATCAACCACATCCTCGATACGCTCCCTCTATTTCTGTCTCTTATCTACCCCGAGTGTGGCAGAGGTCCTCTCTTTTGTTACAGTCACAGTATGGGGGAGCCTGACAGCCTCATAACTCAACACCAGCTCATAAAGAGAGTATAGCCGCAACTTAGCTCAACACTCACTGACCAAAGAGTGGGGAAAAACATAAATGTTCAAAGTGCTCTTCTCGATGTGTCACATGCAGCAACATGCGTGACAGCACGATTCAGCCGTTGCTTTCCCAAATTAAAGATGACAGTGCTTACCACTCAACCGCTGCTCTGATTAGGATCCATCAGCAGCAACTCTAAATCTATTCTCATATTAATTCAGAGGTTTTGACCTAGAATAGAGGAGGATGACATTGAGGTGGTACTTGTAGCATGTTGATCTTTTCTCCAAACAATGAAGAAAAAATAGGCCTAAAAAAGGTTTCACAAAAACTGAAAAGAACATCTTCACTGCCACAAGCAATCTCTAAGTCCTTCTTGTGCAGATATATTTAGACATGGCATCGTCTTCCATTACCTTCCATTTATGGACAGAAAGATAAACTGTCAGACTGAGAAAAGTTACTACAAATTGAGAGATTTACTTCATTCCTAAACTCTGGACTGGAGCATGGATTAGCTCACAGCATGACTCCCTCTGTTATATTATATAATAGAAGATAGAAAACCACAGCACCAGAAAATAACTCAAACTGTAGCTGGCAATCTTGTGTTTTTGTGGTTAGACTGCAGTTGTTTTTTTAAAGGAAAATACTTGCAGTGTGTGTTTTTAAAATTTCCGTGTGATCACAGCTCACCCACAGATCTTTTATGCCTGCCATTTCTATTTTTAAAGTTTAATTGACCTAATTTATTGCAAAGTATGAAAAATGCATAACCCCACAATGACATGTTCACTATCCTAACATAAGCAACAACACAATTTATTTCTGGCTTGATTTTACTGACTTACGCTTCATCAACCAGGGAAGTTGCAGTTTACATCCATGTCTGTCCACACTTATACAATATATGTAGTAAAGACTACTGAGTTTAATACAAAGAATTAAGTGTAATTTATAACAAATAGGAAGTTATCACTATATTGCCATGTATGATTCCAGTAAATAATTTTCAGTTAGAAACATTCTGTGTTTACTTAGAAACGTTTTTTAATATAATTTAAAATATTTTACAGAGGAATGGTAGAGAGCTTCCTCACATTGTGCAACGACAATGACCTGAAGCTCAACATCAACCAGTGAACTTGTAGTTGTAGACTTGACAGAAGACAATGCTTCAGATATGGATGTTACTACAAAGAAGCTACAAATTCTTAAACGGGGAATGCTTCACACACATCTTCAACCTGGAAGAAGATCAAAACAATCATCACAGTTTTAGGATTAGAGTCACCAATTCAGTGTTTGATCAAATGTAAAATATGCCCATCTCCCCTTCTGTTCCTGAGTTATGGCATTGAATAATGTCAGATACACAGTGTCTTGCCCAAGGACACTTCGACATTGGACTGCAGGGCCAGGGATTGAACCACCAACCTTCCAATTGGCAGGCAACCGCTCTACCACTGAGCCACGGCCGCCCCTAAATAACAATAGGAATAAGAATAATGGCCAGAGAAATATTTTTGCAGAACATTATGATGAAGTTGACCTTTGACCAGTTGGACATAAATATATAATTAGCGTATACATTTGTGAATTATGGCCAAAAACATGTTTTATGAGGTCATGGTGACCTTTGGCCACACAATTCTAATCAGTTCATCCTTGATTTCCTGGTGTTCCTGAGATATTGAGTTCCCGAGAATAGGGACGGAGGTGAAGTGACCTTTGGCCACCAAATTCTAATCAGTTCATCGACGTGGTGAACCTACTGACGGACTAACATTGCCATCCCAAGAGCCATCTATCACACACAGCACTATATGTACACAGTCTCTAGAATCTCTGACCCTAAACACAGACCAGCTGCTGACCAGGGATGCAATGGCTGGGTGAACCAAAAGGACCCGAAAGTGTCTGGACTGACATTGTTTTAAGGTGCACAGCGTTATTACATCTAAATGTTTAAAACTCACACGGCTCTAGTTTTTAATCATCAGTGAGGAGGAAACTGTCTGTCTCTCTCAATGAAATATGATACTACTACTGTTGTGAAAACAAGCTGGTGTGAAATGTAACTGATCCTGTTTAGGGTAAAAAAAAATTGTTGTTGTTGGCAGAATGTGAATTGATGGGCCACTGGTCAAAATCTGACAATGACATCATCACAGTCTTTATTACTGTATATATACAGTATAGGTAATAGTTCAGAAGATTTAGGAGGTGGAGGTGACCTCATGCAATGTAATGTCCCACTATACATGTCTTGCACAGACACAGTTTTTTCTTTCTTGCTGCTGCATTACACACATTCTAGTGATCTTCTCCCTTACAGGCTCCCTGTGTTTGACTGCAATCACCGATTTGGGTGTTAGGAACGAAAAACCTCAGAAGCTGCAAGAATAACATTGGGCAACAAACACTCCTTTGAGCCCAGTGAACACAGCTGTGACAGATTAAAAAGAGAAGTAGTCCACATGCTGAATTTAACCGTATCACAAGTGTTAATTACAGGAGTATTTCAAAAAGCAGTGCCCAGTTTTTGAAACTTTTTCCACTGTTAGTGATTTTTTCCTTCATCTGTAAACCAATCTGTGACAGGATATGCGCACCATCCACCTTCTTTACTCCATGTCTTGTCAGACATTTTATAGAAACTTTAAATGGCCCCTATTGAGCCTCACACATGTTCCAACACACACAGCCCCAGAAAAACCTCCTCTGTTACACTGTTGACACAACACCAAAAAGATGCCAGTATAAGTCCTAAAATTGTAACCACACTGTAAGTGAGCCACAGTACCAAACAAAACACCTTCGACTCAACCAAATTCTTCATGATTGACATTGACATTTAACTGGAACACTTTAGTACAAACCCAATTTATCATTTATCATGAGAATCACTATTAATTTGCTGGATTTACACAGAACTGTAATTATCTGGAAGTGTGCTGATAACTGGCATATATTATTATTTTACGCCATCTGCATGGTAACAGAAATATTGTACAATCCTCCATATTCATTTTTTTGCTCCAAACACTGTGTGTTATAAGATGATGAGCTCAAGCCCCGATTAAATCTGAAAATGGATCCTATCTGCCCTCACTATTACACACACCTACATTCACTCAGCATGAGAGGTACATACAGGCATATTATTCATACTGTTGGCTTGTGACTAGGTTATACTGATAGCTTGCTACTGTTATACTATCGATTTATATGGAAACAGTTGAACCTCTACAACTTGTTTTTACTTGTCAAGAAAAAAAGGAAGTGGGATCAGAGTCACCATGGAGACTAAAACAATCTATTGGTGTTTTGTTGTATGAATCACATGTCATGATCATAACAGGAAAATTGCAAAAGCTCGACTGTTTTGGAACCCCAACAAGAAAGTTAAATGCTGACTGTTAAGTAATAGATTCACTTCCAAGTAGCATTATTAAAACAATTCAATAAAATAACATTATAGGCCTTCTTTGTAGCCTAGTTTACATTAGGCATGTTCAACTTTGAAGCTTTACAAGGGAGCACTCTGAAATGTTAAAGCACTATCTCACTGAAATGTGTCATTTACATGCTGCCGCAAAGAGCAAGAAGGCAGGCACTGCAATGAAGTTTTAAAATACTTCTTCAACTGACATGGTTTTCAAGAAATAATTAAATTATCTAGCGAAAGACAACTCCATTTTACTTGCCAAAGAAAAAACCGCACTCACCTTGACAGAGTAACAGATGTGAATTCCAGGTGATGAGGACAGAGATGTTGGAAACAGTCGGTTTATCTGAACCCAAATGAGAGAAAGTAGCCAATGAAGAGATCCTCAAATGCCAGCGTCAACCAGACAGCCTGCCGTCTCCAGTCTGACATGCACAGACATGCATCGTCCTGCCCCGCTCTGAGAAGCATCAATTTCTACACCGCTATATGGGGGAGGGCACCACAGTGCGTGCATGACTCAAACCACCTCCAATAGAAATAAGGGCAGAGCTCCGCGTCCCCTTAAAGGGGCGGGCGTTGTGTCATTGACAGCATCTCTTTCCGTGACGTATTGAAGAGGACCACAAAAGCAAGGACACACGGTCAAACTCATCACTTTCCAAGTGAGTCACTTAATTCTTTTCTTCTAAATTATTGTAATTAATTGCAGATGTATAAAATAAGACGGGAAATTGCTCTTTTTTATTTTTACTAATCGAATGAGATAATCAACATGATGTCAAAGTGTCCAAAACGACAAGATGTCAGAATAATAAATAACAGAATTTAAAGGCCGTAAATTGTGATATACTGCCATCTGCTGGACATGTTGTAGAGTTACAGATTTTCAGTGGTGCTCATGGCATAATGGCAAAAAATGTACTAAAAGATTTGAGAGAAAAACTATATGAGTGACTAAGAAGGTTTGCAAATGTATGTGACCTTGAATGCGATATAAGTGGAGGTTTTTCTCTTTATAGCTCAAAAAGCAGGTTTTTTTGCACAATAGTAAAAAAAACTGAGAAACAAACAAAAATTACAACAACAACAAAACCAACACCACCAACAACCTTATCTTTTTTTTTAAATAGCCTTACAATTTAGGATTGTCCAAATCAGGTAGACAAATTGTCTATTTGACTGTGAGAGCAATTATCATTTCCTTTTCTGAATGAATGAGAGGCTGTTATATCACACAAGTCTGCAGGCTTGCTGTTCAAGGACTCCCTGTAACAAAATACTTTTCATGGAGAGTCAGCCTGATTGCAACAGATTACGTGTGAACACTGGCGAGCTAGAAGGTTACTGCAGCACCTACAATACAAAGAGGTGGATTCTATAACACAGCCAACATTATGCTCTGCTGTGAACTCTGGTGACATTTGAGAAAAACATTTTTTCAAGTATTTTTCTCTGTTAAATTAGAAAGGTTACAGTAAAGCCCAAAGTATTCATATAGAAAGCATTATGCATTTACAGCCACTGAATATTCCTTCTGTAGGCTTTAGTTCACACAGGCTGAACTCATAGAAGTGAGCTTTGAAGGCTGCCTTTTCCCTCTTCCAATCAGCTGTGGCTTGTGAGAACCTTATATAAGACCAATGTTCTGCAGATTCACTGTTGACTATGAGCAAGTAACAATGTGGGAAATTGCTTGAGAAAAAAAATCATTAACTATTTTATTGTGAGCATATGAGAACTCTTACAGCCTTTTTAATTGTTACTCCGTTTTGTGCCAACCTTTTCGGTGTTGAAATGACATGACTGTTTTAGGTAATGTTGAAATTGAAACTTCTCAGAATGTATTGCTTTCAAATTTTTCAGAATTGGACTTTGAATGTATGTGGTTTTACCATTTGTTTATGGATTCTGATAGAACATTCAAATGCCCCTATTTATGAAACTATATTCAAGTTTCTCAAATTCTGATCTGAAAATTTAAATCAGCCAAATTTATGATTTATTCAGACTCAAATATAAGAGGTCTGATGGATTCCTCCAGGCTTAATTGCTTAATGCTGGATGTTAGAATTTGAATATATGGAATATATGGAATATATTGAATTATGGTGTCTTGACCCAATTCAATTTAAGTAACCTGATTTATTTGACAGTTTAAAGAAAATAAGCAAAATTTGACTAACTAAGCAATGTTTTAAATATCAGACACTTGATTTTTTTTACTTGAATCCATCAAACCTAAATCTAAAACCTATTTTTTTTGTTTCAACTTTTTAGATGACCTTCTATAAATTTCAAGTGAAATCCAAAGTATATAAATTTAGGGAGATGATTTTCAAAGTCAAATATTGCAATGCCATAAACTCTGTGGTCTTTAAATGTCAATATGTATTCAGTAGTGGTTAAATCTTAGGTATTATTATTATTATTATTATTATTATTATTATTATTATTACTAGGATGTGAGAATTTATGTCCATTAGGTTAGCCATGCAGGTAGTAACAGTTGATCCCATAGAAGTCATGTTTCTTCCCTGTGACTACATTGTCCCTCAGGTTCACAGCAGCATGTGTGATGGAGCTGTTAAAGTTGCGATGGGCCTTCGTCTTACTGAATGAATTTTGAAGGTCCAGGAGGCAGAGAGCTGCACCTTCTCTACCCACAGTCCCAACTCTGTCCACTGGGCGAATGTCCGCCATGACAGGAGGCCTCGGCAGGATGCTGGGGTTAGAAATACTGTGTGGCAGCTCTTTGCTCTTTGCCAGCTTCTCCTGCTCAGAAGCTGCCCTTAATGATAACTCAATGTGTGATTCAATACCTGCCAGATCCTTGGCCACAGATGACTGTCTAATGCTAGATACATTCCCTTCAGCTCGTGGTTCATCGTTTACATGCAGCTCAATCAGGTTTTTCTTCTTGTTGACCTCCATCTCTTCCTGGGAAAGTGGGCAGCTGTACAGGTCCAGGGTTCGCTCTGTACCTGCGATTGGGGCAGCGTTAGCCTCTTGCCTGCTGTGTAAGGCAGATTCTGGCCTTGGACTAACATCAAACTGGACTTTGCAGTTATCTCTCCCCTCTGTCCTTATATGCAGAGTGTTTGCTCTCACTTTGTTGTTTGTGTAGGACCTCCTGGTACGGCTCAGTGCTCCCTGCTTCTGTGGAGCCAGAGCTGTAGTATGATTGACTATGACCATTTTGGTTTGTGTCTGGTGTCTCATTATACTTAGCTGTGATCTCCCGTGGCCTGTGTTGGTTTATAGCAGCTGAAGCAGTGCCTTGGTTTGGAGCTGGAGATAGATTTAGGAGTTCAGCAACAGCGGGACTGCAGGTGCTCCTCTGTCTTCTTCTACATTCTCCTCTGGGTTTAGAGGGAACAAACATCGGAAAGGACCTTTCTCTCTGCAGGGAGAGGAATTCAATAGGATTAGTGTTGTACACTGTCAATTTTGATATTAAAAGGTGCATGTTCTCAAGGATTCTACCAGTGGTGCAGTGTGTGAATTCATCCCAGTTATGTCACAGATTTTGTCTTTGAAGTCATCTATCTTAAGAGGATTTGCTGGCCCCGATCCTTAGAAAAATCAAAAATCAATATTACTGTATTTGATTTAAATCATGTTAAAATCATGCATATCAAATTACTAGATTATTACTTCACAGAGAGGCTTTCATCTTTTCTAATAGCAAAAATGTTATTTTTCAGCTTCTTGCTCAGGGACTAAACAGAAATTAATGGAATGGCGGTCAGAAAAGAAGGAGCGTTTGTCACAGTCTATAAAGGTGTGCTTTGCCACATGCGGAGAACAGAATAGTTCTGTAAATGAAATAGAAGATTCAAGCCCACTCTCTACCCCAAATAACGTTTGTACAGTCCCTAATATATTAACATACATTTAGGCTTCTTTACCTGTGTGGTGCATTTGGTACGATGTGAGCCAGTGTGTCCTCTCCAAATTTTTCAGCATGTTGCTTGTCCGCTCAGATATCGACAAATCCCAGTCACGAAGTTTAGGGTTGGGCAGCACTGTCTTTGGAGGAGTTGGGTAGAAAACCTGGTTCTCTCCCTTCAATGGCTTTGCATGCTGGCAGGAAGATGTTAGAGCATTGAGAAAATGATCAGAACAACATTATGATTTGATGATTTGGAAAACCTTAATGATAATGTGAAGCCATATATTTTATTACTCACATCGCAGAAGCCACGTTCTCCGGTCCACATACCAGCTTTCTTCTTGGTGTTCATGGTTGTCTCCAAGACCTCGTGTCTGTATGGACTACCTGCACATGGAAATAAATACATCTTAAACCTCTCTAAGAACATATATTTTATCATTCCCCTTTAACCACAGTGCCCTCTCACCTATAGCTTTGCTCAGCAGAGTGATGTCCGGTGCACTATTTGGGATGAGGGTGTTGAGGAAAGGTTGGGTGGCAGCTCTGACTCCTGTTTTAGGGTCATCTGGAGAGCGGAACGATGGGAACATTGCAAACTTGGAAATGTGGGACGAATAGGGATGTTCTTTTGGAGTTGCTATCTTTATCATTTTCTCCCTGTTAGAAGCACCAGGAAATTAAATGATTTAAAGACAAACCTAAGAAACCTAGAATGAAAGTTTTTAACTTAGCAAAAAATACAATCAGAATCAGAAAGTACTCACGCCATATTTACATCAGTGGGTTTTGGTATGCTGAGAAAAGAAATGAAATTAATGTTTTAATTCTTGTTAATAACAACAATACCAATAGTTATGATTAATCATGGCTACTCACAGCTGGTCATTGAGACGAACTTTACTTTTCTTTCTGCCAGTATTATATCGTTCTTGACCGGTGATATGCCTGTAAAGGAGAAACAATCTATTGGCGCTGCAGTTGATGTATTCCATTTTAAATGTCATCATGTTTTTACACTCACTCAGATATGATGGCTTCTCCAGTACCAAAGTGATAATGGCCATGTAAATCCGGA
Source organism: Etheostoma perlongum (assembly GCA_026937815.1). Taxonomy (NCBI): domain Eukaryota; kingdom Metazoa; phylum Chordata; class Actinopteri; order Perciformes; family Percidae; genus Etheostoma; species Etheostoma perlongum. The sequence continues at coordinate 16,086,683 of CM049376.1, forward strand.
GGGATGCCAGGTTTAAGGGAGGACCTGGGCTCCATCTGGCTGCTGGAGCTCTGACTCAGAATAAAGGAGGGTGAAGAAGGCAGGCTGAAACACTAGGACAAGTAAATGAGGGCAAGAATATAGAGAATTAAGCCACATCTGGGGTGAAACCTTTTCTTTTATCATGAAAGTTATACCCACTTGTCTGGTGATAATAACAATACCAATCTGGAGGAGAACAGATGTTTCTACCAGTTTCTTCCTAAATTTAACACAACTAGCTTGGCTCATAAATGAATGGTATGTTTACACACATTTTATCATAAGTGAATGCATACAAATGCACACATGTATGTTTATTTCAATTAAATAAAAACAGTTTTAACTATGTCACAAGATTTAATCAACAACAATTAATCAAAAAGAATCCCTAAAACCCACGGTCATGTTTACTTACCTGGGCAGTGGTTTAGAGATGGGATCGATTTTTTCAGTCTTTGGAAAATGGCAGAAATGTCTTCTTAGTCCAAATGGATAATAGTAGAAACATTCAAGCCTTCTTTGGCAGAAATGGACTCCCTCGTCTTCACCTGTGACCAGTGAGGTAGTTTTGGATTCCTGGCTCAGCCAGAGTGATGGTGTTACATTAAAGAACAATAGAATCGGAGTGAGTGACACCCAATCCAGTCCGTAGAACACAGCGTTTAAACAGGGGTGTGGTTTAATTAGCTTTTGAAAGACAAAAGACTGAAACAACATCACACATTTTGCTTGATAAGATCAGAAGAACCATCAACTGTAACCTTTGGAAAGTAATTGTTTGTCCATGTCACACTGTCAGGCTCACAGTTGTAATAACTGGGGGGGTCAAAATGTACTGACATTTCATAATATGTCATTATTTTCATATCAAGTGGGCAATCACTGCTCCGGTTGCCCATCATTCAGTCATCAAGTGTGGATCTGATAATATTACACATTTACAGTTTGGTGAACTCATACAACTAAGCATGGGGTGGAATGAAAATCAAGCTGTGTCCAGCTGGCACACACTGACACCAGATACAAGCTGTGTGTGTGTGTGTGTGTGTTTGTATGGTGTTTTGTTACAGGCGTTGTCTTTCGTTGTGTCCATTCCTCGGCAACATATAAAGTTGCCTTAGACAAAGCCACAAGTCTAGAAGACAATTTTAGTCTGGGTCTGAGGATCATCCTGTTCTAATGACGATTTAGACGTAACATGCTCATTTTGTAGAACATCTTCTTTCAGGATTTAGTGGACGGCTATGCGCTGTCCATGGTGCTATTAATGACTGATTGAGCATGAATAGTGCTAATTTTCAAGACACATAAGACTCTGATGAAAGTAAAAAAAAATAACAAAAGTAATCACAATGCAAAGTGATTTATCCATTTTTGGAGTGTGTGTGTGGATCATTTCAATCTTTTCATATAAAAGGATTTGTATTAATCCTCAAAACTCCATTTAATGAGATTTTGTCCCAATTAAGGAATCTCATTGTGTCAATCCCTGGTGAGTGAAATAATACTAAAGCATAGTAATCCCTGATTTTATATGCATGCTTATATGAAAACAACATTGCAAACATTAAAGCCCTTGAAATCTTGGCTTCATTCAGTATTTCTCTCTCATGAAAATCCAAAGCCTTGGTAGAAAATAGAAAATAGTGTTGTAGGATCCCATTACTCAGTGATAAGTTGTAACATTTTCAGGCCCTCTAAAATGGGACAGCACATCTGATCTGCTCCCATGTAATCTGCATCTAAATATTTGTTTCCAATCCAGCACACAGGGAAGACTTACACTACGATCAATGCAGCTGCCTCTCTTTGGACAGGCCATAGACTGCTTTCCAAGCTGCAAGGTTTGACTTGTTTGTTGGCCCTCACAAGACCCATATTCTGCAATCTGCTTTTTAATTGGGATTCCCAAGAGACCCTGTCCAAAGTCTCAGCAAAACACCCAAGACCTATCAAGCAGCCTAAGCCAAGTCCAGTAACCAATTATCCTGCTCTGCCCCAGCGGAGCAGACGCCTTCCAGATTACATTCCTTACTGCTGCTGCTACTGCAGTATTATAAATGTGCCACAGCCTGCAGTGATTACCCTATAATATTAACTTATTGTGCATATGCAGGTTAATGCTTAACCACTGAAGTTCAACTTAATCTGTAGTTGTTATAGTTACCGATAACCTTGCAAACACTCTGATAAATTAACTCACCTATTTCTAAATGAAAACATGTGACATTGGGTATTCTCTCCATTGATGTTGCAAATGACCAGTTTAACCCCCTCAGGTAAAAAAAAAAACTTGTTAGACATTCAAAAACAAGCATTGGGTCCTTACTCCCAAACCACTATCAAACCCCAGCCTTCATTTTTGGGAATTTGATTTAGGAATATTCTTTAAGTAAGCATGTACAATGTCTTCAAATCAGATGTTTGACACAGGGCCTGTGCAGCAATTCTTCATACGGAACAATGAAATACTGCAGTGTTTTTCTGTAAATACACTACAATGCATCGACTGTTGCACTGGTCCATGGTGACAAGGTCAGACTCTTTGTATGCCCAACCATCCACCCACATCCTACCTGAGGGTCAGGGGCTTCAGGCAAAAGAACATTTTTACAAACACAGAGGTTGTGTGTGAGTGTGTTCATGTTTTATTGTTTACATATTTTTCTGTGTTGACTTAAGTTGTCCCTTTCAAACAAACACATTACTCTTATTACACACTGTATATAAAAAATTGATCTTGCCTGCACTTTTTTAAATGTAAAGAAAACATCAAATTTGTACTTGATTGGAGCCCTGCACATTGTCTCTGGTGGTAAAGAATGAAGAAAGGGAGTGAACAACCTACCCTGCAGTTTGTTTTTCAGTTTCTAAGGAGAAAATGTATACGCTATGTTGTTCTACACCTCTGCATAGTATTCAACAGAAATCCCCAGAGACACAACTCAATCTCGACTTGACTGACAGCTGTAACGTCTCTCAGGCATCATCGATCCGGTCTCAAGTAAATTGAATCTGTTTGACCACGTTTGCTCCCAGTGTTTCAGGGAGGAATACGATGGGCTGTCTCATAAAGGGGAGTGAATTAATACATTTGAGGACATCACTTCTCTGAAAAGCTCGGCTGCAGCCGCATCACCCCGTCATCCTCTCCTTTAACTCTTGTTCTTTGCATTTGAGTGTCTCATTTGGTTCTCACAGCAGCTTTCACCATGACGACATTTGACTTCTCGGATATAGAGGCGTTTTTGGACTGCCACCCAGATCTCTTCGAGGAGTATCTCGTTCGAAAGGCAAAATGTGATCAAGTTAGCCGATGGTTGAAGGAGCATCAGCCGTCGAAACAAGTGTCCACAGCCGAGGAGAAGCGCGGCGCTGCCAGGGACCCGCTCTGGCCGACCAACTCAGACGGGCTCCGGCGCAGATCGTCCCACATGGAGCTGCGAAGGAACTTCGCCCGCTCCAAAGCCACCACCGCATACCGAACCTACGACGAGCATGTGAGCCTGAGCGAACACGAGTCCCAGTCCAGCATGAGGCGCCGTGCGCTCCTGCGTAAAGCCAGCTCCCTGCCTCCGACCACCGCGCACATCCTGAGCGCCCTGCTGGAGTCCAGGGTCAACGTGCCCCAGTACGCGTCCAGCGCCATAGACTACAAATACAGACTTAAAGAAACCAACGAAAGGGAGTTTTTCTTGGAGTTAGTAAAGGATATATCCAATGATTTGGACCTAACAAACCTCAGTTATAAGATCCTGATCAATGTATGTATCCTGGTGGATGCAGACAGGTGTTCGCTTTTCCTTGTGGAGGGACCCGCACACAAGAGGACACTGGTGTCCAAATTCTTTGATGTGCACTCTGGCACCACTGTCAGACCATCATCCAGCACCCTGTACTCCAATGAAGTGCAGGTGCCGTGGGGAAAGGGAATCATTGGATATGTGGCAGAGCATGGGGAAACTGTAAACATCCCAAACGCATATGAGGTAAAAATAAGCCTGGTCCACATGTGTTCGATAACTACACATTATTTGACTTAGACTAAAGTTAGGTTGAGGTATTTACAGTGTGTGAAGCTATTTATTAAAAATGTATGACTGGTGTGGGGCTCACTATTGGGAGTAAATTACATGAAGGGGCGAACCTTTTGGCCACATTCATACATAAAAAGTATTCACAAGTCAAAGCTGATTTTGAAGTTGAACTCTGTGAATTGAGTAAAGGAACGCTCAGTGTAGAAGGGTCACTCAACCATCAATAAATGGAGAAAAGGCATTCGGTAATTAAAAAAACTCTATCTATAAGATTCAAAGAAAAAGGCAGGAAAACAAACGTTTTAATTCTTTCCAGAGCCAGATCTCGTTCTATACCACAACAGTTGCACTTCACATCATTATAGCATGGCCCTGGGCTGCATGGGAGGCTAGGGCTACATGGTAATGCTGATTCCCATGAGGTCTATTACTGCAATAGTGTAGATATGTGTCCGAGGTATTACAGTTTTTCCTGCTTATAGTAAAAACAAGAAGCCTCCAGCTTTATTGTACGTGACACAAGTGCATAAACCTCAAATACTTGAAGCAGTGTATTCATGCAGGACTACAACGTCAAACGTGCTGGCATTTAGGTATATGCGTGTATACGTGTATTAATGTGTTATTGTGCATGTTTTATATGTGTGTAACGTGTTTATGTGAACACTATTCCAGGACCACCGCTTCAGTGATGAGATAGACAAGTTAACCGGCTACAAGACTCAGTCCATCCTCTGTATGGCCATCTGTAACAGTGATGGAGAGGTCATAGGTGTTGTACAAGCAATCAACAAAAATCCCATGGGCACCCCCCTTTACCGAGGATGATGAGAAGGTGAGCTGCTGTTATGTCTCAGATCCATGTTGGGATTTTCACATTCACATCCACTTTATTGTTTTTTTTATGTAACATCTTCAGTATTATTGCAGTTGGTTTGATCATTAAGTGTATTTTAGAGATGGAGTTAAAATTGGATTCTTGTGGAATACACACACACACACACACACACACACACACACACACACACACACACACAGTAACACTTATTGCACAGAGGCTCTTGAGCCATGCAGCCGAAAACACTGAATCTTCTTAATGGCTATGGAGAGGGGCAAAGTGTTCCCTTGGAAGCAAACCACTAGAAGAATGAAGTGAGGAGGTCAACCTCAACCAAGTGTGGAGCATTACTGTGTCTGGCTGTGCAATCTATACGCACACTTTCAATAGATATACTTTCAATTGCTCTATGAATACTCCAATTGGAATTTGTATCCTAGAATTTAAATGTTTTAACAGTTACAGCCTATAAATACATTTTCATTCCCCCAGTTTGTTGATGAGCAAGCGTCAGTCAATACTAAAGCTACGTTTTTTAACTCTTCATATAGTCAGCAATACCAATTTGCATCTTGGCCAAACAGTTAACCTCACCTCCAAACCCACCAAACACTTTCTACCTGTTTCAAAATGCTGTATACTTGTTGGACCAAAACATTGGCAACAACTCTCACTCAGAAAGCATACATTGTCACTCTAAACACAATAATTAGTATTTCATTATAAAATAAGAATAATACTTATTCATTTGATTGACTTTACTAAAGTATATGTTACAAGAATTAAATTTGCTTCAATATTCTTTATTTGTTATATATTTGTGCATATAGCAATTTACTCCTGAAAAATAAAAAGTTGAACCAAAAACAAATTCCTGAAATTCCAGAAATGCATCTATACTGTAATTACAACACAAACCATCAACAATATGTAGGCTATAGTATAATCGCTCATACTGTACAGTACTGTAAGGGTTCTAGTCAGACCTGTCTCCTGCATTTGGCCTCAAGTTCTCATCAACATCTTATGTCTTCTCTTTCAGTTGGAGTCAGCTGTTTGGAATTATTACTTTGTTTATTGTAAATATTCTGATAACATTGTATATATATTTAAATATGGTTACTACAGAAATGCACAAAAAATGCCATCAATCTGTTCTGATCTGTTGGCATTTGAGCAATGTGCTGCTATTGCAAAGTTCTTGGCAGGTGGTGGTGCATGAATGAGAAAAGAGTTCATATAGTCCACAGAGACTTCTGTTTTGCTGACTGTGTGAAGAGTTTTGACAATGTGACTTCAGTTCTGAACAATATACTGTATGTTAGCAATCCAAAGAAACTGTAACATATTGTGTATCTCAAACATGCGCAAAGTACTGTCTTCCTGTTTAAGTGCTACACAGAAGGCAATAAAAAAGAAAAGGTGCTCATATCGACTCACTCTGTGTAGGCTAAATACATGGAAAAGACAGAGAGATGCTGGTGCAGTAAATCTCTGTAGTCACCAAACATTTTATGTTTATTCCCCTTTGCTAGAGTTTAGCTGCACTGAGATACAACAATTTGTCCACAAGGTGGCGGAATACAGTTGTGGAAAATCATCTATTCTAGTGACACTTGTTCTGTGGCCTCCACTTCAAAGAAATCTACTTTAAACAAAGTTTTGAGTTTGCAGTAATGTAAGCCTGTTTACCAGCTGCAACAGTGTGTGTGTGTGTGTGTGTGTGTGTGTGTGTGTGTGTGTGTGTGTGTGTGTGTGTGTGTGTGTGTGTCATTATTGCCAAATTGGGTCCTGGACTACCACAGAGGTGGTTTTGAGTACTTTGCCAGGTGTATGAATGTCTGTCTGTCGGTGGATAGATTTTGTCACGTGATAGCGTCACAACCGTGCATGATGCATGTGTGTAGTTGAGATCAAAATGAAGGCCAAGTTTGAAGATGGGGTTGGTCCTAGCAAGGGAATTGGAAATAGGGGGTAGGAAGACAGAAAGGGCCATTGCCCCGGCAAGATGGTCTTCAGTTTTGGTTTTTAATGATTTTGCTGTATGTAAATATAAAACAAAACTCTAAATAAAGCCAAAGTAAAGTAACTTTATCCTCTGCTTTTGAGAAAGACTCTGAAAATAGAAAAAAACATCTCAGCTTATCTCAACATTTAAGAGCCCTTGATGTCTCACTAAATGCCTTCTTTCTCCAAATCAATACTTCATTAATCTATTTGAGAGAAATTTGTGCAGAGACGCAGCTAACTCAATCATGATTTTCTACCCCCATCCCCACTCACTGTTTCTTTGTCTCTTACCTAGTTTATGCCCTTTTGTTTAGCATACAAATAGCTAACATTGTTATTGATTATGCATGTTTTTCAGAACTTTTTCTTTCTTCTTACTTTTACTCAGGTACTGCAGATGTATCTACCATTCTGTGGAATATCGATTTCCAATGCCAAGTTGTTTTCGGAGTCTCGCAAGGAGTATGAAAGGAGTAGGGTAAGAGAATATAAACCGTGCATTTACAAAAATATGTTTGTTGTTGTTTTATAGCCACTGGAGAATCAACAATAACATTAACATTTTTATACTTGATTAAAAAATGTAGATACAAACATATGTCAACACTATGCAATCAACATAAGTCATCAGGGTCCTTCCTCGTTGCCACAGGCTCTGCTGGAGGTGGTCAACGACCTGTTTGAGGAGCAGACCGACCTGGAGAAGATTGTTAGGAAGATCATGCAGCGAAGCGCTGACGCTGCTGCAGTGTGAACGCTGCTCTGTGCTTCTACTTGAAGACATTGACTCACCTGTGAGGCTCTTTATCACTTCTTACATTTTTCCAACCTCGCAGATTCATTGACTTTAACTTTACCATTAATAAATGTAGATTTTATTGTGCAAAACTCGACTATCTTTGTTTCTAAATGTTGTTCCTGCTGGTTGTGATAATGCATATTTCATAATTAGGTGGTGAAGTTCTCCAAGACATTTGAGCTCATGTCTCACCTGTGCAACATGGACCATGACATCAGGTGAAAGAGGCATTGTGAAAAAGACAGAATTATTAGCTTATTAATTCTGGGGGGGAGGGGGGGGGTAATACACATAGGGATATGCCAAAATAGCAACACACACCATAAATGGATGTGATGCGCATACATACAAATCCATAGTAAGATAGTGGTTAGCAGGAAGAAAAATAAACTCAGTCAATATTTATTGGTGTTGTGTTGCACGTGTAAGTGCCAAGACCTGACTATTGTTTCCTGTCTGTGTTATTGGCCACATCAGCATGGAGAAACTATCGTGTTCCGATTGGCTAATCAATAACAGCATTGCTGAGCTGGTGGCTTCCACAGGACTGCCTGTTAACATCAGTGATGTGTGTCAGGACCCACGCTTTGATGCTGAGGTGTGGACACAATTGTCTCCCGCTTAGACCTATTAGAGCTCACACATTTGTATGGACACACACCACAAACACCAGCAAATACAAATGTATGTGTTCTGTTTTAATTCATTTCATAGTCAAAGAAAGAATGTCACTGTCTTCCACAGGCGGACCAGGCCTCTGGGTTCCACATCAGATCAGTTTTATGTGTCCCTATCTGGAATCGAACTCACCAGATAATTGGTAAATTGACAATAAATCATTAGTTTGTCCTCACTCGGATACCAGTTTTCATGTTACAGGAAACTCAACAATGTGTGTGTGTTGTGTCTGTGTGTGTCTGTGTGTTTGTGTATGCTTTATGCAGGGGTTGCACAAATTCTGAACCGACTAGACAGGAAGACGTTCAATGATGCAGATCAGAGATTGTTTGAGGTTTGTTTTTTAATTACAGCCGGTACATCTAAACTTTGTTTTAAGTGTTCTTTGTTGCATTGGATACACTTTATGCCACATTTTTAAAGTTCCTTTTATGTGTTTTTTTCTCTGTCTTTTTCTTTGTGTACAGGCATTTGTGATTTTCTGTGGACTGGGAATCAACAACACTATGATGTACAATCAAGTTAAGAAGACATGGGCCAAGCAGTCTGTAGCACTGGATGTGAGCACTACAACATATTGAATGTACAGTATAAGAAAATAATAATTGAGGAAAGTGGCTCTCCACATTCATTAACTATTGCCCGGTATCTAACCTGAGCAGCTACATTATCCTCGAAAAACATGGTTCTGCTTCTCTACCATAAATATACAGAGAAGACTACCATACCATAAAGAGAAGAAGGAAATATGTACATGAAATTACAATTCTTGGAACATATTATCTGCTTCAGCTGTGTCTTTTTTAAGAGTTTGTTTTATTCTGTTATCTATGTCTCACTGTTTTGCATGATTTTTGTTTTTTTTCAGATGTTGTCCTACCACGCTACCTGTTCCAAGGTAGAAGTTGACAGACTCAAGGTAATCTCAGAGAAAACAACATTTATATATGCACATTACCACTATACTAACTCTCTGAAATGTACAAAATCTGTTGAATATAATTTGTAAACACCTTTTGGTGCTTAGCATACTCCCTTTCTGGCATTGTGTGATTGACAGCTGTGTTCTCTGCCCCCCTAAGGCAGCTAAGATCCCCCTGAGCAACGAGTTAGGCATTGATGAGTTTCACTTCAACGACTTCTCTTTGGACAATGACGCCATGATCACCGCGTCACTCCGGATGTTTCTGGATCTTGGTGTTGTCCAAAAGTTTAAAATTGACTATGAGGTGAGGCCCTGGAATATGTCCTGTGATATGGCAGTGTTTTTGTATGTATATTTACCTAAATGCCTGTCTTCTTGTAGGTTTTGTGCCGCTGGCTTTTGACTGTGAGGAAGAACTATCGAACTGTGGCGTATCACAACTGGAGACATGCCTTCAATGTGTCGCAGTGCATGTTTGTTATGATCACAGTACGTTTCAAGATTTCCAACTTTTCTCATGCCAGAGTCTTGTGTCAGATGTTGCCCCCCTGCAATCTCTCTCTGGGTTTGATTTCACTCCCTACTGTCAAACTTTCTGATACACTATAAAGGCAAATTTCCACCAAAAAAAACATCCAAACTTAGACCCTTGATGAGGATAACAAGTTGTTGAGGTTATTGTTAAGTCTTGGTGGACTTATCAATAATCAGTTGCTAAAGAAAACATCATTAGGAGGCAACATCCCAGGAGAAACATTAAGAAAATATTCAAAAGAAGAATATTTGGGTTAAGCCTCAAAGAGAATGATCAACTTGAATGTTAAGGTAAGCTGAAAGCTTGCACACATCAATAAACAAATTATCAAATTTAGCTCTGATGAAGGATTTCCCATCCCATCACATTCACCAAATGGCAATAGCTAACAGAGTATACAGTATAAATACAACTAAACAGAATAGGCAGATAAGGATTGGATTTGTAAGAATATGCCTTATAATATATCTGCTTTATAACAGACAGCCAAATTCCAGGATGTCCTGTCAGAGGCTGAGATACTGGCACTAATGGTCGGCTGCCTGTGTCATGACTTGGACCACCGAGGCACCAACAACGCATTTCAAGCTAAGTAAGTGACGCAGGCCTGAAGTATAGTGACGAACAAGTGTCTTATAGGTGTCTAAAAGTCTCACTGTCTGTTTTTTGTCCCGCAGGACTGGCTCTGCTCTGGCTTTGCTCTATGGGACGTCAGCCACCCTGGAGCATCATCACTTTAACCATGCAGTCATGATCCTACAAAGTGAGGTCAGACTAGTATTTCTCATATGATGATACAGGTTTACTAGTTTAGCTGAGTTTCCTTAGTTTGCTTTCCTTTACCAAGGATTTGCACACTTTGCAAACTTGAAGTGATGTAACATGTTGTGAACACTTACTCCTTAATGAAATTTGAATTCTAATTTGGATTAGCCAATAAATTGGATAATTTTTAATGTAAGAGAAGCATCAAGTACAATGTTGCATGTTACAAATAGTTTCAATATCACATGGTCTCATGGTGTTTTTTTTAATGTTTATTTTCTAGTCTGTACAGTAAGGGCTCAATGCCACATACCACAGCTTTAAGTGTTGACAGCCAACTTGGAAAGAAAACACATACAAAACAACAAAAACACAAATGCACACAATAAAGAACACCAAAAAAAACTTTAAAAAAAGGACCTGATTATCCATAACTTTGGAGACAGTTTTAACATTCAATTTGTCTTTGGGCTACCAGAAAGCCACTAGTGTGCAGTTTGAGCTTTGGGCTGGTGCTGGCAGTGACATTATGAGACTGCTTTGATCAGTTTGATCATCAGGAACTGTGTTCTCTATTGATTTATTTTAACAGAGGGCAGAGAAAGTCTGTACACATTGCTAATTAACATTGATAATGGGAGCCACATTTGACAGTGAGCGATGACTTTACCAATGCATTGGCTGTAAGGAGACATTAGCCACTATATAATAGCTACTCTTATTCATCCTTGCCTGCTTTTGTGTGTCCCTACTGCATGCTATTGTATTTGTTTTTCTCACAGGGTCACAATATCTTTGCAAACCTCTGCTCTAAAGAGTATAGCAACATGATGCAACTATTGAAGCAGGCTATTCTCTCCACAGACCTTACTTTGCACTTTGAGTAAGTGGTCATTTTAATGGATTCAGAGCTGAAATACATCATGATTATATAATAAAACTGAAATAGGTTGGATATTGTGGTTGGTGAAAACTGTGTGTGTGTTTTTTGTCTTTTAACATGTTCTGTATCCTTGACTGTCTCATTGCATTGTAAGGCGCAGAACCAAGTTCTTTGAGTGTGTTCTGTCTGGAGAATTCAGCTGGACAGATGAAGGACACAGAGAAGTTCTCAGGTTTCTACCTTTGTACTGAATAAAACTTTTCTGTGCCAATATTACTTTAACTGTAAAGAGTAAAACAAGCAGCTATAAATGAGCTTTGATGTCATCAACAGGTCCATGCTGATGACAGGATGCGATCTGGGTGCGGTCACTCGCCCTTGGAAGATATCCAAACAGGTTTGATGTTTCTCAAATCTGTGCTTTTATGTTTGAGGGCTTGGAAATGTAAAATTATAGATGGAATTTGGTTAAACAAAGGACTTGTTTACATGTTCTCTTTGAAAAATACAGGAAAATTGTTTTCCTATATTCCAAGTTTTAACAGCAAAATGTTACTTCATGTTTGAGAAAAATAAAGGAATAATGATTTATGGCCTTCATGTCCCAAGGTTGCAGAGCTAGTGACGAGTGAATTCTTTGAACAAGGTGACAGAGAGAGATCTGAGCTTAAGTTGACCCCAGCGGTAAGTAAGCAAGCTTTCAAAGTCTCTCACTGGGATTTTTTTCACACAATTTTTTTATCTCATACAGAGTTGCCAGCATACACATACAGATGTTCTTAAGTTATGAAAAATGTTTTGGATGACAGAAGATTATCACCCTTTCTGTAGGCCATATTTGACCGCAATCGTAAAGATGAACTACCTGCCTTACAGTTGGAGTGGATAGATGGCATATGTAAACCCCTTTACCAGGTAGGTAGCCCTTGATGTCTGAAGTTAAACTTTAACTGTGGGTCTCATTTTAAAAATCACAAAAATAAAAGCATAATTTGGGAGTTTTGAATATCAACTGTACTCTCATGTGTCACTCCCAGGCAATGCTGAAGCTCAACAGGAAGTTGCAGCCGATGGTCGATGGGATAGATGCCAATCGAAATAAATGGCAGAAGCTCTGCTCATCCTATCAGGAGACACGCAGATTCTCAGTGTCCAATCAGAGTGGTGAATCAGATCAGAGTACTGAGTCCCATGAAGACGCAGAAGAAAATCAACAAGCCAGAGACTCTGAAGCCAGTTGAAAATACCACTTCTGAGTCAAAGTGTAGTCAGGATCCGAGGTGCAGTGTTAACAAAGTGATGATTAAGCAGCATCAGCTGGCAACATGACATCTGCAGAAAAAAATGTATACGTTTATCCATTAAGTGGCTCACATTGGACGCTTCCCATGCCCTGTGATTTTCTAAACACATGCATTTCCACAAAAAGGATTTAGTTTTTAAACCTCCAAAGTGTCACTGTGTTAAACTCAGGAGCACGAATAATACCAGTCTAACTAAATTTCAAAGGTAACAAACAAGAATCACTGTGATTTCTCTCACATAAAAACGCCAATTGCCATTATGAATGTAGACCGGAGCATGATCTTGTTCCTGAATGTTTCTTACTGTCTTACCTCAGTTGCAAATCTTTGACTGCATGGCATTATTTTTTTATATTTGTTGGTTTACCAAGCCTTCGGCCATCAACTTCTGTGAATTGCATGTGTGTATCATGAAAACCTTGTATCTCTATGTAAGGAATTAGGCAGAAAAGTGTGAAAGACCAAATGTTAGATTGATTTTGTAGGGAAGGTTACTGATTTAAATCCTAAGTCCTCAGGCCAACCCACCCTTGCCAACATAGTTCAGAGAATACTGCAGACAAGACTTGCGGGACTGTCTGCTACTTCAGCACCACAGACAGCGTCATGGACCTATCAATACACAGCACGGTTAGGCTACTGATATTTCAGAGCCTTTGTCGGGCCATAGATTCTAACATGCACAAACCTCATTCAGATAAAGGATCAATGAGACTAACATATTCAACTAAACAACCCCTCTATCCCTGCACTTTCTACTACTAGGGGCTTTTGGTCATTTTTCTAAGTAGGGGGATCTCATCCCCATTCAAATTGCCTGATGCCTGTATGTCTATAATGCCTGATCTACATTATGTTTACAAGGGCCCACATGTAACTGTAACTGATAGGCGAATAAGTACAATGTGTTACAGTAAACCCTCAGTATGCTAGTGATGACTCCACATCTGCATTAAGCATTAACTGAGCCAAGTTTGGCTAGTTTTATTATTCTACAGTATATATATAAGCTGCAAACAACAGCATGAAAACCATATATGAGTCACTCACTCTGGATAAGAAGGAAAGATTTCTCCAAAAACTGAACAATGCCTTTAGAAGACTTCAGTATTGTACATTACTTATAAAGTAAAAGTTTTAAGGTTCTTATAAAGTAGAATATGTATGTGTCCACTCGTTTCTATTGTTTGAGATTCATCACCGTGTTTTGTAGTTCTTTGCAGCATGCTGATTATGTTGAAACTGCATGTATCATGTTTGATGTTAAAACTGGACATTATCTTGATGCCTCTGACTGCCCTATGAGATTTGCTTTGCATGAAAATACTGTAAAGGAAATACTAAGTGTTGATATGTCAGCATATTTTTGCTGCACTAATTGTTGTTGAGAACAGATAAAGATTTCTATTTTCGATCCCAAACTCTACCAAAATAATACATTCATTATGTATTTCATACATCGATATTTATGCAAGATATAGAATTGGTATATTATCCTGGTATTTATGAACTGTTGACTAAAACAGAATTATTAGAGAAGACAAGAAGTGAAGAAAGTGCTACATTTATGATAAAGGAGGAAATCAACCTTCAGCTGGTTTTGTGAATAAATAAATACATTTGTTGTAATTTGTGATTTATACATTATGGCTATTGTTCACAATTACTGGAATTGTAAACAGTTAATTATAGGAACATTTACTGACAAAACTGTGACACTCATACTCCTATATAAGGGAGGCAATAACAACAGATGTATGATTGTGAACTAGACTAGAATACAAAATGATGTGAAAACACTGTACCAGTCACAAAGTGATTGACAAAACAAACACAATATGAATATGAATGTAACACATTTAGGCTACAAAATACAAAGTGCATTAACATGTTGAGGGCCAAGGCCAAGGGTGCATTCAGCCAGTGCTGCCTACCCGAAACAGCAAAAAGTGCAGGGATAGAGGGGTTGTTAAAAAAACTAAAACATTATGTTGCTGTGACAATGTTGCAGAGACAACCATGCAGGTCTGTGACAGACTGCTCACATATAATTTATCAGATGTCAACATCTGCTCACTGTATAGTGATGTGGCTGTTTGCCAATACTGATTATTACTAGTTAAAGTTTTAAAACATTTTGTATTGTTCGTGTCATACTTGAGTGTCAATGTATATGGATATTGACAACTGAAATACAGTATTTGCATTTCTGATGCTCTGCAGTCCTGTGATTACACCATGTATTTGGAATGTTGCTTGAGAACAGAGTGCAATATCAATTAAAATGTTAACAAGAACTATTATAATCATCTTATCGCGAAGCTGAAAGAACAAAGCTCATCTGTGAATAAAAAAAAATCACCAGTAAGAAAAGCACGTGTGTCCTGAAAAAGGTGATGCTTAAGGTTAACTCATCCACAAAGCAAACGAAACACATGCCACTGCCTCACAGAGAGCACATTGCAGAGAGATTCTTTACAAATTCATACAGTCTCTTTTAAATCCAGTTATTCATCTGTGGAGAGTGTTTGATGTTGATTTTTAATAAGACAGTGAGGTGAAGCAACAGTAGCAGAAGGGAGAATTGTGTAAATCTCAGTGCAGCTCCAATGCGCATGCAGCCACCAGCTACCAAACCATAGCCAACGCTGGGCCTTAATCCATAATTTAACATGGATTGAGTTTATTCTCCTCAGGGTCGATGTTCAGGGGAGAGCTGGATGGAGAGAGAAGGGAGAGGGCCAAATTCTTTGATCTCTGTCCATCTCTCTCCATTTTTTTCTACTGTTTTATCTCCCTCACACACAGACACAATGTCTTTCATTCCTATTCGGTCTGACATTCTGTACTGTACAGTATGTACTGTACACACACTGACAAACAGATGCAAAGCTCTCAATGACTGGGTGATAAACAAACACTATGGAGACAGAGACTTGAGTAATGTTAAATAATCTCTAAGATATTCATTCACCTTGTATCCTGGAACATTTCTTACAGTATGAGATCTAGGCTGAGAATAGAAACCAAACAAGACTCTGAGAATGAGTTACAGTGAAGGATATTAAACACGTTGTGTTTAAACATAATCACTATAATGAGATCGCTCTTTACTGCCGCTTTGTAAATCTAGAGGAAATCTTCTATATCCATTTTTATAAACTAGACTGTGGCAAGCAAAACCTTGCTAACAGTGAAACTCTATAAGGAGCCTTTTTATTTTTTAAAGATAGCACTGACAGGCATCCCTACGATGACAATAAGGAAATAATCACCAGCACATCGTGAAGGTTAGAACACATTAAATCATTGTATAAAACTATTTTACTATTGTACACTACTGAGTGACCTATCCTTGTTTACTAGTAATAAAAGTAAGCGGATCATTCACTAACGTTTGACATGCATCCCCACATTCACTGTACACATCAGCTTGTGTTAATTGTGCAAACAAATGTAAAAGGAGG
The DNA here is from genome assembly GCA_026937815.1 of Etheostoma perlongum. Classification (NCBI taxonomy): domain Eukaryota; kingdom Metazoa; phylum Chordata; class Actinopteri; order Perciformes; family Percidae; genus Etheostoma; species Etheostoma perlongum. The sequence continues at coordinate 16,102,945 of CM049376.1, forward strand.
CATATTAGCAAAATTGAGTTTCAGAGTTTATTCTTGACCTTGGAAACTGCAGCTGACAAACCAATATTTGGTGGCTACATTTGATCATCATATTAGTAAAATAGTTCTTGTTGTGAGTAAATTAAAATGAGAAGATTGTTTGTCCATACTTTCAACAGTGAACAACTTCTGTCTGCCTTTTATTTTGTTCATGGCAGACGCAACAGTTTTTTTCCTCTAAATATGATTGGTTGAACAGATGATTTCTTATTGACCAAGTGGATTTACCATAGATTTTATGCAGTAGAACATGTACATTATGACTAGGGTGTGTAGGTTTTACCATTATAAACAAACCAGAAGCAGCAAGGGGTTTTAATTATAGCTCCAGTGACAGAGGAATTAACCACTGTACAATCACTGGGTTACAGATGTTTTTTTTTTGGCAGTTTCTTTTTTTTGCAAGAGTTAAAACATAGAAAAAGAGGGAAGGCCAGGCTGTCATTTTGAAGTATAGTGAGTTCTAACCTCATGATTTCCTGTGGACATCAATAGAGCAGTTCTTCATCCCTGAGTGCGGAGAGACAGTCACAGCTACCAAACAAGCCTTTGAACATTTACAGAACATAATTTTATTCTCTCTCTGAGATAAATTGTCCAGATTAGATGCTTATGGTTGATTATCTTGTCAGATAAATCAAGATGTGCTGCACTGCTTAACCTTTGAACCAACCACTCTCAGTCAACACCTGCCTTCATAAGGCTTACAAGAGATGCCTAAAACATTTGTCACGGTTTGGCTTTCTGTTTCCCTCTCTGTGTTTTTTTGTTTGTTTTGCCTTTCCTCTGCTGACTGTGTGTGTTGCTCCTGGCTCTTTCTCCCTCCTCGTCAAGACACCAATGGCTGCCTACACATATGAAGCAAATCCAGTAATCACCGCTACTGCTTTAACCCTGGCTTTCCAACCAGTCTCTGCCAGGTCGTCCGTTCACCCACTGTGGTTAACATTCGCTACGGCCAGCGCTAGTGTTTTTGCATTGAGTATTTTCCACTAATATCTCTGATTAAGTTATTTGTTTTTGTTTTACTTTGTCTGTTTCTTTCTGTTCCTTCTTCAGATCCCTGCCTCAGCCCTGGAAGCCCAGTCAGCCTGCCCGAGCCCATCATTGTTTTTTGGACCTGCCTGCCCTCAGTTCCAGAGGATTTCTTTGCACCATTTTTTTTGTTGTATTAAATAAACGTCTGTTCCTGTTTTCCAACCTTCTTCCCGTGTCTGCCCTTGAATCCACTACCAGCCTAACAGCGTTACATATTTACTTTGATGGTTTCCTACATTATTTTGTATAGTGCTCTAGGATATTTTGTATGTTTTATACCTATTGAGGAAATAGTATCAAACGGATTTACACAGAGCCTCTTTCACACTGTAACCCTGAATTTATCTACCTAGAAGGGCTGTTTGTGAGAAGCAAATGTCCTAATCAGTTAAACCGGACAGCTCCTGAGTACAAAGTCAGCGTAATGTCCGACTGAGCCTGTGTGTGAATAGAGAAGATCATTGTCCGGAGGATTCACAGTAAGCGAGTCGGCGTGTTGAAGACGTTTCTATTTTAAGGCTGGCTGTAAGAGGGGGATTTTCACAGAGACGCCAACAAAATGTCTAACTGGAGAGACGACGAGATTTGGGAACTTCTGTTGGTAAGAGCCAACGCCGCAACTGTCAGACTAATAATTCAAGGAACGGCCAGAGACTTGCGCTGAGTTACAAATTGCACACATTTTTCTTTTTACTTTAAGTAGGCCTAGCCTACTGCAGTTGCTAACAAGTATGCACTTTTGCATGCAGTGTGCATACAATTGGGACATAGCCTACTTATTTATAAGATCAAATAATGTCAGAATCATTGTTTTGGTTTTTCAACATGTGCTTTATTGATCAGATTTTTCTCAAAGTCATGTCCAACAAACATAAAGCAATCATGTAATGACTAGAAACACAATAAATTAATTTAATACCATATTGCTAATGAAACGTGACCTATTTGATTTTTTGTGGAGATTAGTGCATGTTTGCTCTTTGCCATTTACTGCACTGACTTGCATGGCTGTCTGTCATAATCAAAGCTTCCACAGTGTTATGACATGGAGATGAATAATTGATTCATGCAGGCGGCTCACTGGTTATATAATAGTAGACCCAGTGAAGCATCAGACAGGGCTCGAGTCTGACACTGTGCTGCAAGTGAAGAAAGAAATGTTACAACAGCTTGTTGATATTTGCTTTGTGTGTATTCAAATGAACATAATTAATCAGACTGATGTAATTACAATGCACACTTTATAAATGTAGAGATGTTAAAGACAAACACTATAACTGTTTTTTATGTTTAGTAGTACAGCAACAATATCACATCAGACCATCACACTCCTCAAAGGATGCAGATTCAGGGTTGGAAGTGTTTTTAAGCAAACAATTACAAGATTCTTGAGCAGTCTCTCACATGAAGCTTTTACTCATACATCTGACTGGAACTGAAATAATAAACAAAATGTATTATGCATGTTTATGCCTGTGTTGTTTTTAATTCACATTTATAGATTGGATGAATTGGGGATTTTATTTTTAAATGTGAGGATTTGCTGCTTTCATTGAGTTATATCATTGTATCTTCGGCTCTAGTAGACAGTAATGGTTGTTCAAAATTCACTATTTTATGATGTTTAATAGACCAATCAATGAATTGATTCATCAAGAAACTAATCATCAGAATAATGGACAATGATGTTTTAAATATATATATATATATATATTTATTGAAGGAATCATTTAAACAGGGGTTGTACAGGATGAAGACACAAGAGGGTTTTCTGAAAGTTTAAGCAACAACACAGCAAAAGTCAACAAAGCCTAAGCTCCCCCAACACCCCCTAGCAGAAGATAAAAGAAAAACAAAAACAAACATTTAGAATATAATAAAAATAAATAGATAAAGGAAGAATAAGTAAAAACGCCAGCAGAGAGGAAAGATAAAATAGTTGACAATGATGTTAATTGATGTTAATTTTTGAGTCATTATTTATTATTTATATAAAAGTTATCCGACTCTAGGAAAAGGGTAAGGCAGGATTAAAAGTGTTCATGTTTGGTGGCAAAGATTTTCATCTGGACACAAAAGTGTGGTAAATGTTAACATACATGACTGAATTGGTTGTGCAGCCATGCTTGACATTTTGTTTAGTTTTGCCTCCCTCAAGTGGTGAATAAGGGCACTGGCATTACTAGGGAGCAAGTCAACGGTTTTCCCAATGAAAATAAATGTAGAAATCAAGTTGAATAGGAAATTGACAACAGAAAAGCTATTTAACGCCCCACAACACAACTGAATTGCATTGTTGTCCACAGCTGAACTAGATGACAAACTGGCTTTTTAAGGGAAACAAGATAAAGAGAGGGAAAAATGAAGAAGCAAGATATGTGAGTGCATGTCACTAGATACAACCAGCACAGCAAGTAACATCTGTAGTTCATCTCCTCACAGTTTACTCTGCATTGCCAATTTAGTCCTCTACGTCGTCGTTTTCATGTTGTCTTTGTTTTCTTTCTTACATTTGACACAAATAGACACAGAGATTTGACTTTCTTACATTTTATATTGAAATAGTGTTGTTGTAATATATTTTGTTGTTTTATCCTTGATCATTTTGCAACATTGTTTTTCTGACATTCATGCCAATAAAGCAATTTGAATTGAAAATTGAGAGAAAGAGAGAGAGAGAGAGAGAGAGAGAGAGAGAGAGAGAGAGAGAGAGAAGGCAAAAGAGAGAAGGTGGAGCATGTGCTCTTGACCAATGCAATGGATTTGACCGGAGACTTTAGAAAGAAAAAAGGGGAGGCGGGTATCCAGAGTATCCCCTTCCAGCTGGGAACACCCTCCCTGATGACAGGCCAGAGCTGGATTCCTTCAATGAAAAGCCCTTTGATTGTTGGCAGGAACTCCTCTGGTTTGGCTTAATGGCTGTCAGCTCTGTCGGGGTGATGGACGGGCTGGTGTTTCACCCCTGATAGAAACAAGCCCCTCCAGCGAGCCGCTGACTTTCAGAGAGCAGGACCTCTACCAGTTAATTTCTAACCTCCTCCCAAACAGATGGAAACAACCCAAAGTGAGAAGAAGGAGTGTACAAGTGATGCAAAGTCAACCAGAAAAGAAAAAATACTGCTCAGTCCAGAGTTATATCAAGAAGGGTGATGTTTTCTTGGCCATTGATTTAAACTTCCTTGTGAACATCACTATGTTGATGTGAAAGTTTGAAGTTTTTTAAGTTGTCAACGGTGAAAATAATATCAAATCAAGCTACAAAGACAAAGCTCTTTAGGTTTTATTTTCAAACACTTTATAAATTATGCGTTGACTGTTGACTTTCCTACAGGTAATTCCTACTCCATTATTACACAAGGCCAGATAGACTTTTGTTTTTGACTTTCTGCCTTTAACTAAAACATGTTTTTATTCACATTTATATTGATTTTGGGCATAGAAGAAATATAAGCATGGTTAACTGAGCTTAGTCAGACAGCAGTATTTCTCTTTTCTCTTGCTTCATCCCTCTCCAAATAAGATTCACACACAGAATACAAGACAATCAACTCTAATTGTTTATATTAACTTACACTTAGCCCTGAGCTCCATGGCATGATTCATTGCTCGCCACCATCGTAGCAGGCCTGAGTGATCTTTTTCATCGCAGAGAGGCAGCTCCAGGTTTGTGTGGGCATCCAGCCAGATCTGACCCTCAAACATAGGAAAGCAAAGGGGACATTTCTATCGACAGGAGCCTCAGTCAGCTATCATCCTCTCTTCTCTGGCCTTTGATAATATGCTACTGTATTACCTGTATTTCATATTTTTGATATTTAAAACATTAAAAATGGTAAACATTACCTGCATAGCATCGTTATTGTGAGCATTTAAGTATCTGATGTTTGCATTTAGCTCAAAGCACAGCTGTGCCTAAGAACAGACTCCCACTAACATCTGGCTTTTGTCTTTAATGGGAAAGGTTACAATTAGCATTCATTCCCAGGACAAATGACTCTGCAGTAGTCACAGGTATTTATTGGCTCCAGCTCTGGCGTGATGCTATGCTATCTCAGCCACAAATTTCATCAGTCTCCGTGCAAGCAGTGTTCGAACATGGTTCAATTTAGTCTGCACCAAGTTTGCAAGACAGACTGAATAAGTAACAGATGTAAAAAAGAATTAACCACAAGTTATGCGAATTTCCCCACATTTAAAAAACCTGCATACTGTATATATTATTGTTGCTGGGAAAAAGGTATGACAGTAGGTGAGATAAATCTGCATGCATGTTTGAGCAAAACTATGCAAAAAGGCTTTTTATGAGACTGTCTTCCCCTGAAAAATACTCCCACGGGTCATTGTTTCAAACAGCAATTACGACTCATATTTACGTTTATAGTGGCGGTGCCCTCTAGTGGCTGTAGTAATTAAGACTATAGCAAAGCGTAAAGTAATGTGACAAAGTATAGGACTGCAAAGTTCCGCATAAGGAAGTTTGGGTTGGTGGATGGGTGGAACAGGCACAGGGCCCAGGAGACCAGGGTTTGACTCTGTTTGAAAATAAAAAGTAAACTGAGTTTTTTTGTTTTTTTTTACTTTGTGAAACAAAAAGTAGTAACATCTGATATGAACCCAAACCCCAATGACTTTCTAAACTTAACCAAACTGCAACTGTTTCACAATGTTAACGAGGTTTATAAAACTGTGATCATTACACGCTCCAATTTAGATACAGTATGATGACAGCAAACACACCTATATGGTTGCATAGTTTAGAGGACTTGTTACTTTCTGTAGAAGTACTTCTACTTATTCTGAAAAAAGATACCTTTAGGTAAAGACACAACCTATAATTAATTTGAAAAAATTTTTTTTTTTGTTTTTCCTAAATAGGCCTTTTTTAACAGAAGACATTTTGGCTTGTCACAGCAGGTGTAATTGGTAACATTAAAAATGACTGAATTCCATTTTGGGTGAGCTGCTGCCAGCTGGGTCCTGGTATTGTGCAAGAAACACATTTTGTTCCTATAAGCCGTATGGCTTACTGGAACAAAATGTGTTTCTCCTGTTGTGACAAGTTAAAATGTCTTCATGAAAATAGATCTTCTAAGTACTGTCACAGCTGGCTTCTCCAGCTTTGAAATTTTGGTTTTCTTTTAGTTTTACATGTATCCTGTAGTATTTCAAAGCTGAGATACAGTAGTATAACTTTCAAGTCATGTGGAAAACACAAGGTTTTCCACATGACTTGATAAATTAATAAGTAATTCTTATTTATTCTAAAGCTTGTGCAGTTGCACCACTCAAAATGTAAACTTGAGACTGTTGACTTTTTTGTGGCTTGATGAATATCTGATGTCAGTCACTTTAGACTCTTAGAGAATTTAGGTTCAGCTAAATTCAGGTGCTCCCTCTTTGCTGGCAGCTGTTGCACTTTATTCAGCGCTCTGAGTAAAGGTCACCATGTTACACAATGTCAGGGTGTAACACTAGCCTTCACCCTTGAGCTCTCTATAGAAAAAAACACATAACTGTTTATTTTGTTTTGTTAGCCCTTCATGCAAGTGATTTATGATTCAGAGTATTGGTTTTAATGTTTAATATTTAATCTGAATTACATCTCACCATGAACAAAGCAAATGAGTTTACCGATAACTATTTCTCAGTAAATTCCTCCAAAGTTATCCTTGGGTAATAGCTTTAGCCATCAAATCCCATTTCTATCTCATCTCTAAAATGCAACCACATATTTCAAGTCAGAGAAGACATTCTCCTGACACAGAAATTAGTCGGGGGGAAGGGGGTTCAACATACCATGGCAACATACCACTCAGCCATCACAAGCACTTAACGTCTTTTAAAAACGTTGCAGTGTTGTTTACTATTGGCCCTGTGTTAACAGAAGCTGGAGCCCTGGTGTCTCTCCGCACTAACAAGGCTCATCAGAATGCAGAAGGGGAAATATAAGCCGGCCAGTGCTTGCCACTTCATTTCCTGGCTGGTAAGAGCCTGTTTCCTGTGCATCAGCCTAAACATGGCATTTCACCGGGGGAATTTGCCATTTATTTGCACCCGCCCCAAATTTTCCCTCCTCTACTTTTAACTCTCATCTGCAAACAATTTATTTTATACCAAGTAACCGTTTCCAGATTAGCCTGTGATAGAGTTCTAATTGAAAATGAAATTTTGGAGGATAGACAATGTAAATCAGCTTCATGTTTTGTCAGGTCCAGGCAGTGGTTCAAACCAAAGGAGTGGAGGTGATTGTTCAGTGATTTATAAAGATTTCACACCCAGCAACTATTTCATGAAAAGTATAAAGCTGTCTGCTTGACGAGAAGCTGTCTTCCCAAACAATGGTGGCTTTAATTTAAATAAAATCAGAGTTGTATACTGCATATGTGGGACAAATGTAACACATTTTGCTTTTACCAACGACCCTGGTATTCGGTACACCCCTGGCCTGTTTTTGGCATTGTGGCTGGTGTGATCCCATTCCAGGATGATGTCTAGTTCCACATTATGTCAGAATCATTAAAGGAGTAATTAAACATTTTTGGAAATATGCTCATTCACTTTCTTGTTGAGTTAGAGGAGTACATCACTTTTATGTATTTACGCTAAATACAAAGCCCCAGCCAGTAGGTAAAGGTTGGGGTATGTTCCAAAATTAACTAGTTCATATGACGTGTCCTCTGACCACGTTGGAGGTCAAAAGGGTTTACAGCTGTTTCAAATGGTCACACTCAAAGACAGAGTGGAGATCCTGCAGACATAAAGAGGGAGGAGACGTGTTAATTGTTAATAATGGGAATAACAATTTCAACAAATTTCTTCGAAAACATTCATAGAAGCGAAAAGTGACATAAATAGTTGTGAAGAATATGCCTTTCAAGAATGAAAAAAGAGATCTTCAGGGAGACGAATGCACCAACGCCAACTTTCTCACCTCTGCAAACCTGGCTGATTAATTAATGGAATGGGCATGATGTGTTGATTGTACGTAGTGGGAAAGTTACAGAAATGGTTGGACACAGCCCCCCAAATGACTGTTCTGTTAGTGCGTACTGGCACCTTTAGCTTAAGTGCAGCACAGAGATTGGACACTATGGGAAAAAAGCTGGCCTGGCTTTGTCCAAAGTTAAGTAAACCTGCCTATCAGCACATTTAAAGCTCATTAATTAACATGTTAATTGTCGTCACTGTGAGGTTACCAGGCAACAAGCAGAGATTTCAGGAAGTCACTGCACCCGCCCAAGAAATAATCCTGAACATAACCCCATAATAAATTACATTTATTACTGAAATATAACACTGTTTAACATATTAATGAGTGAGCTTTAGAAGTGCTTATAGTGCATATTACCTGTACAGATATGATAGTGGTATTAAATCAATCCTTCCAGCACTCGACAAAAAGAATAATTCCCTTTAATTTTTAAGCTATTTCTTTCATTTCTGGTACATTTCATTGTGAATGTGTTTGTTGTCATAGGCCTATAAACCTGAAACCCACACATACTATACATCTCTTACTATAAATAACAAAACATGTCATCAGAAGCGTCAGATTTGTTTTGGTGCAGCCATGTGGCCAGGTATTGTTTTTGTAAGAATACAACATCAAACACATGGCCCTTCTGTTCATTTTATTTTCTACCGTATATCAACTAAAACAAAATACAAATTCTCAAACCTCACTTCAGTGTTTTGAGCCAAAACTAGACTATGCACTCCTTGGAATAGACTATCAAGTGCTGTTGCCTGTCTCCATCAATTATCTAGATTTCACCACAGTGTATTTTGTGCCTTTGTGCAGAGTTTGCAGGGTAATTACTGGCAGGACCTGCTTAAAGCTGTTATTTTCCAGATGGCAGGCAAGACGCAAGTGCTGGTTAGTACCATGTGCTCACGCTGGAGCCTATACTGCAAGCACTTATCCTTCAGATGGCATGGAGCTGCTATAGGCCTGGCTGAGCTGAAATGGGTCATGGTCAAAGTACTTTTGGCTGGGGAAGAAAAGCTTCGGCTCCCCAGGAACCAGAATTTTTTTTTTTAGGGAAAAGCATAGCATCCAGGCCAGTGCAGACCAGACAGAGAGTTTGATTACAGATGGGCCGGTTTCATGCAGCCAGTGGGAGGAAATGTGGGGTTTAAAGGGGTTAAATCTTGATTGGATGTGGAGCAGTCATAAAGTTCAAAGCCTACAGCTTTGAGAGAGAGAAAGAATGAAAGGTCAACAGACTGGATTCGGTGGTTTGTGGAGCTGCATTCGATGAGTGTAGACAACCAGCAGCTGCACAGTGACAGGGAGATTTACCAAGGCAAAGGTCTTCTCACCACTCAAGGATGAGATCCTTTTCAGCTGTCTACTTGCTAAAAAGTGCACTGGCCATTGTTTATAGCTTTCAAATTCATGTGATAAATACATAGACGTAATAATACTTGGAAACAGGGAGAAACAGTTAGCCTGGCTCTGTCCAAAATCCACCTACCAGCCCCTCTAAAGCTCACTTATATATCTTATACTGTATATCTAATTTGTTTTATCCCTACACAAAAGTGTAAAAACAGACATTGTTGTTAAAAATGTGAAACTTTTTCTTGAAGGCAGCTCCAGTGATGACTTTGTATAGTAACTGTGAGGATTCAAATGAAGCTTTGACTTTCAATCTATTGTCATTTTCTTTTCTTTTTTTATCTCACTTTGCCTATCAGAGGAAAAACCAAGTCAAGAGAGCAATCCTTGTTTGGGTTCAGTGGATGGTGATGGGCAGCTGTGAAAGGAAACACTTAACGATAAGTTTCACTTATCGGTAGAAACCAGATGAAAGAGGATGTGTTACAAAGGCTGGGCACAAGAAAGCAAACAATCTGTGTAGACAGCAGCAGTCGTTGCTTTGTGAGTAACCAGTGGAAAGAAATCCATTAAAAAGTCAGTTATTGTGAGTATTTGTCTCAGGTATTATTAAAACATTAAAAAAAACATTTAAAAAAAATCAATGATTATAATCCTGCTCTATTCGTAACGAGATTAAATTTCACAGTTGTTGTGAAAAGCAGCATCATTTTAAAATAAATTTTCTTAAAAGTGATGAAATGACAAGAAACGTAGGGCGTATGTTTATTAATCCCTGACATCCAGCTAACATCTAGCTTAAGTTTAAATTTGAAGTCATTAAAATTGTAGATATGCAACGCAATGTTAGTGTCATGACAGTCAAAGGGGTATATACTTACATTTTCTTTCTAAAACCACCCTGACAAATTCGGGCCTGTGAGCTGACTGACACATTCCTCCATGTCCCTCTGAAAAGACTTAATTTAACTTTCCTTGCGTTTTATTTTGCCCCGAGTCAACGAGTTCCACCAGCCACAAAACTCACAAGAACAAAACACCCACACTGAGAAAAGAAAGAAAAGTGAGGAGAATGGCACACAGAGAGACTGGGAGAAAAGGAGAAATAGAAGAAGGGGAAAATAGTCTTTTTAGGTTCAAAGGCAATCTTTCTCCCTCCCACTCTTATCCATTCACTTTGTGCCACATTGGCCCCTGGGGGGGCTGGGGGCTGCTTGTCATTGGTGCCATTCACCTGTCAATCAGAGTGTTACAGGATCTGATGGGCTCCATGTTATGGAGCGGAAACCCCCAGCCAAGAGGGACATGGGATGAAGTCACCACTTGTTTACTCTAGCAACAAAACCATCTCCACTGTCTAAAACTTCTTCTTTAGCTCAGCTAACAATTCAACTTTACTTTCTGATACTGGGGGAACTATACTATTTCTTATTCACATTACATGGAAAATGTATTTATTCAGTTCTGATGCAGTTAGACTGACTGCACTATAAAGTCAAATGTATAGTACTAAATCCATATTACACAGAGTATAAAGAGGAATGTTCTCCACAAGAATACATAAAGACACTCTGGTATGGATTCTTGGCATTAAGGTGTTTAGATAATGTATGATGGATAGAAATGATACAATTCTTTTTTTGGATTAAAAACATTACTATCTACTTCAAATGACTGACCTTCCCAAAATGGCAAGTAATGTACTTGGGGAGGTGGTAAGGTGGTGCAGTTTTAGAGTGCTACATACATACATACACACATATATATATATATATATATATATATATATATATATATATATATATATATATATATATATATATATATATATATATATATATATATATATATATGAGAGAGAGAGAGAGAGAGAGAGAGAGAGAGCTTAAAGCAGCAAACACAATACAAAGTGGTTACTTCATAGCACACACATGTATGGTTTGCAAACAAAAATCTGTAGTGGAACAAATACTCTGAACATAGATTCCTACTGTATTTATCACCAGCAACTATATAGACATAGCAATAACTACCACCCTCCCCCTACTCTCAGAACAAGGTATAGAATAACACAAGAAAGTATCTTGGGGCAGTATAAGTGTTCTGAAACAGGAGACAGATTTCCGCAAGCAAACCCAGGTGGTCTGCCGTCCCACGTCCACTGTTACTCATGAAATGTGACTTTTCTCTCTGCTGCTGCTGCATTCATACAGCGGACATAAACTGCAGTCGAGCCCATTGCACCAGACCCAGATTGATTCAGTGTGTGACTCTGAATGTGATCTGAAGACAGCGTGTGAAGCTGATGAAGGTGCTGAGGGTTCCTGCAGCGGCAGTAGAGTTGGTGCCAGTCGTGAGCTCATGTAAATCACTTTCCCCCCAGACCAACCATCAATATAACTGTTTCATTGCTCGTTATACAACCAGATTAACGCTCATGAAGAATAACAGGGATGATGTGAATGTCCTTGCCCTGGCTGTAACCCGAGAGCCTGGAGGTGGTACTGAGGGAACGCCAGGGGCCCTCAGTGTGAAAAGTGTCCAGTCAAGCTTGGCCTGAGCTACACAGTCTACTACTCACTCCAGCCACAGACCCTCACAGCAGGATCCAGCCATCTGGACTCATTTCTGCTCTGACAGGGTGGCTCTCAAGGCCCATTTGTATGAGGGCTACATTCACAGTGGGCCCCAGGAATGTGCTCGTCTGGGAGAGAACTGAGCAGATTTAAGGGATGACGACGCAACGTGATATATCTTTTCACCTTGTAGGCTACACTTGAGCATGTAATTTCATCAACATCTGCATTTCATTTTTAGTACCCTGGTCAATCTCAGGTTCAAATCACTCTGGTATTGCTTGTTGTTAAGTCATTTAGGCTATAAACACATCCAAGATATGATGTTCTCAAATATTTCTCTAATTCTCCTAATTTCCAAGTCCTACAATCCAGGTTGTTATTTAAATGTTTTCATGGTTCTGCAATACAGATTTGTTTTATAATTGTAAATTCAGTCACTGGTTCACTTCCAGCCATTTGTTGCATCTTATACCCCTTTCCCCATATTTCCTCTCAGTTTATACCATTAAAAGGTGAAAATGCACTATAAAAAGAACATCTTTAAAAAGTTATGAATGTAGAAATTATAGTCCTGTGTTTCTGAATGTAGCCAAGTTGTGTTACGCAACTGAAATAACCTACTGACTTTCCAGAGTTTGGTTAAGATAACCCAACGGGATACATACTTTAGCTGAGCAGTAAATCCAGACAGGACCTCACTGCATGCATTACAGCCTGCAGCGACAGCTCAACCCTATTAGCTGTTCGGTTACTATAGCAACTACTACTAAAATAGCGAAAGAGCCAACAGGAAGGGGTCATAGGGCAACAGCAGTTCATACGGCAGCTAACCAACACATGTCTTGCCTTGGATTCAGGGTCTACTTAATGGCAAAGCATTCTGTTGCCCAACATACATAAATATGGTTGATATATATATAGAAAATATATATAGTATGCTGAGTTATAAGTTAATGAGAACAATGTTTGGGTTCCCTGTTAAAGTTTGGCTGGTGTTTATCCTCCTCCAGCATGACAGATGTTCTGTCTCTTTAACGTAAATTGGCAGAGACACTACTTCAATGGACCATTCAACAACTTTCCTGCAAAACATCTAAACCACAATCCATATATTAACAACTTATTAACACAACTGCAGACTTGGAAGACTGTAATAAAAACAGCTTATTAATTACAATGAACTATTAATAAAGACAACTTATAAAACCTTTACAAAAGGTCACTTATTGCCAAAAATGAAGCTCTGGCATCAGCTGAACATTTGAAGAAATGATCATACTGGGATGCAATGGATTACCAAAACTGTGGCGGCTCATCACAGTTCAGAAGACGAGGAAAGTTTTTCTAATGACTCATAAGTTGGCATGGAAAGAGCTGCCCATTTGAAGCGAGAGCTGCTGTGAGCAAAGACAGAACATGTTTCATTGTTGAGAACATTTTCAACACAGTGTTAATGATTTATCACAGAAGAAAACAGCAGCTCACCACCTTGGCTTTATCAATAGAGAGCCTGCAGTTCCTGATTATCATACCAACAGTCTATCGCCTATGTTGAGAATTCACTGCACTGGGAGCTGAATGGGGTGTATGTGGCAGGTTCAAATGACCAAACATTGATTTACAACCTGCATAAGACCTGTGTCCTGTGACCATCCCCTCTGAGACTATCATCAAAAATCTCCTTTTCTGGATACGATTAACACCAAATTCATCATCCTTGCAGGCATCTGTCCACCTTTTTTTCTGAAAACACTTTAAAACACATCCCTAGGACCTCCTCACTGATTTCTCATTGAAAACTGAGGTTTTAATTCTCAGGATTTTACTGTAGGCATCCCTGTTTCTGTGGTACATTCCTACAGTGCTGCACAAGTACATTTCATGAACAAATGTGCCCGATGTTGTATAATCCTGCCTTCAGGATGAAATGGTATCAGAAACAACTGTGCATCAGAGGCAGCGCCAATGTGAGTCCATCTACTAGCAAAACCTTTTGTTCTGTTGCCTTTTGCTGTGAGCTTTCCAGCATAAATCCCTTCTCATTAGCTGACTGGGGTGCAGGAGCTTAACCTGGCAGTCTACAAGCAGACAGCGTCCCCCAGTGGTGTGCTACAAAACTGTGTGGAATAACTGGTGGGAAAAAGGCTTGTTAGTGGTGCTTACTTGGCGAATCAGCAGCTTTGGGGTTTTCCATTGGCTAAAAGGGAGATGTCAATCAAATCCTCCAGAGGGTGTTTTTCTGTGGTCTTCTCAGTGCAGTTTAGGAGCTTGTGGAGAAAAGATCTCCTCTGTGAAAACCAATGTGCTTACATTGAGATTTTCTGTAGTAAAGTATCAATACTACAGTATAAATTACTTTATTACTATTACTATATTCAGGTAAAGACCTTGCATCCAGAAGTTTACTTAACTTAAAGTATTAGTAGCCTAACAAAATGTACTTACAGTAAATTATTAAAGTATTAAAAGAAAAGGTTCTCAACAATATTAGGAAAAGTTGCACCATTCTGCATAACATTATTTCCATCTTTTATACTTTTGGAATATTATAATTGGTGCATTAAAGACGCATTTTCATGTTGTTAAAGACGATACTGATTTAACTACTTATATGGATAATTGAATCTATGAAAATGTATCATGTATACTTTATTTTGCTCATTTGTTTCTGTTAAATCCTTGGCTGAAAAGTAACTAACAACTACAGCGGTGAAATAAAAAGTAATTCAAAATTAAAATTAAAATATAGTACAATAGAAGTATAAAGTATTCATGGAAATACAGTACAAGTAAGCTACCCCAAAATTGTACTTTAAATGTTAATTTAGCCTATTGTAAATATAATCTAGATTTTAACACCCATGCATCTAATATCAGGCACTAATATTGATTATATTTCTAAATGCAGATTTCTAATAAGGTTTAGCATTTTTTTTTGGGGGGGCATAAATAAATCTGCTTACACTCTGATGAGATTTTTTTTCCTTGCACCTAGCCTCCAAATAAATTCAAATTCACGATCTGCTTCTATTGACAATGATCAAAAAGATCAAGGAACCAAAAACCTGCAACCAGTCTATAATCCAAGCGAGACAAGTGCACCGAGCCTTTGCCATACCCAGCTGACGCCCATGGGTGGCAGGGCTGTTACGGCCCTCTGGACTGGGAACGGACTGCTCTCTGATTGGTCGGCAGTGTTCGCGTCCCCGTCGTCTCCTCCCGGTTTTACTGGCATGACCTTTTCCCTTGGCAACCACTTCCTCCGAGCATCCACGGCCATCTTTAATTTTAAGTCATTCATGAAAAGTTGTTTCGCTCATGTAAACACACCGACCGACACATTTGCGCACAAAGCAGCATCGACGGCGCTGTGTGCATGTAGTTTCCAGCGACGTACTCCACACAGAGCCGAGCAGCACCGCAGCAGGCTGTCCGCAGAGATTAAGTAAACACCGAAAGCGTACGTGCATATTGTTCAGTGGAGCGTCTGATAGCACGTTTCCACACTTGTATTTTTAGGCTACTGTTTGCACAATATAATTAAAACTAAACTGTTTGAATCCGCTAATGCGCGTGTGTTTGTAGATACTAACGTGTTGCGTTGAGATACCTATTTATAACGTGCTCCCGAAAGAAACAGCAGGTGGAGCGCTAGAATAAATGTATGGATCATTGTCTGAAGGGCACAGCCGAGTACTAACCACTGCCATTTTCTGCAAATGTCCAAGCTAACATCACTCTGGAGTTTTTACAACAAAAAAAAATCGAAACTTTATTAGGGTTTGGCATTAATACAAGCCGGCTGTCATTATTTTTTCTCTCTCATTCATGGCAGGATGAGAAAGAAGCAGACTGCCAAACAGCGGAAGACCGAGGAGACGCATACAGTTGTCCAGGAGTTTGTGGTAGAAAAAATAATTCTCCGCAGAATCTTTAATGGAAGAGTGGAGTACTTCCTGAAGTGGAAAGGTTTCACTGAGTGAGTGAAATGTCCTTGCTTTTTTTTTTTTTTTTTGTGTGTTTATGCATCATATTTAAATTTATTCTCTCCTCCCTCTGATGTATTTACAGTGCAGAAAACACATGGGAACCTGAGGACAATCTGGACTGTCCTGAACTCATTGAAGAGTTCCTGAGAAACACACATTACTCTAATGTGAATGAGGAAGAGCACAGCAAACAAGAGTTAATTCCAAAAGAAGAAATGACAGAGCAGGAGACGGAAATTGTGAGTATGTGAGAAATGCAGTGGCGTTCATTTTGATGTTGTTTCCATGTTATTCACAGCACTTCCGTACCTAAATCCGTATAAAAGGAAGAAACAACAACATATTATTAGAATGCTTTTTATGTGGGGTCTTACACCCAAAACTTCAGGAAGTCATGTGGCCAGGGTTGGTTTAGTGGTAGAGCAGATGCACATGTACTTTGAGGTTTATGCCTCAAAGCAGAGGTTCAGGGTTCGGATCTTTTTTAAAACAAAAAGTTCTGGAAGTAAAAAGAAGCTGCACTGAAATTGGGTAAAACATCTGCCCATGTCGGCACATTTTGTTACTAGTTTTTTGAGAGTTTTAAGATTGAATATGAAACTGAATGTTGTGTGAAGGTGGCTAGTTCCGCAATGCCCTTGTGAAGTGAAAGCAATAAAATGTCCTTTTTTTCGCAATGGCCATTTACAGTAAAGGAAAAAGAAGAAGCGGGCGGTCTTCGAATGCGGATGTTGTCTTTGTGGTTTCTTCTAACTGCTGCACCTTTTTCCTTGTCATTCTCTTTGCAGTCCTTTATGCAGTCTCAGCAGCAAAGCAACAGCGAGCCAAATGACAAGCAGTCAGACTCCCCCACTAACCTCAGCACTTACCTCGAGCCTGAATGCATCATCGGCTCCACAGACAGACAGGGAGAGCTTATGTTCCTCGTCAAATGGTAACTCCACTGCTTCCTCTTTTCTCTGTCCTTGCATAAACGCCAGGGGTCGGGTAAATGTTTGAGTTATGGTAAAAAACAGTTGTTCACGTTTTAAAGTTGCAATCTATGTGTTCAATCTACAGAAAGGATGATAAACCATTTGGTGTCGGGTGTATGAGGGTGTTTTGTCGTTTTGTAGGTATGCAGTTATAATGTCATCATGTTGTGTGAACACATTAACTAAGGAGACAAAGTTAGACAACATCGTGACCACTTGACAAAATGATCATCCTCAGATGAACTGATTATGGAGAGCATGCTGCCATGATAAAGAAACGGCACGTCCCACAAACAGTGTCTTTCTTGTTGGTCTGAATTCCGGCTAATGAAATCATTCTATAAGTGGCATTATGGGAAGTGGAGAATCTAGTGTTTTGGAGCTTGATCCATAGAAGGCAGGCAAGGCAGGTTTACTTGTTTATTTATTTATTGGCACCTTTCACACAGGTAATTCAAAGTGCTTTACATAAGGCATAAGTCCCTTAACTTTAATCAAATGCAGTACTAATATATGTACTTCCCCTTTAAGTGTCATTGGATATTCCCAAACCATAGAGTGACTGATGTGATTCAGTCCCCTTAGCCTTTCCTCATCACAATAACTGTTTCAATAACTGAGTGTGTGCTGCTGCTGAAACATTAAAAGTAGGAGGCTGCCATCTTAATGGTCTCCTTCTCCTGTGTGTTTCTTTCCCCACAGGAAGAACTCTGACGATGTGGCCCTGCTGCCAGCGCGCGAAGCCAGCGCCAGGTGTCCCCAGGTGGTCATCAACTTCTATGAGCAGAAGCTAACCTGGCACTGCGGAGACGAGGAGCAGTGAAGTGTGTGTGTGTGTGTGTGTGCGTGCGTGGGTTGTGTACAGAGGCAAACTGATAAACAGCAGTGCTCTCACCTGAAGCTTAGTTTAACCTCCATCGAGTGTCCCTCCTTCAGCTGACATTAGAGGCACACTGTGTGAAATTACAACGCAGGAAGGGGTTTCATATTCTGGCAGGTGCGAGATCCTCTGCGGGGAAGGATTTTAAGTGCTCTCAGTCCCGTGGTGCTCAACGAGGTCTTTGTGCCTTTGTGGAGACTGTGATGGAGACTAAAACTAACCTCTGTGTAGAGCAGCTGATTTAAAGTCAGACTGACTTGTAGCAGCTTAGGTCTCGCGTAAGCAGACACAATCACTGTGGACATGTTTTGTTTTTATTGTTGTAGAGTAATTTTATTATTTATAGTCCTGTTTTCCATCTTGGTTGTTTAGTGTATGATTTCTATCTTTAATAGCAACACTGTGTAGGCAGAGTGAACTACCTGCTATCCACCCAAACCTCCAGTCCATTTAGCTTTTAGTTAGAGCAGCTTGTACTGTGTCTCCTTGTGTTTGATGTCAAATATTTATAAATGTTGCCCACCAGAAATTTCCCCATATTTCATATCAGATCATAATATTTCTAAAGTAAATCTATTGTGATTAACACAAAAATGTAAAAATGTAGCACTTTAGATACAAGACTGTCCAATTACGCGGGGCATTGTCTTCCAATATTTATACAGGTCTGTGTACTTGATATTTGTATCCTGATGGCACTATCCTGACTCTACATATCTTCCATGACTACTATGGGACACCCAGCTGAACCTCCTAAAACGCACCTGCTACAAAATTACTGTAACTGTTGACCATGGATCTGTGAAGTCTCTGTGAATAAAGGAAGTCTTTTTGTGAAGCTTTTATCTTGAAGTGTTTTACTGTCACATTTGTCACATGCTAAATCATGTGGCAGGAACATCAATCCAACAAATGATCAGTAGCAAAGGATGTGTTTTAACTGATAATGAGGCTGAGCCTATCTTAGTCTTGTGACTTTATTTTGAAACCTTTGCCCCAGGACAATATAAGTTGAATAAAAGGCACTGAGACAATGCTAAGTACAGCACGATCTGGCTGACTTTACGTTGCTGAGATTCAAACAAGAATAATTGAATTATGAGAAAACAAACTGACAACACTGTTAATAAGGTAAGTCTGAAGTTATCCAGTAATTGTGATTTTAATAAGTTTCATAAACTAACACCTTTAAAATGTCACAAGTTGAATTCTGCACCTTTAAATACTAGTACAGCCTTAAAAAAATGTTTTTGTCCTAAGTAAATAAGGATATTTGGTGGGATTTTCCTATGCTGATTCTGGTTGTGTTGGTCATTGCACTTCCTCTAAATCTAAAATAAAAACACTTCCCATTTTTCATAATACATTCAGTTTAGTGTTTCAGCGTCTCTTGCCTTCTCAATGCAGCAAGTTATCAGTGTCTGGGTACGGGACCCACGGATACAAAAGAACGACTTTTGGCATGCCTACATAGACTATGAAATTTGTTTACATGTAAGTACAATGATAAAAGGAAGTTCTTTTAACCTTTTCAGTCAAATATTGGAGCTTACTGTAATGTGTGTCACACTTGTGTCCTGTTTTAGACAAACAGTGTGTGCTTCACCAAGAAGATCTCAAGTGTGAGAAGGAGGTACAGTGAGTTTGTATGGCTCAGGCAGAAGCTACAAGCAAATTCACAACTAATGTAAGTTAATTTACTGCATTTTGAACTGACAATTTTAGCAAAAACAGAACACATATTTCAGTTGTCATGTTAAAAGTAATGTGTACTGTGGTTCCTGTCATCTTTAGGGTGTATTTGTATTTTTTGCAGGTTACAGCTACCAGAGCTGCCCCCAAAGAACCCTTTCTTCAGCCTGAACAGCGCCCAGCAGATCACTGAACGAATGAAAGGGCTCCAGATGTTTTTGGAACAGTAAGAATGATCCCACAGATCAATAAACACATGAACTTTGACATAAATCCCAGTTTCCAGAAACACTGTGACACATGACTGCTGTTCTCACATTAACAAGCAATACAATGTACTGTTCACAACAATCTATATTTATTTTGTTTATTGTCCTTATTCTCCAGGACCCTCCAGAGTCCTATGTTGTTGTCCGACAGTTGCCTGCATCTTTTCCTGCAGTCACAGCTAAGCCCGTCCAAGATGGAGGCCTGTGCTGCTGGAAGGACCCACTACTCTGTGACCCAGGCGGTCCAGCACTGTGGCCTGAGACGATTCCACTCTGATGAGGATCTGCAGAAGGACCTCAGCATGTCCTGTAACTCTGACTCAGACAGGTATTGTAATGTCATACTTTGGAGTTTTTCTCCACTCCAAAAAATCATTAGGAAGCCTTTTACATCTAATGATAGAGTTTGTTGTGTATTTGCTTTGTCAGCAGTAAGGCAAAATAAGTTTTCAAGTATACACTAACTAATGCATTTTCCAGGACAGATAATATGAGGACTGCTTCTACCTCATTATAAAATGTTATTCACTTTCCATCCCCTGTTCTTGTGTCTGTCATTTCAGCTCAGAGTGCAGAGATCCAGAGCTTCGGATTAAAGATTTGGCAATAAACAAAGCAGAGAGTACAGCTTCACTTGATCTCATGGGAACCAGCCAGGAGGAAACCCTCAGCTGCTTATGTGGTTCTACATAAAAACATCGTCATATCATCGGCACAAATGTTTGGACCTATGAAGAAGAAATGTGCCTCTTACTAGGCCTGCACGACTCAGGGAAAAATATGAATCACGATTTTTTAGCTTAGAATTGATATCTTGGTTTTCTCACACATATTTTTTCTCACGAAGTGTAATGTTTATTGCACACATGTGGTTCATGTGTGCATGGCACTTTCAGTTTACTTAAAACTTTATTTAGGCACCACCACAAGCCTGTAACACACAGAGGCTTCAATGAAGAGAAGGGAGAGCATTGCAGTGTTTGGGAGAACTTACAAACCTTTTTATACAGTCTATGTTTAAAACTCACGGAAGAAAGTAGTAGCGTTTGTGATGCAGTCGGCTTGTAAAATTAAATAAGAATTAAAAAAAAAGTTATTTAAAAATTAAATCTTGAACAAGGGGGAATCAAGATTGCAATTTTATAACGATTTATCATGCAGGCCTACCTCTTACCCCATGATACTGCTCTGCTCTGTCTGCACAGCTATGAAGTTGTAGCAATAATTTTCCTGAAGATGGCAATGTTGTTACATCAATCTGTTTGTATATTAATTTATCTCATAAACATATGCTGTAACTGGTCATATTCATTTCATAAACACGCCTAACGTTCATCACTGGTTATGGTCATTCACAAGGTGTATTTTTGCCAGATATGTGCAGATAACAATGCAATATTTTAAGCAGTGACAGCCTAATGTCTCTCTCTGTGGTTGAACTCCCCCTTCTAATAAAGTGTAAGGTGGAAGCTTGTCATCTGGTGGCCACTGCAGTGCTTAGCAGTATGACGTATAATAGGGTCTCTGCAGAGTTTTCTGACAGCTCCCCTGTCAGGTGTGTGGCTGCTATGAGGTCCTGTGGGATCTCAATGGACTTGCTCCTGTCTGACGCGGCCACCAGGTAGACAGGCTACATTGCTCTCTGCTGAACAAAATGCCAGCTGCACTGACAAGCCACCTTTTATATTATGTCTCTCTCCCTTCATACTTATATGAACCGGTTCATTACAGTCACATTTCCACATGCATGCGTGCGTGTGTGTGTGTGCTGAATTCATGTACATAAATACACTGTGAGCTTCCACAATGAGCAGCAATGTGCTTATGCCGAGGTAATGACCACTAAACAGAGTGGTGACAGGCTGACTTATCTGCACAGCCAATTAAATTAGCTTTGTCTCTCTGCAGCAGTTGTGATATTCATAATAAATTCAGAGCAGACAAAAGACTTGTGTTGCAGAGAACAAAGTGACAGGACCTCAGACCTGCTCTGAGTTTGGACAGTAGGAAAACCCACTAACTCAAATTGGAAGGGAGGCAAAAGGAGGGTTATGCACACTTTAAGGTTATTTTTACACACATGGAAAGCCATACCTTTCTTACCACTCAGTCTAACAAAAACAATTCTTCCACTGATGTGTTTTTTATGAATTAATTTTTAGGCTTTTTTGGCGTGTATTTAAAGAACCAACTAAAATGTTTGACATAGGACTGGACGAGAGAAAGAAAATAATAGAGAAAATCAAATATCACGATATTTTTGACCAAATACCTCAATGTTGATATTGCAACGATATTGTATGGTTGACTATTGGTCCTTTAACTAAATGTTATTTACACAATGTGATTTCTGATAAATATTTTCCAGAAATGATTTAATGATTTTGTGGGTAAAGTTAATAAATATAACAGCAAGAACAGTCTGATAAGTTCAGAAAATTACATCACATTACTGCAATGCAGCCTGTAAAACCAGGTAAAGACAACACTTACCATATTACAATATTATGATATATCCAAGATCTAAGACGATATCTAGTCTCATATTGCGATATCGATACAACATCAATATATTGCCCAGCCAATTTTGGAAGTTAAAGAGTTAAATTCTACAATTAAAAACCTACACATCATGGATACTTTATGAGCCAATTCCAAATAGATGTAGTCCATAGACTAAATATATTTTATTTTATATTTTACTATTTTTAGGCCAACAAATAAATGCATAAATAAACTAGAGATCACACCAGCCACAACGAAAAATCGTGTCAAAGACGGAAAGTGTGTAAAGTACTCAAATCCTTTTCTGTGGTAGCGCGCACACACACACACACACACACACACACACACACACACACACACACACACACACACACACACACACACACACAATCCATCCATCTATCCATCCATCTTCATCTGCTTATCCGGTATCGGATCGCGGGGTCAAACAGCTCCGACTGGGGGATCCCGAGGCGTTCCCAGGCCAGGTTGGAGATATAATCTCTCCACCTAGTCCTGGGTCTTCCCCGAGGCCTCCTCCCAGCTGGACATGCCTGGAACACCTCCCTAGGGAGGCGCCCAGGAGGCATCCTTACCAGATGCCCGAACCACCTCAACTGGCTCCTTTCGACGTGAAGGAGAAGCAGCTCTACTCCAAGCTCCTCTCGGATTACTGAGCTTCTCACCCTATCTCTAAGGGAGACGCCAGCCACCCTCCTGAGGAAACCCATTTTGGCCGCTTGTACCCTTGATCTCGTTCTTGCGGCCATGACCCAGCCTTCATGACCATAGCTGAGGGTAGGAACGAAAATTTCCCAGTAGATCAAGAGCTTTGCCTTCTGGCTCAGCTCCCTTTTCGTCACAACGGTGCAATAAACAGAATGTAATACCGCACCAGCTGCTCCGATTCTCCGACCAATCTCACGCTCCATGGTCCCCTCACTCGCAAACAAGACCCCAAGGTACTTAAACTCCTTCACTTGGGGTAAGGACTCACTCCCTACCTGAAGAAAGCACTCATTTTTTTCCTACTGAGAACCATGGCCTCAGATTTAGAGGTGCTGATCCTCATCCCAGTCGCTTCACACTCGGCTGCGAACCGATCCAGTGAGTGCTGAAGGTCACAGACCAATGACGCCATAAATATTACAAACAGGATTGGTGACAAAGCGCAGCCCTGGCGGAGGCCAACCCTCACCTAGAACGAGTCCGACTTACTGCCGAGAACCTGGACACGGCTCTCGCTTTGGTCATACAGAGATTGGATGGCCCTGAGAAGGGACCCCCTCACCCCATACTCCCGCAGCACCTCCCACAATTGCTTCCGGGGGACCCGGTCATATGCCTTCTCCAGATCCACAAACACATGTAGACTGGTTGGGCATACTCCCAGGCCCCCTCCAAGATTCTTGCGGGAGTGAAGATCTGATCCGTTGTTCCACGGCCAGGATGGAATCCGCATTGTTCCTCTTCAATCCGAGGTTCGACTATCGGCCGGAACCCTCCAGCACCTTGGAGTAGACTTTACCAGGGAGGCTGAGAGGTGTGATACCCCTGTAATTGGCACACACCCTCTGGTCCCCCTTTTTGAAGAGGGGAACCTGGAGGGTCCTGGTCTGCCACTCCACACCACAGAGGGCGTG
Source organism: Etheostoma perlongum (assembly GCA_026937815.1). Classification (NCBI taxonomy): domain Eukaryota; kingdom Metazoa; phylum Chordata; class Actinopteri; order Perciformes; family Percidae; genus Etheostoma; species Etheostoma perlongum. Next base: position 16,126,894 of record CM049376.1, read on the forward strand.
TCAGCTGGATTTAGGAGTTCCTCAAAGTGCTCCTTCCATCGCTCTATTACCTCCCCAGTTGAGGTCAACAACGTCCCATCCTTACTGTATACAGCTTAGATGATTCCTCGCTTCCCCCTCCTGAGGTGGCGAACGGTTTTCCAGAAGCACCTTGGTGCCGACCAAAAGTCCTTCTCCATGTCTTCTCCGAACTTCTCCCACACCCGCTGCTTTGCCTCTGTCACGGCAGAGGCTGCAGCCCTTCGGGTCCGTCGGGAGTCCTCCGGGATAACATATCCCGGAAAGACTCCTTCTTCAGTTGGACCGCTTCCCTGACCACCGCTGTCCACCAGGGTGTTTGTGGGTTACCGCCCCTTGAGGCACCTAAGACCCTTAGACCACAGCTCGCCACTGCAGCTTCAGCAATGGAAACTTTGTACTTTGTCCACTCAGGTTCAATGCCCCCAGCCTCCACAGGGATGCCCGAAAAGCTCCGCCGGAGGTGTGAGTTGAAAGTCCGTCGGACAGGGGCCTCCTCCAGACGTTCCCAATTTACCCGCACTACGCGTTTGGGCTTACCAGGTCTGTCCAAAGTCCTCCCCCACCCCCTGACCCAACTCACCACCAGATGGTGATCAGTTGACAGCTCTGCCCCTCTCTTCACCCGAGTGTCCAAAACATACGGCCTCAGATCAGATAAACCAGATAAATCAGATAAACAGATAAACAATTATAAAGTTGATCATTGACCTTTGGCCTAGGGTGCTCTGGTACTACGTACACTTATGAGCATCCCTATGTTCGAACATGGTGTTTGTGATGGACAATCCATGACTAACACAGAAGTCCAACAACAGACAACCACTCTGGTTTAGATCAGGGAGGCCGTTCCTCCCAATCACGCCTCTCTAAGTATCTCCATCATCACCCACGTGTGCGTTGAAGTCCCCCAGCAGAACTATGGGGTCCCCTACTGGAGCCCCATACAGGACTCCATTCAAGGTCTCCAAGAAGGCCGAATACTCCAAACTCTTGTTTAGTGCATATGCACAAACAACAGTCAGAGCAGGGTCCCTCAAACCCTTCCTTGATTTTCCATAAGGTTTTTTAACCATTCTTTGTCTGGCCCCTCCCCTGAGACCACTTTGCCATGGGAGACTCTACCAGGAGCACAAAGCTCCAGACAACACAGCCCTCAGGTTCATAGGGACACACAAACCTCTCCACCACGATAAGGTGATGGTTCCCCGGAGAGGACACACACACAAGGTGAAAGCAAATCCAGTGTTGCTTTTGCTGTAGGTAATAAATACAGGCTTCAGCCAGGCTTCACCAGAATCTTATTCCTGGTGGTTCAGAGAAGGCTTTGAAACATCCTTTAGGCCTTTATGTTGGGAAATAAATTTTCCAGAAAAAAATTTAATAACTAACTTAATAAATAAATTATACAAATTCCAAGTAATTTAAACACTTTATGAGAGTAGTGTGTTGGGAGACTCGTGACCTCAGTATTTCCAACATTGCTGCAGCAGAGGTTGTTAAGCATGTTTAAAATGTACAATATGTCACATTACTTTCAGGAAAAGATGTTGGGTTTGAGCAGCTTTAAAGATATTGCCTGTCTGTTGTTCCTGTTACGTAAATCACACGTGTCAGTGAGTTTCTCCACACTGCTTAGCACATGCTAACAGGTCTGTTTGTTGCTTGTAGTCCTGTGAATTGAAACATTTACATTGCTGGTTTTAGTCTGACTTGTCCAGGAATATTGACTCCTTATAACGGTCTGTGACTCTGGTCTACTGGCTGTTAACCTTGAGCCTCTGTAGCCTCGCCTGTCAGTGCAGCTCTGCTGCCACAACACTGACACATTTAAACCCAACAGATCGATTGGCTAAGAGCTCCCTGGTCCATGTTGCGAGACTTCGAAATCAAATGCAGTGAAAACATAGGGAGCGAGTAAAATTACTCTGTTTTCAGGGTGGGTTTTTAGCTTGGCATAACCACAATTACGCTAAAAACTACGAGACCAAAATCAGGTTTTAATTCTTTCCACAAATGCTTTAGCTCAGTTTAATCAAATAAGTATGATAACTGTTTGACACATAAAACAGTATACGATAAAAGAAACTAAAATGGCCCTTCTGGGAGGTGCCCATCTGCCTCTGACCAAGTCAGCATGTCTTTCTGCAGCGACAGCTCAAATAAACACCACCTCATGTCTGTGATCTCATGCTTGACTTAGCATTCCCTCTGTTGTGTAATTAAAACAGAATCACAAAAAGCTAAAAAATCCATTTTATGTTTTGGAAAGAACCAAATTGTCAAACTGGAATGCAACAATATGAAATCCCAATCAGGGTTTGTTTACTGAGAAGACTGCACAGAGCCAAAAACAAATGGAAGTATTGAGGGAGATATGCTCCAGTGGAGGCAAATTACAGATAAATCAGAGGCTGCTCATGCATTTTAAGTGCCACATTATACAGAATCCATTAGTAGCAATAGGAGTTCAACACCACTTAAGCTATTAAATCTCTCTTTCCTGCAACTCGGTAGAACCAGGATGAGTCAATATCAGAATAGCCTAGCTGCAGTGCAAATAGATATGGGATGAGACCTAAAGGAATGATGGCAGTGTTATACACCAACAGTTACGTATATGATAACAGCACAGGCTGGAGATATTGTACTGATGTGTTGTTATACAGCGGGACAATCACATTCACAACGGGCAAGTGAAGGCGCAAAGTAAATGATCAAGAAGTCTTGGGTTAAATGAATTGTTAATAACATAACCTTGACTCTTTTTCAAGGTCTCCAACATTGCATGCCAATACTAAGCACTGATTTACTGAGGGCCAGAAAAATTCCACAACCTGATGGACAAAAAAGAATTTTCGGACATTACATCTGTCCTTGTAGCTTTTTTTGTGTGTGTGTGTGTGTGTGTGTGTGTGTGTGTGTGTGTGTGTGTGTGTGCGTGTGTGTGTAAAAGCCAACCCTATATCCTAACACCTGCCTCTATTTGGAGGGGAAATACTTTTTTCTCAAGGCTGAAACATTTTTCTCTGTCACTCAGTTGTCATGGATGGAAATTAGCTGATTTAAGAGCTATCCATCATTCTTCAAACCCAACAGCCCTAGTACATTTCTTAGGTTCTGCATGGTCTATACCTAAGATTTCCTCTCCACATGCTGTCGCCTTTTGGTGCACGAATGTAGCAATTACAGGCGTGATCACTGTACCAAGGCGAGCTACAGCTTTTCGTCTCCTGGAATCAGGGCTGATCAGCATGAAACCAAGCTCCTCTGCCTTGAACACATGGGCTTGAGGGGGGACAGGGAAATTAGGATCAGTGCTTCATAATTTCCTGTAATAATATGGTGTATAATACCAGACATGTTTCCATTGGAGCAAACAAACAGAAGGAAGAACCTTGAGTTAAAATACCTTGTATTTTCCCAAAGACTATTTAACGCATGCTAAAACATTCTTTGTCAATAAGCAGGGCGGAACCGACGCAGATGTGAGAGCACGTATTGGTAAGGCCAGAGTAGCCTTTTTCCAACTTAAGAACGTTTGGAGCTCAAGAGACTTCTCCATCAAAACAAAGATCAGGGTCTTCAATACCAATGTTAAGCCAGTGCTGTTGTATGGCGCCGAAACATGGAGGACCACCATTACCACCAACAGGAAGATTCAGACATTCATCAACACATGTCTGCGACGCATTTTACGGATCCGCTGGCCTGATACCATCAGCAACCAAGAACTGTGGAAACGAACAAATCAACAACCGACCGATGAAGAGATCATCCAGAGGCGCTGGAGATGGCTAGGACACATCCTCCGCAAGCCGGCTTCAAGCACCACCAGGCAATCTCTTTCCTGGAACCCTCAGGGGAAGAGAAAAAGGGGTCGACCCCGAAACAGCTGGCGTCGAGACCTGGACGCTGAAATCAAGAGAACAGGCCACTCTTGGGGACAGCTGGAGAAAATCGCACAGGACCGGAGTGCCTGGAGAACCCTTGTCGGCGGCCTATGCCCCAGGAGGGGTAAAAGGCGATGATGATGATGATGAAAACATTCTTTATATGCATAGGCCTATAGCCTACTGTACTGACAGACAGGGTCGTAGCACAAACTTCTGGGCCCTGTAGAAAAGCATTTTTCTATTTTCTATTCTAATAACACATAGCATTGCTATTTTGAGCAAAGTGTTGTCAGAAAAAAAGCTGGGTAAGCCTAACAGAGTTGACGTCTCAATCGCGTCGTGCTCTTAATAGTCTATGATCGCCCCACAGACACGTGAGAACATTTCACTGTCCCGTTTGATTGCAGGAATTGTGCTTCGTGCTACTCTGCCGGGTTGGTAAAATTGTAGGCTTACTTGAGAGCAGCTTCTATAAACATATATCTTTGTCTTTCCGTTTTATAGAGTAGGCTACTGTATCCAATATTAAGGCTACATGTGGTTTTACATTAGTATTTTTTTCATAAAATGTAAGTTTTTAGGCTAATGCATTCATTTAATCCGAAAACAGTTAGGGAGATAATTTCCTAATTTTACTAGTAGGCCTAGGCTATGTCTACATATCAGTTTATTACAGCAACAACAGGCGCGCACATATAGGTTTACTCCTCCGCGCAGCGGCCGCGAGTTCGACTCCGACCTTCGGCCCTTTGCTGCATGCCATTTTCCCTCCCCACTCTCCCCTTTCATTCTTCATCTGTCCGGTGGAAATAAAGGCCTAAAATCTAATCTTTAAAAAAATAATAACATCTGGTCACTTTAGGCTACTGTCATACTAGAACAACATGCGCAGTTTATTGATGATATAGCTCCTTACCGTCGTCTTTCTCTGAAAGCTAACAGCTGTGCCGTCGTTCCAATGCTGCCCTGTCCCCGGGGGAGATCGTAGCCTGTACATCTTTTCTATCCAGTCTGGAACATCAGCTTCTTTTCAGGGACTTGTGTACAATAAATCCATACTCTTAGATCAATTATTGATAGTCTTGTTGTCCATATTGTATCCATTATCGACCATCCAAGTTTACTGTCGTTTATTGCTAAAAACAAACAAACGTTAGCATTCCCGTGAGAATCTAACCAACTCGGAGGTTGTGTGTGAGGCGGGTTAGTATGTATAGGCCTACTTTACTTTCCATCAAATAGCCTACAGTCGGAAAAAGCATAAGAGACTGACCCAAATGCTCTGTGGCTCATTGCAGACTTTGTTTATAACTTTAGGTTATTTCCACGTGAAAGCTGTAGGGGCTGCAGCCCCCCGGTGGTGGGGGGGTCATTGGTCCTAGACTGTAATATTAGCAGTCTATGGTCAGACCCAGTTCAGTGAATGCAGAGACGCCCAGCAGTGGCAGTGAGATGACGATTGAGTGGAAAAACAAGGGGGGGATATGAAGAGGTAGAGGGCACCGTCTCTGGAGGCCAGTTTGTGTAAATCAGCAGGCAGCTCACGGCTGCAATGAGGTAGAAAATAAAAAACCATGAAAATGTCCAAATGAAATAAGAGGCAAGGAGAAATCTTTTATGATGAGCCTAAATTCTCCTTACTCTGCAGTAGATCCACTGGTCGGCTCAGCTTGCCTTCTTCAGACACCGTTCATCATCCCAGTGTCTGCATAAAGCCACAAATTACTCAAATTACCCCACCTGCTATTCATGTAATACATATGTAATGAGTATCCTAAATTCACATGATTATCATTCATGGTATGTTAATAGAACCCATGTCAAATTAATTAATATGCACATGGAATTATGTGGACTGCCAAACCATATTGTCTGAAGTTCTCCAGATGTGGTTTAAAACAAATACAGTCCTGGAAAGACGTTTATCAACATGTTTAAACTTGTGGTATTTAACATTTTCATCACTTGAACATGGAAGTTCATTGTTGACCTTTGGTAACAAACAACAATCTAAACTCAAAGGTCTACTAGCTTTTGGAGCTTTCAAACCGCTCCTAATGGTCTTCTTCAGCAAATAGGGCTGGTTTAGATGCCATACCTGGTGAAAGTTTCCCGTTAAAAGTTCAGGACAATAGTGAGTAGATCTTTGATGTGAGATTATATGTATGTTAATATAAGATACATCATCAGTTATGTGGTTTATCACATTTAGTCAAATGTCCCTTTAGCCATTAAGATGAGACAGAAAAAGATTGTTTAATGTCAAAGTGAAAATAGATCTCTACAATGTGATCTAAATTATTTAAAATGTCATGTTTGCCTAATCCCTTTAATAGGACACACTTGAATTCTCACTGGTGCAGCCAATTGGTTTTAGAAGTCACATAATTAGTGGATCAATCCAGTGTCACTGCAGGGGGAAAATACAATGATGTAAGTGCCTTCGATGGAAAAACTCCAGATTGACTTGTACAGTAATTGTTTCAAACACTGCTACAAATGTTGGTAAGATTTGTTGATCAGTTGAAAGCCAGTCAGCAGTAACTGTCAGCAGTATTGCAGGGCTAGCTGTCAATACTTACTGCATGTTTTTAAAGTAACATAAGAGAATGTCCATCAGGCCGAGGAGGCCAAATCCTCTCTGACAGAATTGCAAGAGCATCAGTTAAAACTGCTAAATTATTTACAGTACGTGAAGGGAAACAGTTGTTACAATATCTGCCAGACAAACTGCATTGACACTAAAGGAACAGCAGAAAGCTGAAACTAACCAAGAGGGAAATGAAATATAGATACAGTATACAATACTCTCTATAGGGGATTAACAAATACTGCTACTTGGTATTCAATCACAACCAAAGCAGTGATGATGTGGACTATGTTTACATCTTTGTTCATGATACAGGGCCCCCCAATGTGACCAGTGTCTCCAACCATCTAAGACTCTAAGACCACATTTTATATTAATTAAAGAATTAGGATATACACTGCAAATTCTAGTATCTCCTCACACTGAATGCATTTTTAAAGCCTGCTGAACATTGTGGAGAAATATGAAATCCTTCTTTTTTTGATTAGTGATTAGTGATTTTTGGCCATAAACGGTTCAATTTAAGAATTCGGAGGCTTTAGAACTCGGCATGTATGATTTCTGTGTAATTGTCACATGTAAACTCTACTGGATGTTAAAAAAAAAAAAATAATACTGAGTACTTTGCCTTGATAGCCTCAATAATATCCCTGATGATGTCATGTTATTCTGTCCACCCCATCAGCATGGTCACTGTGCACTAAATTAGCTCAGGTTAGCTTGGCAGGACCTGTGCTCGAATACATGCCAAAGCTGACATTAAGTGAGAGTGATGGCAGCATTCTGCTATCCAGTGACTCAGTTAACTCAGCAAGCTCCTGTAACTCAACCCTCACACCTTTACTTCCTCTGACAGTGGCTATATTAAGAGCTGACATTGAGATGCAACCTCAACCTGAATGTTGGGTACAACCATCTGTGGTGGGTAAACGAGAAGGATTGATCAGTTTACACAGGATTGGCAGGCAGTCAGCTGCAGTGAGGTGAAGGGGACAGTGTGGAGAGGGTTGTAATTACAGTTAGACGTCTCTGACCTCCCCTGATTACAAACTATCCTCCCAGACCATCCAGGATCATTACTCACCTCACTAACTAGTAGAGTAAATCAGACCGATCACTGACCTGATATTAGAGCCACAGCCAGTAAACCGTAAACAGTACAGAGGCTGGAGCCTTGTAAATAATCCGCGAGGAGATAGAGCAGGAGCGAGGCGTGGGAGATGTTTATAGCAGGTGGACAAACACCTGTCACTTTGATAAGCCTGATTTATCTTGGATGTCATGTCAACATAGCCCGTGACTGCCTGGACCGCCAACCCCACACCCTGGACATGAGCCCTGTTTGATGCATAACATAAGTGAGAGAGATGACAAGCAACACTCGGTGGCAACAACAGTTCATCAAAGTAAAATATCACTTGTGACATGATGGCGTTCAATGTGGTGATGTTTTCAAGGCCAGAATGTTGCCTTGGAGCCACTTGTGGCCCCTATCCAGCTCCTGAAATATAAAAGTCTTCCTTTGACAGCACTGTCTGCAGCTTGCAGAAGGCAATTAACAAGAAGCAGGAAAAGACACCGATAACATGTGAGAGAGATGGGTGTGGTGGTTTTTAATAAATGACCTGTCTATAGACCCATATTTACTGGCCTGCCACTAACCCTTGCTCATAATATTACACATTATATATTGAAAAATCGCTGAAAGGCATGAAAATCGAAGTCTCAAATTCCAGAAATATGAATTTTCTGAGCAGCCTGTCGTGATGTTCGTTAGCTTTCACTTTAAATACACCACGTCTTCTTCTCACAATGTCACAAGCCAGCCAAGGAAACCTCAATTTGTCAGCTCCATGAGTTATGTTAACAGAAACTGACCTCAATTAAGAGTGACTTGCATTTAAAAAGTGTCCATTTCAGACTTTAAGATTAAGACTAGTGGGGGGAGAGGCTTTAATGGAATGCTGACAGAGGGCCAGTTGGAAAGGCAATACATTTCCTGCAAAATGCCAAAGGATACCACATAAATAAGGCAGTGTTATTTCTGACAGAAACTCTGTGAAGCTGTGGTGTGATCTACGGCTGAATGACCTGGTTAAAGAGCAGCAGAAACAGCTGACAGCTTGATCAAGATTACCTCTCTAAAGTGGTATAGATCAAGTCTTTAGCCTTCTTACAAACCCCAAGGGTGATGGTATGAAACGCTGATGGTACATGATGATGGACAAGGATAAGGAGCTATCACTGTGAGCAGGGGTGATATTAGTGTAACAATATTGTCCTGAGAGAGTTATTTACCCAGAAGGCATGCATTAACAAAGGATGAACATCATAGTATTGCTTATTGGAAGTATAAATGCATGTTAAATTTGGCTGTGTAAGAATGACTACACATGAGCTCTAAATTGTCAGTACAAAATATTCTGTTCTGAAGGGAAATTTGTTTTATATTTCCATCATCTTTCTCGGCAAGTCAAATTTTATTTATTATAACTCAGCAGCTCAATCTATATTTATTTGGCCAGTAAAAGTGTATCTTCATGGTTGCAAGTATTAATTAGTGATATTCTGGTATCATTAGTGTAATTTAGTGCTCACTAGATTAATGGCACGGTGGCATTTATCTATGAAACATTATATCTTGATGTTAAATTGCAATAAAAGAACCTGTATATTCTGCAGATATGGCTGTCTAAATCTAACAGAGGGGGATGGGGGTGTAGTCGACATCCATTAAGGAAATCCTTTATTGGCACATAAAAATGAGAGGTAATATTTAGCCTTACTTGCCTTTAGCAACCTAACCTCTAACCTAACATTAAAAAGAGGAACTTTATAGAGGGAAATACCAAGCTGTATCAAAAGTAAAGAAATATGTGTGTTGTATGTATTAACCACCAATTCAACATCAGCACCAAAACATGTTTTAAGTGTTACATAATCTGGATGGAATAACACACACACACACTCAGCCTTTGTCAGTAATACTATTTGGTAATCTTGTTTCACTACTGTCCATGCATTTTCTCCCCTCAAAACACTTTCCTCTCTTTATCCAATGTAGTATATTCAATAACTAATTATGATAATCCATTACATCTCCAATTAGCAGAGAGGCTTTATCACTGCACTATACTGTAGAGAGCTGGATTTATGTTGGCTTTGAATGTCACCCAGAGGACAGAGGACTGGCCCATCACTCAACAGGAACAAAACAGAGAGACAGGAGCAAGGGGGAAAAATAGAGGGATGTGGGAGAGAAATATACAGTGAGTTATTGGTTAATGAACTCATTTTCCTTCCCATTTTCTTTCAACCTTGAGAAAACCTTGACAAGGCCCCTTTAGTCCACAACACACCAAAAGGAATGGATTACCCTGATAGATAAAAGTGTAGTACAACTTTGGTCTTTCAGTGAGGAGGCAGTAAAAAGATATGTACAGTATGTATGTAACCTCAGAGGGATATGCCTAGCTAACGCCACCTCGCCGGCTGTCAAACAGCCCCTCGGAGGGTGATAAGCATCCCTGCTATCTGTGTGGGTGGCTGTCTTATTAGTGTACCTCAGGCGTTTCACTCAGGCACGCAGCACAGCCAACCATCTGCCACACTGTGATCCTCTGCCCGGCAGAGTCTCTCAGGTGCCATAAAATAAGCCCAGTGTCCATTTGAAGCTCAGAACTAAAATGCTGACCAGATAAATAAACACATTTTTAAACAGAAATAAATATTTCTTATTTTATCCAGGGTTTTGTGTACACAGGATTTGATATTGGCATTGGCCTGATATTGTTCATTTTTCTTTTTCTCCAGAAAACACTTAATTACATTACATGTCATTTAGCTTTTATCCAAAGCGACTTACAATTGATATATATCAGAGGTTGCCCGCCTCTGGAGCAACTAGGGGTTAATTGTCTTGCTCAGGGACACATTGGTTGATGTATCACAGTGGGACTCAAACCCAGATCTCCCACACCAAAGGCATGTGTTATATCCACTGCGCCATTACCACCACTTTAAACCTCCATCACACTGTTTTTATTAATTATTTTCTGCTGTTAACCTTCTTCCTCCTGTCTTTGTTTTAAACTGGCAATGTTAATTCAGTCTGTAAACATAATATCAGAATGGGTGTCTCACAGCAACAAAAAGAAAAACTGGCATGTGGCATTTTGGTCTGGAACATCTGTTACAGAGGTGGTAATCTATGACCTTTGAAGAGACTCTATTGCCACCTTGTGGCTTAAATCGCAGGTTAAATATTGAAAAAAAACAAATGCTCAGATACAACCAATATGTTTAAATCTTTTTTTAATCTTGCCATTTGCAATTACCAAATTTACCAAAAGCAGTGCATGAAATGGTGTGGGAAAACTATATCTATCTTGGCTAGGATTTAAATATGAACAAGCAGTGCAACATTCAGATAATGTAGAAATATACTTTCAAATATGTATTTCAGTCATATGAAAATAGTTTCATCCAGTCATCAGTCTCTTGTGGATATGTGAGGGAATGATCCTGAAAACGAAACATTCATTTAAATATAGTGGATTGCCTCCAGTTATATATTTTGATATTCAAAACAAGTGGAAGAAACTGACAGTGCAGTCATGAGGTCTGAGCAACTTACATGATGTGTATTTATATAGCGTAAAGCTCCATCAGGAAATCTTTGGGGACGATTCCTACAATTCCATTCTTCTCTCCGACCCACCAGCCATAGTTCTGGTACTCCTGGAAACAGGGCAAATTGGACCATTAAGATAACTATAAGAGTGTGTTGAGGAAACACATTTTCTCATCTCTATATCACATCCCCAACCTTCATTCACTGTCACTAATATTGGCTGAAAGCACTTCTTACCAGTATTGCCTGTTAACTATTTACAAGATCTCATCTGTTCACTCACTGTTTACTCCCACCTCCCAAACAACATCTACATCCCATCAACAACTTCACATCTCCAGTTTCCTGTCCTGCCTTCCTAACCACTGTCGGGTTTGAGACTGCACACACATCCCTCCACTCCACACAAAAACCTCAGTGTGCATAAAGCACATCACACATAAATCTGTCACAGCATGACAAGTAATAGCTCCAAATGGCTGTCAGCAAGCAGAGTTGTGAGGGGGATGCTGTGGGGAGAGATCTGAGACAAGGGGAGAATACCTCCCTCTTTCTTTCTCTCTCTCTGGCCAAGAGCCTGACCTCACATCAAAGTCTTCCCAGGGCATGAATCAGCACTGGAGATCACAATCTGACAAGGTTGAAGGAAGAGGAACCTGCACAATGTTTCAAATCTGTGCCAAAACTCTGGGATGAAGAGGAACCACATCTGTGTCCAGTTATTCCCAGGAGAGAGTATTGAATGGTAGTGATCTTATGGTAGTATTAGACACAAGAACATTACAATAACAATAGTGATGGTTAGCATTGACCGTTGTCTGGTGGGTCATTCATCACATCAGAAAAAAAAAAAGGTGCTTGACTTGCTTTCCATGTGAAAAATTGATACACAGGACATGAATACAGTAAAAAGTAATTAGTACATCTAAATTATTAACAGCAAATTAAACATCACAAGAAACAAACATGATTAAAAGGACATTGTACAAGCCCCAAGACAAGAGTGCTAGACCGAGTGTGTGTGTGGGTGCACCTTATGACATCCTACAGCTAGCCTTTGAAAAACAGTAACACCTCATTGTGTAGTTCTGGCTGACAAATAAGACCTACTTGAGTGAGTGCGGGACACAACATGAGAACACATATATGGAGCTGTGGAAGACTAATGATACCACACACTGTGACTAAACACATATTAACACAAAACTGGATAAACTGTTCCATCATTTTATTACTTTGTCCAAATGAAACACTCCACAGCTGATGCTTTGGCTTACAAGCACAAAGCAACAATTGATAAGGTGAAAATATGCGCAGGAACGATAATGACAGCAGCAACATGTTTGCACAGTGTTTACTTTTTTCAAACCCATCTAGCCAATTAAGTTAAATGAAATGTTACATCCCTTGGCTTGTTTTATGTGCTGTGACTTGGGGGAGATGAAGGGGTGTTGCAGCATATCCGGAAAACACACTCTTCCTCACTTCCAGTCAGGCCCTATAATCAACACCCGGGGTCCTGACTGGGGGGTCTCGCAGCTCTAACACTACAGCTATTTCTGGCCTGTGGAATGGGGGAGGGACACAGGGAAGAGGGAGAAAGGAGAATGGGGGGAGAAAGAGTCGACTGTCCCTTTAGCTGCAGCTGGCTGCTGCAGTCCAGACAGGTTTTATGGTCATTGCCTTCGCACCAGGCCACAACCCCCAACACCAAGGTTTCAGCTAATGGCACTCCCAGTCTGAGTGAAAGGGCAACTTGATTCTTGGTCCTTTTTCCACACCCAAAGAACGTGTCATAAACAGGCATTTGGCCAATGACCATTGATTGTGTCTGTCTGCTATGTGCATTGGTTTCCTTCCATTAGGGCTAAATCAATTAATTAATTAGCTAGTCAGCAGTAGTTTCAAAATTTTGATTATCCATCATTTGCTTGAGTCATTTAAAAAAAAATGTATTTAGACTGTGTCCTGTTGTCTGGACTGTGTCTCACTATTTTCTGACATTTTATAGACTAAGCATTTAATCTATAAAATCAGAAAATAAACAGTAATTAAATAAAAAAAAATGAAACCTGTAGGTGCAGCCTACATTGTATGATCCTGGCTGAAAAATAAATGTAATTAGTAGTCTAAATTATAATTCAGGTTTTTACAAATAAATCATTTTTTGAGCTCATCAGTCACATTTTTATAAGTCTTAATAGCTTTGAGGTGCCACTAGATGGCAGACTTGAATTTGGAAAGGCCAGTTGACAACAGCGAGTCTCAGTTGACTTCATGCCCCACACAACGCAAACCAGACAGGAAATATAGCCAGTCTGGATGGTGCACATTTCACACCTTTTTTTCCCCCTTTTTCTTTCTTTACAGAAACCACAGGGTCGACATGCATCGGTAAAAGTATACAATTCCTTGACTTATTACAGTGCAGTGTTCAAGAACAAGCTTGTTAAATAAATTACATCAAAATCCAACTTGATATTCATATGAACCAGTTAAGCACAAAAGGGCTCCTGTTTAGTTACTTAATAAAGGTAAAGAACAGCCCCTCAGTCTTCAATAACTGGCACCCACGCCTAGCCGACAAGCCTCGGAAATTGTGCGTCCACTACACGTCCTCACCTGCTCTGAAACAGAGTGGTAGACTGAGCCTGGGTTTCCTGAGAACACACATTCCTATTTGGCGAGGTGAGAGAGACGTCTAAGAGGTGTGTGGGCTGAGTGCTGCTCACCGCCTGGCATGGCAGCAGCATGCTGAAACAGTCCAGATGGAAGTGATGGAATGGCACTGTGTGCCAGCTTAGCCCAGCCTCCGCCAGCAACACTAAAACAGTTTCCGTTGTGACACAACTAATCCCCATCACAGTGCCAGAGAGAGAAACTAGCCCCGTCTGCTTCTTACCATCAGCCGTCCACCTCCAGGCGGTGGGCCAGGTGCTGCCGGTAAAGGATATGAACAGTCGGCTCCTCTGAGGGCCGAGAAATAACTCACTTTAGGTGGTCTGAGACCAGCAGAACCCCTTTGACTACATACCTTGTTGAATCACAGTTGGGTTTGAGCTCATCTTGGCTTCCCCATGCATCATGAAAACACACAGAAAGGGACAAATCAATGTTTTATCTCTGACAAGGAGGGTTTCCCTAACCATACCTTGCTCAGGATATAGATGGCATCTCCACGGTTGAAGGACAACTCATCTGAGTGGTCCCCTGTACAGTCCCATAAGCCCTGATAGAAGTTGGGGTAGTCTGTGCTCTTATCTGTACTCTTAATAACTGGGTAGAAAAGGGGAAAGAAACACAAAAGATTTATTTTCTACTGAGAGTATAACACATTAAATATACAGGTATGACACAGAAGTGATTGTTTGTATGCAGCAAATCCAACAGGAGGCAGTGGAGAGCCTAAAACAGAACTAAGGCTGACAGCAGCTGTGTGCCAAGTTCATACTGAATGCTAGGTTTTGAGTATGTAGTATGTTCACACTGGCAAAGAAGCACAATCTACTCAAAACCGTCAGTATGCAAACTACAAAAACACTGATTTGAGTGTGCTGTTGATGGACGCTATTGTGGATGGAGGTAAAATAGTTCCAGGAACACCTCAAAAAACACACAATAGCTATTATCTAGCTTAGTCTTTGTTGGGTTAAATTTTCAGTGTCAAAAGTTGTCTGGTTTTAGCATCTCTAATGTGAGGATTTTCTCATCATTTTAAATTCTCTTTAAAGTCTTTTTGGGTTTTGGACTGTTGGTCAGACAAAACAAGACATTTGAGAAGTTTTCACAATTTTCAAATATTTTGTAGATTAAAAACAATCGGTAATCAAAATAATTGTTAATCGCAGCTATACTGTAAAGCCGCCTTAGCAGAGCGTATGTATTGCATCCTTTTCTGTTAGTATGAAATGATAAGTATGGTGAAACAGCAAACTATAAATATTACATTATGGAATACTCTATACAATTAGTAAGTAGTGGGAATAAGGACACAGCTAGTGTCTTAGCAGTTAGAGTTTCCACCGCTCAGTCTAATTATTGATCTAAAGTGGGACCATTTCCTGTTTGTACAGTAGGTGTGCTAATGTTGTATTTGGAGCTAGAGATATATCGGTTGGCTGACACCATCGGCCAATATTAGCCTATCACAGACATAGGTACGGTATCGCCGTATATGTTTTCGGCTACGCACAAATATGAAAACCTTTTTTATATAACATATGATGCAGGAAAAAAGGCTTTGGGTGGTTTAGAAATGGTCTCGTATATCTATTTTTTTTTAAATTTTGTCTTTCATCCACAACTGACTGATGCTGATCATAATTTTTATTTAGCTATTTATTTTCAATTTTATTTATTCTTAATTTTCTCAGTGTTCATTTCAAGAATTGGTTGACAATGTAATGCATTGCATGTATAATAATGATAAGTATAGCAGAAAGAAGCCTTTTGAGTACCTTTGCATTGTCATATCGGTGCAACATAGCTACACAATCCACATAGAAGAAGTCCATTTCAATTCCAGCTCAAAACATCACTATATCGGCCAAATATTGGTAATCCATGAATCTTTCCCCTCTAAAATTGATATTGGTCTCAAAAAGCTCAATATCAGTTGGGCCCTAGTTGTGGGTATGTTTACATTGATACAGTAGATGGAGATAAATAGCATGCTATTTTTGTGCTTGCAGAACTTTAATACGCCACTTATTGTAAAAGGAAGTTGGCTAACTAGGCCAACAGTTATTTCCAGCATTGTGCTGTCAGTTGCAAATGTTCACAGAAACTTCCTCTGTAAATGTCACTTCTTCTCTACTGAGGCTTACAAAGTTAAGTTTGTTCACAGCACAAAAAAACTATTAAGTGACAGAATGTTAATTTGTTGATCACAGTCCCATCCTTTCTTACTATCTTCTAATCCAAAAACCAAATACACCACTCATATCCATGTAGTCCAAACACTAATGTTGGTACTGTGTACCTGAAGCAGCAGGAGGAGCAGGTTTGCTGGCTGGTTCCACCTTTGGAAGAGGCTTTGCTGGAGTGGGTATCTCATCCTCTGGAAAAACAAGATATTGATGGATTGGTGTGTAATAATTTTAAAACTATGCTCCTCTGTCTGAGAAATATGCAATGGCTTAAAATGATCCCTTTGAATAAAAGAGATGCATCAAATTTTTCATGTTCTGTAAGACAACAGAGATCGTCACAGTAATGCAAAGCATGGATTGGTCGGACCTGGGAGCACTTCATAGATTTCTTCGTCGATCGGCACAGAGTCGGCTGCATCTTCTATATTTCCAACATCATCGTACAGTTGCTGTTCCTCCTCTTCATCTTCTGGGATGATGCCTGTCATATCTACAAACAGGGGAACATAGAATGTTTGATTTTTCTTACACACACACATGCATGCACGCACGCACGCACAGCTGTTTTTGACATTAAGAGCATTATGATGAATTCTTATGAAGTTTCAAACCTCTCAAAACAAAGTCTATCTGTTTCACCCACTCCTCCGCCTCTTTCACCGATGACGCACAAAACTGTGATGAGAGGAAAAGAGGAAATAAATGAAAACTGCCATCAGTGCAATATTCAGTTCTACATATATTAATTACCATAAACAAATAATACTGTATTTATGCATAGTAAAATTTTCCACATGGAAGAGCCTGAATGTTAGAAACACTCATTTCAACGTTTTAAATATGCGTGTCAGATTGAGCCATTGCAAAGGCAGCAGTGTAAAATGAATGAATAGGTTTTTAAAAATAACGACTTAATGAAGTGCATGTACACACATTCCGTGCCAAGTTTTAAACATGGCACATCTCAAGTCCACATTTGTTTTTCAATGAGGTATACACTTAGAACAGCAGTGATTCAAATATCATCAACATGAGATGAGCGTACCTGATAGACTCGCTTGTCTGGAGCCGTAATTTCAAAGCAACAGTCTTTCTTTGAGTCTCTCCGTAAAGTGCTGTTCATTTTGACAGTGTACCCGTCGATTCTGAACTCCCCCTTCTGCTGCTTGTCTGATTAGAGGGAATTAAAACATCATCATTAATGGTTCAGATACAACAACAGCAGAATGCCAAATATTGTTTAAAAAATACTTTTTTTTTCTCAAACAGTATGGGATTCATAATTGAGTGGGATGAAATGTGTGAAAAACTACCTTTCTCACTGCCATAATAGTAGAATGTGTGATGATTAAGAGCACACCATCTCTTCTGCCATTCGGTGCCAAAAAAGCTATGATCTGTGGAGGGAAAACCAACAATAATCTCCAACTGTAAGCTATGAATACTTTTTTTGGTTTATTTAGAAGGGAATTAGAGCTGTGATTTGCGAAAGATCAATCAACATCAATATTTTTTGAAGCTTGCAAATGTAAGTGTGCAATATCCTCTCCATTAAAACATGTTTATGTATGTTATTAGCAGAGCACTCACCCTTCCTGCGCTTCTCAAGGTATCCCGCTTTAAAAACAGATGTCAGGTCCTGAGCCGCCACAGGTGGGGACTGCTGGGCACCTTGAGAACAGTTGAGGAAACCCATTATCCTTTCAAAGTGTTTTTAATATGCAAAAGTGAAAATTACATTTGTTTTTAAAAAATTTTAAAGATAAAACAGCTGGATTTCTGACTAACATTATGTATTTTTCACATATATGTATCATGCATGTGTTTGACTGATGTTAAAATAAGAAGCAAAATCCACAGAGGCTTCACTAAGCAATGTTTTGGCTCTCACTGGAGGAGATTCCCCTTGCAGCGTGCAACTTCAATGCAAATGTTCAACTGCTGTGTCAAAGTTGCTTTGTGTGAAAGAGCAGCCATAAAACTGGCAGCTGCTTGAAGCCCATAAACCCCAGACCCCTAATAGCCATTTCACAAGGATTTCCCTGATACTCTGTTTATAAAAGTAAACACAAAATCTTAAATATTGCCATGATGGGGCATACAGGGTTAAAGCTACTGTATATTGAGGCATGTTGTTTCTCAAACTACAAAACATGGCAGTAATGTTCAGTCCCCAGACTGTGGCTGAGAGCTATAAAGCATGCTCTAACTGTCAAAGGGGTGGGGTGAAAGAGGTGGTGGGAGAAGCAGTTGTGTTCCCAAATTGCTTCCCAAGTATGTTGCCAAGTTACAGTTGGAATGTCTCCCTCATTGTTCCACTCAAAGTCATTTTCTCCAAGGAGCAGACCCAACGATTTCTAGCCTGTACTTTCATGACAAGAGGCAATTTCCAATACTTTAATCCACAGTTAGCAGTTAGCAAGTCAACAGCAAGATGTCTGCTAAGTGCTTGTTGCTTACCTTCGCAAGCCTCTTCATCCTTGTCTGTGCGCTCTGACTGCAGAGACCCTGCATCATTGTTGCTGTCAACTTCCTCCTCTTCATCATCTTCATCATCTCCACCTATGAGTAAACAGGAAGTGCATTGTAGTAAAGGTACATGTGATATTTTTACATAGTGGTTCCCAACCTGTTGTGCGTATCTATGAGGTGCAAGCATTTCATTTGAGGAGTGATTTTCCCCTGTCACACTGTTTGGAGAAGTTTTAAATGCACAATACAGTATTTTAACTAAAAGAAGAGTGAATAATAGAGAAAAGTCTGAAAAGAATTGTGTATCAAAATTGATCTTATATTCTGAGTTGGTAAAACTAAAATTTTTGAAAATTAGATAATACATTTCAAGGGGTGCATCATAAAAATTTGACTCATCATGTGACCCCTTAGATTGATGTTGTGACCTTTTGTGTGGGTCCCGACCCTCAGGTTGGGGACCACAGGATATAAAAGTGTGCGGCCCCAGTGTAACACTCACTTCTGTCCTTGAAATCTTGTGGGAAACTGTTGGGGAGACAGTAAATGGATGTTAACAATTTTCACATTTTACATTAGAATCTTTAAATATTTACTTAAGTGACACATTTATAACCAAACTCCAAAACACAGGGATCTCTGATATACTTTGCAAACAGACATACCCCAATTTGACCTCTTTAATCCGTTTGATGAAGGCTTCCCTCTTATCCTTTGCCTTTTTGCTTAGATTTTCTCCTTTCAATCCATCACAGAGGAAATATTCTAGGTCTAAAAATCAAACAATAAATACCAGGTAAATCCTTCATACAATCTGGTGTCCCTTACTGATTGCGGTGGTTTATCTTGCCATTCAAACAAACAACCCAGTACTGCTGGAGATCATGTTAACTTTCAAAAGTACAACACAGCAGTTTGCAGCTTTGACGTCAAACCGCGAATTGTTTGATACTGATCAGCATGTAAGAATTAGCAGCAATGGTGTGTTGACCAAATGCAACTGGACTAAAGTGCTTATATCTGACTAAAAACTTTAGCTATCCATTCTGAGCCTGTGCTTCCTCTTTTACTAAACGGTCTCTTTAAAGCTGAGTTTTGTGACACAAGCCCTCAATGAACACGAAAAGCAGCCCGCAGTGTGCAAATAAACATTCATTTATGAAGGTTTTACCTGAAATGAGCGTCGTTAACTCCTCGGGAATCGGACGCATTGTTGTGAGAGTTACTTCCTGACAGCGATGGACAGTCCGGCGGGGCAAAGCACTTCCCACGATACGGAAGCAGCAATGAGTTTACAGACACGGAAGTTCATCTGCTAATTATTTATAACTGACCACACGGTTCCGCTGCAGGAAAACACTGACACCTGCTTGTTGTTTCTACATCCATTCCACACTGACTTGTATTGGCCTACAGCAGCTTTTGTGATATAGTTTTTGACTGCTACTGATGACGGGGAGTTGATGCTTTAATGGAGCAACTGGTCTTTACAGACTAATAAAGTCAGCGGATAACGCATGATCATATTTTTGATTGATTCCTGGTCATATTTCTCTGGTACTTAGGCCTAAGTCTGTGACTGACTCACTGGACGCGTAGGGAGTGTCTTTTTTACAATGAGGCAAGCACTTTGGGTTTATGATTATGTCAACATTGTAAATCTAAACAGGGCTCATTAATAGTCGAGAAGGCAATTATATAAAACTGTTGTGCCAGGTTTTTTTCGTATTTGAACATCAATGTTTGAATGGGCCTGCACTGGTTTATTCTTAAATCACGTTTGTAAGTTAATCAGTTTCTATTGTAGAGTCAATGGCAAACGTATTTTTCCTTCTTTATCTGATGCAAGAGTAAATCCCCCTAAACAACTCATCTCTAACATCAAGTCAAACCTGTGCCTGCTGGTGTATTCCGTGAAAGCAGCTGGTTGTCATATTGTTGATAAAAGTGTCAATCATTCATTAGTCATCTTTTGACAAACAGAATTCCCCAATCCAGGTTTAAAGACATGCCTTTGAACTGTATAGCCTGTTGTTGTGGAGAAATGAAACCGAAATGTCAGTGCAGCTCTGGAGGGGCTGCCTGGAGACCTTCAGCTCTTTCTTCTGCTGCAAGTGGTGGACAGTGTTTGTCAGTGCTGCCAGACACACAGACTCCCCTCCAGAAACACTTTATTTACTCCAGTTTCAGTCCAGCAGCTTAAGGAAGACTTTAACATCCAAACAATATCTGATCTTCTTATTTGTCTTGTCTCTTTGTGTCAGAGATGAAAATAGCCTATATGTTTTGATTATTGAGATCTGAGAGGGAAGCATTTTTCTACACGTTTCTTATATTTTCTTATATTCTTATATCCTTGTGTTATGTCAAGTGTTAAAATGTTATGGCTTTAATTCAGAACCAACCATCAACAATTTAGATCTTTGGGCGATTGATAAAATCACATTTCTCACACCTTGATGCAAAATTCAACTTCAGATCATATTCCACATGAATGTTATTGTTTCCGCATTCATATTCTGAATGCAGAATATGAGCCACAACCCCTCTGCAGTCATTCAAAACCTGACCCCCTCCTGACCTGGCAGTAGTTCCTCCCAGCTTGGAGAGGAGAGGAGCCAGCTTGAACTTTGACCTGTGTGTGTGTGTGTGTGTGTGTGTGGAGGGAGGGAGGGAGGGATCTGCATAGTAAAGTGTTGTAGTTTCCCATAGAATTTCTACTTTTCTACTTTTCTTTCAAACTCACTGCACATTGGCAAGCTGCTCAAAGTCACCAAACTCGTTCATACAACCATACTAAAAACATGAAATAATCAAATTCATGAGTCTGATTATGTAATGCTTAAATATGCCCATTATCATGGTGAAACCTGTGGATGTAGGAAAAATTAAACAACACAATGTATGTTTTATTGTATTTTGAATGTTATCACTCCCTTCAATGAGCATTATCAGTCAAATAGCAGAGTGTGCTAAGGAATAAGTGACCTTTTAAAGTAATAAATATGAGATGTAGGCCTAGTTGTGCAGCCTGTAGACACAGGCACTGACACTCTTACTATTTTAAATGAGCTTAGTGGCTTCAGCACCAAACCAAATCCCCTTTGCATCCTGAGCTTTAGATTTCTCCTATCTATTTTCAATTGATCACAATTAACCATCATAGTACAAACTCAGTAATAGTAGTTCACCACCTCACTTTTTTTTTTTTTTTTGCTATGACGCTCCGAGTCCAACCCGCACAATCCTGAGCTATAGATCGCATTGATTCACGTTGCCTGCCGACGTTGGTCAGAATAATTGATCAGTGGGATATAGTTAATCTTGTGATTCCTGGAACAATCTCTGGCTTTCCATCGACCATTCCCCTCTAAACATTTAATAACAGTACCCTAATAAAGAAACTGCGGCTGTTAGTGTGAGCTTTATCGAGCCCTCTGCTCAACTGGTCGGTGGGAAGAAGTCCTTCAGCAGTAAACAGGGACTTAGTCCAGATACATTTACTTCCATTAAATCAATTTACAATAAACAGAATAAATACCTTCTGCTTTTTGCCTGATATCTTACCATTGTCTATGTTTTGCTACTGTGTTAATTCCAATACCCTATTAAATTATAGTTTCCACTAATTTGGGAATAAAAGTTCTATATCGTCTGCTCTGAATTAACTTTATATATTTTTATATCATACAACGTTTTGAAAAACACAATGGCCTTGTAAGGCGCATTCTAAATTCAAAGAGATTGTATTACACTGCAGATCGGGCTATAAACAAGCACCCTCAGTGCTGTGAGTTTTATTGGCAATAAAATGTAATTAGAGAGCCAAGAAAAGTCATAGCTTTTGGCCTGGGACTCCTAGCAGGCAATTCTCACTGCAAATGTTCTTTTTCTGAGTTTGCACATGCGGAGGTAATGAATCTGCTTTTTTCTCCAGGTCAGATAAATCACTGAGGTCTGTACCAGAAGCATGGTCACGTTAAAAAATCGTTCAACTAAACTTATGAAATTAAAGATTTGAAACAAACTGGGATGCAACTATTTATAATTTGACATTTATAACACTTGCATTTATTTTGTATTTATTAGTGCTCTGTGTTCACTATATTTGGCTAATTTAAATGAAAGTTTTGGGGAAGTTTGAGATTATACAATCAATATTATTTATACTACAAGAACATGTCAAATTAGACTATAATTTAAAAAAATGCCCTGTGGCGTTTAAATTAAACCATTTATATTATCCTGATTTGAATACGAGAAACGACATTCAGCATTATGAATTATGCATGAGCATTATTAATTTTCCTATGGCCAATATTTTCATGTATAGTAGGCTATTTTATGTTTCATCGTATAGGCCTAAAAGCAATGAGTTCTCCAAGCTTTCTTACTGTGAAATAAGACAATATTGCTGCTGATTCCCATCAATGTAAAGTTTTATTTCAGGAAAATTATTTTACTCGTTATAGTCGAAATCCATATAAAAATAAACTCTCCTCTCGCAGCCCAATGGAATAAACTGCCATACAGACTAAATGTTGTTTTTGCTTTAACTTACCTTATTTGTGAGATTAAAACTGAGTATAAACTGAACACAAGTGTCTGAATTCAAATAAAACATTGTTCAATAGCTCAAGTTTTGTAGGTCAATTGTTGTGAGTGTTTCTGAGAAAAGGTCAAACGTTTCGGATGATAAAGACAGGGGACTTTGTGCCGAATCTGACAAACTTGGTGAGAAAGAGGAGGAGGATGAGAAAACTTGGAAATCCTGCAAAGAGACGTCCAGGCCCGTGGAATTATCATTGTCCGGGCCTATTGTTGACACGCAGATAGGAACAGTGGGTGCCGGGTTAGGAAAATGTTTCAGATTTTTCTCATTGCTGTTCAAAGGCGTGAGTGTCGGGCTTTGGTTCTCCCCATTGTGCCCGTTCTGACAATGTTGTGAAGTTAAGGTATTTTGGTGGAAATACCTCTCCCTCTCCGGGAGGGTCCCGGCTGCGCTGCTGTCCTCCGCCTGCTCTAACTCGTCCTCCGGCCCGTCGTCCAGGCACGCGTATTTCCCCTCACTGTCCCGGTTCTCCTTGCAGTGGGTCTGCCTCTTGTGCTTCATCCTCCTGTTCTGAAACCACACTTTCACCTGCTTCTCTGTTAAATCCAGCAAAGCAGCTATTTCCACTCGCCTCGGTCTGCACAGGTATTTGTTATAATGAAACTCCTTCTCTAGCTCCAGAAGTTGGGTGTTGGTATACGCGGTCCTCAGCCTCCGGGATGCCCCTCCACCGCCAACACCAACCTCTGGCACCTCTGGTGAGCCTAAAAAAGAAATAAACCAAACATTTTATTTATTTTAATTAGAGAAAAGCAGGCGAAAAATAAATCAGCAACAAAGTTGTGTATGTATGGCTATATGGAGAAAAACAAGCTCTATGGGGTAAAACTTGTGGCAAGCCAGCACCGGCACTGGGAAGATTTATGGGCCCCAGGCAGAATATGATGGGTCTGCGTGGACAGGACAGGACGCAGGGTGAAGATTAATGAACATGCCAGCTGCTGGCCCGTGTAAGAATAATCTATCACTCTCCATTACTGTCAAACATTAACACTCGTACACTGCATCGCAAGTCTGTGCGTTACTTGAGATTTAGCATGCTTAAATCAAAATCGTCTACTGGCTTAAAGGGACGCCCACGTTGCCAGGCCCGGGATGCAGCTTCTTGCTGAGGGGAATCCTCAGACAATGAGGAGCCTTTTACATGGAGGTTATTAATCATCATGTCTTGCCTTGGGGGGAGAAGTAGAGTGGAGAGGAGTCAGTCGTTGTTGCAGCAGTAGCAGCAGCAGCAGCAACAGCAGTAGTATCAGTCTGGTTTCTCTTGATGCTTTTCTTCTCCTTCATCCACGGGTACTCCGGGGGTAGGGATGCAGCCTGCAGCGGCTGCTTTGAGCGGCTGTGGCGTGGGTGGATGCCCGGGTTAAGGCCGGGGATGGTCTGCTCAAAAGGAGGAGGAATCAGTGTCGACTGTGAAAGCGCCGAGCTCTTGATTGATGAACTTTGAAATGCATCACCGACAGGGTTAGTGAGAGATGTCAGGCACTCAGCGAGCGACGGCTGGCTGTTGATAAAACCACTTTCTCGCCCAAATTCGTAATTCATCTCCTCCTCCTTGTGTTGAAATTTCGTTTTGAGTTCTAGGTTGATTCGGATTAATAAGCAGTTTATTGTCATAAACTACTAAACTAGATATAGTCGTATGGAGACCTGTATGCCATAAACTATTGCTTTCATGAGGACCCGGTTTGGAATTAGACCGTGCTGCTTGTCACATGATTACATCTGCCCAATGACAATTTGGGTTTTTTAAGCAAAAGAAGCCACTGTCCCCTGTGATTGATCGAGAAAGTCGGAGGGGTAACGCCTCATTCCGGGGGTAGGGGTGGCTTTATTTACACATTTTTTTGGGTCAGTTTGTTCACCACCGTGCCTTCTTTGCGCATCCACGCAGTTTGCCGTACGAGTACGCGCTTGAGTTGTGGGAGGCTGCGTGTGTCTGTGTGTGTGTGTGTTGTTCATTTATTTGTAGCGAGGCACTCCACAAATCATTTCAGCAGTCACATTTGCGTTTCATATTGCTGCGAAGCCCACAGTCGTTATCGGTGCCAAAGCGTTAATCTTGCGACTTTCTTGAAGGTTTTCTTGGAGAGGAAAAGCTGCACCAGACATCCAACAACGTGCCCACCCCTCCCCCAATACACGCCACAGGGGAAAGAGAGACAGAGAGAGAGAGAGAGAGAGAGAGAGAGAGAGAGGGGGGAGAAAGAGAGAGATGATTTCAATGTGATTTTGAGTTCATCATATCAGATCAGATTTAACGTAATTTGATCTATAAGCGTTCCAAAAGCCTACATTATGTAAAAAAGGAATTTTATCATTGAAGTCATTATAGGAAATATACTGGAAAAAAACGCAGTATTTTGTGTCAATGTAAGAAAGCAGTTGGGATATTTAACAGGCATTTGCCATCACCATTTCACAGTTTATAGCTCCCTGTCCCACATTCCATTTTATTTATTTTATTTCACACAGGGATAATGTTGACCTAAGCCATCATCCTTACACCTCAGCATTATTGGTTATAACATAGCGGAGAGTAGAAATGATTTGCCACTTTAGTGTGAGGCAGAGGAAAGGTGGCTGTTTATTGCTTTGGCTCTAAACAAAGAGCCCTGGTAGCCTGTGTGTGATCAATCTTTCTCGCCAAAAGGTCTGACAGCTCACTGCCCTAAGAACACATTTACACCATCCAACACTCCCTTAGATCATATATGACCAGGAAGAGGACAACCACTATCTAGGCTTCAGGAGAAGTTTTCAATTTAGAAATCTAGGGATTTCTTATGAAGCACGGATGAGACGCACGGCCATTACGCACAAAAGCGTTTTATTTACTCGCTCGATATTAAATCAGAAATCCATCTAAAGACGAAACTCTGTCGCTTTTTCGTTTTCAAAAAGGACTATAGAGGCACAGACAAAAAGCCGAGGAGAGGAATGCCCTTGGTAGGTAGTATAGAAACGAAGGGAGCAGCTTTTACATAGGATGAATTGTTTGCTGAGGTGAGTGGGTGTTGGCATTGAGCAGAACTCCATTCAGTCTCATACCTTCCTCCGTGTCAGATAACAAGTCTGTTTTCTGGCCCGTTAGGTTTCTAGTATAATTCCAATTTTACCACATTTGCTTGTCAGATATTACTTTGTCTAACTGTTTTTGGACTTTTTATTTATTTATAAGGATGTACTCTGAATGTACAGATTTTGGGTCGAATAATATCATTATATAGCTTATACTATTAGGCAATATAACTGATAAATTACCAACTTTGAAATTAATTTAATTTACTTTGAAGTTCACCGAATTCCTTTTGTGTGTAGCTCATTGTTTTAAGCAAAATTGCTGCAAATTATTGTCTAAACTAACCACATTCATGTCTTATTTCTTCTTATTTGATAATCAAAATTGATCAAATAAATTGTTTTTCATAGACACCTGGCCATAGATTCAAATCGACACAGGTGTAGAAACAGAACAATGATACAAAGAGAACAAAGAGCTTTCTGAAAAGAAATATACCTCCACAATACTTCTAATTCTGACACTTGGACATATTGAACAATATATATTGCAACAATTTTGATGTAAGTCTGCTGTTTCTGTTTGGAGCTGTACAGACAAAAAAACAAGGCTTGTTGACCGGATGGACACAGAAGACGGTGTCTCGAGGAGCGGAGCGTCTCCCGTCTGTTCTGACAACAAGAGACATCTGGGAAGCACGCAGGCCAAACCTGCGACCACTGTTCCGTTTTATTGTTTTGTTTTTTAACAAAAAATATTTAAATTCCTACTTATAGCCTACTGTGGGGTGGAATATTTCTATTTATGGTGAGTGTCATGCAAATGTAGCCTATATCCAGAAAAATAAACTATATATTTAAATATATATATATATATATATATATATATATATATATATTTTTTTTTTTTTTTTTTTTTACAAACATTTAACAAATATGCATCTGTTTTTTTGTGTGTAAAAGATGGTAAACGTATTTAATTGCAATTGTGTATTGTACATTTAGTATACATTCTGCACAAGCGAGGTTATGCAATATTTTGAAATTATCTTCGGTGAAATTGAATATTTTTCATTTTACTTTTATCAATAAATGTGTATTGCATGTGTGTGTGTGTGTGTGTGTGTGTGTGTGTGTGTGTGTGTGTGTGTGTGTGTGTGTGTGTGTGTGTGTGTGTGTCTGTGTCTGTGTGTCTGTGTGTTTCTAAATGGTATACGTGGTGAAACATACACATTGTGTGCGTGTGTGTGTGTCTGTGTGTGTGTATCCTTGAAAGACACGTCGACATGTGCAGAAATATCGTGATAACATCACAGATGCGGTCATTCTGGGCCCTTTTTGCCTCTCAGGAAACCAAAGAAGACCAAATAATGGAAAATGTAGAATCATAGCAGAGGAACATAAGTGACCCACACAACACACTTTTTAAAGCGTGTCCCTGCTCAGTTGCCCTGTAGATGAAGGCAAATGTGGACATGAACACGGTTTAAGGAATAAGCAAATTCCAAATTGGTGTGAGATTGACAAATAATAATTACATATTTAATAATATTACTACAGGAAAATGGATTGGGGTTTGTAAGCTGAGAAAGAAGCTCTCTAGAAAGCAAACACCAAACTCAAAAAGTCTGTTTCTCTTGAAAACTGAATCAATCTGAGGTGTTCTCAGTTTAGCTGGATACAAAGGTCAGTCATTTTGAAGAAAGAATCTGCACAAATCCTTAACCCTATCTAATAACACATACATAAACTTAGCACAACAAGTAAGGAAATGTGTGTTTGGTAGATTATTTCTCTGTAGCAATGTTATTTGGCAATAAATCTTATACCGTTGGAAAGCTTGTTTAGTTCCCTTGTAACATGTGTTTGTGGGATGAGCAGCAGAACTGAGATTTGTGGGTTGCACCCATGAAAAATTTGCCAAATCTTTTCTGCCAATGCAAAACAGCTAAATCTGCCATTGACTCGTTTGGTGTTTGGTGAATTGGATGATTGAAGTTTGAAGAAACAAGACATATTGGCAATTTAACAATTTATTCATTTCACAAACAGGAGCCTCAGCAGCGTGTGGAAGAACCCTACACAGCCACAACAGCCCGGCACCTCCTTCTCAGGCTGCTCATCAGCCTGGCCACACACTGCTGTGGGATGGCATCCCATTCTTCAACCAGTATTTGTCGCAAGTCAGTCAACATGGCGTTGTTGGTCGCTCTGGCACGAACAGCATGCCCAAGTTGCCAATCAAGTGCCAGCATCAGAAGCTCAAAACAACTGTCAAAATAACCTGTTTGGC
This sequence comes from Etheostoma perlongum, assembly GCA_026937815.1. Taxonomy (NCBI): domain Eukaryota; kingdom Metazoa; phylum Chordata; class Actinopteri; order Perciformes; family Percidae; genus Etheostoma; species Etheostoma perlongum. Next base: position 16,155,300 of record CM049376.1, read on the forward strand.
AATGGCAGAAGATCTGGCATATTTGTCATGGGCGCAACCCACATACTCAGCGCTGGTGTTCATCCCACAAACTGGGCACCATTTGAAAGGGAACTAAATAGGCTTTCCAACAGTATAACATTTATTGCCAAAAAGTATTGTTACCATATAGAAATAATCTACCAAACACAAATGTCCTCACTTTTTGTGCTAAGTTTACATATGAAAGAAGTAACCTCATAATCCACATACCCTTTTATCCAGAACACCAGACTATTGGCACTGAGGATAAGTGGAACACACTCCCCTGAACTTCTCCTAAAGTTCACTTGTGGCCTCCTCTGTCACCAGGTGTCATGAGGTTTGATGTATAGGGGTCACAAGAGGTCAGCATCCAACTACTTTCCGTTTTCCTGCAGCACGGCTTCTCTAATGGCCGTTTGTATGGAGGAGATCATCCAAATGTGCATTAGGGAACAGATAGGAATGCCATCTACCACTAGTGACTGAGGAGACTTTACTGAACGTGTACTATATACAATATAAAGTGTATAGCTACAATTGTTTTCATGCCTATCTTTACAGTTTTCCAAAAAAGGAATAAGAGACTTAATGAGCTGCATGTGGGTGACCTTTGGGGGTGAGGGAAGGGGGAAGGGGGAGATTGAGGGGGATGTTGGGGAAACCAGGAAGGGAGGAAAGGTTTTGGGGTATCCCTAACTTTATGGGACCTCAAGTTCATCACTCAGTTGGGGTCCAGTGAGGTCCAGTGAGGTTCCTGGAAAAAAAGAGAAGCCTTGTGCACATCCAATCACACTGTATGCATTTGTTTAAAGAGCATACATTTGTTGTTATATGATCTATATATCTATCTATCTATCTATCTATCTATCTATCTATCTATCTATCTGATGATATGCATATGTGCTCACACATAGTAGTTATTTGAACATACGTTTAATTTATTTCTTCCATGGATATATAATTATATATTTGCCTTTTTATATTAATATTTCACAAGAAGGCAATTATTTTAAACTTCTCAAAAGCACAGGGGGAGTCACTTGATAAACTAGTTGAATTCAATAAATAGTAAAGGGCCCCCTGACCAAAAAGAACACCAGTTAAATTAAATAAGGATCTTAAAGCAATTTATGCCATGGATAACCAAAAAAATGAAACTGAACACGCAGCAAGATTTTTTTTAGGACGAAAACAGTGCAGATCTGTCATAAATGGGGAGTGGGCTTGCTGTGCCGTGAACGCATCATCTAGTTGGAACATTGTTCTTCAGATGAGCTGCTGCCTCCACCTGCTGGCGGTCCATGCACAGCAGCACTCAGATCAGCACGAAGCTCTGACACCATCATCAGGACACGTGTTTGTCTCAGTTTTAGTAGTTTCCACTTTTTCACCAAATAAAGTAAAAGAAATTGATGTATGTTGTGTAAATTATTTGGAAACTATGTGTGTGTGTGTGTGTGTGTGTGTGTGACACATGTTGTTGTTGTGTGTGTCTGTTGTCCTGATTGCTCTCCTGCTACAACAGAACAACAAACGGAGGTTTCTATACCGAGACAGACTAATTGTTAGTTAGACGGTTGTAAAGTAATTAGACGTTTTAAGACAAACCCTTCTGCAGTCTTGTGTGTGTGTGTGTGTGTGTGTGTGTGTGTGTGTGTGTGTGTGTGTGTGTGTGTGTGTGTGTGTGTGTGTGTGTGTGTGTGTGTGCGCGTGTGTGTGTTTCAGGCCTATCCTACAACAATATCACATATTCGACTGTTTGCCCGAGCCTCATTTGAAATGCTGCTTTACTGCTGTCACAGCCCCTCTACATGCTTTGCTGCTTTCGCACCTTATAAACAGCTGAGGCTGGGATCGTGGTTTATTACAGGAGGGCATCTAGTTTAGTTCAGAGGCCGAAAATGTCCCATGTAATAAATTAAGTATAGTGCATAATACATTGACTACATGTTTCGATTAAGACAACAATTGAGTGCAAAATAATCTACAAATACTGAACTTTCGTTGTTGCTTTGATTTGCTCTCACTTACTTTTTCGTGACTTTCTATTGATTCGGAATTGTTGCATCGCTGCGTGTTGTTGGGTTGGCTCCTCGATACTGCAGATTCCATTTCTGTAAAAGATTTTGAATCGAAGGATCCAGGAATATTCAAAGATAATTCATGTGTTTTTCATATTTATATTAAATATTTGGTTAAACAGGATGCTTTTTAAAGGACTCTAAAAATCAAAACGTAATGGCCTTGTAACAAATTAAGGTCCTCTCTCATTTCCACAATAATATTATTGTAATATATAAATACTATTATTTAACGTAAATTCATGCCAGCAAGTTTGAAAAAATAAATTAATTTTGGACAGGCCTCAGGTTTTTCTCTACGGCTTAGAGTAATTGGGTTGTTTGCACCATAAAGCCCAGTGGTTACGAGAGTAAGAAAAGTGTACTATTCAATAAGTTTCTACTAAAATAGAAAAACAAATCAATTCCTTTTAAAAGATGAATGAAAATTCTAATTTTGTAGAAATAGTTTTGAAATGTTAAATGTGACAAAAGTAATTTTTAAAAAGGTAGTTTTACTTTAATAAGTTATGCATGTGTATGTTTGTTAAAAATGTGTTAGAAATACGTGCAAATTATTAAGCAGAATAATAAGAAATAAATAAGCCATTCTAATCGTCTCATGAATACAAACTAGTCTTTATTTTGGATGAAACCAGGAACTGACGAGGTAGGCCTATCTGAAGTGTGCACAAATGGATCAAACCCCAAAACGATTATACAAAACAAAAGACATCTAGATTACAAAAACAATAACTTAATGCAAATAGGTAGCTGAAAACAGTCAGGTAGTCAAGGATCATTCCATGCAAATAACAAATTACACAGTCAACTATTTCTGTGCCAAATACAACACATCTAAACTTTGTCCTCTCACAAACAGGAAACACTGGATAGGGAAAGAAAAACATCCAGCATGGTTTTAATAACACAAACTTTACAACAACATGTGTAACATCCCAGGAATATTAAAGACCCCCCCCCCCTCCCCCAATTCACCATCAGTCCAAAAGAAGTTAACTGTCTCTCCGCCGGTCTTTGTTTTCTTTCTTCATCTTCATCCTGCGGTTCTGAAACCAGATTTTCACCTGTCTCTCTGTCAAACTCAAGACTCTTGCTACTTCGTATCTACGATCCCGGGGAAGGTACATGTTAAACAGAAACTCCTTTTCCAGTTCGAGGATTTGATGCTTTGTATATGGACAACGTTTTTTTCTGGTGGGCTTTGCGTGAAGCCAGTTGGATGATGGGTTATCTGGAAGCAGGGGGGGGTCAAAACCATGACACAGGAAAGTTAATGGACTCAAAAACAGGACTGCTCTATTGACTTTACAGTTTGGAAAGGACATGCTACTCCTGGCAAGATTGTATATTTATAAAAGGAATTATTGGTGATGAATTTTCATTTTGCACTTGGAAATTTGAGGATTGAATAGCAAATACCTTGTGAGATGTTATAATAATGCAGTGAAGTGTCAATCACTTTGAAGAATGCATATCTCATTTTACAGAAGATCATGCCACTGAGCCATACGACTATGGTATCTCTTAGAGCATAAACACTATTTGCTATTCAAATGCCCATTTAACTAAATCAAGCCTGTGGCATCCAAATCCTCAAACCATTAATACTATTTTCATTGATCTAAATATGTCCATAAAGTGACCAGAAGAAAATGAAAACACTGCATTGCTTACTTGCATCTATCTCCCTCTTGTCCTCTGATGACGGACTCTCTTCAGTGGCTTTAGACGTGGATGTGGTTTCGCAGGAAATATCCGCAAGGGATGCTCCATTTTCAATGTCAGACAAAAGAGGTGTGTGTGTTTCCAAAGTTGTACATTCAGCACTCCCAATCAGAGGCTCGGGTTTTATCTCATAATGCATGGCTGTCGATGGTAAGCCCGTCAAACACAGGGACGCAGAGACCGGATCCAACGCCCAGGAGCGCGTAAACATGCCATCGCTGTCCCCGCTCGTGTAATGGTGATGTATGTAGGTCGGAGTGGCAGTGTTCGGAGGGTGGGACGAGATGGGACTCCAAGATCCACCAAAAATAGAAGATTTTGCCTGCAAAGTGCAAGATTCCTGTCCGCCATATTCGGTGAGCATCGCCTGCTCCACCCCTGCAGCTGACGAGTACCTCGGTGCCATATCTTCCTGCTCGGGAAGAACAGACGACTCAACATAATAACTTGTTCCCAACGCCGACATTACAAAAAATGCAAAAGCAAAAAAAATATAGGCTATATAACGCGTTACAGTCTTGCAATGTTTAGAAAAAACAGATTCATGGCAGATAATGGGATGCTTTCCTGCACCAGCTAGGAGCTCAATGCGTCCAGCAAGTTGAACCTTTGGATAGGGCGCCCCAAACACGTGACCGTGGGACAGAACAATAAATAATAAATCAGCCTGCTGCTCAACTAAATGGCCACCATTTTCCCCACCATATTTTTATAGCAAGTCTCCGCGCCTTTATTGGGAAACATTTTGTTTTATAAGCAATAAACGTTATGATTTTTGTCAAGAGATCTTATGATGGTGTGATCGGGTTGTGATATAAGAAGGGGGGGAGTCAGGGGCATGCCTCCATTTGTGAAATCACAAAACAACGTCCATTAGAAAGGTATGCCTAATGGGATTGTTCATTCTCCAAAATGTAAAGCTTGTATTAATTTAATGGCTTCCATCCATAAACCTTTTACTTTGGTGAGATATGTCTCGTTCTTGTTAGTGGCTGGTATATAAAACATTTTCAAGACTTTTAAAATTAAATAAATCAAGCATAAATGTTTGTGGAGTTTATAATATAAAAACAGTTTCCAAGATGCGCATCGCTGTGTCTGCAGGGATGTTGGTCTACTGCTAGGTAATTTAAAACGTAAAGTGGGGTTAAGTTATTTGGGTGCTATATAACAGTCCTTTTTATCACGGGCAATTGGGGTGTTTTTCTTAAGGTTACAACCTGGCTGTCTAAGCTGAATATCACCAATAAAGCTCAGCCTTTGTGTCCTTTCTCTGGCGAAAGCAGACGCATCCGGTACTTCCTACGGCGAGGCAACTGGCAGACTGCAATGATCATAACCGAGGCCTTGTCTGTCCTTTTCTCCTCTCCTGGACATATTCACGCATTTCATTCCCCAGTCTGCGTCTTTACTTCCGGCTGATCACATAGAGATGCTCAAAATCCTTTGCAGATGTCTTAAATTATAGACATGATGAATGTATCTCTAAGATTAGTGACCACGTCCAGATGCATATATCAGAATGCAGCTTAATTATCAAAACCTACAAAATAAAAAAATCATAGAAAGAGTTCCTTTTATGCACAACAATAAAAAAAAGAACTTGCACTTTTTGGAATAATGCTGATATGTGTTTGCAGCAGTCTGCACCAAACGATTAATACATTCGAACAGTAATTAATAGCGATTAAATTTTCATGATGCGACGAGTTTTACTGAGGTAATCAAGGCAGTTTCGTGTTGTGGGAGAAATATAATAGCCCAACAACATGAGACTACCTAAACCACTCAACAGCACGCTCTCATCTTCTGGGATGTGTTAGAATGATTTCTGGGAGGGTTCCAAGTGTGGGCAGTAGTTTCTCAGTATCTACTTGGAATCATTTTAGAAATGTGTACATGCGCAAAAGACAATACTCAGACAGATTTTATTCATCTGAGTGTGCTGCAATTCTCAAATTGATTTGAACTGTTAAAGTCCAGACAGTCAAGATGCGTTGGTATACTTTAAAATCAAGCATGCTATAATTTGAAAGAATAATTAGTGCTTTTGCACAATACCCCACTTATTCACAGTGAAAAAAATAAAATGATTTTGAAATATTAATGACTAAAAAAAAAACAGTTTCTCCACTCGTTGTGTAGTTTAGTTTTTGAGGACAAAGTATGCACCGCCGCCAGACATCTAAAGGCCTAAACTATGAAGAACATCACCCTCTACTATTGTTATAATATTTACTGTGCACAGTGCGAACCCTGTCCAAAACACAAAGGCATTGGCTCCATGCACTGTACCAGTGCCAATTTTAAGATTTAAACACCGCGCAGCTCCTAGTCTGTCCTTCTGAATGAAATAAGAAGTCTGCAGTTGCAGGGATGGTTTTATTAATTTGACCAGAAAAATGTGCAAATATTCATCAGACCTTTCTTTAGCTGTCACAAAAAGGTCTACATGTAACTGTAACACAAGTATGCCAAGGGTTAGTCCAGCATGCAAATTCCAATGGTTCACTCAGGTTGACTATACAATATGTACAAGCCTGAAGCTCTGAAACATTGTGGTCACATTCTGAACATTTCAAACACAATGGATCAACGTTACAAATGTAGCCACTTATAAATACATATCCACGACTAAATAAAACGGACGTGAAAATAAGAAAGAACAACAATCAATAAGTTAGCAGTAGGGTCCTATTTTTCCATGGACATTCTCACAGTTGATGGGGGGCTCTGCACAGGCGCCCTTGCCAAGGATGGAGGAGGGCGCCAAAGACGCAGACAGTCTCATGAGAAACTGAAGTTGCTGGAGAGCTCTCGGATCCTATTCTCCCGGCTCATTTTTTTCAGTTTCATCCTCCTGTTTTGGAACCAGATTTTGACTTGCCTGTCAGTGAGGTGCACACTGCGGCTGATCTCCAGACGACGCTCTCTAGTCAAGTACATGTTGAAGAGAAACTCCTTCTCCAGCTCCAGAGTCTGGTGCTTGGTGTAGGGGCAGCGCTTCTTTCGGCCACTCTTCGCTGTGAGCCAGTTGGCCGTAGTTTCCATTTTTCCGTCTCCTACAATGAAATTGAAACATATTAGGCAACAGGTGTCACAAAAACACATCATACCTGACATGCCTCATATCTTCATTAGAAAATACGGACTAATACGATTCAAAATCCAAAATAAATAAAATGTCACGTTAATAAAAGTGTGGTTTTACTGAGATAGGATTTAGTATATACTGAAACTGACAAATAAATACCCGCATAATGACTATTTATTGTGTATTATTTGAATTTTTACAACCATTTTACGCACAGCCATATATATGTAAATATCCCAAACAGCTGCAATTCAGCCATTTTACCAGAAACTATTTGCCATGTTAAGCAGCAACTACATCTTTATTAAGACATACAAGTTTCTAGCACATTATAGCAAGGCCTGTGCTTTTGATGAGATGACAACTGGCATCAGAATCCTCAGGACAAATGGATAAAGACTTCATTTACTTCATTTAGTTGATGCTTTAAATTAAATAATAATGACACCCCGAGAATATGTTAAAACACAAGAACAATGAATGTTCTTTTTAATCATCCAAACTTCATGGGTACCTATAAAAATAAATCCATAAGGCCTGTTTGAATAGCATGGTAATACACTACAGCTATGAATAGCAGCTTATTTGTGATCTGAAAACAGATATAATAACGCACAACAGCCTTGATCACCGGCTCTGATTGGTTAAGTCACGTTCAATTTCGCCTCATGCCCGATAAACCGGTAAATACCCATTAAACGCACACCTGTGACTGGCTTTCTGTTGACCTCAGTATTAATAGACTGTCAGCACTCATACTCATGCATTCCTCTGTGTTAAGAAATCATTGGTTAAAAAAAATATAAGCCTAAGAATTATATGCGCATGTCTCTTTATGCCAGATGCTATTTTTGCAACACATTTCTACAATGTATGTCGACACCTTTGACTGGCTTTTCTGGACACTCCGCACTACATATTTCAGCGGGCTCAGGGGAGGACGAGCTTTCCGAGGATAGGCGGCTGTCCTCGTCTGTGGCCCGGGCGCAGGGCGCAGGGACAGGCGCCTCCTCGTGGCTCTCCCTTCGCTCCGGCTCAGCCGAGGCAGCCTGGGGCTGGGAGGGCTGGCTGTCCAAACGGGCAGGTCTTTGCAGGGTGAAGTGATTCATGTTTGGCTGGACATCATGGTAAAGCCTGGAGGATGTGTATGTCTGAGACAGGCGGAAGTAGCCGGGGACTGGCAAAGTGCTGCCGGTAACCGGGCACGATGCAGTCGAGTAGGAAATGTCATCTACCGTTGCTCCTTTAGGACATTTGTCAGACTCATAAAGGCAATAAGCGTTCTCCTCTTTTATGTTCGGTGAGAATGAACACGGAGCCATATGCTGGCCGCTGGGCTGATCCACCCGGCAGGATCTCGACGTTTCCAGCCACGTTTCCATCCCTTGGACATACGGAGCAGAAGACGGAATCACGCTTTGGGTGCTTGGCTCGTTGCGCTTACCGATCCCCGAGAAACAAGAGCCACTGGAGAGTCCATATGAATATTCCGATGCCGGTGGCAAATACACCCCGTTACTTTGGTAATAGGAACCACTGTCGGTTCTTACGTTGATTAAAGAGTCCACGAAAAACGAATTTCCAGCTTGGTTGTTGGGGCATGTCATCGTTGTGGTATAATTTGACGGAGGATGAAGATAGCCCTTTCTGGCTGACATTTCTTGTGCAAAACATTGCTGAATAATTACTGATACTCACGCTTCTCACTGTAGCCTGCAGCCAATTAAAACACCAGGCGACTACAGACTCCTCCCAGTCTGACCAGGCAGCTTCACTGTGTCGTATATTTTGTTTTAGGCTAAAAGTCAAGAGAAAACGGCGGGGGAAGTGGTGCATCAGAGAGTTTTAGGTAAAATCTTTAAATCTCTTTTCAATCTCACGTCTTGCGCCTCGATCCATAAGACCAGAATGGCCTGTGTGAACTTAACAACAACCCCTATTTGACAACTCGGTTGTTGAAAGCTGTCCCTAACAATTATGTACAATGCATAGCTTTATGGCCAGTTTTACAGCACTGTAAAAATGAAGGGTTCTAGAGGTGCCTCCAAGAAGCACAGGGTGCATCAAAGATCCAAAAAGTCATGTGTGACTCTTTAGTATGGGGGACTCTTAACCATCCTTGTGCTGCTCTGATGACTTATTGGACTGTTTTTAAAATTCCTCATGGATTGTCCAAAGCAGTGCAAAATCACTTCCTGTGTAGCCCTCGGCGTTATCTGATGGTGGTGTGTATATTGTGGTTGCAAATGCCATGATTGCGCCCAGACACCTTTTACTGCAAAGGCTCTGTCGAGCATTTAAAGGTGACACGCAGGCACGCTAAAATAATCCTATAGCTGAATAATGTCCTGGTGCTACATTTTTCTAAATGATGACTTAATTTTGGCAAGACTGCAAGAAACGTAGGTCGTTCCTGCACAAATGAAATTAGTTAATCTTACTATTATCCCGTTAAAGAACCACTGAGAATGTGTAAGTTTCTCCACGCATTTACCTACTACCTAATAAGAAACAAACACACACACACACACACACACACACACACACACACACATACATTCTCAGTGGTTCTTTAACGGCTTATTATCCCCTTAAAGAACTACTGAGAATGTATACGTTTCTCCACGTATTCACCTACTACCTATTAAGAAACAAACACACACACACACACACACACACACACACGTACAACACACACACACACACACATGCACACATTCTATACACATAAATGTGTGCTCAATACGCATTCTAAACTGATTTTAAATGTTTTTCAAGAAAGCTCTTCATCGTTTCTTTTTATAGTTTTTGTAGGCTACTTTTCATGAAATGTTTAAGACAACAATCTGAGTTAAACTTCAAGACAAAATAATACTAAGTAGTACCCAGAAAACAAACAAATAAAACGTGCTTGCTTTGCATACAACATAAGAAAGTTGCCTACATCTATCATTTAAAGGGGGCATTGTTATATGATAGCCATGTAGTCTTAATTTGAACAAAATAAAACCAGTAATCTGACATGGATCATTTTGTAATAGATAGTCCACGTTGCAAGTGAATAAAATGAATATTGGTCCTCATCTCACCAGGCAAACAACTAGAACAAATCGTTCAAAATAAAACCAAAAGAAATTAGTTAGAAATACATCCACCCATTCTTCCTTAAAATACCGCCAATAGGGTTACGAGTTTACAGCAGGCCTACAGATTTAGATCAGCCTAAAGATGTCTCCAAGGTGGGTGAAATACAACATCGACTACCTCCATTTCCTATAAGTCTGGGGCCATGACGTCTAGAAATCAGAGCTAGAGTTTATGTACAGCCATTTTATGTGGCGTCAAACCTGCAGCATGTCTGCCTGCAATGAATGCAGTGATGTCAGTGATGTGATGTGATGTGCTCTGTGGGCGAACTGCTCTTGTATTATTATTACGATAAAACTTCCTTTTAATTCATTTAATTATTTTTTTGAAGAAATGTTAAAAATATTGAAAAATCCCATACTGTCTGTTCGTCAAAATGTGTCTCTGTTGGGTGCCTGTCTATGACACACACACACACACGCAATCAAATCCAAGTTTTTAATTTTTTACATGTTTATATAACGGCGAAACAATATAAATCCAGTTTAGAATTGATCAAAATTAAGTATTATTTACGTTTTAAACTGTATGGGGATTATAAAAGTTAGTGAGCCGCTAATTGTTTGAAACGTGATTTTATGTGTGCATTAGACACTCTAGACCTATAACGTGTGCAAAATTGCAACCTGAGAATCTTCATTAAATGTGATGCCCAAATAAACAAACTTGCACTTTTTACTTGCTTTCATGATATCATAACATCTGCACCTTAAATGAAAACACCTTCTTCACTTTTCAGATGGAGATGAAAATGGGGTAATCTAGAAAATCTTCTTAAATCACACGAAAAAAAAAACATGTAGGCATAAAACGCACATATACTAATATTTGTGTGCCTACCTTAACAATGAACTCCTGAGGTGGTGACATATTTTAAAGCAGCTGAGCGACGAGTCAAACTTCTTTTATATCTCAATTCCCGACAATGACATTGATCTGATGAGCGCCACCCAGTGGAAGAAGACTGTTGTGCATACACTGCAACACAACACAAACGCAGAATATTCCTACCACGGTAAGATGCTGAAACAAATGACGCTGGAAAGGTCCGTGAACACAAGCTTTGAATGCTCCCAGCCGAAGTTTTTCAGCTCCTTAGTCACAGTTAATAACCTTGGTCTCAGACGCTTTATTGCACTACACTCCAAATGCTCCAGACGAATCCGCGTTTTATGGCCAAGTTACTGGAGCAACTGGGAGGATGTGCAGCAATCAAAGCGGAATTCCTGGGAGCCTCACAGGATGCACGGTATAAGGAAGGCATCAGGGCCCTTATTAGCTTATGGCAGGCAATTCAAGTTGTTTTTAGGGGCCTGGTGGTGAATACAATGCCACCCAAAGCCACTTTTTACCCATCTTTTTATGTGGGAGTGCTTCATTTGACCTTCCTTTGCAGGCGAAAAGTAAATCCTCTGGCCTAAATTCATATTTGGTATCAAACTGATGTATGATATTTGGAATACACCACTCCATATGCTAATTAAATTGACCATATTGATGATTGTAAAAGTGATCTGCAGTTCGACTGCCCTTTGTTTACCTCAATGTCACAGCCTGATGGGTCAGCAGACTTTCAGTGGATGAAATAAATTGAGTCTTTCAGAAACTACTTTGATGAGAGCATAATCACACAAAAAGAGTGATGTACTTTTGAAAGAGGCAGCCTGTTACATCTATAGGCATTCAAACAAGTGTCAAGATTGTTTCAGTAAGCCTGTAACAGGCATGTTATGTCAAAAATCAGCCTTTCCTCATCGCCCCAGAAATGAATGAACCCTTTGTAATGGATATCAAACAATAACTGCAGCGGATCCCATTTCCAGCCATGAGGGAATAAAAAGCGTCAGACCGACATATCACTCATCTGATACGATCCACGTGCTGGCATATAAAACTTAATATGGGGTTATGTTTCATTTGGTCGTTTTGTTCTCTTATCAACGTTTGGACTTGTGGATGAAGTTCGAGAATAATCCAATTTTACGGCCAAGAGCTCAACAAAGCGCCTGAGGGTCAAGCGCAGATGTTAGCCTACATATCGCTGATATCACTAATTCAAAATGCTTGAAATAGATGAATTGGAATTAGAGTTACTCATTCTTTAACGATGCAACATTGACCGGTAATTTGGGGGTCTTCTGATAACCACCAGCAGTGTCAGCTGAGATCTGATATTAAATTAAAAACACACAAAATAAGTTTACAGTCACCGGAGTTGTATTTGAACAATATAGTTAAAATATTAATAGAAAACCAAGAGTTTGATTGAAAGATTACTGGCCATAAATGTTGCGTGCGTAAATTTGGGAAAACAATTTAAATTCTAAAGAATTCAAGGAGAACAAAATAAAAAGTTTTGAATTGCAGTACAGTAATCTCCGTTTGTATTATTAAATAATACAAAAGGAATTCGGACACATCTGGCTTTCTGATAAGCATACACCATACACGCACCCACTTAACTTTGTAAAACTGTTCATTGGTCGGGCAAGCAGGCCAATAGCAGGCCTAAATAATAATAATAATAATAATAATAATAATAATAATAATTCCACCGTTGTTTTATGACAAAATAGTGTATAAATAGTAGAATTCTTTATGAATTCTGGCACGTTAAAATCTCGTCATGTAACATGTAGATGTGTCCTGATGATGGGTGAATGGCTGCACGTCAGTGACAGTCTTTGTTCAGTGTTTATAGCAGGGGGGTTGTGGTGTAGTACTGTAAACGGTCTCTGTTCAGTTTCTTCTCCTTCATCCTCCTGTTCTGAAACCAGATTTTGACCTGACGATCTGTCAGATTGAGCATCCGTGAGAGCTGCATGCGCTTCTCTTTGTTGATGTAAACGCTGAAAAAGAATTCCCTCTCCAGTTCCCGGATCTGATACTTTGAATATGGACATCTCTTCTTGCGCGTCCTCTGACCACCTGAAAGATAAGATGATAAAAAGGAAAAAGGTCACCACATGAGATATTATAGACACATTACTACAACATGAAATCATTTCCTGCTTTGACGCAGCCGTGGTCGTCTACATGGAGTTCAAGTGTTTCCCTGCTCGCTCTCAGACCTACAGGACCGAGATTTGTAAACAAACGACTGGACTTGATAGTGGGTCGTGTTAGGCATGAAGGGACTGCATGTCGGAAGTTGTGAAAACTTGTTGAAATCTGTAAAACCATACCAGCTGGCTTTTGGTCGTAGGCCTAAACCAAACACGCACGAGTATCATGTATCTGATATGCTTGTTTTGTCCGCTTTTGATTTCACTGTGCGTAAAGAACAGTTGTTTTAGTGTTAGTGAGAGCTAATTTCATGAAAAGCAGTCGTTGAATTAAATCCTTACAAATCCTGAGAATATGTAAATATTTATCTTTGAATACGGAGCAGGGTTGTTGCATAAATCTGCTCCAAAGTCACATCAAAGTGCCGCAGCAGCCCACTCAGAATAAATCAAATCATAAATCCAGAAATTTACAGTTAATTGTATCCATGAACATAAATATGGGAGATATAAGATGTATCTACACTGTTTAGATTTTTATTTTAATAGAATTTTATAAATGTTATTTGCCATATAAATGAAGTTTACAGGCAAATCATATTGAGCGCGCACATACAGAATAAAAGTTGAGATGCATTTTGAATTCTTGGAAGAAACTTAACGCCAATCTCTTCACGGCCAATTTCAATCCCAAGCACGTGATCTTGTAGTTTATAACATAGTTTTGTTATAGGGTAAATCTGCAGGCCCTCCATAAACCTTACGTGCTTATAAAACAGCATATAAAACGCTTTAAGAGCAACGCGTTAGATTGTTCTCCTTCTTGCGTTGAGCAGGGCTACTCACTGCTGCTTCTGCTCTGTTTCTCCTCGCAGTGGCCGGAGGACGATTTGGGGCTGCAGCTCTCCGCCGTGTCCGAGCCCGGAGGAGCCGGAGTGGGACTTGTTTTGGCGTCGTGTCTGTCCGAGTCTGCAGCTTGTGCTGTCGGCGTTGTGCTGCTCTCTGCGTTCCCGTAGGCAGTGTCGAAGAACTGGTCGAACGCCTGTGGCAGGACGCCGTTCCTGCCAACGCTGCCATAGAAGCCAGAAGTCGGGTTGCTGGAGCTGGAGTGGCTGGCGCTGGCGCAGCCTTTCACCAGGATCTCTCCCCCCCGTGAGCTCTGGCTCGTCCAGCCGTCTCTGTGCACGATGTCCTCAGGGTAGCAGTGCGACAGGCTCCCCCTGCTGTGGTGCCATTTACTGGAAGTATCAATCCCATAGTCTCTGAAAGCCACATCTCTCACGGACGGGACCTGTGGCAGGGCAGAGGACTGGTAGGGGTATGTCATAGGGCGAGAGGACTGGCTCTGGGTTAAATAATGAGGGATAGCCGAGAAGTCTGCTCCGGAGACGTAGTAAGTGCAGCTCGGTAAATACATATTAGAGCCGGAGATCCGCTCATCAAAATCCATATTCTGCTGTTTGAAACGTCCTATAATAATCCTGTCATAGCTCCTCCGCTGCGCTGCACTCCAGCCACTTTGAGGCAGACTGGTGGAGCAGAAATCCTCAGACGTACAAGCTGACGTGGGGATCCATCTCCATCCATTCCTGAGGGCCAAAGCCATGTGACCACTGGCACAAAATGACAGATAGCCTACGCCTCGATGTGTAGCTATATGAGTCAATGAGTTTGTAAAGTAGACCTTTGGCTTTATGGGAAAGGAAAAATACTGAGAGGGAATTTTGCTCAGACACAATTTAGGCTATTTTGAAAAATATTTTAAACACGGGTTCGTTTTTATTGAAGAGCATCAAATTCTGAAGTTACCATATTACAAGTTACTACACAAAACACATAATTACATCCAATTTCACGCCACGCTGCTTAACCTGCCAGTTTTACCTTTAGGATCGTTTTTAAATAACCCTAACCTTAACCCTAACCTTAACCTCTGAGCAGTCTGAAACATTTTAAAGACATTTTTAGACCAGGGCAACAGGATTTAGACTTTAGTATGCAAATGGGGCTTAATTATTGTGGTACAAACATTTCATAGGCTAAAATAGAGAACTTGTTGAGTTGTATTTGTCAGGTCTTATTCGAAGAAAAGTAGGGCATGCACTGCACAGGCGTAAATAATTTTTGGAAGCTATAATCCATCGAATCTATTTTAAAGGATTTCACAATTGAGCACATGGCAGGTATGGATCCGTCGTGTCTCTGTGTGAATTTAATATCGCTCCTCTGGTTATATATAGACTCGACTAGTCCACAAGCGGCGGAGCAATGCGAGTCATGCTGCACTTTGGTCAGGCATCAGTCCAGTTTGGCACCCGGAGACAGAAAGACAAAGGCCTGTAAAGACATGATTTGGTTATCTATCTTGTGGTTGCTATGTGTTTGTTTGGACCAGTCTTTTTTTCAGGATTATTAAAAGCATGCTAGCTCGACGCAGCCTCCACTATGGAATGATTGTGTCTGTTTGTACGAGTATCAGTTTGTAAGAGGGCCAGAAGCAGCATGAATGAAGTTCAAATAAGGCTGATCAGCTGATATACGCAGGCGTTTAACGTCCAATGTAAACATACAGATGTTGTTTATAGGCTACGAATAATAAAGGGGCTCCAGTCTTTGCATTGTCTGTTCTATTTGCAACGCCCAATATAAACCTTTGGACACGGGCTATTTCCCACACTCCAATCCATTTTCATTTGTCATCACTGCTGAGTAAGTGGGCACATATGTCACACATGTTGTTATGCAGCCAATTTTGGAATTTAGTCCAAATTAAATGTTCATACATCAAAGCTTGAGAATTTGTCATGTGCATGGAAGCATAATTAGACTGTGTATTATTTCACTCTGCCCAGGTGGTTTGCTCTTTGACTTCAACGGTGAGTTCTTATTTGCTAAACAGTCATTTGTTTGGCAAATTAAAATAGTCTTACATGATAAACTTGAAAATTTCTAATTTGATTCTTTTGTGAATTATTCAGCCATGCGCAGTAGCCTGAAGTGAGACAGTTTTCACTGGTATCGCATGTTGGCTGTATGTAAACAAACCTTGACCTCCAGCCAGTTGTCGTAATAAGGGAACCAAATGCGCACATTTTAATTTTTCCTTTCCCATAGATCCACTTCTGCCTAAATTATTAATCAAGCCAAATAAGAAATTATAATATCATCTTAAATTATGGGTTAATACTTTGATTAAAAAGGGTAAATTAAATACATTTTATACACCAAAATATTGTGTTGACATTCAATTACATGAAAGTCAATTGTTTTCCCTAGTTGCCTTGAAAGGTTTAGACGCAATACACTTGGAGGGGAAATAATACTAATAACAATATTTGGCTTTATGCCTGCAGCACAAGACCTCAGAAGAATTATTTATTTATTTCAGTGTAGCAGAAAATGCAAAAGCTAGTCTCATGGTGAATGATGTAGCTGTTTTAGGAGGCATGTTAAAGGGATTTTAAAAATAAATAGCATGTTTTCTTGGTTTCCCTGAATTTTCCTTCGACACTTTAGGAGGACTGTGGTTTAACTTAACTGCCTGAAAATCTGTGTGCGCCTCCTGCCTTTCCTGGTCCCTGAGTCCATTTCACAAGGGGCCATTTTATAGTATTTTAGTCAAATGGGCCGGTTAAGATTTACAGTTAAAGGTCCAATCTGTCGTGTTCGTTCTAAATAATACAGAAAATGTAAGAGTTTGAGCAATAGATGAAAATGTGCATTTTATTTCAATTTATTTTAATGTTTGTAAACATTACTTTTGTAAATCAGAACAATGTTCATTTAAATGTAGTAAAGCAGTTGTAAATCAATAAGACAGTGACAGCAGGTGTCCATCCTGTGTGACTCTGTTCACGCATTATGTCATCAAAGAGAAAAACAAACAATAGTCTATATCTCCATTTTTTACTTGTTTGAGACATGAATACTGCGAAATTATTTAATGTAAAGTTTTTATATATCGCTTTTCTAGTCCGGAAGCGCTTTTACATAGTTAATAGAGCCATTCACCATTCACACACTGTGGCGGAGACAGCAGGGTTGGGGATCGAACCACCAACATTACGATTGGCAGGCGTCCGCTCTGCCACTGAATGCAACCTTGTTAGAGATGAAGGGAGGGAGGGGGTCTTTTTAGGAAGTAGAAGACTGTTTACAGCTAAGGTTGCTGTAAAAAACAAAGACTTAAAAAGCTTTCTGGATTCACAAATTTAACCTCGCATTCATCCACGAATATCTGGCTGTCAAGTAGATGTGATAGGACTGAAAAAGGCAGCAGGTTCATCGACTTACTGACACCTTACTTTGGGCCTTAATCTGGACTTTATGTAGCCTATTGTATTCTGGTATTGTATTGAATGTGAAAAAGTATGTTTTCTTGCACAATTATGCTTTTCTTGGCCTGGTCGCCGTTGCAAATGAGAACCTGTTCTCAACGGCCTACCTAGTTAAATAAAGGTTACTTATTAAAAAAAAGAAGAAGATTGTCTCTATGTGTCTATAAATCAGACACATCAATCCGGTCTGATTCTTCCCTTCACGTCTGAATGTCTATTGCTATTATTTTTCAGCTATGTTGTAATCTTGACTAATGCTGTTTTGTTATATCATATCTGATATATTACAGTTGCAATACATGGTGTAAAGCAACAAATGAGGCGTAAAAAACATTCAAATAAAATGTTGTAGCCGTACATTAAATGCATTTGATCGTGCTGTTTGGAAGGAGAAGGATTAGTATTCATTTGTTTGGGAAATGTTTGGATTTTCCTCAATTAAATTTTTTCCATATCCTTAATTCGTTTTTATCTGATGGTGCACAATGTTCAACATCACTCAAACACAACAAGCAACTGTCTACCAACTGAATTAAACACACCATTTTAATGTTTTAATAGAGGTAAACATGGCTTTGTGAGAACATTGTAGACACACCTGCACACCTGTATTTTCGTATATCTCACTGTGGAAGTTGCCTATTTGTGGATGTGTTTGATAATTTATTTTATTTTATTTACTATTTAAACTTTAAAAAAAACAAACTAAACACTGGCTCTTTGTGGACAGGTGGTGTAAATTAAGAGTCTTGCTACAAACACTGAACACAGCTCCTGCATAAATGTATAAATGTAATACAATTTTACTGTGATGTCCATATCTCTCTCTCTCTCTCTCTCTCTCTCTCTCTCTCTCTCTCTATATATATATATATATATATATATATATATATAGCCTATATATTGGATTATAATTTTTTGGATTGGATTAAAATTGGATTATAATTTTGTTTAGTTATTAGTTATTTGGCTAGTATTAGTGCTGACTAATAAAGGGGCACGCTCCATGCCTACATCCGGGACTTTTTGGAGTGAGGTGCATTAGCCTGGTTGGCTGTTAGGGGGAGCAATGACACTGAATCTCATCAAGGTAGAAGAAAATCAACACGAGCCCCATCATTCCCAAACAGTGAATCAGTGAAAGTAATCCAGATGCTCAGAAAACTATTTCAACTTTCCAAAAGTATTACCTGTATTGGAAGGCGTCTGGCCCTCTTTATCTTGAGCGAGACGACAA
Source organism: Etheostoma perlongum (assembly GCA_026937815.1). Lineage (NCBI taxonomy): Eukaryota > Metazoa > Chordata > Actinopteri > Perciformes > Percidae > Etheostoma > Etheostoma perlongum. The sequence goes on from CM049376.1 coordinate 16,173,932, forward strand.
ACTTGCCTGCTATTGTTAGTAAGGGATGAGTTGGACAATTTGGAGCTCAGTGCAATGCCCCGGTTTTGGATTTAGTGTTTGAGTTTTAATTAGGAGATCGGGTAATTTATATCAATTGTGTTTTGGTTCCAACAATAATTTAAACGGAGCTGACGCGTACGTCGATATGTGATTGTTATAAGATAACGTGGATCATGTTAACGCCATAATACAATTCATCATAGAAGAACAAAGAGCAATAGGCCTACTGACAACTAACGGAGAGAGTTGCCAAATAGGCGAGGGTTTGTTTGGACGGCGGATTAACAGGTCTCTCACACACTTTTCATATCATAAGGTTTTGTTTAAATCTTTTACTTTTTTTAAGTCTCAGTTTTAGGTTTTTTGTTCCTAAATGAGATGGACATGATCACCGGTCGGTCTTTAACACAAAATGAAAACACGTAAGCCTAGTTTCTCCTGAAGAACATGCAGGTTATTTGAGGACTTTACTTTAACAGACAACAACTTTAACATTTGGATTTTTCAGTTGAGTAGCCCTATATAAATGAATAAATAACAGCATGAATTGGATGTTTTCTTTCAAAAATTTAACAGACATTTTAGTAACGCAATTTTGAATTGCACTCAACAGAAAAGTGCAAAAGGCAGATTTACATATGCAACGAAACGTGATGAAACATGAACGGAAACGGACATATTTTCCTTGTTTTTGAACGAATTTTATCATTATGAAAGAGGAATTAGCATTGACAAATAGCTGTATATCAAAAATACAATATAACAATAGCCTACTAATAACAATAATTATAAATCAATACAATGGGCTTGGAGCTGTTCAATGACTTCGGTCAATTCTACATCATATTTTTATAAAAAAAAATGTATAATCGTTTTGAGTACTTACCTTAATTGTTAAAGTTCAAACTTGACACTTTATTTTTTATTATAAGTCAGGTAAAAAGGACACACACACACACACACACACACACACACACACACACACACACACACGCTGTGCTGACAGAGCTTTGCCACTAGATGGCGACATAAACTCTTCATGACTGTAGCCCACAGAGACTCTGAGCTCATGCAGGCCTGGCCTACACACACAACACGGACTATACTGTAGTCATATGTCATTTTACCATTAAAAGAATTTGTAAACCATAACCGTTATCAACCAAGACCCCATGTCCAACTTGTAGGCTTACCAAAAAATATGAATCAAAATGACAAGAATGCACTGCGTCTCTCAAACATTTATTGTCAAAAACGTTGGCTATTGCAGTCATAAAAGGGAGAATAGATAGTTGCAGTCAGATAGTATTTACAAGTTTAAATATGCTTACGTTTTCAGTAGGCTACTCTTCTTGGCTGACAGGCGGAAATTGCATAGGTCAGTTTTATTCTGAGAGTTATTCTGAGTTCTGAGTGTGTTTAGAAAAAGCGACAGTGACATGGACAAAGTTGGGCAAACTTATTGAAATGCTCAAGCTAGTTTCACGTTCGATAACGTTTTATCAGATACAAGCCGATTACACAACAGAGACTTATTTTAAATGGAAAGCATGGATAAAGTGTAAACTCAGATTTTCAGGCTCCAAACTGTGAAATGACGTGTATCTAAATAATTGAATTAAGAAGCGTTGTAGGCTCTATTTCCTCTGCAAGGACAAAGTAGGCCTAGAGATATTTTATTTGTTCTCTGAATGATAGGAACAGCTAGAAATATAATTTAAAAAAATCATGTTGTGTTATTTATGTGTTCATCTTGGCCTGTTTTATTGTAATGATCACAGACTGAAGGTTTAAGTGAAGGCGACTAAAAGTTGATGGCCACCTATTTGTTACCACTGCATGACTAAAGACGAATAGAGTAACTGATTTAGTCTTGAATTCTGGATTAAATTAAGTGGATTAAAAGCGCAGGATTGCTCTGGGGGGTGTCGTGCCTTTCAAGGCCAAATGTCTTATTGCTTGGTGAATATTTTAAAGAGAGCATGCATCCATCGCAGAATCGCCTTGGTCAACATGTTGCAAACCATTTCCGATCTTCTGTCAACAGGCCGCATCGACTGGTTCCAATTAAAACGTCAGGAAGGAAATGTGTAGGTCGAAACAGAGCCGCTCTGGCGACAAAGAACTCGTTCATAATGTAATAAATTATAGCACAGTTTTCTTAGATGAAGGCCCTTCACCTCCTGTTTCAGTATCTCCACAGCTAACTGGGGCTCTTGAATTTAGTGACGACTTTCTTCTCCTTTACGCGCCTGTTCTGAAACCAGATTGTCACTTGTCTCTCTGTCAGATTTGTCTGCGCGGATATCCTCCTCCGTTTGTCCTTGGTGATGAATTTATTGGCGGCGTACTCCCTTTCCAGTTCTTTGAGCTGCACCTTGGTGTATGGCACGCGTTTCTTTCTCCCACGGCGGACAGAGCTGTCTCCACCTGATATTGTTTCTGTGGAGGGAAACAAATTAAGTAGGCTATCACTATATTTTTACTGCTGGGCTGCATCAAACGGAAAACGAAAATGTATTTACATGTTTGTTTTTTCAGGCGCATTATTAAATACCAACAGTGGAAAACAGCTTACATTAGACAATACATGCACCTATTTTTTGAGTTTCACTGCATATTCCCATGAACATTGCATATTTCTGTGATAAAACAATTTAAAAAATACCTTGTAACGAGGATTTCCACAGAGGATTTGACTGTGGCTGCTCCTTGGTGCAGTAAACTTGACCACTCCAACCATTGGTGATGGCCCATGGCTGGTAGGGCTCCATGGGCAGCAGAGACTCATGTCTTGGCTCAGATGGAGCACTCAGCGCAGGTACGACAGGGACGTCCAAGTAGCTCGGCTGGTAAGGACCCGAGGAATAGCCCTGATAAAACGCGAATTCCTTTGCCCTAGTTGAGAACTCCTCGCCAGAAACTGATGAGTCCATGTATTTATCGCCATAACCAGAGGGCTGCGCGCAAGCCTTCACGCTGCCGTGTGACATCCTACATGGGTAATAACTACTGCCAAAATATCCATAAGGCAAAGATGCATTGGGCGAGCTCTGACTGGCAGAACAGGGACTGCACTGCTTGCCAGGCTCCCCCATGCCAGAGACTGGCACCTCACTCGCAGCATAGGTGGTGCTCGGAGCCAGTGAGGTCGGATGCGCCAACAAATTCCTGCACTGGTTTGCAGCAAAATTGCCTCCAGTAAATCCTTCCATGTTCTTGCTTCTTTCATCCAAGCCGTTGTCGTAGAGGAACATCACCGGGTCAATCCAGTGCGAATGAAGGAGTAATGAAGCGGTCATAGCATGCCCTACATCGAGAAGACCAACTCTTTTTCAAAATCCCCTCGACTGAACAGAGACAGGGACTAGGGGCCGAGTAACGATACCAACACGCCTGAGTACATAAAGATCGCAAGGTTATTGGCCAGGGCCAAACACGTGATATGCAAAGGAGCTGATAAAAGTCTAGACATCAGATAATGCAGATCAAGCTGTATACTCTTGAAGATGTACTGCAAATCAGTGTAAGTTTTATGCAAAGAAGTCCCTTGGGGGATTTTTTCCTAACATTATAATATTGGAATCTTAAGATGGCACAATTGCACTCAGTCTGTCATGCAGCGGCATCACAACAATCTTTTTGATAGACTGTGTAGTACATGACGTGAGAAAAACGGTATGAAATAGCCTGTGTATTTATTTATTTTTACAACGGAAAGGATGCGTAATTGCGCGTGCCATTGCTCTGACTCCAAGAGTAAAGTAACAACTTTTATGGATCTGTGGATTTAAAGGATTTGGTTTTTATATCTATAACGATTGGACCTTTGATGCGTTTTCAGTCAAATGAGCAAACCTTTACCAAATGTACCATCATGTTCTAAAATGATCTGGATTTTAAGCATGCCTGCAGAATCTTCTTCTTCTCCTGGATACTTTTGAAAGGCATATTAACCTATAACAACATTAATACATGTAATCATCCTCACATTTGCCACAACAAGCAAACATACACAACAGTTCAGTGTACACTAAAATATCAAAAGCATGCCACATTTGGCTGCACTCTTCCTCATACGGATTAGACGCGGCTGGAGGCCAAGGTCAAGTTGAAAGTTGCAGTCTGGCCAAAACAGCCACTTCACGTCAGGAAGTCCGACGAGAAAACACCGCTAAAAGCCAAAGAGGAGGTTTCATCACAGACTGTGCTCGTTTTTGAAGACATGTTAAATAAAGTCGTTTTCTTTATTCATTAATCCTAACAGACGTTGGCGATGACTATTGGCATTAAATGGTCAAAAAACAAAGCTCAAGATTATTTAATTTGTCCTTCTGCTGGAGTAAAAATGTGACATGAAATACCCGCTCTTCACCGTGCCCACATGTGTCTACATTCTGCGTAAAATGCCTCCACAGTGGGCTCTTGTTTTCTTGCAGAGCTAAAACAGTCTTGCATTTGGCCACATTTACAAAAACAAATCCTTCATGAGTAGCAGTGCAAGAATAAAAAATAAATATTGTTTACGGTTTAACCTATTTATGACAGTCAACAATTCAGCTGTGTGGGTGTAGACTGGAAAGGTTAAGATTAGTGTCAAACTAAATACTGTTTTAACTTTCAAAGTGCATTTTTGTTTTACCCTTCTAATGTGAGACCACAGGCGCAGAAAAATGTGCACCTACATTTGAGCACCTTTTTTATTTTTAGTAGAGTTTTCTCACCTTTTGAGGCTGTAAATCTTTACTGCCCAAGTTCATAGCTTGTAGGCCAGACTGAGCACTGGTCTACATTTCAGGAAAAAAAGCACAATATTTTATGTTACTAAATTCGTTCCCGTGTAATTTTAGTTTTTATAACAACGTTCTGATAACCGACTATAGGCTATCAATCCGCTATTTTATTAACTACTATACTTAGATAGGAAAATGGCCTACTTTCTAAAATTTCGCATTAAACCGATTGAGGGAAGGTGAGCGTTGGCTGGGCAGGAATCATCTCAGCCACGTTGTTCACACATTAGAGAGCGGTTTTCTGTCTCAACAATGTAGCAGCTGCCAGGAACGGTTAAATGAGCCAGTACAAAAAAGTATGATCCATGTCTAAATCGCAAATAAGTCATAAAATGTTGTAAATAAGCATTTCATTTGTTATTTAAATTTCAGTGTACACACACACGCACACGCACGCACGCGCGCGCACACACACACACACACACACACACACACACACACACACACACACACACACACACACACACAGTGTTAATTTGTCTCAAAATGACATACCATATATTGTAATAACCGAGATGGCATTATTAGGATATTAAATACGTTAGGACGAATACAAATGTTGTGGTAACCTAAGCTACTTGTAATTACCACATGCAATTAGCCTCTTTAGGTGAAAGTCGAAACGCCAATTTACAACTAAAATAATGAATTAGGATTCCTCTTGAAGTAGCCTACGGCTAAACAGAGCGTTTCTTAACATATCTTTAAAATAAAAAGCAGGAATGAGATCTGTCTGTTTTGTAATAAGCTATATCACACAGTGTAAACTAGGCTGGACAAGGAGGCCATCATTAAAACCACACCGATTTGACCCTATATAGCCATTGCTTCGAAAAAAAAATTTAGAATAGCACAAACTCGGGCTTTTTGAAATACACGTTGGAAACGGAACTAAGAACAAATTGGAAAAAGAAAAAAGAAAAGACATTTTGCGCGAAGTCATTAGTGTTGGACAACATGGGCCCTTTTTCCACAGACAAGTAGGACCTTGTCAACATTATGCATGCTTCTTTTTGCTGATACATAGAGTTGCAAAAGTACATACTATCATATGCAAAATTGCACATGATCACCGAGTTTAAGAATAAACCGAAAAGGACTACTCCATGCAAAGCTTATGAAAACGTGATTAAGAGGCTATAAGTTTAGCACGAAGGATGATGTGCGCTCATGCAGCAGCAGATGATGTCAGGCTGCAGTCTGCTGAGGCCTGAGACCAAAGTGCTGCTCTGTTTGCAGTACCTATCATGTAGATGACAACACAGCTCTTAGCCGACAGTGCTTAATGGACTTTTTATGAGTTTGTCTTGCGATCGCATGACCTATGGCACCTTGGCCCCTCACTGGCTCTTGGCAAACTAGATCAGAAACATCCCTCCCTCCAAGCGGGAATAGAAAAGCGGTGCACATCCCAAAATTGATGATGCAACAGTCTGTCACAACTTTGTTTCATAGTTGTGAAGTACGCAATATAAAAATAGTCAGATCTTCACTAGAGAATAATTTGTGTTGGATAATTTTAGTTCCAACGGCCTAAATACGGCCTTTTAGTTTGGAACATGTGCAGTTTTGGCTCCGTTTCTGTGTCCGGCGTTCCGCATCCCGCCGATGTATCTGCTCTGCAGCCACGCGGTGTTTCTCATCTTTGTTTATCGTGACTAGGCCTTCTGAATCTGTGGGACACACGATGGGAACTAGAACATTTGGGAGCTATTTAACTTACTAGTTCAGAGACATGGAGGGACAGTGTGCAATGCGTGTCCACATAGAAGGCATTTCGAATTTAAATTGCCATTTTCATCGCGGGAATTAGTATCCTTCATGCTCTGTGTCTCTGAGGTTTGGTTGCTTTTGCATGCCAGTGTATGCACTGAAGAAATCCCATTTAAGTTGTGCCCATGCAAAGCTCTTCCCTTTAAAATGGCTATTCCAACAAAAACACAAGTCATAGCTTAACTCCAACAAAAAATAAAAATGGCGTTTTTAGTGTTTTTATAAAATTGTTTAGTTAAGTTCAAGTTAATATCCAAATCCAGAAATGAAAACATGAATGAAATTGAAGAGGTAGGTGGTAAATTAACGGTTCACAAAGTTTAAGATATCACAATTTGTCTTTATTTACTAACAGGATATGTATGATGTGACACGTTCCAATGTCAAGAGCAGTAACCCCCATGAACAGAAAAAACGGCAACATAAAGAAATGGTGACAAACAATAGATACATACTTTATGTGGAGAATAAACCGTGTTTGCAGCCATTTAGTGTTGACAAACACGAGCTAATGAGTTGTCTTTTTAACACCACAGATTCCCATAGGAATCTTTGCATTGTAAGTAAGAGCTGCAGAGCTGCCACTGCTTGACAGTCTGCTTATCTTTTGGATCATCTGTATATCACACTGTTTACTTGCTTCTAAAACTGAAAGGAGTGTTGTGTAATAAAAAGGCTAAAACACACAGAAAACAAGATTTCCAATAGCAGAGAAGTGTTCACATAATCAGTCACAGTGTAGGAGCTCTACACTTGGCTTCATGTCTTTCACAACTTTGAAATAGAAAGTCCTTGGGGTGCCCCAATTACGCTTAGTCCAGTGCAGGGCCGGGCCGGGCCGGGCCGGGCCGGGCCGGGCTGTGGACAGGGTGGAGGCTGACATTACTGGCCCTCCTCCTCACGCAGGAACTGGAACACGGAGGAGAAATCTTTATTGGCATAACCGCGTGCGCACATTATACGATAGATCTGATGGGCTAAGGAGCCGAGAGGGACAGGAGTCTTTGTGTTGGTGGCGGTGTTCTGTGCTAAGCCTAGATCCTGAAAAAGAAAAACAAACGTTAGAAAAACAAAGCTGAAATTTAAACGCCAATTATTTTATATTTTAATAACATGGGCTTGATACCCTTTTAAGATGGATATAAACTACTGCCAATGTTTAAAGTGGTGTGACTAGGCCATCATAGTTTAACACTGTCACATGCACAGATTATGGACCAGTAACACAGATTGATTTACGTTAACTTTGCATACATACAGTATATGAATGAGAACAGTCCGCTTAAATCAAAACATGAATGTGTGTATTTGTGTTCCAATAGGAACCAATTAATTTTACACGTTAGATGAAGCAGAATTACAGCCATAAAATATTTGGTTTATTTCCCACCTTTTCATAATAAGGTTAATGTTTACAAAGCTAATGATGAAATGGAAACACTAATGCTCAACAGTAATTGAAGTATGCAGTGCAACAGGTCATTAAACAGACCTTAGCCATCAGCTGGGTGCCAAAGCCTCCCTGGTAGTTATTCCCAGAGGGGACTCCCTCCATGACTCCAGGGACAGGGTTGTAGGTGTCACTGGACCAGCACCGACCTGAACTCATGTTCAGGATCTGGGCCAACAGTTTAGGATCAAGACCAAGTCTGTGAATGAAGACAAATTCCATGTTACTTACATACACAAAGTATTTTGCTGCTGCATCTATTGCAATGATTAAAAATGACTGCATATACTGTTATTTGTAAGCTAGAGTGTTCACCTGACTCCCAAGTTCATGGTCTCCGATGTCCCAATCATTCCAATGGCTAGAAGCATATTGTTACAAATTTTAGCAGCCTGTAACAGTAACAAGAAAACAGCATATTAGAATTCAATAACCTGAACATTTTAATTACTCATATTTTAAATCCATTTTTTTAAATTTATTAAACAAGTACACACAAACTACTATCTTTACACCATAAACTCAGAAAAACACCACCACCTTCTTCTTATCTGAATGAAAAATGCATCAAGAAAGTGACGAAATAAAATGTGAAAATATGACGTACCTGTCCAGTTCCAACCTGACCGCAGTACACCACATTAGCTCCCATGCAGGTGAGCAGTTCTTTGGCTGCAGTAAATTCCTCCTCTGCTCCTCCAACCATAAAAGTCAGTTTACCCGAACTGGCAGCACCCACACCTAGAAATGCAAAGTGGTCCTCTTATACACAATGAACTATGTTCAAGCATGTAGAGATGGATGGTACATATTGGATTACTGATAATACCAGTTGAAATGCAGTTAACAAAAAGAAAATGCAAGCATGAATTTTCCTAAAAGTAATCATTGTAAATCATCAGTCTTCTTAAAAGCAGCTGAAACAGCAGTTACCATTCTTTGAGATTTGAAAAGGTGTGGACTTTTTCCATGTAGTAATTTATAAAAACTTAAATTCTTTTGACTCTTAAAAATAAGTTTAGTAAAACAGCATGAAAGGTCCACATGTGTCTGACAGCCATATAGGTCCATATATTGCATCTCTGCACCCTTCACTGTCCTGACTGACAAAGCTTTCTTAGGAACGTTGAGGTGCAGTATAACCAGAATATTTTTAGTGATATGAGGAGACAATAAAAAAAAAAAAAAAAAATGTCTTTGTTGCATCTCTCTCCAAGCATTTCTTGTTAGCTCTGCATCTCTGTATTATTGACTCTCTAATAAAAGTAATAAAACACATAACATGTATGGAAATGCTTCTGGAGTGAAAGAAAATGTGTCTGTTCTAGTTTGGCCCTCCCTAAATGAATCAAAACAGAATTACAATGTGCCTCACATAAAAACTAAAGATAAAATCGCATTAGATGCAGGGTGAAATGCTACATACAAATTCAAAAAAAATTATAGCAAGGTGTAGTACAATAAATAATATGACAATAATGTAGCCCGTTCTCACTGGGCAATATAGTCCAAAGCATTACAGGTCATTTAGTTGACGCTTTTATCCAAAGTGACTTACAATTGCTCTACATGTCAGAGGTTGCATGCCTCTGGAGCAACTAGGGGTTAAGTGTCTTGCTCAGGAACACACTGGTTGATGTATCGCAATGGGAATTGAACCCAGATCTCCCACACCAAAGGCATGTGTCAACTCCAATGCGCCATCACCACCCAAAGCCGTTGGACACTGTTTATAAAAGTCTGGCCAGCGCTTGCATAGATTTAAAAACAGCCATTTTTGTATGCTTTTGTACATTTGACAGTATGGTTCAAGCTTGGTATAAAAAAAAAAAAAAAAAAAAAAACATTGTTGAATCAGATAACTTCTTCTCACAGACACAGTCTTGGAGAAATTGACAGTTATTGAGATGGGAAATCTGTGCAACACTGACAGTGAATGATTTGTCCAAGAGGTGCAATACAGAAAAGATGGAAAATAGATCTGAGGTTGAATAATTGAAGTAATTGGCTACATATGTAACAAGTACTTAAATACATTTTTAACTTAATATTGAATGTATGATTGATAATGCTAATTCTAAATCTATTTTAATTTCTAATGCAACTAAAAACAAGATTACAACATACCAACATAACATAACTGCACAAAAACCAGTAAGACCTGTACAAAATACCCAGTTCCTGTTTCAAAAGCAGATTGGTGTATTTCTGTCTCTAGAGTGGGACAGTAACTAAAAAAATAAAATAAAAAGGCCTTTGGTTCAAATGCCAAAGCTGCCAGAAAGCAGGTTTGTGGATTTTCTCCAAGAGAAGCATTCTTCTCAACTGTGCAAATGGTAAAATATCACAAACACATTTAAAGTCCTGAAACTAGAGAAGCACAGTCTTTTTACTCCAAAGTATTTGAGAAAAGCAAATTAAAAGATCTAACCGGCAGATATTTTTGTCAATCGTCACTTTTATTGCTCAGGACGGTTTGCTAGAAAATGGTGTTGTCACTCCAGAGATGTGCCTTCTTTACCACAAGTTAGCCAGTCTCTATTCTGTTATTTCAGACCTCTACTTCAGCCTTTGGTAAGGTAAGCAATATAGTCTGAGGAAAATGAAAGATGGCCCTTATCTCATCCGTTACGTACATTTTTTTTTTTTTTTTTAAACAAAAAGAAACTATCAAGACAGATGCTGACTCAATTACATCCCCACCACCATGCATGCTTTTATGTTTAAATTTTAACCACCTTGGATTCAACAGTCATTACCATGCCACTGTACTTCTGTTGATTTGTCTGACCACTGGAGGTGTTCAAAACGTTTCATTTAGGTAATTAATGTGATACATCAAAGTTTGCCATACACTTCAGTTTGCAATAGTTGAACTGCCGGGACCACACACTCAAGTTCAAGGCGGAAGGCTGGACAACTTTAATCCATGTGCACTACACGGGACGGAAGCATATAAATCAGTACTAATCTTTAGGGGTAGGCTATAAAATGGACCAAGATCAATTCAAAGAAAGTGGCTGTCTTGACTTTGACAAGGCCAAGTTCAAACAAACTTTCTGTGTGGACCCCAAAAAAAGTGTCAGCCTAGCATTGCAGCTTGGAACATTTGTGCTGGCAGAAGCTCCTCCTCTTCTTCCAAAACAGATTCTGCTTCTGTTCTTTATTAACCATGACTTTAGCAAGTTGCAATCTGGATTTGCCAGTGCCTTCTACACAAACAATGTACTGTAATATATATGAGTAATCAGCATCACACAAGTTAGATGATGTTGAATTTAAATTTCCAATAATGTACAGCTAAAACTAGTTAAACTGACAGAGAAACAGAAAATAAGTCTGCAACTAGGGACGGCGATATGGAAAAATATACTACAATACATTTTCCCATTTTGGTTGACATCGATATTTATCACGGAGTAATTTATTTTGCTGATGATGCCTGTTTGAGGTGCATGCTGACTGAAAATGGAAGAAGCTTGCGGTTTATCTACACTTTAAAATATAGTTTATTAACATGTAAAAAAAAAAAAAAAAAAACATGCCTTTACAATATACAACACACGTTTTTGTTGAGTCACATGACACATTCAAATTATGAGGTACCAACTGGTCAATAGAGCAGCCGTGCCCTCTACTGGCAAAATACGGATAGGGGGCGCTACAAATTTTAAAATGAGGGAAACACTATTCGACGGAGGAACACCCTTGACACGACAACGGAAAACCAAACACTCCCAATAGGAAGCATCCACACTGAAAAAGCAGACTCTGGCAGTTGTTACTAGGTAAATACATATCTAAAGCTTATCATTGTTATCGACCTGAATTTTATCGCAATACCAATTCAAGATCGTTTTATCGCCCAGCCCTATCTGCAAGAATCTTGATAACTGATTCATTGTTTAAGTAACTTCTTAAACAGAAATGGCACAACATTTATTTGGGGGGTTTTGCACCGCTGGTATGGCAAAATTCTATAGATCAGCCTTTCTCAAACGTTTTTGTGCAAATGCCTAGTAATAATGGGCCCTCATTCTCATAGTTTAAGTAATGCTGTTATTGACCACACGATTAAAGTCTATAAATAGTCGGTTAATTAATCTATAATGAAAATAGTCGCAAGTTTAATTTCCATATTTTTCAATGAAAATGAGAATACTGATACAAAAAAAAGACCATTCCCTCCAATATCGTGAATCATATCACAATATCAGTAAAATAATCGCCATTAGATATTTTCCTCATATTACACAGCCATAGTTGCAGCCTTACAATGTAATATGTAAAATTACAGGAATGGTGGGAATGACAAGATAATAAAGCTTTACTTAGATACAGCATGTTCTCAACATGTTTTAAAGTTATTGCTCTGTTGCCAGTTCATTGAAACCCTCAATTTTTGCTCCCCCATTTATTTTAGTGTGGGATGACTAATTAGAAACACCTCTCAGTATAATGCAAAACAATTTACAGCTCCAGTAGCCTACACAATTAACAGTAAGTTGAATCAACATTTCTCTGAAATAGTTTCAACCAAAACTAAACATTATTGTCTTTGTGAACAGGGATTTATTGCAGGACTAGGTATTAGGCAATATTAGTTTCAGCTTGGTGAAGGCTACCCGACAACAGCAGGATGTATTCCAAGAATATACAGTAAATTATAATAGATATTATCCAACCTACATTGTGATCATATATGTAAAATGTACCTCCTGATACAGGTGCATCCATAAAAACCGCTCCCATCTTTTCAGCAGCAGCAGCCACCTCTTTTGAAACTGCTGGGTCGATGGTGCTGGAGTCAATGAGTAGGGAGCCTTCCTTCACCTTTCTGTTGAGAAAAGTTCATGATTTAGAATCTGACTTAAATCCATGAGGTTATTAGGTGCATATTGAAAGAGAAACCAAAGTGTACTTGAGGATGCCATTGAGTCCAGTGTACACATCTATGACATTGGGACTAGAGGGGAGCATGGTAATAATGCGGTCAGCCTTGTCTGCTACATCAGCAGGATTATCCACAATCTAAGGAAACACAAAATCACAAGGTAAGAAGAGAAAACAGATAAAAACTGTACACAAGTTAAAAAGGTGAGTGCATTTTACACTCCCACCTGAGCGCCCAGCTCTTGCACTTCCTTGCATGACTCCGGGAACACATCAGTAGCAATAACTGGGTATCCGTGCTTCAGCAAGTTCTTTGCCATTGGGTTTCCCATGTTGCCCAGACCAACAAACCCCACTGGTGTCTTCGAGGCCATAGACCTGGTGGAGACTACAATGTAATGGCCAAATAGATCAATGATAAGGACAAAAAATATTGTCTGCTTGTCATTAGTCAAGATGCCCGATTTCCCCCTCAACATTGTCCTCGTAATATCTTAGCTTTTATATTGTTAAACATTGAAATGATTCCAAGTTAAGGAATTAACCTTGTTCAAATGCAACGTCACGTTTACATTTCAATTAGGTATGTCATTCCAATGTAATCGCCTTTCAGTACCAAAGTCTTCCAATCTAATGGTAAGCATTTTCAATATTTACTTAGCTGTTCATTGATTGTAAAATACAATCAAATGTATTTTATTGTACTTTAAATAAAAACTAATAGTGGAGTTTATCTTCACATTAATAATATTTATTTGTTCATCCACACTAAAAACGTAAAAATAAAGAGACAGGACAGAGTAGGACACAAGCGTATACAATGTACGACAATTTCCACCCAGCGTTTTGAAATACTGCAGACGAGAGCATTGGCAGTTAGCACGTAGCTCTGGCACGCAAACACAACGTCATTTCAACAGAAACGCTTCATCACCAGTACCTTATACAGTCTATGACCAGTACATTGTGAGGGGAGCCCCTTCAGCAGCAGATAAAACCCAGTCTAGCGAAAATGAAATCAAACTTCTCTTATATTTTAAGCAAAAGGAGTGTGTACAATGTCACAAAGTGCATTCAAGTTACAACGTTAACTTCTAAAGTAAGCGCAGAGACGTACGCAATGCGTACACGGTCTCAGTTTGTTCTTCTTACCGAATGCAAAGACAACATGTTTGCAACTCCTTCCAACAAGGCACCGCGACCCTCTCAATACAGCGGCCATGCTTGTTTCCTCTTGACCTTCCGTGTGACGTAATAGTAGCTACGTACATTAATGGCGGTTCCTCCGTCCTATCAAATAATAGACCTGCGCAGCACGTCCTTCCAAATTCACCCACTGAGCTGTAGGGGCGGGCCTTCAATAAATAGGCCTACGTGTTTCCGCATCAACAGATAGATGTGTTACAAACTTTTGCATATTATGTTATCTTAATACATCCACGATATTATGACTTTGCATTTCCTAATAGGGATATTATTGAAGCCCATTTTCCGCCAGTAACACCATAACAAAAAAACAGATGAAAACTTAGCCTTTATAATAAAACCATGTCAATGGGATGTAATAATTATCAGATAAAAAGTCGAAATTATGAGATAAAAAGTCATAATTGTGTGATAATAAAGTTAAAATCCTGAGATAAAAGTATATAATAATTAGTTAAAAAGTCAAAATTCTGAGTTATGAACCTATGGCTTATTGAAAAGGTACAAGCTCGATTGGGACTGTCTTATCGGTGGTGCGAGAAATAGAAATACAACACTGTAAAAATACTCATTATCATTAATATAGTTATCATTTAATTGTTATCACGAACACTTTAATGTGTAAGCATTTTGTGTCATCGTTGATCAAGCTAGTTGTAACTAGCCTATATATAGTGTCTTCTATGATTAAGTTGAACTTGGACTTGTAGCCTACGTAATAGGCTTATATACAAAGTAACCTGTAACGTTTGAAATAAATCCAGTGAAGTACGATATAGTAGTGGAATAAAGGTAAGTAAAGTACAAGTGTTTGGTTAGTTTCATTCCACCACTGCTTATAGCTTTCAAATGATTTAAAATGTAATTATATCACAATATATTATTTTTAAAAGTATGTCCATTGATTTCCAAAAGGTCAAACAGTCAATATGTTCTAATACTTACTAATACTACACATTTTTTTCTTATTTTAAAAATGCTGTGAATTTAAAAAAAAAAATTAACTAATGCTGTAGTCTCGTATCTATAATTATATGATGTCATCCACAACTATTATTTGCACTTGATTTTACATTACACCATTGTTTGTTCTTTGTAATATTGTTTCGCTGTCTGCTATCTAAGGGTATTATTGTGCAACTCTTTTAGATGGGTGGGATTCCCAAGCAAGGTCCGGAAATGACGTAATGTTATTATTATTCCAGGGAGAGGGCACGGGAAAGTACTGAACTGCGTCAACAATTTTGATGATACATTCGGATTGCTGCTCCTGTTCAATATGGCAATTGGGTATGTTTAAGATTTACTTTAGAAATGTGACTAAATATACAGTTGTCGTTGTTGATATTGCTTCCGTATGACATGGGTTTTTAGAAACCAACTCGAGAGACAGCGTTGCTAACAGTTTACGTTGGCTAACCTTGTCCTCCAGTTCATATCAGTGCTCTCTTGTTAGGTTAGCTGTTCTTTTCGTTGAGGGCGTTGTACCGTGTCTAACGCCGTGGGTTTAACTTAATGTTTTGCTCGGTAGTTTTAGGAACAAATGTCTCTTTGCCTAGCTAGCGGTTAACTTGTGATCTCGTCCAACAAAGTATTTAACTGATGTTAGCTTGCTAGCTGCATAGCTAACTTAGGCATCGTTTTCACACTAGGCCTTTCCTCATAGCTTGTATTTGCCAGCTGTCACTTTCAACCATTACCGTCAACCTTTACCAATATTTTATTTAGCGTTGACGTTACACATCCTGTTCGGTGATTGCTGTAAATTACAACAGTGTTCAGTGTGTCCGATAAGTATCCGAACAACTGTTTTGACTGTCACAGGCCCTATTACGTCGGACAAAATGATATCATCTGAGGAGGCCGAAATGGAAGATCCACCCTGCGGTAGCTAACGTGAGCTAACTCACGTTAATCATGGGGTGTTTTTAGTTTAAATAACTATTATTTGTATCTAGATGATTTTTATATCAGCTGAATGAATTTATCGTGAATTAGATGGCACTATGGCAGTATTTAGGATAAATATACTTGAAAATAAAGTGGTCTAAAAGGAAATTATAATGCATACTAGGTTGATTTTGGAACTAAATTAACTTGCAAAACAATTACTCAAATATCAATGAATGGCACTCATAATACAATCTTAATCTGATTAAGATGTATTATAAAGGGTGACATGCATACATTAAGTTAATGATTAACTTAATGTATATAGGTGTAAAGTATGCCTAAATAAGTTGTTCATCACCAAAGTCATTTTCTAATTACCTTTTTAAAAGATAACAATTGAGTATAAAAAGCCAGAAAGAATAAATATTGATTTCATTGTTAAAAAAACAAAACAAAAACACACACAACTAAAAACAACCTAGTAATGTGAAAGTAAGCCAGATAAGAAAGATGAATAGTTGAGTTAAAAAAAACAAAAAGTCCAGTACAGTTATAATATTTCTACTTTATTAGTAGTAATTAAACATTATTTACACCAATGAGAATGGGATTTTTCTCATTTGGAACAGCTGTTTCACTCTTAAGGATGTATTTGGGGAAGAAGCTATTACCGTCCTAGACATGAGGACACTGTATCATATAATCCTTTACATACCTCTTGGTGTTATTGGTGTAACAATCACTAGGCTCGTAAACATAATTTTACACCTCAAAATACCCCAGTTTGGACGTGTGCCCACATGTGCATGACGTCAGAGCATATCAGGATCAAGTGGGATACAAATCTAACCGGCATGCATATTCAAATACATGATTCTGCGCAGACCTGGCTCATCTCGAACAAGCCTACTGATAAACACATGAGCTAAATTGGACCATTCAGAGTGCCACTGAAAGGTGTATTTGGCTTAAGACAGGCACCAGTACTACTTAGTGTTAAAGATGTATGGATGTCACTACAGTACAACTAACTTGTTGCATTGCTTGTCCATCGTGTGTTGGAAGTGACAGCTCATGACTTGCCCTGTACATTTGGGTTTCATGGACATTACCTGGGTTTCCCACTGACAAATGCTGGTCATATGAGAGCAGCTGTCGGGTGGCAAACTTGGATTTTTTTTAACTTTACATCTTGACAAGGACTTCCTGTGAGACTAATTGCTTCACACCAGTAGAAGGTACAGTTCCATTAGCCAAGTAGTCTGCAGTCTATAGTCTAAACTACATTTATACATTTGCTGAAGATGTAGATTTGCAATCTGCCTTTTTGTTGACAATTTTCTTTGAATCACTTTTTCCCATTTACCATATTCCATATCATTGAATAATGATTATATTTGCCAACTTAAAAAAATCTGACGTTTGGCTCTGTTTGAATATCAAACATTGTTAGTCTAAGTAAAATGAGGACATGTATCCACTTTGAAATGTATGTTATGTTATGTTAATAGCAATGTTATGGAGATTTATTCAAATTGCTTTTACCATTAACTAAACAATTGATAGAATACAGTGACATTTTATTCAATAACAATATACAATAATTTTAGAATTCTCAGTCTAAATCAGTTTTGTTGTATATAACTGGCCCTCCTCACTTATTCTCATTCATTGTAAAGAGTGGTAGTTTATGTGGTTATTGTTTAAAATCATATATTTTGTTACTTATCTCTTCCTGTGTAGCCACTGCTGAGTGATTTATGGAACTGTTCCTGGACGGGACTTTATTAAGCGACACCATGGACACATCAAACTTTGCCCACGTCATCTTCCAGAATGTGGGGAAGAGTTACATGCCCCATGCTGCACTGGAGTGTCACTATACCCTGACACAATTCATCACACCCAATCCAAAGGACTGGGTTGGCATTTTCAAGGTGAATAACCCTATTCATTGCATTATGAAAGCATTTAAAGAAAACACAAAATATGCATTATTATTATTAGTAGTAGTAGTAGTAGTGGTAGTGTAGCACAAATATTGTGTTCTAATGACTAGAGCATATTGTGTATAATGTTTTGGAATGTAAATCTATAACATACTGTATGATGACTATGGATACAATGGAGCAATGACATTGTGGTACGTCTTAAAATCTATGAATCTATGCCAGTGAATACCTTGCAGTGATGCTTCAGGATTTTATTTTTGCAGAAATTACAGTACCAATATTTTACTAAAAAGGGCAGCTATTGTCGTGGTTGTTTGAAAAATTAGCTTGGAAAAGAGGGAATCGAGCATTTTGAGCCCCACCACACACTTCAGTGTCCCACGTGGATGTTGTTATAGGAGCACAAAACATTCAGTAGTGTGGGATTAATTATCGTGGATGTACACAAAAGAAGCATATGGCTCCAGGCTCTTCTAGACCAACATGCTTTTTATCTTCTGGAGATGAGATGGAAGCTGGAATTAAATCACACTAGATCGAAACAATCTAACTAATAGCTCTCTCTGTTTGTGTTTCATTGCTGCTTGAATGTGCTAGTGTTAAGAGTCAGACATTTACTTCATGCACTTCTTATAGCATGCTGTAAATCTATTATGTCAGCCAAGACAAGTTATATATATTTATATATTTCTTTGTCTGAAAAATGTATCTCAGTGATTGGTATGTGCTATTCATTATATTTTTCTGACTGTGAAATGCATGTATACAGAGCTTTTTGACAAGCCTCACTGAGGAATAAGGTCATGTTAGGCTACTGGAGTTGGATCAGGTAATGTCTAGAGGCTGTTTAAATACTGGATTCAGCACTCTGTTGTAGCTGGATACCACATCACCATGTGTTAAGCCTCAAGCTAGGCACAAACTGGCAGTATAGATCTTAAAATTACTAATTTCTTGAGCCTCTAAAACACAGAGCTCAGCTGGAAAAGGCTGAGGGTAGGATCGTAAATTGTTTAAATGTTCTTAGCAGTGCTGACAGATGAGACATTTGTTGCCAAGTTCTTGCCTTTGTATGCATAGAGATAACCTGGATATACGTGCATCAATGGTAGATCCTTAACAGTTTTAATAGTTGCTATTGGCTCCCGACCAAACAGAGGGAATTCTGTCTTAGATTGTTTGGAGTGCTTTCTAGTTTTTTTTTTTAATTTTTTTTTAATCTTTTTAATTTGATATGCTTTTAGTCTGAATATAGTGCATGTTCCAGATATATCTAGTTAAAGGATGTGGTTAGACTAGAAAATGGTCTATGGTTTAGTTGGTTGAAATGGAAGTTGTTAGCACAGTGGGTTCAAAGAATTCTAAGTTTGAAGAATTAGAACTAATTTGAAAATTAATTATATTCACCTTTTTTAGGGCTGGGTTAAAATAATCAATTCTCCAATTAACATCAGTCATTGTTTGAGTCATTTGATATTGATTATTGAAATCCCGAAATGGATCTTTTAATATATGCCTTTTCACAATGCATGTAAAAGGGCATCACGTGACCCGCACCGGGCTTTTAAGCGGGGGGAACAGAGTTCATGTTTCGGAAGAAGTTAAAGGGAAGACACAACACTTCCACCCAGGAAACGGGTGTTTGTGTCACAGGAGTACTACTTAAGGGGACTGGTGTTTTAACACAAATTTTAAAGACTATTTTTTTCTAACTATATTAACTAGGCCTCAACTTAACTTGACTTACATGACGTACATGACCTCTTTCTCAATAGTTGTGTTACAAGAATGTAGTTCAACCTTAGTCACTAACTGGCTGTAGTCTACATTTGCACTATATTGTGTTGACGACTGCTGTAGTTTGTCAATGACTGTCATACTAGTTCTGTCAGGTAAAAGTACTTTAAAAAACGTTTTTGGGGGTCAACACTTAATGTAAACATTAACCTGGTGCATTATAAAAATAGTTAAGGGTTGCCTCTTGCTTATACAATTAACACTTAATTTAATATACACGTTTACCTGGCAAGTCAAACTTAAACTAAATATACTATTGTTGATAAATATATAGGAGACGGGTTGCCATTTTGATGTTGGAAGAGTTACCATGCAAGCTGTTCTGGGCTTTATGTAGGAATGTTGTTGGGACAGGTTGTCACAGTGGCCTAGGACAAAGCAAACACAGCTTTATAATTAACCTGTCTTCGAGCACAACCTCTCTGTGTGATTCATGAACACCTTGCTCCTAAATGTATACAGTCTGAGTGACACATAGACAATAAATTACCTCCTGAAGCAAGTTTGCTACCGGCTTCTGTCAGCTTAGCTTAGCCTATGCATGACTTTGCTGGAATGCTGGTGAAATGTCATGCTTAAGTTAAATGCATCAGGGTAGGCTCTATGGTCATATTTAGTAACTTCTTGTATATTGGATATTTTACTCTTGCACTGTTGTGTTATTGCTTCAGTCACCAGTCCAGTTTTTTTTATAGTGGCTCTACACTGTCTGTACCTCCTCTCCTCCTATTTATACATATTGCAGACCAGTCTGTTAAGAGTGAAAGAGTTCCTCTCAGAGTTTTCACCCACCACCACCTTTGCTGCTCTAATGAGTGGACTGGTAAGGGCTAGCCTTTAGTAATGACACTCTCTAACTAGGTGCATGTTTTAATTGCTTCCTGTTATTTACTGCTGGAGGCTGGAGCCGCACTTGTAACAATCTATCTCTGGCTCTGATGAACACTTGTAGAACACAGTATTATAGCTATAGGCTGTTTGTACACAGGTGAGAAAATAAACTGCCCAGATAGTGAGAACCGCTTGTATACATCAAAGCATCATCTGGTGCAGCAGTATATTTAATCATCATGAATATTTAAATTATAATTTGGCCTAAAACTTTGGAAGTCACAGCACACAACTTAATCTATGTTCTGAGGCAGAGGCTGCTTTAATAGGCTGGTTTGACTGGGCTTGTTGTGGATGCACGTGTGCACACCAAAGCCAGCCAGTCAGCCAGCTTGATGTGACTCTGATTTAGTTTGACAGTTTTATGGCACTGGGTTGAAGTTATGGATGTATTTTCTGTACTCCCCCCCTCATCAGCCACCAGTTAACAACACATAAAATACATATAATTACATTTTGGTTTTCATTTTCAAGTCTCCTATGTATAAAATTTTCACCTATTTTTCTCTTCCTGTTAGAAGTGAGTTGTAGCTACATTTCCACAGTTTTGTTCATGAACAGGCTTGTTCATGACCGGCTCTGGGCCATGTGCACGTGGTGACCAGGAGTTTCAGTGCTTTACAGAATGATAATTTTTCTTTTTAGAAAAAAAGTCACAGTAGGCATGGTCTTACACTATCACCCCAACATAGATTAAAAACCCCATGATTACTTTTAATAAACCAGTTTGAGATATTTTAGAAGTGGCAGTGTGTGGATTCTAGGAAGTCTCCTTGTTAATCCTCCATTGTTATTATCTTACACTGATGTGGTGAGAGCATCTGGTTGAATGGATTCCCCACAATGTCTCACAGGTTGGTTGGAGCACAGCGAGGGACTATTACACATTCTTGTGGTCGCCCCTCCCTGAGAACTATGTGGAAGGCACCGCAGTCAACCGAATAGTGGTCTTTCAGGGTAAGTTCATGCCATAGTTTTATACAACTTTGACACCTTTTAATAACCACATATCAGAGGGCTGTTAAAATTAAAAAAAAAATAATAATCAGTGGGTAGGGTTAAATGAGAACCTTTTTCCCACAGATCTCTCTTCCGGTGTTAAAGACATTTCAGTTTTTTTTATTATCATGTTTTATACTACTTTTTATAAAATAATGGAGAGTGACATGAAAGGGTATTCAGCTTTTTAGATTCAAACCCACACTATCACCGATGCATAGTTTTTGATCCAGATTACTGAACCACTACAGTACAACAGTTTCTGCAATTTTTTCAGCAATACACACACTTATAACTGACTTATAACTTATTCCAACTTTTTAACTGCACTTTGTAATTACTTTGGAATAAATAATTGTGCAGTTTAAGAGAAGCTAAGAACTGAGGTAAGTTTAGGGTTATGGAGGAACATTGTTTGCTTTGCATCTCTGTGATGCTTCTGCAGTGAGTTCACTGACTGGATGTCATTCTTCCACAGGATATTATGTGCCCAACGATGATGCAGAGTTCTACCAGTTCTGTTATGTGACCCACAAAGGGGAGATCAGGGGAGCCAGCACACCATTCCAGTTTCGTGCCAACAGCCCTTCGGAGGATGAGCTGTTGACTGTGGAGGATGAATGCAACTCTGACATCCTGGTGGTCACCACTAAGGCTAGCTTCCTTGAGGTATAGTATGCCTTAGCAGTGCAACTTACATGACACATCAGTGTCTTCAGATCCTATTTGGCTGTCACATCCAGAACAGCTGCTTAAATCGCTGAGTAATTACTAGTTTGGTAAGGACATCATGTACAGTGGCGAACAACAGTATATACTATTTGGGAATGGTGGTTTACTTAGTAAGTGAATTGAATTATTATGTGAATGGTTGAACATCTTGAACAATTTATCTTTCTGTGCAGCAAAAGATGGAGGAAGCCAAGAGAGAGAAAGAGGAGCTGGTGAACAAGTTGGGCCTCCTGCAGCAGGAGAAGGAGCAGCTGGAAGCTGAGAAGGAGAGTCTTCAGAAGGAGTGTGAGAAGGAGAAAGAAACCTGCGCACAGCTGAGAAGAGAGAGCCAAGTAAGCTGAGAACGGAGTCAATTGCTGAAGGCAGATAGGAGTGCTAGCCATAAGGAGGGGAAAAAAACATTTGTTGCTGTTGTTAAAGTTTTGTCAGTAAAGCAAAAGGCCTAGTTTTCTTTTTTGTTATTTAGTTTAGTTCTTGGTTGGTGATTATGCAGAACCTGCTGCTAAATGTGTTATATTATATGATTTATGCTCTTTTCAAGTTTTTCTAGTTAAAGTTTTACATTTGGCCAAACAGTCTCTTAGCACCCCCTAGCGCAAGACTGCAAATATGCATAGCTATCCAAACTCGAGATGCACTAAAAGTATAAATCACACTCTGACAGATATGAACGTCTGTATTATTAAAGTTGTAATTTGTTTTATTATAGCATACATAAAATCTTAAAAGTAGTGTCAGTAATAATTCATAATGCTGTCCTCTGCCATAAATTTGCTGCTTTTAAAACTGCTTTCAGATGAAAACATGATTACAGATTTTGTGGCTGTTTATTTTATGACCATACTTTTATATGTTTTTTTATATGGTGTGAATATAAAAATTCCCAAATTCTTGCTATAAACAAACTGTAAAAAGAAAAATCATTTCCTTTTAGTTTTTTTAATCTTTTAAGTTCGAAAACTCTGCATCGAGACATAATGTTAATTTTGATTTAGACTTTCATCTGCAAAGGCAATAAACGTTTTATGGTTTACACACATTTTTGACAAGCAAAGAGTCAAAGAAAGTGATATACCAAGAAGCTATTATTATTTTTGCCATGCCAGATTTGAACCCATCTAGATTTATGTAGCTCTTGGCACAAATTGGAGTAAATGATTTGTCTTATTATTGCATTCAATAATTCATTAGATCATTCACATTACCCAACTTAAGCATTCTTCCCTATTTTTTCTTTATTTTCTTTTTTTTTTTTTATCCCACTTGTTTTTAACATTATATTTTATTGTCTCCCAGGAGGTGCAGAACTCTTCCCAGGCCCTGCAAGAGGAGAAAGAGGAGGTAAAGAGGAGGCTGGAGGAGGCCACGGCCAGAGTTATACAGTTAGAGGAGGATCTGATTGGAGTCACCCAGAAGGGCCTACAAAAGGAAACTGAGCTGGACAGGTGAGTTTAGGATGGATTGGGTTGTTGCAGATTCACTGAATTGCTGGTTTTTCTAAGTTGAGAAGGGAGGAAGTAGCTTATGACTTAATCACATTTTTTTGAGTGATGCATAAAAACAACATAGACCATAATCTATGGTCACTCATAATTATTCCAAACACCGAATGTAGACACTGTGATAGGTGATACAATTTGTGACCAACTTTTTTTTCATGACCTTTTCTTTAGTCTCAAAGATAGAGTGAAGAAACTTACAGCAGAGAAGGAGGCACTTGAATCTCATCTTAAGAATGAGAAAGATGAGAAGGAACTTTACAAGGTAATGTACTGGTAGTATTAGTATGTTTTTCAAATAAAGATTAATGGCTAAATAAGGGTCTCATATAACATGATCGTAAGGTAAATGGGCTTAGCAGTGGTTTGGTTGGATGCTTTGTTACTGATAGCTTTACAATCTGTATACTTAACAATATATTTGTCATATTAGACTCTCCAAAATTGAAGGTCCAGTTCTTTGACTTTTCCGGTTTCCATTTTTCGATTTTACTACTGTGATTATTTTGTATACTTTAGCCCAAACATTTAGTCTAAACAAGGCATGCCTTATTCTGTCTTCTTCTGGTCCGTCTGGTGTTTCTGTGCTTTTGTTGTGGTCGGCACTGCACCCAAACTGGGAGTGTCACATACCCTAGTGTCGCCACGGAAATGGAGCCAAAACCCATACCTAATTTAACTTGGAACATCATACTTGGGCTGTTGCACAAGGGGAACTTTATGGGCATATCTCAATCTCAGTTTTGTAATTGAGGTCATGCAACATTTATTTTAATAGTCATATTCTGTTTGGTACATGATTGGTATTGGTGTTGTATTTATGAGGCAAATGCCAAGGACTATTTTTTATTGTGTGTGTGGTTGTGTGTGGTTGTGTGTGTGGTTGTGTTGTCTTTGTTAGACTCACCTGAAAAACCGTGAGCTGGAGAACACCAAGCTGAGTGCAGAGTTGCAGATGCTGAAGTCCGTGGACGTGAACAAGGAAAACACCATTGCCCAGTTTAAGGAGGAAGTTGGACGACTGCAAGCGTGCCTCACTGAAAAGGAGAAACATTACAGAGAGATACTGGCCAAAGTCCCCCCCTTGGTATAAATAATTTAGTTTTAAAGTCACAACACATAGGTAGATTTGTCATATATGGTATTTAACTTATTTATTATGTCATAACAATGAGGGCTTAAGCTATTAAAAATAATCATTATTTTCATCATCATTTTAAGATTTTACATAATTACATATTGCTAGTGACCTTATGGAAATGAAAAAAAACCTTCACTTAAAACGTTTGTTTCCGACAGGGAGATATGAAGGCTCTGAAAGAGCAGCTGCGGCAGAAGGAGGAACAGCTCCAGGCCAAACAGCAGCAATCCTCTTTGTTAGCTGCTGAGTTGAGGGACGCCTCTAGCACCCGCGACCGTACCATGTCCGAACTCTACCACATGAAGCTGGAGGCGGATGCCATTCGCCAGGCCAAGGCTGAAGCTCAGGCCCAGTGTGTCCGCCTGGAGCGCCTGGTAGAGCAGATGAAGGCAGAGGCCAAGATTGAAGCTGTGAGGATGATATTCAATCTAACAGGATTTATTGATGAAACTAGCTTTATATGAAAGCATTACATTTAAGCACTAGGTGATGTGTGAGCATAGAAAACCTCTAATATTCTGTGTATCAGAGTAGCAATGAGGTTTAATAGAAGTATATGTAATGTATTTTATAAGTATTTCACCACAGAACAATTAGATTGATAGATTATAAATGATAATAGTATTATCATCCAACCATATTGTAAGTATGCTATGCTTTGGTGAAGCCAGTGAGAAAGAGCAAATAATTGGAACAAATAGAAAATGTCTCACTGGGGGTTTTATTGGTTCTGCCTTTGAAGGGGCCTGTACTTCTCTCCATAATTCTAACATAAAAAAAGAAGAAGAAGAAAATAAAAAACATCCTCTCCCTGATCAGAACAGTTTCCTGGGTGCATAAGCAAACATTCCTTTCTTATAAAAGCTCTGACCCTAACAGACTTTATAGATGATCAGTCATAATCACTAAGGTACTATCAACGAGGGGTTCCTTTCTGTTGCTACAACTTCACAGGGGTCATTGAAGTTTGCCCGTTCCTGCGATTAATGTCTGCTCTGTTCTGCTGTAATGTTTGTTGTCACCAGGCCAAAGCTGAAGAAGAAGCTGCTGCCGACCCAGCTGTTTTAGCAGAGCTACAAAGAGAGGTGGAAGACCTGAAGCTGCGGCTGCACATGGCTGCAGAACACTACAAGGAGAAATACAAGGAATGTCAGAGACTGCAAAAACAAGTGCTTAGATTCTCTGATCCGCAAGGGGTAGGTCCTACCAGACACCAGCCGACATATTGTATACTTGTGAAAGAACAGAACTGACGTTGGACTTCTGTAACACTTTGCCTCTCTATGACATCCCGCTCAATGGCCTCAGAAGTTAAAGGTTCTTTGGCCACTCTTCAGTCTGTTGCTAATTTCTGGACTGGAATGAATTGCAAAACACCATTCATCTTTATCTGGTTTAAATGTGCTTGTACAAGACATTAACACGTGCACATTTGAATGTTGCTTTGTAAAATTATATGCTAACTTCATTAAAGACACACAAAATAGAATCTGCTGTGTCCTGTTATAATTGTTTTCAGTAGCATACCTTTGTGTTTTTACTTGTCATGTTCATTTTAGTTGTCTACTAATCCTGTGTATATCCAGCTCATGCCTGAACAAATGTACCGTTTCTTTTAAGTTTTTTTTTGTTTTGCATTTAGAGCTAGTCTAAAAGATTCTTTTTTTCTGTCTGTAGGATCTGAAGAGAAGCTCAGCACAAGAGGCATCAACAATCCCTTTATCAGTGAGTCCAGACACTTCAGTGCCAGGTACGGTATATCGAACTGTGCCAAAGTGTAAGTCATGGAAAGAAGAATTGCATTTAAAACGGCAATCATGTTTTGCCTGACATGCCTTCATTATCTTCACAGGGAGTCCAGGTTCCGCTGATCCCATGCTGGAAGCCATCATCCAGGAGAAACTCAAAGGCATCAGCAGAGAGGCGTCCGACAGGAATGACAAGTACAGGAAATGCAAGCAGATGCTGGTGGTAAGAAACTGATTATTTGCGTCCTTTATTGGTCAGTTGTCCTCAAATTAGATGTTCAAACCCTGTTAAAGACTCATATTCTCCAAAGGCATGATGTATAGTATGCACTCTCTGCATTGTGAAATAGAGGAATATAATAAAAAAAAGAGCATTGATTAATATCTGACTGCTCTTTAGGAGGAGAAGGAGCGTAGCTGCATGTTTGCTGATGAG
Source organism: Etheostoma perlongum (assembly GCA_026937815.1). NCBI lineage: Eukaryota > Metazoa > Chordata > Actinopteri > Perciformes > Percidae > Etheostoma > Etheostoma perlongum. Next base: position 16,201,156 of record CM049376.1, read on the forward strand.
CTGGCCAAGATGGAGGTGAAATTTAAGGAGCAACTGAAGATGAATGAGAACATGAAACTGCAGTTGGCAGCAGAGGAAGATCGCTACAAGGTCAGTTCAGGCACTTAGCACTGCAGTCAGGCCATCTGCTGCCAGTGATGCTCTGCTGCTTTCAAATCAGGTCTGTCTTTGGACACTTAATGCGTTTTTACCGCTTGGTATAGCTCGGGGATGGAGCCTTTGATGCTATCTCTCCCCTTGAACAGAGCCGCTATGACAGTGTTGTTTATGAGCAGGCCTATCTGTAAGACGACATTTTACTGCTGTTTATGTCCGACTCTGAGGAGTCATCTCCAGTTGCCTGGCTAATGCCGTGCTTGGCTCAGGTCAGGCGGATATTTGCTTAGTGTCTCAGATGAATTCAAACAGGTTGTTTTGCTTTGAGTGGTATTGTACATAAATTAGTCCATTGCGAAAGGAAGCCTTTTATGGCTGTGATCAATTTATGTCACACACTGAGGTCTCAGGGTATTTCACTGATACAGTTTCAATCAGTAGCACATGTCAGATGTTTGAGAATTAAAGATGCTTTTTTATTCTTCTATCTTTGTGTCTTTTGTTTACTTCAGAGCCAGATAGCTGAGAAGGGACGGGAGCTAAAGGAACTGAAGGGCACTCTAGCACTTGTTGTTAAGGAGAAGGAAAAAGTAGAGGAGGTTAGTGACAGCTTTCATTTTCTCTTTTATAGACTTTACTCCACTCTTAAAAAAAATCCCTGAAAAGTGCCATTCCCCTGGCAATTTTCCCTCACCCAATCTGGTCTGTGTTTAATATGCCTCTAATTGTAGAAGCAAAGTAAATGAGTTCTTATTTTCCATTTCATTACTTTGGACCACAGCAAGGTCCTCACAGACCTAAAATATTGCTTCGAGGTAATGGTGTTACAGCTAAGAGGAGCAGAATGACCCAATTTGAGGTTTAGACTGTAAATTAAATTGGCGTCTGCAAGTAACATCAATAAAACACAGCGTCCCAATTCCTTTGAAAATGAGAAGAGTTTCTTTTTTAATGAAGGCACTAATTAAAATGTTTGTGTGAGCAAGAGAAAAAGCAAGAACTCATAGCTGCTGTGTGATTGTAAGCACTGATGAATTTCTTGCCTTGACAGACTGGGGGGCATAGAGAGATAGAAACCAGATATTTAGCTCCACAGAAAACATTTTTAATTTTGACATTGGTCTTTAAATTCGGCTGTTTCCTGCCTAGGAGCTCCAGAAGGGCAGCAGCAGCAGGAAGGGAGATCAGGGGGCCAGTGAGAAAACTGGCTTGGAGAGTATCCAGTCCAATGTGCCTTTATTCCTGCAGTACCCTGTCCCCTACACCCAAGATGCCCCCACCCCACTGCTGGTCTCCAAGAGCCCCAGCAAGCTGCATTTTGGGAACCCTTACTCCATCTCTGACTCTAAAGGTTTGTTTCCTTTGCAGATAGATTCACAAAACTTAATAATTTAATTGTATTTACAGTAGCTATGTCTTTGAATTCCCTTCCTGCAGATGAGGGGGATGAGGAGTTCTTAAATGATCAGCTGCTTAGGCCCCCTGTGGGGCCGCCCCTCCTGGGACAGTAATGTGGTGTGTAACCAACCCACCCGCAATTATAGCCGGCCAGAAGGCCACGAGGAGTCAGAGGAAAAGCAAAACATCAACAATGTAAGCTAACATTGTGCTGTCTCTATTCTCTCCAACATGCAGTATGTAGTTAAATACTTCTGATTAACTTCTTTGTGTTAAATATTCACAATTGCTCAGGGTAATACCACTGAACAGCCCACAGCAACTGAAACTCACAGCCCATTTGTGACCGATGGACAAACTGCCTTCTGCTTTGATCCCAGGTAACACCCAAACTCTCATAAATGCCATCTAAGTTTGCTGCACCCTACATTTTTTGAAACCTGTGCATTGTAACATGTGCAAAGTGTTTGTTCTGCTGCACAATCCCCTTTTGTTGGTATTCGTCAAGCAGCAGGCCACCCACGTCGCATCAGACAGATGCTCTTTATTAGCTCACACTCCTGGTTTTTGCGCACATTATCTCTTGACTGCTTATTTACGTGAGCTCTCTCTCCCTGCCTTTCTCTTCTTCTGTCCTCTCCCCGTGTGCAGCATGGACATGAAGCGATGTCCACTCTGTGAGGTCATCTTCCCACCCAACTATGACCAGAGCAAGTTCGAGGAGCATGTGGAGAGTCACTGGAAAATCTGCCCCATGTGCAGCGAGCAGTTCCCGCTGGACTGCGACCAGAAGGTGTTTGAGAATCACGTGCTCACTCACTTCGATGGCCACCCGCTCAACTTCGACTGAAGAAACAGAAAATCAGCACATTCAGTCTGCCTACTTCCTGTCGCCACTGAAATAAATCACTCTGCACTCTTTTCTGCATGTAATGGTGTGAAGAGCTACTCTTTAGGACTATACTGACTTTCGCTTTGTTACTTCAACTTAGAGAAACACTTTGAAGTGATGTGACATTTTGACATGACATTGGACAGTGGAAGATTTCCCTTCATTTGGAATTTGAAGAATAATTTAGGGGGATAAGACTGTTGTATGTACAATTCCGACTTTAAATTGACTCGGCTCACACAGATCTGGCAGACTACAGGATGTAATGAATCAGGGAAAGTGTTTACCAAACTTACATTTAAAACATCCAACCAAATGGTTCCCCCTCTTAAACTTCACTGTACAAGTCATTTGCTCATTCTTTTTAGAAAGCAGCCTTGCTGCACTATATGCAGTCAGGGAGATATCTTCAGTGATTACATTCTGACATAATACAGTATATCATCAGATCATCTATTTTAGAATAATTAAAGCTAAGGATATTGTGAAAGCTTTGATTTTTTTGTGTATGATATAGATTTGTTTTATGTTAGGTTTCCTTTGTTTTGATTTATAAATATTTAATTGGGTTTTTTGTGTCAGAATCCTTATGAACCTTCATAGCATCAGCTAATCAGTGCATGCTGAGCTTATGTTAAATTTCCTTCTTCGGTTCTTCTCTTTTACAATAAGTTATTTCATCCATAGATATGTTTCATTTGTTAAGTGAGTTTCATGTATCTAATATGAACTAATAAAGTCTGTTTGAATCTGAAATGTGTCGACACAGTTAATGACACAGGAACACATCAGAGGAATTTTTATTTAAAATGTAACAAAAGTTTGCACAAAGCAGCTTTTGGAAGAAAAAAAGCACATCACCAAACTCTGGTGTTGCCATTTTATACACATATGTTTTTTTAAATTCCAGAAACATATGAAAATATAATTTAAAGCACTAAACACAACAATACATTCACTGTACACTATATCAAAGACTTTCCTCCATACTGGCAGTACAATACTGTCACAATCTCAATTGGACCATAGTTTGTTAACACTAACATCCATGCAGTGAAGATGTTACCTAATGGCTCAAAGTTGATAAATCCCCAATCTTGTGGCATGTAATGACCTGTCATTCATTATTTCAGGGATTAAATGGTTTTCTACACATATTACATATATACCTTTTTGGCACACAGTAGAAGCTGCATGTGTTTATCTCACAGCTCAACATAAATGTGCTTACGGCGTGGCTAGCATCGGCCCCATCTTTCTTACATCCATGTTGAACAAAATCAAATGATTTCATAAGACCGGGAGTTGGTGAACAGCAGACAGTCTGGGCTATGCTGTCTGTGTAATGTCTGCATTGAACTGAAATTTCTGAACTGTCAAAATAAAGCCATATAAAGATCTGTACTGATTGGAATGGTTTACAATTCAAGGCAACTACTGTACATACACACATCTCACAATACTGGAAACACTGAAGGTTTGGTATACATCTTCCCATGGAGCGATGTAGAACGGACAAACTACTGCTCTGAAGGCCCTTTGCCTCGTTTTGGTAGCAACTGTACATACACCAGAAACGAGATATTGGCAAAAAATGCTAATTTGTTGGCAACTTGTTACAAAAAGTGCTTCAATACTTTACTGTAAAACAGCAAGGAAAACGGCTTTAGTCTTCAGAAAGTGGCCGAGAACATTAGGCAACAATGAATGACACACAAGAGTTCCCATGATCCCACTGAACAGCATAAATACTATCGGAACACTTGGGCAGGATTCTGATGCTGAAATGCTTGAAAACGTCACCTGAGATCATCCATTGGTGCTCCCATACAAGCGTTTGCAGTCAAACAGATGAAAAAAGGTTTGGAATACTTGATATGAATGAAAAGGAAACCAAATGAAAAAAAACTGATTATTAACATTAAATCTGATAGGCATGAAACACATTCTGATTGTTTTCATTTGCCTCTGTCACATTTTTAGGAACAAATGAGACAGTGGCAAGGTAATGTCCTTTCTCTAAAAAAACATCCAAATCTTTCCTCAGTTTCCTCTGACTTCACACTTACATTACAAAAGCCCTACTGTACATGCAAGGCTACTCGTGACTTGGTGGGGCCGTTCTCTGGTCTACAAGAAGCCCTCATCATCAACGAGCACCATATGTCAAAAAATATGAAGTGAAATAGATAAATGATAGCCTAAATGTGCAAAATACAAAACTTTGAACTATATAAAGATTCAACATTCAGAATAAAAGTTAAGGATGAATAATACATTTATACCATGCAATCAAAAATAGTGTTATAGCAAAATGAGATAAGGAATAGAGAAATAAAAGGGTATTGGGGGGGGGACAGCCATTGCTGGTGATGGTGGTGTTCAGATGATTGGGAAGTGGCCTGAGGGAGAGTGCTGGTCGCTCACTCGGTCTCTACTGCTGCATCTTGCGGATGATGTCAGTAGAGATGGGTGGGTGGAAGTTGATGGTGTGGTGGCGGAGACCCTGAGACGTTTTGTAGCTCTTCCCACACCGGCACTTGAAGGGTTTGCGCACCCTTATCTGGGTTCGGTGGCCATTCTTGGCATGATACTTGATCCCGTTCACATTCTGTTATAATGAAACAAAGAATATGATAACCAACATCCCTTTACATATAATTACATGTATAAGTTAACATGTACAACTGTGCTTCCTACAACTATGTCTCTCTCTCTCTCTCTTTCTTACTATATATATAAGAAATATATATATATATATATATATATATATATAAGACGTCTGTTGACAGTAAGCTTTAGAAATGAGAAATAAAACGTGTTCTTCAATCTTGTTCTGTCCCTGAACAGATGCCTAATACTGCCTGTTGCCTGAGACTAAGTCATGGCCCATAACTCTGTCATTCACGTCAGCAATGCAGTTTTCTCAAGCTGCACATCATTTGTCTCGACCGCACACACCAGATGTGAACGGAAAATCCTGTAAAACTCCACATCACTGAAGTAGACTAGATCTATGCATCCGTGTTGACATGCTGTAATTAAATAAGAACTGATTTTCCATTGACAGTAGCAGAGAATCATTTTTGATTTTACATATGCAAATAAAATCACATATCTCTCACATTTTGTCTCTCACACTAGGCATGGTAAGAATATTTCACACCATTTACAGTTACATTATGTTTAATCTATAGTATGTTTTCTAAGAAGAGATGCTGAGTGAAACTTACCTTGTATCTCTTTTTACAGCCTGGCACTGGGCAAGCAAAAGGCTTCTCGTCTCCCCCGTTCATGCACATGGAACTGAGGATGGACTCGGAGCTGATTGCGCTCTCTGTGGTCCACGACTCATCACTGTCAGACTCCTCAAAGTCCACCTCCTCCTCATCACACTCGCTACCTGTGAGATGGTGAAAGACAGAAGGTCAAACAGACTTAGGGCATCATGACCAGACATGCAATCATACAAACTGCTTTCAAAGGAGCTCTGATATATGAACCCTTCATGACTAATCTGTGACAATGAAATCCTGGCCTGTGAGCCTTCAAGCTCACAAGCATGGGCTGTTTTTAACATGTGCTTTGGGGAAGTGTTCCCATGATCTTGACTTCACGTGTAACAGTGCCCAAGTTTCCGGTAAGGCTGAAATGTGCCAATCGTGGGAAAGAATAGGATGTATTTTACTGAGGTCTTGGGGTCTGAAATTGTTTTATCAATTAATTAAAGAGGTTATGCCAGAAGACAAGCTAAAGAAACCACAAGAACTAAAAATAAGAGCATTAAAGCTTGCTTACTTTACAAAATAAGTACATGGGAAAATATCACAAGGGAAATAACTAAACTTGTTCTATTCTTTTTCGAAGTGGACTAATCAACTGGACTATGGAAGCTGTCCCTCTTTCTCTGTAGCTTGAATGTATATTATTAAAAATATTTCCTCTAAGCTCTCCTGCTGATGCTTTTACTTACAGAATAATTAAGTTATGCGTGATGCCAAACTTTCAGGCCTGCATTGGAGTCATAGCTGATGAGTTCAAAAAAACAGTACTGGGAAACACTGAGACATAACTAACAATTTAACTGTGAAATGTCACACAAGTGTAGCATTTTATACAATCACCTAATCATTCAATTTACCAATACAAACCATTACAACTGGCCGTATATATTAAATATATATTTATAATAATATCAATTTAAATTAATAATTTCAAGTAAATTACAGCTGCTTTTCTTCTCACTTACCACAGTGAGTCTTTCTTATTTCATCCCAGAAGAGGACATTGACTCTTTAACCCATTCCCCTCCTCCATAATGTAGGAAGGTGAGAGCACTATCTAAGCCGGCAGAATTTCAGATTTACTTCAGCAGCGTGGATGTTTGCATTCACGGTGTGTTGAAAACGGATCTCCTGGTTGATTGTGGGTTTCCTTAACTGCTACACCACTCTGCTGCTTGTTTAACAAACAATGCATAGCATGTATTTCACTGCCAACAGGCACTACATTCTGGACATCTAACTAGAGAGGTGAGTGTGTTAAGGACGGATACGTACCTGTAGGCGTACTGCTGCGGAAGGAAGAGGAAGGGGTGATGGGGGGAGTGACTGGAGGGGTGAGGTTTCCACTGGTGTGGCGAGGCGGAGTGGAAACACTGCTGCGAGACAGACTGCCTGTCAGAGACAGAGACAACTTGGGCTGTACCTTCTTCTTTAGGGTCTCGTGTTCTCGCCGCGCAGCATCTGTCATGAACCTGGCATTGTGGGATGTAAGACCGGTCAGGGTTTGCAATCTTTCTCATAAAAAGTGTTGTGCATTCAATGTACAACTTGTTACTGTGGGATTGGCCTGATGTTTACAAAGTTCTGCTATTGAAGGTTTGCTACTGTAGAACACTATTGGGGAAAAAAACATATAATTGGCTCAATTCCAATCACAAAAACCTTACACCAGGGTTTATGATGGATAGTAAAGTCCTTGGTAACTGTGTATCATAAAAATGAAATGTTAACATAGACTTTGTTAAAGCAAAAGTGGAATTAACAAATTAAGCGATAACCACATCAAGATGTGTTTTTGAAGGCAGGGAGACAGCAGCAGACCTTCTTGTACATTGGCTTGTTGCAGAAGGCTTTTAAAAACCACTATTCAAGCACCATATCAAAGACGGCTGGGATGAACCTAGAGCAATAAAAAAACAAAACAGCTACCAATTACTGAAGCAATTCATCTAAGCAATCCACCAGATGACATTTGAAATTTCTGGGAGAACCTCAATGGAGCTCAGAGCACACAGCAGTAATACTCTACTGATGTAGAGGAGATACATCTTTACAGGGCAAAAGACTTATTAATTATGTCAGATTTATAAAGTAGATTTACTTATAATTGAGTTACTGCCGGAATAAGTGAAAATCCAGCTGCTTTCTTTCTCAATAGTTCATACATTTCTTTACCTGTTGATGTAGCTGAGGGCAACATATGTCGGCTGCTGCTGCTCCTGCTTCTCCAGAAGTCGGGGGTCTGTGTCTGAGTAGGCAGAGAGACCGAGAGTGGTTACATCTTGTCACATAAGGCAATATTGAGAATAGCAGTGGTCTTGTTTTTTGTGTTGCAGTTTTCTGTTTTTCTCCCTATTTGGGATGGTCAGTTCCCCCTGCACTGCAGCCTTTGCTACACTGGGAGGATGGAGAAGTTTTACATAATCCCACCTGATCTAACCCATCTCCAAACAGGCCTCCAAACTTGAATTGAAGTCCAGATTTTCGTTTAAATGCTTAAAAAGTGGAAACATGATTAGTGCAAACGTTTCAGGTAGATTTATAGCAAATATACAAACACTTCTTTAAGTTGACTTTTCTATGATTTTGAGGGTTGAAGACTGGTTGCTGTATGCTCTATGTGTTTGTATGTGCATTGCGTTTATGTATTTTTTATATTTAGCAGCTGTGGCAGCAACGCTACCATTTTTTTTACTATGTGAGTGAGGCTGACAGAAGCAGGCTGTGGCTGAAGTGGGTGAGTCCCAGGTATGAATGTGTGTAATATGAGGATTTGGGCTGTCAAAGAGCATGCTCAGCTGGCTCGAAGAATAAAGGCTAATAAAAACTATTTAGTGAAAATAATCAAAATGCAGGGTATTGTGCAATGTGCAGTACAATTAGTTTAAACATGATGTCATGCACCACTGTCTAGACTACAGTCACTCTTTAGTTAAATATTGCTGAAAAAGGGCACTGTTTCCAAGCTGATGCTGGGTTCTTGACTAATTTTCTCCAGCCCTACCGTATGTACACTTTCTATTAGCACAATGAATTGCCCTCTAGCATTATAAGGCCATTTCACTGTTGGTAAAATGCAGGGCTCAGTCTGTTTGAAGCTATATTCTGCTACACTCTACATTTTTATTTAAAATATACAAGAAGAAAGTTACATCAAAAGTGCCTTGTCTTCTGAATTTTCATGGCACTCTTTGAAAAGCTGCTCTGCAGACGCCACATTGCTCATACATGACTACACTTGACACATACTGCGTTTTCCCATGCTGTGCTCCAGACATTCATCTTGCTCAGCAGTGCTAAATGTACAACAATAGCCAATCTCCACACCCTGAGGTGAAGCAGGCCTGACTTCAAACGCTCTTCCCACTGCCATCCATGTGGGAGAAGAGAGATGCCCTATAAAACAACACTTACCAGCTGAGCCTCCCTGTCTGCCTCTGACAGAGCTGTGAAAGACTGCTACCCCCATGTGGTTAAAACTATTGCTTGTTTCCATCCACAAACTCATTTATACACAACACTAACACCTAAGGCTATTTGTAACATTAAACGTTCATATTATATTTTTGTAAGGCACAATGACTACAGTGTAGCTTTAATAAATCTACATATTCAGCAAGCCAAAAACAAACCGCCAAGTCCTAGTTGATACATTTTTAAATGACTATGGCAATGATAGAAAACATATGGAAATAGTGTAATTAAAGTCGTCTGGTTAAAAAGATAAGCAACACCTATGCGAGGCTGTAATAAAACCCTGAGTCATACTACATTATTACTTCAACCATGCTGGGCTTTTCCTCCTGTTTGTTTGTTTGGAACAAAACACCCAAAACAGATTTCTATTAAATGTCTGCTGGAGAGAAAGTCCTTGTATGAAAGAAGCGATTAGACTTTGGTGGTACTCTCTAATATCATTAGATGGTGATCTATTTTTTACTGTAATGGGGACAGAGATCTCACTGAAAACTGTGTCTGAAGGGGCAAGGTGTGTCTGAAGGGGCAAGATTGGGGCTAGGTATCGAACGCCAATACCACCTGAGATGACTCCACCATCAATTATTAATAACTGTCTTGACGATTGGTATTGACAATTGCAGGGCCATACTTAGTCTTATTTATTTACTTTACTTTTTATGATTTGATCACAAATTTCCTGAACTCAAACAGTAAACTTAAAGCTAATTTTATACTTAATATTAGTTAAGTAAAGTTCTTGTATAAAGAAGTTTGTATATTATGTTAAATGGAAAAAAGATTTAGTAAAAACACGTATATATTCTTTAAAAGAAATATTCCAAAAAAGTACTGTTTAAGTCAGAGACTGGCACCGATATTGGAGAATGTTCAGAGTTGCAAGATATGCATTACAAATTAGATACTTGTGAAATGTTTTGTGTATTCTTTAACTGTACATAATAATATAATGCAGTCACTGTTATTCATTTGTGAACAGGTTATCATTCAAAATGAGCTCTGGGAACTGTTTTAGGTGAATTCAACTTCTCTAGAAGCCATAATGAGACATCAGTGCATGTAGACAAACGCTAAAACAGTTTTTAAGAATACTAACATTGTGTATAAATTACAGACAGGCACACATAACCATCTTTAAATGAAACACAAAGCACAGACTGCACTACGGCTTAATTCTGTCATGAACAAGGTGAAAGTTGATGTTGACCAGTAAAACTCAACCCAAACCACATTTAAGTAAAAATGAAAAGGCACACATTTTTAGAGGTCTAACAGGAATCTAAGTCAACAAACCAATGTCAGTCTTAAAGAAAAGTGGGCGATAAAAGATGCAGTGCACCATCCACTCAGTAGTAACGGCCAAGGCCCTTGGTTGACGATGAAATGTGGCAGAGTTTTATGATACTGGCAGGTAGCCTCTAATAACAGCTTAAACCTCAGCGCCTAAGGCTCAGGAGGCCTTAGCCGTAAGCAAGTGTTTCATTAACAGTGGATTTATCCTCAGTGAGAAGGACAACACACTTCTCTATAGTCTCCAGTCAAAGTCATGGAAACACAGAGTAGGAAAGACACAATCATAACAGCACTATTCCCCTGCCAGAAGCCAGAGGCAGTGCAAAGACTATTCTGAGCGCTGTGTGTTGGTATGTGTGTGCGTGAGTGCACAAGAAATCTCTCCTAACATCCCTAATGAGACTCAAGGAGTGGAATGGCGGCCTGCTCACGGACTACTCAAACGGCAGTGGATCAATCTGTTCCCACACGCTGTAAATCAAACACACCTCAGGTGGGAACTGGGGCAAGAGAGGCCTGCAGGGGCCAGTTTCCCCGCAGACTCTGCTATTCTTTTGGGGCCACCAGCATTCAAGGAGAGGTATGGAGGCGCCTCAAGTAGAGATGAGAACCGCTCTAATCAAACTACGCAGGTGGTCCACCTTGGTGGCCGACTGTTAGAAGCCTTGTGGGAAACAAAAAAGGGCATTTTATCACCGTCAACTATTCCAGAAGCAGACAATCAGCTCCTATAAGCCCGTCAGGTGTGGAATAAAGTACAAAAACAGACAAGAACATATATAATACATATGTATAATTAATAAATAATTAGGCTCTTTATTTTTTTATTTGTACTGGAATATACTCAGATTGTTTAAAGATGTGAATTAGTTTAAACTATTAATTACTCAAATCAAAATTTGTCCCAAACAAGGTTTCCATTTTCAGCAAATTCCGTTTTCTGCCAATTGCAGTTGACAGCAAACAGAGTTATCTCTCTGCAAAGTGAGGACAAAAATCAGGATATGGAGGAAATTTAAGAAAACTGCTAATTTTCCCGCGACCCGATACTGGATAAGCGGATGAAGATGGATGGATGCTAATTTTCTGCAGTTCAGAAAAACACTTAAACAGTAATTAAAAAACATTTATTGAATCTACATCCAGCATTAGAAATGCACCATGTTTCCATTAGGAGTTTTGCATAACATTTTTAAAATGTGTTTGTTACCCATTTTTTCTTAGTGATTTAAAACCCTGATACATGTTCCCTTTAAAAAAACTAAACTAATATACCCTACAGTATATATTTCCCAGTTCGTGCTTAGCCATAATGCGCACAAACCTTTCTATATAGTATATTTCTATGTGTCTATGTGTGAAGCATGTGTATGGGAGCTTATACTGACTGAGCCAGTGGTTGCAGTGTAGGAGTGCAGAAAACATGATGCAACATGTTCTCATTAGGGCCTCTAAGACGACCTGCAACAGGAAACCAAGGGACGATCATACAACAAACCTTCCTAAGGCAACAGGGGAAGTGACGCCTGCTGCCCTCTCATAAAGGCCACCACGACCCTCTCTCTTACTCGTACGTACGTGCACGCTCGTACACACACACACATGCACACACGCACACAGAGCTCCCTCTCTTATTTCCACTAGCGTCTGGCTCTCCTATCCACCCTCATGGCCAAATGCACTGTGGGGTAGAGCAGAGTGGTGAGCATTATGGTGACATGTTTATAGCGGCTGTGAGCAGCGGGGGACATTACCAGGAGTGGTGGCACAGGTAATTCATTACGATGTGACTTCTGAAGAGGAAATGAAACTGAGTCAAGCTCCATGTGTAAGCCGCCTTTGCGGGTTTCTGAAAAAAATATGGGGAGGTTAAAATGATTTACTATAAATAAGCTTAGCACAGAAATTAAGCAGTAATTAAACGCATACACATGCACTAAAACACACACGTTCATTGTTGGTCAATGCAGACATAATATGGTAGCTGGATTTGGGATATATGTAATAGGGCTAAAACTATTGATTATTTTAATTTTCAATTAAGCTGCCAATAATATTCTTAACTTATCGTTTAGTGTACTAAATGGCCACAACGTATTTCTCAGAGCTCAAGACTTCAATTGCTTGTTTCGCCAGACCAACAGTCCAAAACCCAAGATAGTAAGTTCACAATCTTGTAAAACAGAGAAAAGCAGAAAATCTTTACAACGGAAGAGCTGTAACTAGTGAATGTCATTTTTGCTTGAAAATGGACTAAAGCGCTGAATCCATTATCAATATAGTTGCAGGTAAACTTCCTCTTGATCGAGTAATGGAGTTATCATTTTAGCGCCATTTTTTAGCATAATATGTTTTGAGACTGATATCCAGTATTTATCATCTGTGTATTTGACCGTGTTCATGTTTAAATTGCAGGTACTCACAAAACTCGCATATTTGGAAAGCTAGACAAACACTTCTGCTTAAATCCATAGTTAAAGTAGTTGGGATATTAGCTCTCAGGACCACAGTTTCGGGATACACCAGGTTTTTAAATGAAGAGTTACGCAATTTGAAAAACAATATATGAAAAATAACCAATAAATAACAGTGTTTTACGTTAAATTTAGCTTTTACGGTCTAATTTATGCAGCTGTAGTAAAAGAGAAACCCTCATATCTGTAGAATTTGACATGGGAGAATATCTTATGTTTCATAAGAAAAGTAACACACTTCAGCAAAATCATATCACATTTGTTCTGCATCAAACTATGTGCCCATGGTGTGTGATGTCAACACAGGCTGTACATCATCTCCTATAAAGAATGTTTTATCAAGTACAGAGGCCCCTCATGTCGCAGTCAGGAACAGGAGCACTGGTGTCGGGGGATGGGGAAATGTAATTAGGCCCACCAGGTGCACAGACCAGGGAACTAGTTACTGCTTCCCAAATTTATTACTTCCGTGCAGATTTTGGGGGTGCATACCAAAATCTACTAAATGAGCCTCCAGTGAGAATCGGCAACAAACATACTCATTGTTACCAAAGCCTGGACACTTCAGGCCATCAGTGCGCCAGGCCCAGCAGTACACACACCATCAGGCCTACATAACATGGTCGCTATTTGCTTCTGATCTACAGTGGCCTGGTCGCTCAGTGACAAAGCAAACATTTCACTGACTTAGTGCGTGCAGTTGTTTTCATGCCGCACAAGAATACTAGACCATTGAGGAGATATCTCAAGCTTAACATGACTTTTAGGCTCAGTGTTAAACAAATTTCCTCTGGTGTTTTCTGGGGCTCATTAGGAAAGGGTTTATTTTAAGAGCATGGAGCTTTTAATCTCTACATCATCACATCTATGACCAGTTAGGTCTTTGGGCTTCTAATATTTTTAAGTTACTGTAGTAAAAAGTACACAGATGAATGTGTACAAATCCACTTTGGACAGATTATGATGTATTTAAGTATAATAAGTATTCTTTAAAGTATTAATTAGCCTATTTATATGACCTATTTACCAATTATCATTTTCAATATGTTTTTATTTACTGAAGTTTGGCCCTTACAGGCTGGTTGTGTTATTAAATGAGTCCAGCAAGTAAGTGTTGGTCTATAATATCCACCATAAGCTTTTACTGTACAGACCAGGCCGCTCAAGACAGTCCCCTCAACCAATAGCAAAGCAGCGCCACCTCTTGTTTGCAGACCTGACCAGCAGGCCGGCTGGGGAAATGGGAACAAGAATGTGTGCTTGTTTTCCAGGCGCCTAATTATAAAGGAGAATGTGCTTTGAGCAGCAGGCCACCAGATGAGGAGGAAGACAGGCCAAATCAAGCACTCTCTCTGTAATTATGCTTCACAGGCCCTTGGCACAACGCACAAGTTTTCGCACTTCTCAGAGTGGGCACAGGCCAGTAGACAAAGGAGGGGGCAGCAAAGTTTTTCCACTTTGAGCCAACTAATTGCCTCATTATTCCCCAATAAGTCATTTGGAAGCATTTTTTTCTAAGGCTAACACCTCGGACACATGCACAGCACACAATCTGAGGGCAGAGGATATTAAAGCCAGTCAAGCAACAAACAAGGACAACAGAGACAGCTGGGCCTTGTCAGCTTCAATAATAAGAGTCTGAAATATTAGATTGGGAAACAGATGTAGGAACTTAAAGAATGTCAAACTGTGAAGAAGGGAATTCACTTTGTAGACTAGGCTTAGTTAAAAGATATACATGCTTTAGCACTAAATGCTAAAATGTACTTCAATATTATGTAAAATGTATGGAAGATAAAAACTAAATTGAAATGTAGTTTCTAAACCTTTATGCCCTCAAATTAATACTTGGATATAGAAATACTGTATGGAAGACCAAAACTGAAAATAAATATCTAAGCAAAATAAATAAATAAAGTGATAAATAAAGTGATAAACAAATTTATATGCTGCTTTTATGTATTTATATAATAAAGTGTATAGGGGCTATAAATACAATGGCCTGTGGCACTAAACACACAACCACCTGGAGCTTTACATTAAAATCTTAAAATGAATTTCTGATGTAAACTCAATACCATGCTTTAACTTGTACATATTACTAACGTAAATAAAGGCATTACCAGTACACAGAGGGAATTTTGACCAATATACTGTACAAGCACATACTGCAGGTTTACAGCTAACACCTGCTTTTCACATAATGGCCATCAATTGTCACACAAATAACTCAATCAGAAAAATGTATGATAAAGTAGCTGAGGCAAATACATGTTTTCATATCTTGATTCATAATGAACAGGGAGTTCTTGTGTTATTGTTTTGCCCCCATTGAACTAGAGGTGGTGCTGTTTATTGTGGTGGGACTTCATTTTCAGTCAGGAGGGCAGCTGTGATCTAGTATTTGCCCTCAGATGGTCAGATTTTGGATGACATACATATCCTTTAAAACCACATGATGACAACTGCTTTAAAAACAAAAACAAACAATTGATAATACAAAGCTGTTTGCAGGAGGTTATTTTGTAATGGTGTTGGTAACATTTGTGGATTTGTGATCAACACAGACTCAAGAGTGATTTTTTTTTTTTTAATAAAATGAATACTGCAACTTTAGGCAATACATGACTCATAGCTAGTCTCCTCCACTGCCACAACAAATGTTGAACATCATTTCAAGCGGTTTTCTTTTCAGAAACCTAGTGAATTTGATATGTTCTCCGGTTTATCAGCTGCAGACAACATACAGTTAGAAGTAATATGGGATATGTGGAATGGAATATTTATTAAAATAGGCACGTATTATTATTATTGCACATATACTCATTACATTGAATATGAGAATATGATATCTAAATTATGAGATCTAATTTAGATGTTTTGACTTTGTTTAAGAGTACATCCTTATCTCCAGAAAGTTAGTAAAACTGCACTATGTTGTCAGGCGGATTGAAACAAGTAGTAAGAAATCAGCGTATCTTCATTGGTTCCTGCTGCAGACTAGCTACAAGTTAACTCACGACGCTCCGAAGGCAGCCCTGCGCGCGGGCCTTGCGCTGCAATAATGTTGCACGAGCGAGCCGACGGAGCATAAAGAAACGGTCTTCCTGTCTGTGTTTCAGTGCGGTTCGGTTGCTGTTGCAGCTATCTAATCAGTGATACTGCTTTGGTAAACAAATGTAGATGATGAACAGGAACTGTAATATATCTTAGACATCAACCACCACCACACCTAGCAACACGGTTGTCAGGACGCAGGAAATAACTTGCTAGCTCGCTAATTTAGCCACTTCTGCTAGCTGCTAACCTCGGGCATTGCTCGCCCATTACTTATCGGCTCTTACCGATGTGGTTATCCTCGATGTGCACGATTAGCTCGGCCAGAGAGTCGAAGTGTAGTCCGCAGCCCCCGAACCTGCAAGCGTTGGAAAAGAAAGAAGCAGCGGCGATGCCTGTCATGGTCGTTGCTGCATTGGAAATGAGGGCAGGCAGCAGCAGCAGCAAGCGGCGACCTGCGGGGAGACAGCAGGCGGACAGCGGTCGGAACAGCTGGAGCGGCAGGGGCGGTGCGGTGCGTCAAACCAGCTGGAGAGCGTGACAACCAGACCGGAAGTCAGGCGGATTGGCTTTCATTAGAAAAGTTTAAAATCTTTTTATTTTTTAAAAATGGAATATGAATAGACACAAATGTTATGTAATAAATGTAAATTCATAAAACCTGATTAATATGATCTTAGGTGGCATTAAATAAACAAACAAAATGTTTCTGCTGGTATGATGATAATACCTGCCTACTACACACCAAAGTAGCTTTTTAAGACTTTAGAGGACACTAGCCACTAGCCTAACATGATCTGGCATGATTAAAGTTGTGTATGACTTGCAAAGCAGTGATCAGCAATACTATCTACCTGTACTGTTAAAATACTTAGTGTGAGTCATATTGTCTGGGCAGGCAAAGCAGAGAAAGAGGAGGTAAAAATGAAAGCTCAGATGGGCCGATCTGAGCTTCTCAAAGGCAGAGCAAGATACACCTACCGCCATTTCTAGCCACTGGGGGACCATATGCATAGGGGGGGGAACTCATATTAATGTTAAAAAAAAAACTCATAAAGTGAAATTTTCATGTCATGGGTCCTTTAAGTGATTGCATTGTCTCTCAGGGCGTAATTCTCAAATACATTTGTATTATTATTATAATAATAAATAGACTATAGAAACTATACAATGTATTTTATTATGTATGATACATGGTAATAATAAAATAAATAGCATTTTAGCAAAATGTCACAGTTTCCCCTTGAAAAAGACAACTGGCATAACTAAAGTAGTTATTTAAAGTATTTGTAAAGCACTGAGGAAATTAGATTATAATGGGCAGGATTGAGAAGAAAGAGGGACTGTCAGTAGGTAATCAGCACCATTACTACAAACAACCTGCTGAATCTTTCCAACTTTTCCATTTGCCCCCCATGCAGGGAAGGCACCCTGCAGGTGTAAACTCCTTTAACAAACTCTAAAGGGTTTTTTGTTCATTTGAATCCTTTCTAAATATGGATTTGTGTCCACGTATAGCCACACTTAAATCATTAATAATTATAATAATAATTGATTTATTGATATAATGCAATTATCAGTAAGTATCTTTTGTGATATCATTGTGGCCTGCATCACACTGGAGCAGCTGAAAAACTTCTTATGGCCACAATGTGGCAGTGTTGGTCAATAGATAAATTAGTCATGCTTCTTCTTTGATTTATGGTCTTCTATAACTATCCCAAACTTCTACCAAAAGTGTTGTTGCATATATGATGCTAATACGTACTCAAAGAGAGCAGTATCAAATATATTTTAAATGCAAGTTGCTTCAAGATTCTGTCTGATGTTATGTCCACGTGGATAGTTAGTACCATCAAGAGCACTTGATGCATCACATGCTACAAGGCTTTTTTTGTTCATTCAGTTGCTTCGGATAGAGACAAACTTGAAACAAACACAATGCCATTTAGGTGCGTGCACAGTTTCGAATAGATTCCGTTATGTATATGGAATCAATTTGAATTTTCAGTTCACAGAAAGTAAAGAACCACAGCTTCTTGGTACTAATTTGACTTAAAGTACTTCTCAAAGTATTGGCTATAAAACATTTTGAATTTCGATTTTTCCATGTCTGTTTTCAGTTAAGAGATGGAGTTTTACTTTCTCCAATTACTTTCTTTTTTGCATTTATTGACTGTGCCGTCGTTTATGCCTGGTGATGGTGTAGTGGGTCATCATTGGGCCCAGTCCAGATTCAGATCAGGCACCACAGTAATGGTAAGACTAGTTTTTCTGTCTTGAGAACACGTGGGACATTACTTTGAAAGCATCTCACACAGCCTCTTGTTTAAATGAAGCTAATAGCTTTTGTTTAAGAAGCTGGCATTGCCTATCCACAGTTATTTCTTGATGGTTGTGCGAGATGAGCATAGCTGCAAATAATCACTACTCTTCAACTTGTTACAGACCATACATGAAGAAGTACAGTATTTGGGATTTTATGAATAGGTTGTTTAACCTCAATGTGGAAACACATGCAGGGAAAGTCACATATCACAGCTGCTCGTAAGTAAGTATACCCTATTGCCCTCTTTGACCTACCCACAAGAAGTAACCAACAACATAATTTGCTCTCTGTTAGATAGTTGCATGCACTCCGACATACTACAGTGAAGAGGGGTACCTAATTTCTTTTCTGGCTTCTACAATTTCACACCCAGCAGAGACGTATTTATTAAATGAATCCAAAATATTATCTATACAATGTTGTAATAAAAATGAAAAAAACGAAATATACAAAGTTATTGTTATATCATCCATTTAAATGACACTTTTCAAAACCCAGCCAGAGAACATTTATGAATGGTTTTACAAACAACTTTAATAATCCAGTATGAGCCCTCAGAAGCCAAATTCAGATGTCAAAGGAGTGATGTACTTACTTACAAATGCTGAGCACAGAGGACATCACCCTGCACTGTTGGAAATCTAAAGAGTCATCACACAGGCATCACCATTCACCAGTCACGTAATGTAAATGTTACAGGGTTGAGTGTTTGAATGCGGCAATGTCAATGGGGTTATCTACTTGGAACCTCCCAGCACATATGTTTTGTTGAATTAGTCTTTCAGTTCCACCATAACCCTCCACAGCAATGTTTGGCATCCCATGATCCGAGTCTTTCCCGCACCAGTGGTGTTACCTACTCTTATGGATAAAGTTATACTGAATTAATTCATCACTGCACATTTGTTTTTAAAAGATGCAGTGACATTGACACCGTAGAGCAGAGCATGTTGAATCACTAAAGATTCTCATTTTTAAGAGTAACATGTAAATATACGTTGCAACTCGCCCCAGATTTTGATAAATAATGTCAACATTGTCATGCTTTGGCAGTACTGTAACAAGTCCTGGGGTCATTATTCAATATTTCCTGATCTTTAACCACTAAACAGCTAAACAATGGAAAATGGAAATGGAACTTGGGCTGCATCCATTGTAAAACAAGCCTGGTAATCAGCCACTGTGAGTCTATGAACAAAATGAAGGAGAATCAGAATGTCTCTGTCACTGTATTCCAAATCCAAATAAAATGGGCAATATGGTATCTCCATATTTTGCAGTTTGCAAGGGTAGTAGGGGTGAATTTGAAAATATTGGAAAACATAATTTGCCTGAGAGCTGCTAATAATAGATTAAATTTGTCTAGCTTTTAATTAGAATACCCCTTTAAGACATTTTGCTGTGTTTTTCACCTCCATCTTTTATGCAACATTAGTAAAGCTATTTTGTTAGAAGTGAAGATAATAAACAACTGAATGTACAATCTGCCATCTTATGAAGTTATGAAATGTGGACGACAATGGCATGCAGTTACACTGAGAGCACAAAATTTCCATCCCGGCAGGCACAATTGTCTCTGCTTAAGGTGTGGAGAGCAGGAAACAATGTTTTACAGTAACATTCCATCAACATCTGCTTTCCATCTTCAATTGTTGGACAAATTAAAATATTTTTAGTTTAATATTTTGTTTACAATTTGAAAACCTGTATGACACTTTTGTTATTTAACCTCCTTTGCCTTTTGCACCTGCTGCAACAAAGCATCCTTCCTGGTGCTAATCTTCCCAAGGTGATCTTACTCAAAAGCACAAAAGCACAATAATAAAAGGTGTAGTATAATATAGATCAAATCTGCTTTAGTGCGGGTCACTGACCCAAACTGTATCAGCTCTTTCCAACCTTAATAGTCTGCTCCTTTGGGAGCATAATGTTTGGATTGGTTGGGAAATATATTGGCAATAAAGAGACAAAAGGATGTCATAAACGTTGATTAAAGCTCTGGTTAAAAGACAGAGGCGGAGAAGCTCTGAGTTATGAGGGCTTTTCAGACTGCGTTATTGTTTCAGTGACAGAGCTCTTAGCGTGTCTAGTGGAGTGGTCGCAGGCGAGTGGTAAACATTTCTCAAAGTGTGAGGAGTCATTAATCCCTGAAGCCGAGGATGGCTTCACTACCGGTGTCTGTAGCCCAAGAAATCACAGCCAGTTGGCACCAGTAGGTCACACAGAGCTCCAACACGAATGCTTTGTACTCCAAAGCTGTTTAAATCTCTTCTGATGCGCTGTAGCTAAAGCACAGAATTCAGTTAAGGCAGTGTGGAACAACTATGTGTTTTGCATGTTTAATTAATTTGTGAAGCTTGATGATACACGTAAGGTCTGCCAGGATTTGGCCCTTTTTTGAGAGAAATGTTTTGTTAAATTAGATTGCTAACTCCCCTGGACCCCAGAATTTAAAGGGCCTGAAAATTATCAGTTTTACTGGTTTGTGCTTATTCAATTGAAATGATTAGGTTAGATTAATTGACTACATGCTAGGTGGATACTGGTAGACTTTCTAATCTTGGGGGGCTTGGTAATAGTGGCAGGTTAGCAGGTTAATCCAGCCATTACTCTTTTTGTTATTGCATAATAGACATCTCCCTGGATACACAGGTGGCTAGTCATCATAACTTAATATTGCATGTACTCCATTAGGACATGGACACCTTGTAGTGTAACTGAGTTTAATGGAACTCAGATGGATACTTTTTGTCTCTGTGTAAATCAGATAATCCTGTTTCAAAGTAGGAAAAACACAAATTAACAAGGGCTAAGTTCCATTTAGCAGCTTCATTTTCATTTTCAGGCTAGCTATAAGTGCATTTGTATAATTTATTTGTATATAAAAAAATCCCCCTCTCACCCCTTGTGGGGTGGTATGTAGCATCCTCAAGCTTGGGTCCTCTACCACTGAGCTATCCAGGAGATTTTTAAATATATATATATATATATATTGTTGGGTTTATTTTTTATTTTAATTTTTACAATAGGTGAAGTCCTAAAAAAATGTCTTTTCAGTAATGAAGTGTGATTGGATCTTCTCCTTTCTCACTTAGTTCAGTGATTTCACTCCGCTCATGGGACAGTTCGGAGATCAGTTAAGAGGACGCAGTGCAGCGCGCTTATTTGCATGCCAAATGGGACAGTACTGGAGATCCAGCTCTGCACCACCACACCCACTCAGGTCCAGCAGTGTCCATCCATGCCTCTGGGTGTGCATTTGCAAACTCCGCCCCGCTCGCGCCGCCTCCAAGCGGACCGCAATGATTTAGAAGTTCAGGAATCCCACGTGACGTCACCCGGGGGTGACGTTATGCTTCTCTAAATAGATCGTATTGTAATCTTTTCTCAGTCCAACGTGGTTTCTTCTCAGAGACTGCTTCAAATTTTCTACACTTGTTTGGTAAGTTGAAAACCTCACACCACCATGCAGAGGACCGTGCACGCGCCCCTGCAGGTTTGTTTTGCTTGTTTAAAGCGATTTTTGTTACTTTTTCTCCTCCTTTATTCATGCAACAGCTTGTTTTGTTGTTCGCTTCAGCAATCGACATGTTATGTTTTTTTTTTCTTGTTGTTCTCATTTCACGTGTGCAAGTTTTGTTAATTTTGTTAGAGAAGCCAACATGCATTGTCATCTCATGGCCTGTCTGTTGACTGTTGTTGAAGTTGAACGCGGAGTCAAGTGCCGCCGCCGCCGCTGCCGCCGCTGCTGCTCGGTCTGTCAGACAGCTGCGGGGACAAGTCTGCAGGAATTCATCTCAAGTCCGACTGAAAACTACACAGTGGCTCATTGCAAAGGATGATTTCCATTGCACTTAACACCAATTTGGCACGTCTTCCAGTTTTTTTTTCTAGTTGCTCCATAGCTCAATGCTGGATCCCTGCACCATTGCCATGCCTGTCCCATCTCGGGATACGCAGAGCCGCCTGCGTGCTGCGGTTCACCAGTGACCGTCTGGGAAATGATAGCCCGGTGGTTTTGCTGTCATGCCAGTTAAAAAGAAAAGAGTGATGCTCTTGTTCCCGTGAAATTTACGTTCCTTTTTTCTCTTGAACAGCAATGTGACCACCAACATTACGTCATTCTGCAGGCCAGTCCATATTTGATTAACCGCTGAGATGTTGAGGGTTACTTTCAGGAAGGTTGTGCTGACGATGCGCGCTTTGTGGCGATACAGCTTGGGAAAAAAAGAAAGAAAGGTGTTTTAATCATTTGATTACTCTTCGCTGTCATTATGTTTATGTGACACTATCAATAACCACTTGTTTCTCATGCACGCTGCTTTAGATTAATGTGGAGGCTTCCGGTTTTATTGTGTCCCTTTTAATTGGCTGTGTTAATAGGACCTGATAATAAGGTATTCAATTATAATGATGATGTTGGTAATTCTGATCATTTAATACAGACTGAGATGGACTTGTATTTATTTGTAATGGTTTTGAGAACAGGCACATATTGTATGTTATTTCAATAGAATAAGCTACGTTTTATGAATGGAGCAGTTTGAGAAAAGTTTGGAAGATGAATTCACTACTCTTTCACATTTTCCACTTTCTTTTTTCTTGAGATTGAGAAGTTAATTGTGACTTCATATTACTACTACTACTACTACTACTACTACTACTACTGCTACTACTACTACTACTACTACTAATAATAATAATAAAACATGATAACTCAGCTTTATATTTGTATCAAATTCTAACTGTCATTAATATTCTATGGAGTGAATAGCCAACTAAGGAAAATACATATATACTTTATTAATAATAACATAAATACTTAATCACTGACTCTACTTTAAACTTACTAGATAACTTGAGTTATTTAGTAACCTTGATGCAGACCTAATTCTTCACATATTTTTTGCAATGTTCAGCTTGATTGCCAGCAGCTCATTGCAGTAATGAAATGTGACCTTTATTTGTTTATGGTTGTTGCATGTGCTCAAGGTGAAACATTCCTCTGGTTATGATTGTGCGTTTGTAGGAAGGGGTCGAATAACAGAAATCATAACACCATCATCAACAGTTTGGCCCAAAAGTCTCCTTTCACCTTTAAAAAAAACCTATATAGCCTACTATATGCACATGTTTTATTATTTTGACGTGTACCTTGTTGATGTTAATATATTCTGTGACTTTAAGAACAAAGTATAAAACCTTTTGTAAGTAAGGATAATGTGAGTGGTATTAGTGCCATGGTAGCCCGCTGAGGGGGCTTCTTTGTGTTTGTTATGAGTTAACATGTTGTGGAAGAGACAAGTAATTTGTAGGTCTTGAGGTTTACATCACAGCAGTCTTTATTGTCACTCATTCATTTAAATGAACTTCATTCAGGGAAGACATTGTCTAAGAACGCCATGTTCCCTGCCTTAGGGTTCGCTGTGATCCTACCTTGAACTTGTGCTGTCAAAGGCCCAGGCTATAGGGAGCTGGGGATTTGAATTGCTGTGCATGTTTGTGCTTGCTTTAACCTATTTGCCTTTGCACCCTAACCCATATTTTCCTCACCATATTGTTTAAATTCTAATATGCGGGGTCCGCCTGGAGAATTCCTCCCCAGCTCCTCTTGAAATCAAACTCTGGACTCTAATCCTTCCCCTTGCACACATCGGGATATAGTTAATGTAAAGTGTAACCAAATTTCCTCTGATAAACTATAACATCTAGTATATCAAATGAGAGCCAAGTGCCTATTCCAAGGAAAGGGGCATTGAATACTGATACTTGTAAGTGTGAAAGCTATTGGATAATTCACAGAGGCCTTCACAGAATTAATAGTTAAAAGTTTTATGCGTCATATGGTTCAAATTTCCTGGTAAATGGGATGACATGTCAAGTCCCATTTTAGAAACAGGAAGGTAAAATGTAAAAGTAACATTTTTGCGTCTGTTTTTTTAGTCATGGATACACTAATTATTATTGCTCTCTGGTGATGTCAGTTTTTGTGATCTTTAGTATAGTTAGAAAAGAAGTGACTCATAGTCGTCCAGGTGTTCTGGAAGAAAGCCTGAAAACAGTGGTGACAATGAGAATTGTACGAACAGCTTAAACAATGCCACATAACTTTATTTGAGATAAAAATGTGGCCTAAAATGTTGAGAATAATCAGCGACATATCCACAGACTTTTTGAAGCACTGCTTCCTTAGTCGTACTTGCCATCATCCTGGGTTTGGGTTCAGGGTTAGGATCGGCGGTGTTAGTCATGTTTGTTGTGTCAAAGGAAACCAGGTGAGTTTTTAGGGGCCCTGTAGTAGAGACGGAGTGAACTGGTGACAGAAAACGAGACCAGGGCTCATTGCTCCCTGACAGAGAGACCCTGTCCAGACCCTGTTCTGCAGACTCGGTCATGAAGTACAGCTTGTTAGGAAAACAGCACTGCTTAGCATAACACAATATTTTAGTGTTTTGACGGTGCTTGAGGAAATAGTCTGTACCCATGAAAAAGACACATGTACATAGTGTATGAAGGTATTCATGCTTGACACGTGACATGTGGCAGTGAATTACGGGTTCGTTTTCGTGAATTGATGACAGTGGCAGGTACTAGTAGAATAATAATCGTTGTGCTGTATATGAGTAATAAATAGCAACTGTTGGGAGCAATATCTCTGCTGTAAAAAATGAAGATGATCCAGTCATTACATGATAAACAAACACCTAATGCTGATGATTAAATTATTAGCTTCTTAACAGACCCCTTTCAACTGTTTGTTTTGGTGGGATTGGATGAGGGAGACAAAAGAAAACAAAAAAATGTTGCATTGTTAAATGTAACTTCTTTATCTACAAATTTCATTATTTAGCTTTACATTTGTGGTGTCAGAATAGAGATGCACCTACCATTTTTCCTAATTCATCTAGGCACCATTCAAATAGTTTGTAAAAGTCTAATTTACTTATTGGTGTGCAAAGTGAGTCTCATTAACTGCAGGCACCCTGGACGTTCACATGCTCTCGGTGCAATGTTGGTTCAAACCTCACAGGGGCCAACTAGGACCTTGCTGTATGGATTTTAAATGCCCGTTCCCTGTTTGCATATCCCTTACCAAAATAACTGCATGTTTAGTGTTAAGAATCTTCCGGCTATTGATCAAGGCACTGGCTCAAAGATAAAGATGGTCCCTTGCTGCTGTGCTGTGGCTGGGGATTACTAAAGACTACCTTACTTATCATCTTACTCCCTTATGATCTGTTAAAACATCTGTCAGAAAGTGCAGGGAATCTGTTGTGTTGGCACGTGGTGAGTGCTCAGAGGTTTTTTGTGTCATTGATGAGGATATTTAAAAAAGGCATACGGACAAAGACCTTGAAATCAGAAATACGTAATGATGACACAGAAGCCAGCAGTCAATAAATGTGATGTTAGAAGCAAGGGTTTAAGTCCAAAGAATACTCAAATAATACTTTTGTACCTTAATTTCCTAAGTATAATAATAGAAAATCTAATTTAAATGTAAAATTGCTTTGAATAATGTTGACAGGGACACTTGGGGGCATGTAATCTGTTACAAAAGTTAATGGTTTAAATATTTAAATATGTGTGAGGCATCACACACTTTAAATGCAATGATTGATTAAAGTACACATCAAATCCTTTCAATGGCATGTCACTGCTCTTGTTGTGCTTATGGTTTGATCATGAGAAGCTGTTAAAATGCACCTATTATTTCTGTTGTTTTTCTCTCTGACATCCTGTCATAAATATAGTTGCATTGTTTTAGATATATTTTTAAAGCTGAATGCAGCATCCATTCTCGTATGCATGATTTAGTTTACGTGGGTAAACAAAGAGACAAGATATTTAGAGAATCTATTGGTTTTTCCTTTTTAGGTGAATGGGTTTTTATTTTATAATTTTTGAACAGAGCACAGGTATGAGGCACTCCTCTTTTCTGGTCAAGTTAGCCCTCTTTTTCCCTCTAAATTATTAAAGCATCTAAAACAATAACTGAAGCCATTGCACATTTGGCATGATGCATGGCTGTAGTGTACAGAACAATTACTTACAAAGCACAGATCTGGCACTAGCCACAGGTAAACAAATGTTTTTAAAGCAATTCACTGCATCTTGTGTCTCCCTCATACAACCACCATCATACACCACTTCCTTCTCTCGTTCTCACTCTGACATGTACAGTACACCGACTGATTAACTTAATGAAATCATTAAATGATTGCTGACTGTAAAAATCGAATGTCAAATTCATCTCAAAAAAGGTATTCAATGAGTTTTAAGTGCCTTCCATTTAAACTTTAATTTGCCTCACCGCATTAGTTCCTTTGTGAAAAGGGATTTTTCACATTACTACTGGGGAGTAATTGTAGTTGCCAGACCAGATGTGTTAAACCAGATTATGTCACTTTGCAGTGCGAATAAATATTTGAAGACCACAGTTAGTGTTTAAGTTCAAATTTCAAACATGGTTTATCGTGTCATTGTGCCTAGATGTGTACCACTGTACAACTGAAATGAATAATTATAGATTTTATAGAGGGCTATAGAAATACACTATTTTCTTGTTGTAGTTTTTGTTCATGACTAGCTTTAGAGCAGGTAGTAGTCCATTTGATTACATGTAATAAAAGCATAGTAATACAAAATTAAGTATGTTGAACTATGTAAATGCTTTTCCATTGTTTGCAGTCCTTTATAACCCACAACTTTAGCCTTGATGTCAATTTAGTGGAACAGATTGCTGTAATGTGAGAATAACCACACAGCTGTTTCAGGTGCAATGTCAATTCCAGTATAGTGTGACACAATATGTATATTTTTTATCTTGGAAGCAGGTGACTCAAGTCATTCACATCTTCTCCCCTCTTTCTCCTTTTGTCATTTTTTGTAGTTTTATGAGAAGGTGGCCAGAGTGATGAACTCGGACCAGGAAAGGCCGTACGTGTGCAACGCTCCTGGCTGTTCTCAGGTGAGTGTGTATTTGTGTGTGTGTGTGTCTGTAATATTAAGAATGTACTTTGAGGAGGTCTGAGGAGTGGGTTACTGCCGCACCATAAGGGAGAAGCAGAATAGCATAGATCTGAGTGTAACACAAACTGTAAATATTGCTGCAGGTGTAAAAATCCCTATAGAAAAAAATGACATACAAGTCTTACAATTCCACTTTTTCAAAACTCAACAGCGATTCCCCACGGAGGACCATCTGATGATACATAGACACAAACATGAGATGACCCTTAAGTTCCCCTCCATAAAGAACGACAACATGTTATCAGGTGAGTTAGGTCTACATCCAAACACATTCACACACTTCCTCAGTTCACTGGGAACTTGTAGTCCATTTGCAGGTGTGTGCCTCAATGACTCATGCTCAGACACACTTGTCTATCATCAGAAAACTTCATGGCGTGTCTATAACAGTTGTTTACAGTAATGTATATCATATGACACACGATACCTTGCAGTTCAGCTTTGTTACTTCTTAATGCACACTTTAGGAGGTGCTGACATCGGACTGGATAAATCAGAATGTTAAGCTAAAGTGCGATTTGCATTTTCCCATCATCAGAGGTGTCTTGATTTTAGCATAGAAGGAGTGGGTGATGGTTTACAATGGCTTTATGGATGTTGAGATGTACAAGCCTCAGGTGGCATGCTGATGGGCACATTAATCTACTGTTCAAAGAAACATCAAATCATAGATTGTGTCAACCCAAGGCTGATCCATAAGTATAGATCTCCATTCCTAGAAACGGCCAGGCCACCCTAGATGACAGCACTAGCCACACTGCTAAGATTGTGTCTTCTTTATTATTTATGCTCAGTGAACAGCAGGATCAGATTTTCTAGGCCGGGTGTTCTGCCTGTTGTCTGAGTTACAGCTCTGACCATTTCTCTTATTGAGACCTTGAACACAGGATAAAATAGTCAGAATTTGTACTGCGTAATACAGCTCAGCCACACATGGTAAAATGCTTTAAGCTGGTCACTAAACTTTAGTTCTATTATTGTTGACCTAAAGTTAACCTCCTGCTCCATTGACTCATAGTTGTTGTCCTCAACTAAAAATTGATGTTACTCCCTTTTGTTATTAATAGAGCTTGCGTTGATCGAAATGGAAAAGTGTTATTTGTAGTGAAACTTTTGGGTACACAGGTCATGATGAAAGTTTGAGTCAATCCCCAGTCTAGCCAGAATGGATAAACAGAACATGAAGTATGCTTTTAGCCTTTGAAACATGCCTGATCCTAAAATCACCTTCAACTGTCTGAAACCTGATCTCTATGCACCCCCCACAACACCAAGTTGAACATTGCAGCTTGACTGAACTCAGCTCAGTAGGTGGGATCTGTACTTTATCAGCTGAAATGCGGCTGTCAAGCGTAGTATCTCTCTCTCACTAACAGAATGGACGTTTTGTCTTTTTAAAATAATTGGAAATACGTACCAACAATGTACATTCTTTTATGTAGATCTGTATTGGCTTCTGTAAAGAGTTTGTAGTCAAACTGTGGTCCACATAAATGAATAATGAAAATAAACAGCATTATAACATCATGCTGAATGAATGGGGCTATAAAATACAGGGGAACAGCTTTTTTAATTTGTCAAACATATACTGTGCAGTGTGTGTGTGTGTGTGTGTGTGTGTGCGCGCGTGTGCGATATACTGTTTGTTGTTGTTTTAACAGATTTCAAAGCTAAAACTTGAAAAACCTCTCCTTGTTTTCCAGACCAGACGCCCACACCAACACGCTTCTTGAAGAACTGTGAGGAGGTGGGATTGTTCAGTGAACTGGACTGCTCCATTGAACAGGAGTTTTGCAAGGCCCAGGAAGAAGAGGACAGTAAACAGGTACTGCAAAGTAGAGAACAAAACCTCAGGTTGAAAAAAACCTAGGGGGGAACCCACAGCCTCCCACATGTGTGAGGTCAGGTGGTTATGAACTGTTATCTGGTGCTATCATCAGTCATGTCAGTCATAAGCAGCCAGCACACTATGAGCTCCTCTAATAGATTCAAAACACTTAAACCTCATGTAACCACACTCTGCTTGCTTGTTAAAAACCACAAGTATGTATACACCTCTGATATTTCTACCATATTTTCTCTTCAAGTGTAGTCATGTGTTGCACATCCAGCCCTTGTCGTGCTTCAGACACACTCCCCCTTCAGTTTTGTTGACAGTGACAGACAGGGCTAGCAGATGGAGATTTGTCACCCACCAGATATGATGAGAAAAGAGATCAGGTTCTCACCTGTAACTTCAAACAACTCTCCAGATATCTCTTAGGGAGGGAGTCCTATTTCTTCCCAAACATACAGACAGACCCCTGAGACAACTTTTGTGACATCAATAAAAGACCTGGCCAGACATTCTCACAAAACGTGGTCATTTATGCATTATAGATCTAGCCTAAGGCACCTTCACCTGAAACATGGGTACTAGTCAAATCACCACAAGACAGACTGCTTATCTAATGTCTGGAGAGATGTGCAGTGCACGCTGTAGATAAGCTGTCGTCTGGGTGGTTTGGCTCTGGAGCTCGTCTGTGCTCAGGTCAACCTTGTCTAGCCTCCCCAGCCTGTGTGGTTTATGATGGGAGGCTCTGCTAAGTCAGCAGGAGGCAAGTCGAAGCAAAACTCTCTGGGACTGCATATACTGTAGCACAATAAGCAGAAGTAAGGAGTAAAACCTCGAAACTTAGAGAAAACACCAATTGGCCAAAATGAATATAAAATAGTCACGATAATTTACACAAACAAGAGTTTGTGTAGAGGATCGTGTGATGTGATTGATACATCTTTTCTTTCCTTTTCCTCAACTGTGACATATATTTTAAGATCAACACCTGTCATGTAAACCTTTTCTAAAACTTTGTGACTGCCTCTATTCTCCTTTTTATATTTGATCATTGCCAGTGGCTCTTTCACATTTGACTCCATGCAAATTACTTCAACTTGCTGGATGTTTTATGCTAAGATATGTGCCTTGAGCTCGGACATACAGTATATTGTTACGGTACAGGGTTAGTTTGGAATGCATATGTGGTTACAAGGATAGAGGTGAAACAAACAAACTGTCTTGCTGGGCAAATAACAATAAGAAAACCGGGTCTTCATTAGACTCAATGTTTCCTCAACTCAGAAAAAGCCTGTGGATGAGTTTACATACAGTAGTTACTCATTACCCATTCAAACAGTTGTAATGCTTGAGTTGTGCTGAAAATACAACTTGCCGGGAAGAATGTGACACTCTTGACAGATTCCTAACCGTGTATACTCTGCTTTCTTTTCTCTCCCCTTCCTCGCTGCAGAGCATCTCATTGCACGGCCAGACAGGCCAAGGCCAGCACCAGCAGTCCCACTCACGGATGGGCAACCATGATACCAGCATAGTGATCCAGCAGGCCCTGCCATCTCCTCAGTCCAGCTCCGTCATCACTCAGGCTCCATCGACTAACAGACAGATAGGGTGAGTAGGCCAAGTGCTTGAAGAAACTAGTAGAACCAGAAAGTTACCCAAAAAAAGGCTTTGTTAGACTTGGAAATGAAAGAGAGGGAAGAATATTTTTTGTGATTTTATCTTTGCATCTCTTTCAATTAAGTGTTTCTTCTTTGTGGTTGAGTAGTAGAGGCACTGTTAAGGACTGCTGTGAGACTGAAAATTATCTGAGGAGTGCTGTGATCGCACTGTATCCTCTCACCTCATGTGCGCCCCTGTTATAGCAACAGCCTTAGGCTCTGCCTGATCCTTTTGTGTCCGTGCCAATTGTCATCCCTCCGTAGTCTCTGAGGGAATGTCAGTATTTTGTTACATTTGGAACAGTGTGTGTGTGTGTAGGGCTGGCGATTCATGTTTTGCTGTTCATTCAGTATTGTCCCACAGCAAAGCATGCCAAACATGGTCCCAAAAGACAAGATGAGGTCATTATTGAAGCCTTAGCTGTGACTTCTTTTACAGCGGTTTAGCATTTCATTCTCTAAAATAGTTCTTTTCACTGTATGGGAATGTCAGCCACAACCTTAGAGCTCCATTTCTCTGATACCTTCGCTTTGCCATGCTACAGGTGTATAATAACCAGCCAGATATATATTAACTGCAATCTGTGTGGTGTGCTGCTTCATTATTTACCTGCAGTGTTTATTGGTCAATAAATAGTTTTTAGAGTTTAAAGCATTTTTAATCACAGTCACAATCAGACCTTAATGATCCATACCTGCAGACTGTGTCTAGCGAAGCTATGCGATTTTGTAAACTTGACCAGCCATCGTGGGTCTTTGAGGGAAATATATTTACCTTTAGTGACCTTTTGTCTTTATCAAGGAACAAAATCAGTACCACACACAAACATTTATACATTTTTTTCCTTATGGCGACATATCACTGACCTCATTTATTCCTTACCCCTTAACCCTAACAACCTTCAAACTTGTGCCAGGGCTTTGTTACTGTAAACCAGACCTGTGGCAAGCAAGTTAGACATTGAGATGGCTCAGTGATAGGCCTGTGCTGTATTGAGGTTGTCCTGTGTAGATTTACAGCTTGAGGAGCTAGTGAATATTGGATGGGAGGCCCATCTCTAAGCCTGACTGACACTCTGTCGGGCTCTTTGTTGAAGACCTGGATGGAATTTCACCCACTTGGAGGAGCAGCAATCACTGCCAGAAACAGAGACTTTGCTAGGCCTGCTTCACCTGAGTTTACCTGTCAATAAAAACTCATCAGAGCCGGTATGCCATGTGGTGGTAGTTTTTAGCCACAGAACAGTACGTAAGTCTCAGCTACATTTCACTGCAGCACAATATTTGAGGCATTCCCCGTGCTAAAACTGCAGAGGCGTCACCTGTTTACTAGGACAGTGGAATCCTAACACATGATGAGTAGTTTTACATGAGAGAAATGTGGAAATATTCACATCAGCAGGACAATGGGCTGAGGAAACCCCTCCACTGAGAAACAGGGCTTCCACGGGAAGTTATTAACTCCAAACCAAAGACTCTGTGCACAGGCTCTCTCTGTAGGAACTTCCCACACACTGAACACATCGGACACTTCACAGGCTAGCTGTGATCTGTCCAGATTGGTAGCCTACTGAAGGTTAGATCAGGGTTTCCCTATGCTACCTCTGTTGCCCGATTAAGCCACTTTGACTGTAGTCTCTAATATCTTTTGATTTCCCATGTATTTGTGAGGAAAATACAATAAAAGCTATGGCTAGGCCTATTAAGCTATTAATCCCCACACTTTATGGAGTTCTGTGATGAATATATCTCTGAATGAGCAGAAATCACCAAACAAAATCAGTTTAATCTCACCTCCATCTGCTTACTTCATTTTCAGCTCTGCTAAATGCACAGCATGAGCATCCAATGAATTAGGATAACAAGTCATTTTCATTGCTCCACAATGTTTACTAAAGAGCTTTGAGGCTTGGAATCAATTAGGATTGGCTTTCCTCAAGTCCATTTACTTTAGGGTTGAGCTGGGCCTGCAGCTGTGAAACCTGAGGACCTCCCTTTCTCCCTTTTCTTTTCTCTCTGCTTCTGCTCCGAGTCCCTAAACAAGGTCTTTAGGGAGCCGCACTGACACAAACCAGTGTTAAAACCAGGCATAAGAAACAGCCAGCAGATCTTAATGTCACGGCTATCATTATCATACAAAGCGAAGCGGTGTCCAACAGATTTGAATGCTTTCTGCTTTTCAATTATAAACATCTGGTGCTGAGTTATGTCAGAGTTAAATGCGTTGGACATTACTAGTCAACCATGTGAGATACAACATTCTGTGGAAACCTCAACCTTTTGACTCGTAAGAGGAGATGTTTGGGTATGGGTGTGGGCACAAGGCAACATAAAACAATGACATTATGAACATACTATGAAGTTCTTCTATTTTGGCTCAGTAGAGGAACTCAGTCCAATTGTTTCCATTACATAGCGCAATCAACCTGAATGCAGCTGGGTGAGGAGTGGTTACAGTACAGTGGTTTGTATGTGGTCAGATATATGATTATTAATTTAATGATGATGTGGTATTTAATTACTTATCTCAATTTGTTATACTTTTATTAAATGGGGGCACTTTGTTTGATAGCTTAAATGAATAATTATTATGAATGTTGAGTAGTGTGGGAACCATAAAGATACCATCCTCAAAACCACTGACTGTTGATGCCATCATCACATCCATTTAAAAAAAGAAGTTTTTATCATTTTATTCTTGTGAAAATGTGAAATGAACAATTTATTTATGTCCCACCCTGTGCACACTGCGTGTGCAACTTTAAGTTTTGCTGTCAAATCCCCTTGCAAAGCTTCAAAGGAAGTTGATTTGTGGTTTTATTTCCCATGCTGCTTTAAATGCACAATATTTTTCACACCTCGGAGCCACCAGCCACTTGTGTTTCTTCTTTTTGCATTTAAGAGAAGTATGAAAAGATGTTGGTCTGCTTGCCTTATTAACAGTGGGGTTTCATGCAGAACTCAAGTGTAGGTTGACATACTTGCTGTGAACTTCCTGTGTTCTCACAAAGATTTTTAAGTGATATGTTGTTTATTGTTTGGGACCACTGGTTAGAAGATTTCATGGGATACTAATACCTCCCATTCTTTCTGTGTTAAATCGTCTTTTTCTCAGCGCACATTTACATTACTTTTAGCATAATATAGATATTGATCATCCGATCAATCCGGATATGATTTTTAGTTAATGGCTTGCAAATTCTAAAACACCTAAACAAAAACTAATGGTCACATCTTGGAAACAAATAAAATGTGTTAATGCAATCTGTGCATGGTCTGTCACATACAGAATATTTTCATCCTGATGTGATATTCAGTGCTTCTCACACTTATTTACATATACTACTTCTGCTGTTACCATACAATTAATTAATGGTAGTGTAGTAGTGCTTATAGTTGTTTTGATGAATTTGATTGCGGGATGCATTGCATATCACATTTTTATAGATTGCATAACACTTTTCCATGCGTGTGAAAAAATAACTGTGCTGATTTCACCACCCATTGTGCCAGCTCCAGAACAGAAAGCCTCCACACCTCTGCGGCTTTTTGTGGACAAAGTTGACCTTGTGAACTTCACACTTTAAACAAAACTTCCTGTATTATTGTTTATGATTAGATTGCATTCAGAAAGTGGTGATAAGAAGGGATGTCCGCCCTCAGCGCAGGAGAGCAGGACCTCTACAAAATGCCTGAGGTGCCCTCATCTGCTGACTTGACAAATGATCATTCCACAGGCAAATAAAGGCACTAGTCTCAACTGTGTATCTCTTGTAGGGCTAATGCACATAGTAGCAGGGAAAAGAGCAGAGAAAAACACATAAAGGTACAGAAAACAAAGGTATACAGTATAATTAATTACAAAAAAGGAAGGAGAGAAAAAAGGAGAGAATGCAGGATGTACATCTGACCTGAATTAAGATGAGCTCATTGTGTACTGGAGTGGGTTTAATAGTGCGTTTGTAGAGGAACGCCCAGACTCTGTTCCCTCTCATTCCAGCGGGTCTGTGTCATCCCTGCCCCGGGGCCACCACACATGCAGGCTCCTGCACAAGCAACTCACATACAGGGACATGCCTCACAGCTCTGGGGAGCGCAGGGATCACAATGCGGGGAAGTGTGGAAAAGGGGGATCAGAGGTGGACAGAGGAGAGGACGAAAGGGATCAGAGGCTGATGGAGGAGAGGAAGAGGGGGATAGGAGGTAGATGGAGGAGAGGAAATGAAGGATCAGGAGGGAGAAGAGAGGCATCAAATGTGAGGACATGGGTTTTCTACCAGGACGTTGGTTAGGCGGGTGGAGGAGAGGAAACAAGACATGTCTGCACAAGGGAAGGAAAGATAGATCATGTTTGAATGGAAGTATGGACAAAGTGGAATTAGAAGAATGAAGGTTTGGAAAAAATGCACTGATAATATGAAAGTAAAGTGAAGATGGAAAACTGAATGAGACTGTCAGTGGAAGATAGGCATCAGGTGGCTGGATGAGAGCAAGAAATATTGGTTAAGGAGGAGAGGGCAAACCGGCTAACCGGCTAAGTCAGATGAAGAGGAAGAAGGATGGCCTATTGTTAAAAGTCAAGGGGGAGCTGGAAGCCAAATGTTACAACATCAATCAGGTGCTGCTGACAGATGCCAGGTTAGCTTGTAACAAGATGACAGTTGCTTGTGATTCACTTGTTTGTGATTTTTGTCATAGGAATGTACTGTCATACGTTTTACTTTCATTGAAAATGAAAGACAACCCATCTTTGTCAGCTTATGGCATCTAATAAATTAAAACACTGTCATATTTGGTGAATAAATACCACAACACTCATGCTAATTTGCTCCAGAGTATCATCCACTGCCATTTCTCAACTGTGTTTTGGCATTGCTTAACTCAGTTTGAGGCTCCCTAATGTGAGGACACCCCATCCCAGATCCATCCCAGTGCAGCACCCTCCCAGCATCCATCCCTCCCTCTAGCCCGCTAATAAAAGTCAGCCTGTGTCGTAACCCATTAGGGCTGATTTATTTGATCAGATTCGCATTATTTCCTCAGTCCAAACCCCATGGCACTCTCCTCCCACCAGTGATTAAAGGCAGTAAATCAGGGGCAGGTTCTGTGTAGTGTTTACTCAGAGAGCCAGGCAGCTGTAAGCTGTTTGAGGCCCTTGTTTCTCTCTCTGTTTACCTCCGTTCCCATGGCGACTGCACCACCGTCTCTCAAACGTCTGGAACTTGGCCCTCGGCTGTTTTGGTTACGTTCGAAAGTTTTTAGCTGCTGTGTCTACCCAGAACTCGCTGTGACTTCACCCAGCGAGGAGTCAGCGCAGAGATGTTGGACGAGTCAAAGAGGGAAAGAGAGGGAAAAGCGAGCATAGCATAGGAGAGGAGGGAGGGACGAAATCTGGAGGTGGGCAGGCACAGGGTGGGGGAGGGCGAAAAGCCAAGAGAATTACATCATTGCTGGATTAGAGTCAGAAAGGGAAGGATATGAGTCAGTGGACTAACTGCACCTCTCTCTCCCTCTCTCTCCCTCTCTTGCTCTTCTTGGATGGCAGCCAAACTCCTTGTGTTTAAGTCTCCAGTGCTTGAGTTGGAGTTGGGACTGTGGGGATTGGGACAGTAAAGCTTAGTGTGTGTGCAGACTGCAGGATTTGGGGGTTAGAGCAAGAAAATCCAGAGGAGCTTGAGTGTGGGCACCCTGTGGGGTCCAGAAGAGAGTTAGAGAGGATTAACAGACAATAAGAGGAGGGGAAAACCGGAGAGAAAATAGCAGGGTAACTTAGAGAAATAGACTATGGAACAAGAGTTAAAAACAAAAGAGGGACTGAGAGAGAGAAGAAAGTCTAGCAGTGATGTCATAGTGGAGTGAAGGTGTGCGGGGGGGTACAGTGGTGGTTCTTGGGCGGGGATTGTAGAGGAGAGCTTGGCTGGGAGCGAGGCACTCAGTAATGTGAGAGTGCCGGGTCAGGACTGCAGAGTGTCTACCTGCTCTCCCCTGGGGCCCACAGCCCAGGCTATTATCAATCCCCTCAGTGGAGCCACAGCCTGTCATTATTCACTCACATACATACACACACATGTTCGCACACAGCTGGATGGCCATGCACACACTGGCAGATGCACGTATTCACACACAAATACTCTGAAAATGAATCCACTAATCCACTGTACAGTCTGGTGCATAATGTGTTCATAGGCAAACACAGAAGAGAATTAAATAGAACAAAAACCTCAATTAGAATGCTTTTATCATGTGGACACCCTGCATCACAAAGCTAAAGCTGAAGTGATTCATTTCAATAAAATGTGTTGATGCTTAGGGCTGCAAATTACATTTATATTGATCATTGATTAATAAATCTGCTGAATACGTAGTCAATAAATCAATTAATTGAAGAATGAAAAGGCAAAACACGTATTTAAAAAGAATTTAGTCACAGAAAAGAAAACGTTCTTCAAGCATTCTAAAGCAGAGCAAAGATTAAAGTTAAATTATTAAAGTTAAAGATTAAAGTTAAATTAAAACTTTAATTTAGTCAGGAATATTGGTTGAAAAACGCTGACTGGTTTCAACCTCACAGGGTCTTTATCAGGGCGGAAATAGTAAAACAAAATAACATTTGGGCTATAAAATGTTAAATATACAGTATTAGTATAATAGTGTAAAATAATAGTGGAATTGCTCTCACAAGTTCCCAGAACCCAATATGACATCTTCAAATAGCTTGTTTTTTTCTGACTAACAGTTCAAAACCCCAAACAATGCAATTCATCACACACATAAGACAGACAAGCAGAAAATCTTTACATGCACATTTACATGCAGACTTTTCAGTTGACTAATCAATCAATCAACTAATCTGTCAACTCTATTGATATTGTAATGCATATAGAGAATATCATGTACACATCAATAAATCAGTGGTATTTTAAGAGAATGGAAGTAACAACTTACATTCATTAATACTGGCTTTTTGTCTAAAAATGTCTGTGTTTATCAGCAGAGTCAGCACAAAGCTAAGTTAATCCCCAGAGGAAGTGCTGTCAGATGTTAGTGTTGTTTTTCCGCCCACTGGACAAGTGGGTTGTGTGTTGGTGTGTGTGTGTGCTGGTGAAGGACATGGTGTTGGTCCTCCCCCTGCTCTGCTGCAGGTGATAGGCGCAACAGTACAACCTTCACAAGCTTCAAAAGAGCCTTTCTTCTCTAGAAAGCGAAACCCTGATCTGCAACAACTCAGCCTGTGCTGTTTCCTGACCTTTCCCAGTTATGGACTGTCACAAGTAGCTGTGTGTGCTGTCTGTCTTATCTAAGACAGACAGCTGCAGTCAGATTTACCTTTCCTAATGAGAATATCAGTGCCTTAAAGCAATTAATTGATCTGTTATTGCTGACTTTGAGAAAGTGTTCTGTTCTGGCAGACACTGGACTTTAAAAAGTTCACTCACATCCAGTACCTAGATTGAAAAAGTTTCCTAATTTTTTTTACTCCTCAGCTTCATGGTTGAAAAGATATGATTAAGGACCATGTAATATTACTTTAAGTGTGCATTGGTTCTGCACAAGGTTCTGATGGTCATGGACATATATATTTATGAATATATTGATGTTATACAGTACAATGAATAGATAGGCAAAGGACAACATTGAAATGTGTTTAACATTTAGATATCCCATTTTATGCAAAAACAAATCAGATAACAAAATACTGTGAATGAGCCACTTTCAAGTTAAAGAGCTGTGTGCACAGATTTTACTGCATAGTTTTAAAGATATGTTCGCTTAATTTTACATCTGCAGCGTTTAAAAAAAAAAAACTCACCAGGGAGTCATCATACTGAATACAAACCCCGCAAAACAGTTTTTATGTACAAAATCAACAGCATGTCACTGCCTCGTGCCTGTTATTTCATCCTGTTGGACGCTGGCAGAGTCTAAACGCAGAGGGAACCTGTGTTGATGTAACGCGCAGCTACACTGCATACCTTATTGTACTTTCATGACTTTTCCCATGTGGAAATGTTTGGATTTGCAGTGTTGCTCAGATGTCATACGTGCTGTTAAATGAGTGTGATTGTGATAAATTGGGATGTTAGACAGGAATGACACACAGTCAGGATGGTAATGGTCCTGTGTGTGTGGAGCAATCTTAAATGTCTGGAGCGTAAATGCACATATTTAGGTTTGGAAAAATACAGGTATTTATTCAGGTGGGGGAGCGTTAGCTCTTGTGCACCTCCTCCCCATTTGGCCATCACTCCCTCACTGCTCACAATTATGGTAATCCAGGCTATGATGTGGTCAATTTATTAAATTAACCCATTGAACACAGCTAACCTAAATGCTTCTTGTTTGCACTAATTTCTAAATGCTCAAGGAAATGGAGCTTTATTGACTGCCATTCATCCTGATGATATTGATAACTGGAGACTTATTGATTTTCCTGGTACAGCTTATTTAAAAATCAAGTACTGAATGCTGTTTTTTAAGCTGCATGGACTGAATAGTTACTGTATGCACGAGGGTGTAGCAGCACCCTGCAGCTGGGAATTTGTGTTCTTACAAGCAGGGATTTGATGGTAGTTGTATGAATGATGTTACCGTGTGCAGATGGGGTGGTCCGTGTGTTTGGATGGCTGCAACCATGAACCAGCAACTGTGACAAGACTGCTGTCAATAGTTTAAGCTTAGCCTGGGCCTCATCTGTATGTGATTTATTAATGTGGCCATGAGTGTGGATAGGCCTGTTGGTCCGCACACGCTTTTGTGGTCACCAAGGGAGATTTCTTTCTTCCCCACACTGCTCCAAACTGCTATAGCAGCTTCTAAAAGTGATTCTAGTCATGACAAATATTATGAATTCATCATCGCCATCATCATTATTCACCCATTGTACTACATGGAGTGTGCTTGTTTAAAGTGCATCCAAAAACTCCCAAGATGCCGCAGCTTTCAACTGCAATATGAATACACATCGATACACTATTTGTTTCCCCTCTGACTCTGTAGTTGAAGGACCAAGTGGAAACTAAAAATGAAAGACGTTGGAAAAAACATTTGCTCTGTAATAGCATAGATGTGAAATGAATAAATCTGCAAGATGCAAGAGGAGTGTAGTAATCTCACATTGTAGAAATACAATAGGGTAGCATTTTGTGTACTTCTGTAAGACTTGCTTTTTAAAACATCTGATACTAAATATAGTAAGACTTCATGTTAACCCTTTAGCATTTACGAGTAGTAATTAAACACTGAATTAATGATTTATAACACATTGTACTGTAGTTGTAAGCCAATATAAGGGGTTAATGTTTTGTCAACAATTATAAATC
The DNA here is from genome assembly GCA_026937815.1 of Etheostoma perlongum. Lineage (NCBI taxonomy): Eukaryota > Metazoa > Chordata > Actinopteri > Perciformes > Percidae > Etheostoma > Etheostoma perlongum. The sequence goes on from CM049376.1 coordinate 16,241,304, forward strand.
CTCCAAAAAAGGCATATACTGATTGAATGGATATAATACAATTAATCATGTAATACATAAAAATTTAAGTATTTGTATTGTATATATTTATTCCCAAATTACTTATTCTATTATAATTATTATTTATAAATGAAATATTTACTTAATTGCATCTTCAATCTCATCACAACTGCGCAAACTGTAGGTTGATGAAGGCTACAAGATGTTGCTGAAAAGTAGAAAGTGGACCTTAAATTACAAAGCATATTTGACGTGTGTAACCATCCACTATTGTTAGAAATTATTACAGCTATGTTATACGGCATAATATATATATATATAATATACAGCAGTTATGGATGCTTCACGGTAGAATATATATTATATTCTAACTAGCACCATAGTGGTGGTTGTAGCTGGGTTTGATGTTGTTATATGAAATGCCAGAAAGATGGCAAAATCAGTTTTCTATAACAGTGCTCCAACATGAAGTTCTCTGAATGTCTGTCTGTGTGTGTGTCTTCTCAGGCCTGTCCCTGGCTCTCTTTCCTCATTGCTGCACCTACGAAACAGACAGAGACAGCCTCTGCCAGCCTCCATGCCTGGAACTCTGCCAGACCCGACCATGCCTGGCTCCTCCGCTGTGCTGATGCCTGTGAGTACAACAACGGCACACAGAGCACATTTACTCATGGGAGCACTTGCACATGCAGAAGCAAAGTCACTCGTTCATATATGACAACAGTGATAGCAGAGCACCTAAACTATGTATTAGTTTGGAGATGTTTTCTATCACCCTTAAAATAATTTACCACAGTTTATAAGGAAGTCATCTCTTGTAGAAATTAAAAGAGTCTATCACTGGGTTTGCAATATGGACATTATTGTAATTAAGCCAAAAAGACTTAGAGGACCCACATTGGGAAGCGGGGGAATGATAACAACCCAGAGAAAGCTCCTCGTATCAGGATTCTAATGATACAACATATGTTCTCATTGTAACATAAGACAGCCTGTGTTTATGGTATGAGAAAAAAAACTCCCATGTTTATTAAATTAAGAGCTAAGGGATTTTGGGGAAGATTGACAGTTCAGGAAAGGGGTGCAGGTTTGGGTGATATTTTTACACAAAACACACTTAGTGCAATTAAGGCTGTGTGTCAGGTTCTAGGCCTGAGTCTCTGTGAATGAGGGGGGGGTCAGGCAAATGGAGGTGGAGATGGACCATTCCCTATAGAGACCACCACACCACCACAGCTGGGAGGCCATAGCAGTTTATGCACATGTGCATGCAGACACTCACACAAAGGTTTCTTTTTTTCTGCATATACTGCTCAGTGAGCACTGCTTGCATCATCACTCTGCGCAGGTGACCTCTCACCCCTGTCAGCCTAACTAGCTGATTTCCTCACATTCAGGTCTCAGCTGTGACACATGAGCATACTGACACGGTTCACTACGAGCCAGACTGTAACCACACACATACATGACCACAGTTTTTAATCCATCCATACAACTAGCTTGCACCTACTCACATAGTGTCCACCTTATTAACACGTCCTGTACAAAAAGGGGCTGTGGTCTGATGTGTTAGCACGAATGACACGCATCACACTATTATCAGAAAAACACACCCCTGTTGCACTGGCTTCCTGTGTTAAGTCCCTCTGTGCTGGCTTCCTGTTTTGGGTCAGCTCCAGTTATCATCACACAGAGCTGTGCATTAGGCAACCTGTCATGTGAAATCAGGCTCCCGTGCTCTCTCATCTCGTCCACCATAGCCTACTGTGTTAGAGGATGAGTGTCACAGTTCTTTTATGGAAGTAATGATAGCATCTTGTTAAGACGTCAACATAGCAAAGATTATAGCTAAATAAAGAGTTTTTATTGATTTATCCTGTAAAAAAAGTTCTGTGGTATGGGAATAATATGTCTACATTTCTGAGTATGACTGTTATCATGGTGTATTCTTCAGATGGAGAGACAAATGTCCATGGGATCCAATATGATGGGTATGCAAGGACCCACCCACAGCAGCTCCTGCTCTTCCACTCACATTCCCTCCATGCACTCAGAAGCCAAACTGGTGAGAATATGGATGTATTCACACTGATTTATGCACGCACATAGACAAATGCACACACTCAAGCTAAAAGTGTTGCAACTTTCTTTTCCACTGGGCTGTGCCAGCAAAGCTGTTCTCTTAGGTCTGTGTGGATTTCATCATTTGGGGTGTAATCAAAGCTGTGTCTGAACCTGCCAGTGCAGCGCTGGAGACTGTGGCTGGAATAAAGGGCTCTTTATGTGGTTGTGGCTGGGCTGCCCACCGACTGCCTGATGTATATCTTAATGTACAGAACATGTTCTGTAGGTCCTGCAACTTGTTAGCACTAGTTTAACACAGCAGGGAAAACATCAAATGACCTCATCCTTCACAAAGCAGGCAGTTAGAGCAGTGGGAATGAGACATAGCTAAGAGAAGAGAGAGACAGAAAAAGTGAGAGTTAGAAGACTGACTGACGAAAAAAGTTGAAGAGAAACAAAACTTACACTCAGTTTGACTTTGCATGTTAGCACTGCTGATACTGATGCCAGTGACTGATAGTATACATCTGATTAACACCTAATAGATGACATTTACAATTGAAGTGATATGAATTGATTAACACTGTGGCAACATGACCACAAGCCAATCTTTGTTTTCAAAATAATTAAAAATGGAAAATAGAACAGGCTCTATAGAAATAAGAGCGTCATGGAAATCAAAAAATCACAAGCCATAATAAAAAAGCATTGGCTGCTCTTTGTGTTTAGAAAGGTTCACTGATAGCTGAGTTTGCCGGACAGAAACATCTTGTGGAAGGAGAGGGGGTGGGGGGTGGGGGGGTAACAGAGGTCATAAGAAGAGTTATTGCTCTGATAGAGGAGAGCGGGAGCATTCCCGGGGCATTTAATTCTCCCTCTTCCTCCTGCTCTCTCAAGATTGATCGTCTTTGTTGTCTTTTGAATCTCTTCAACTGTTCCTATGGTAACACGTTCGGGTAACACAATATTAGTGTATTAGGCTTATCTCTTCCCTGGCCGTCATCCAGACACATCTTACTCTTTTTCTCCTCCTATCTATGTAATTGAATTGTAAATGCTCTGTTAGGCCTCCCATAAACATATGCAGTCACTAAATGGCTACAGGCCCCTCGACCATGCAACTTTCTGGTTAGTTGGCCATTCAGACACGAGGCACAGCAACCAAATGTGAATCAATTGAGATTCTGCTCCCTGATGTCTGAACGCAACTGATGGAATTCCATGATTGTGGACAGAAAGTGAGAGACTAATTGTGTTATCAGGGTGCGATCTCCAGTGTGGGTTTCATAAGCATAGATGGGGTCTCTAATGTCTGTAATATCCGCGCCTGGGTCAGGTCGATAAATACGGCCTCGCTATCGGATAACTGGGCCATGATCAGGCCCATGTGTCCCCAGCGACATTCTCAATCCGGCTCTAATCGCATTACCACGACCATGTTGACTTTCCGCCAATGGGAAATCTCTGCACTGTAACCCCACACCCCCGAGGCACAGACCTGGATGCACTCTTTCTGCTCAACGTTTACATTGTGACAGCAGAGAAGGGGATTGAGTGGGACTATGATAGACATGAAGGAAATAGACAGGCAGAGTAGGCAGGGGAGTTGAAAGGCGAGAGACGGTATCGATATTCTGAGAAACCAAACTGTTTGAGAGTGAGAAATTGGACAAATTATTTGTGCGTAACATGAAAAGGAAAGGACTTCTGCTCGGCCTAGTTTCCTTTGCACTTCTACATGTGTGCATGCATATACTCATATGTGTGTAATAGTTTGATATATTGTGGTAACTGGAGGCCTCAGTAGCAGAATTAACCCTCCCATGCCAGACAAAGCATGCCCAGAGCCTGGGCTAATGAAGGCTAATTGATTTTGTGGTGGGCCAGAGCAGCAGAGAGGCCCGTCTCTGGTGTAAATAGTTAATGAGCCGAAGGACTGCTGTGGCCCCTTGGGGACTCATATCTCGCTCTAAGTTCTCTGTTTGTGCTCTCTAGACCAAAGACTGTATCTGCATCAGTGCCCATCTTAGTTCTCCTCTATCTCTGATTTTCTCCTTAAGTGCCGCCATTTAAGTGGTACAGCAAAGCCCGATGGTGCAGTAACTGACTTGTATGTTTTCCTTTTTGGCTTTTAGCTGGTTGTCTGGGAGTGTTTTATTAGTTTTGGTTCAAGTGTTTTTTTTCTTCTTCTTGTGAAGGACTGGGTGCTCATGGTGCTGGGTGTGGTTGTGTTCTGCTCTGTTGTGGTCTGGGGAATAGAATGGTGCGTGTTGTGTGCTGGAGGTTGTGGGATAGTTGACCCTCGCAGCGTAGAGGAAACGCTGCAGAGAAGAAGCCAAGTTCCACAGCACGCCGGCCAAAGCATTACGTCAATGCTCAGAGCCAGTTCTCCACAGGGCCTCGCAAACAGTCGCACACACACACACATTCTCACTGACTGCTCCAGCTCTGTGTCGTACTCTACGCCTGCTGTCACATACTTACAGCCAAATACATTTATACACATACAAATAGTCAGGTACTTAAAAACAACAGCAAATGAGATGTACACACATGCATTCATATAAAGAGAGATCCACATACAGTACTAAATAAACGCATGCATACATGCACTGTGTTCTCCTCTGATCCCTTCCTCTCCTGCTCAGATGGTTTGCTATTTTTGTTTGTACTGTATGTTGAAAGACATTAATTATCATTTCTCATCTGTAACAAGGGAAACCCAAACAAGTCCTTATCAAGCTGGTTCTAAATAAAATCTGCGAGTGCCGACTATGGGACTTGACTTAACTCATATCTGTGGTGGAATTCTGCATTGTTTTTGTTTCCCTTTTTAAATGAGCTCCATGCTTTCCACACATCCTGCTTGCCTGCTAATTTCAGACAGAGAGGCCTTGAAACAGTTTGGTGCTGTTGTATAAAAATGTGTTATTTATTATCTACCAATTATCTATTGTTTACATTGTTACTAAGGACAATACATTTGTCACTAAGCATCAGGCTAGGTGCTGAGTTTTTTATGAGGTAAACAATACTATATGTTCCTTCACTGCAGCTCTTTTGGCTGTGGAGCTGGCACTAGATGGGTGGATGACATAATTCCTGGCATGCTCTAAATGTACTCCTTTTTACTTGAGAAGGGAAAAAACAGTGCGTCTGTCTTAAAGAAACACTTCATACGACACAGGAGGACCAATAATCAAAGTGTTTCTAGCACGGTATTGTAGCTTTTTACATTTCATTTACACAACCCTTACTGTTCTTATGTTTCATTATAGTTACAGAATTGCAATAGGCATTTAGGTTAATAGGCTTGAAGTTCAAGTTTTGGCCTAAACAGCGAACAAGTGAAACGTGAGAAAGTTACATGCATATTCTGTTCAGAAATTCCTAGAAAAGCCACAGCCACAGATGTGTCAGTTTTCAACTCTGCTACATGGTGATTGATTGAGCGATTAGCTCAGTATGAAGTCATTTGTACGCAGTAAAACTATTAGTGTACATGGTAACCCTATTACGTGTTCCATTCATTTTCTTCCACCGTAGTAGGGAAGCACCTCTGGATAAATCTCTTGTTGTGACGAGCACCAGCACACACAATAGGAGTCTGACTCCAGGTTTTGTAAGCAACATCTGTATGAATGGTGGCATTGTCGGGCTATGATGTCATTGGAGAGGGACGGTTAGCTAAGAGCACAGCTGAATCTGCACGCTGCTTCAGTGAGCTCTTGACTATGTCCAACTGCACTGTATATGTTTGTGTGCATGCTCACGACCGTGTGAATGGGTCACTTTCAGTGCAATCATTGTCCTTGGAGTCAAAACACATCTGTAGTCTAAGTGGGCTAAAGCAAACCATAGAGTTTGCAGATAGTATTTGATACATATCTGTTATATATATATATATATATATATATATATATATATATATATATATATATATATATATATAGAGCAGCGTATATATATATATATATATATATATATATATATATATATATATATATATATATAAATATAATGTGCGGTTAGTTAAGCAAACGTGTGGATGTGCGATAAACAGCAATCAAACAAGGACACAAGAGATAGAAATGTCAATGTCAGTGTCTTGGATGCAAAGAACGTTTTGCAGATGATAAACATATGATGTTTCTCACTATTGCTTTGGAGGCAAGTGGAGTGCGAGATGAGAAGCTGCTGGATCAATGTGTGTCTGCCAGTTTATCAGTGTTGGACACAGACCAGAGAGGGGCCCCTCTCTCACTGCCTCCACTGCCAGTGCCAAAGGGTCATAACCACATACATACTGTAGTAATGATAAATCACAGTTAAATGGACATGATGTGTTTCAAGATATTGAGCCTCGTATTTGACAGGCTTTGTCAGCCCTATTCCACAACAGGATTGTCTGTTGTAATAGTGAACAATGTGCCCAATTTATACCAACTGCTTTCACCGGTTAATTTAGGCCATTTATACACAACTTTAGATTACTTACACATCTCTGCTGAATCATAGAAGAATATTAGCCCTGTTATAGATATATTTGCTAAACACAATCAGTGAGATTGCTGCAAATTTCACATTAGAGACACATACTTCCTGGCAGAAATGCCAGTCATCCTGATGCAAGTTAAACACATCCTTACTAAATAAATCAACAATTTGACACAAATATTGATTTTAAAAATAAAAATTTAAAAATGGTCCTCCAGTGTCTGATCAGAACTAAATCCGTGGCAACGGTCTGCTGTACAGAAATAACAAACCGTAGAATGCCGTGATTGTCCAATCAGAGTTGAGTATTCCACAAAGTTGATTAAAAATATGATATAATTTAGGAGATTTATTTTTCTGTATTTAATAGAACCTATTGCAACAACCTACACTCTGTCAGCATGTTCAATCAAGGAGCTTTGAAAAAGCTGAATTTATGATGGCAAAGACAAAAGGCCACTGCCATTGTACAAATAAAGTTGTAAAATAATAATCATTTTCTAGTAACCAATCACATACCCTTTTTACCATTTTTTTTACATCAGAAAAAGGGTTTTGAGGTCTGGTCAAATGACCTGCTTTGACCCATTCAGTTCAAAGTATATACAACATCACTGCATCAATCTAAATAGAGATTTAAGTGATGTTAACATGTCTTAAAAATGTAAACAAAGAGTGACTCCTGTAAGACCCTCTTGTTAGAAATGGATATAGATCAAAGCTAAGCAGTCAGATCACTGCAAGGAACTACATTTTGTCATTTGAAACTGATAAAAAGCAGAGAAACCTTTACAGCTGAAAGTTTAAAGTTGACATTGAAAAGTTACTATACAGCGAGGTCTTTTAGTGACTGTATACTGGTACATTTAAATTATGAGTAGTTACATATGTGTGTGTGTGTGCTTGTATGCCAAACCCTCTCCGTGTGTGTGTGTGTGTGTGTGTGTGTGTGTGTGTGTGTGTGTGTGTGTGGCTGTGGTGGGCGGTTGTACAAGGGTGGCAGTTGTGGCGCAGAGTGTCGCATCTGTTTGTCTTTGGATGACTGCGTGTTGTTTTAGCTGTGCTGATGGGAGGTGTATGTGAAGGCCATTTGGTCATGGTTCAGGGCCCGTGAATGGGACGGGGCTCCGGTAGAGCCAAGCTTGGGTAAACCAGCTGCCATCACCACACGGGCCAGACTGGACTGGTCCAGCCAACATGAGCCCCCCTGGAGCCTGAGCAGTAAGCGAGATCACTCACTGGACTCCAAAATAACCACTCAAAACACTGGAGGGGTGATTGGAAAAAGGCTGTTGTGTCAGAGATTTTCAGTCTGATAAAGTGTAGTCAATATTGACCAGTTGGGTCACTACTTCATCTCTGTTAATGCTTACACATTAGACCCACTTCTGTTTTTGCCATGGTGATGAGATAAAAAAAAAAGATCAAAACTAAGAGCTTCTTTTTTTATGTTCCCTTTCTTTGCTTCTCAGTCATTTTGACATGTTGGAGCACAAGAAGAATCTTGGGCCTGTGGGTGTCCTCACAATGTGGGATCCCAATGCAAATGTTAATAGAAATATAAGTATTTATTTTACAGGACAAAGAAGTTAAGGGTCCTGTTTCTGCCAAAATACACAAGCATTTTAGGTTTGTTATTTCAAGTATCATTGAAATGATCAAATCAAGTCATCCAATTTAAGTCACTCTAATTAGCATGCTGACTCATAATTTGTCTGTTGCTTTTTATGCCGCCAATTAAGACATATGTTAGTGTTTATTATTGTATTCATGATCTGTCTGTCTCCCTCGCTCTGAGGCATTTTTTATGTGTTCAAGATTGTGGCAGTGGGTGTAGTGATAACCATGTAGGCTGCTCTGGAGCAGGGCTTTACAATAGAGGCAACCGTGGGGATATACAGACTGGAGTCAGAGGCCCATCCATTAACTTGACAGGGTGGAGAAGCTGCCAAGATTATGAGTGCATGGTTTGGAGCATGCTCCTCAGTGGGTGTGTGTGTGTCGCTACGCCCATACCGCCACAGTTCCTTCAAGCCTCACTAGAGCGTTGGGCCCCGGCAGAACAGCCGGGCTATGTCCATCTCCCCGTCTGTGACTGGAACCACAGGGAGGGTGTGTTCGTCCCCGGCTCTGTTCAGCTTGGCCCAGAACCCAAGAGAGGCGAAAGGGGGCGACATTACAGCCCTCCCATCAGACTGTCTGCTTGTACATTCCCTGAGGAAATCAGTTTAACAGTCCCCAGCTCTTGGCAAGCAGAGGCAGAGGGGGTGGAGGAACAGGGAAGAGGTGTGTGTGTGTGTGTGTGTGTGTGGCTGTGTCTGTCTGTGTGTGTGTGTGTGTGTGTGTGTGTGTGTGTGTGTGTGTGTGTGTGTGTGTGTGTGTGTGTGTGTGTGAAAGAGAGAGAGAGAGAGAGAGAGAGAGAGAGAGAAGGGGGGGACGTTACTGCCTCTCTAGGCGAGAGGGAAATCTAATAAAATTGAACTAATGGGGGTGTGGAGTTTTAGGGCACAGAGAGTGGGTTTTGCAGACAGGCACTGGTGGGTATTGGTGGTGGTTGAGAGGAGGAGAATGGAAATGGATCCTCTGAGTGCTTGGCAAAGCAGCAGAGCCAAACTCCTGCTTTCAACTGCAGATGGTGAACCCTTGTTGGATTTAGAGCACGAGTTAGGGGGCCTTGGCCCACAAGAAACACTGCCAGGAAAGTTACAGCTATGATATATTATTCAATTAGAAATACGGAGGGCTTGCACATGATCACTACTGTTTTAGTATAGTCTTAACAAAAGGCTGACAGAGACAGACAGACGCTTGAATGTTTCTCCTTGGACTCTTTAATGTGAAGCGGAAGATCTCCATTTGAAACTGTGATCTTTTAGCACTTAAACAATGACTCCACAGACTGGTTAAATATTTTGAACCTGCTATAAGGCGCCAGAGGGCCACAGGTCCCCTGACACCACACTGCTCTACTTTTAAGGGGAATAAAAGTGCTCACCCTGACCTCGCTGGGTTTGATTTACCCATCGTGAGGCGGGTGTGGTCTCTTCCCTTTGTACCTGCTCTGTGCTCTTGCTTCCTTAATAGATATGAAGTCATCTGGCGGGGAGAAACCTGAGTGTGTTCTCAGGATGTGCCCAGAGCACTCACAGGGACATCATTCAAAGCCTCCCGTGTCACAGAGGAAGCAGCCATTAATAAATATCATTAATGGGTGATCACCTGGTATCGTTGAAACCACATAAATGAGAAAAGCCTAAAAAAAAGAGTGGGAGTGTTGAGGTCAGGTGGCAAAGGTCTAAGAAGAGAGAGCTCCCCTCTGGGCAAAATATGGCTGAACGAGGTATGGTGTTCAATGGAAAATCAATAGTATAGTACACTTACAGACTGCGTGAAACATAGTGTCAAATGCATGTGATTACATATATAGACTGCTAATTTATAGATTTATCCTAGAAGCTGACATGTGTTTATGGTGTCATGGGCTGCTCATCCTCTTGTTTTGTCTTTGCTGTGTTTTTTCAAATTTTTAACAACAGCAAGGCAGACAGTGGTAGGACAGACTGTGTGCCATCCCATCTGTGAGAGCCCTGTTAATGACTGTTTTCTGTAGCGGCCATGTTGCTGCAGGAGAAATGCATACGTATGTGTGTGTGTGTTATTAGAGTAAAATGAATGTGGTGGTTAAGTTCTTGTGCTTAGCACAGTCTGGGGGAAAATACAACCATGTGTTAAAGAGTCATTAGGGAGCTGATGAAGGTGTTTAAGAATCACAGCCTGCTCATCATTGCTCTGCTAACGTACCGTAGTTGCGTCACTGTGGTTCTGGATACAAAGACTTAAGGTGGGTTTAACTGAGCTGGAGTCTCAACTCCAGATGGAGCAGTAGCAGACACTTGTGCAGAGATAGCCTCAGGAAGAAGTTTATATCACGGTAAGGGTTTTCTCTTTGGACTCAATTTGAACCTTGTTTTTTTTCTTTAAACTCTAGATTGATTTGAGTTTGTTAATATAATACCTGCCACTTATTTAGGTAGTTGACTTTTCTTGCTATGCTTCTTTACCTTTTGGATCTGTTGGTTATGTGGGATCAGCTGTGTTTAGTGAAACAGGTCCTTTTCTTTTGTGTTTTGTCTCAATCCTGTTTGTAACCATCACCACTAAGGCTTTTGGAGTGGCCCCTCAGCTTTTTGACCTGCCTCTGTACTCTGACACTCATGGGTCTCTTCGGATGCAGGCTAATTCAATTAATAAACGGATAGCACTGCAATACCAGCTGGACAGCTGTCAGAGACACTGATAAATGAGCACTAGCCGTGTTGGGCCAATGTGTGTGGGGAGGAGACACTAGAAGCCATCTAATCTCCCCCTACTCCTGCTCTCTCTCTCTCTCTTTTTCCCACTGCCCCCCTTCACCTCCCTTTTACCCTATTTGTCCTTCTCCCCTGGCGTCTGGTTGGCAGGGAGTCAGACAGCTCCAGATGAGCATCTTACCCACACACATGCAACTTTTCTAGGGCCTCAAAAAACAGACATACACAGGCATCCAGCAGATTCCTTTGGCTTCTGTCTATTCAGGTGACTGCCTGCTGTGTGTGGCAGGAGATTGTCAAACTCTGATTGGTTTTCTCTTTCTCAAGAGGGGTGGGTCTCACCTCTCTGGTTCTGACTGACAAGCTGAAGGGAAGTTGTTTAGTGTGGGCTGTCAGCCTCAGAATTCATCCTGCGAGTCACGGAAGATGTCCTTGTCAAAACTGGTGACTATAATTGATATTTGTAAGCTGGTTTAAATCCCTTTTTTGTTTTGTTTGCATGTCAACTAGCTTGTTGTTATTTGTGCATGTTTATGCCATAGAAAGATAGCCAGTACATAAACGCAGAGTGTAAACAGACTGTAACTGATACTGTTGATAAGTAACAATATATCAAAGTAAGTCAGAGCATCTCAGTGATCAAATGTTAACCTCAGTGAGTTTTAGTAAGACTGCGATGCTGTGGACAGCTGCAGGCCTGGGGCCCCCCGCTGTGTGTTAGTGTATACTCTGTGGTATTTTAACCCCTTGTGTCACAAAGCAAAAAGAAGAAGGGCTGTGGAGATGTGCTGTTGAGGCTGTGGTGAAGGCAGTTAGCAGGGGTTAGGGTGTGATCAGATAGAGATAAACATTAAATCAATTTATAAAAATGTTCACATTGAGGGGCAAGCATGTAGCTCCAAAAATGGAGCGCTGTTTCGCTATGTCAGGCATACCATGGTTTGACAAGCAGAAACTATACTCAGCCAAAACAGGCTTGGCAAGGTCATAATTTCACTGTGCTGGTTTCATGTGCAGTTATTTCACTGAGCTGAGTATGGAAAGTAAAGTAAAGTGGACAAGTAAAGACAAATAGACTACTAGTAAATCCTTTCACAAATACATATATGCCATTTGTAAATATAATACAAACCAGAAGGGTAGGCTCTTCTTTGACTGCCCGAATTCTAAAATGATTTATTTGAATGTCTTCTTCCTCCAGGTAAAAAGCTTTCCACTTATGAACGATATGAGAGAAGAGTGGAGGGCTGATGTTTTTCTCTGGTCATGTCTTAGCATTGTGATCCAGACCAGCTGGATGCCATTCCCAATGGGAATCATGAATGTGAAGGTTGTTAAAAGATATGGAGCCCTGGACACAGCGTAGACCCACTGACAGCTGCTGGGAGAAGGGGGAAGGGAGCAGAGTGAGGAAAGAAAGCACTGGGAAAGAGAACAGAAAACTTTGTGGAATTCACAACAGTATCCTCGAAATGAATGCCTTTGTTTTCAGGTTTGTTGCTAACCATTAGCTAAAGGTCACAAGAAGACGAATAACGACTGGATATCACGAACTGAAGTATTTATTTAAGTTAATGAAAGTATTTATTCACATCATCAGTAGTAAAAAGATGTGCATTGATCAAAATTCAACCATCTCAACACTCTGTCATCTGGTTATTCCTACAGCGGTTAAAATGTAAATAAGTCATGAAATGGTTCAGACATGGATTCTTTTACATTTTGTCTAGGTTTGTGTACAACTGATGAAGCCTGAAGACATACTTTGGCACTTGAATGTTTGAATTTTTTTTTTTTTTTTTTGGTCTTGCGGTTGTCTTTATGTGATGCCCAGAAAAACAGACTCTTGAGGAGAGGTGCATTCAGTAAACACTAGGAACACAAGCACACCTTCAGAGAGCCTCTCTCTGGTCTCTCTCCCAGTCCGCTCTGAGACACCGGTCCAGTCAGGGCTAAGTAGACCACGCTGTTAAAGCAACAAACCTCCTGCTGGGTCAACAGCAAGGGAGCAGTTTAAGGCTCACACCTTGCCAGCAAGCTCATCTCGCAGTCAGGCACACACACACACACACACACATGCATCAAGGAGGGAGGGCTATTAGGAATATGAGGAGGAGGGACTGGTGGGATGGCAATCACAGAAGGTGGAATGACAAGACTGAAGGAGAGACAGAGGACAGCCTAAGTGGCTTTGATTTGTTCTCCTGACATATGAATTCATGGAGCCATTCATCATCTCCTAGTCAGCACATGAACCCGCTCTGTAACTGTTGATAATTAGCACCCTGAGAGATGAGAGCATTATATTTTCACAGAAAAGGATGTTAAACATTGTGTTTTGTGTCCTTTTTGTCTACTCAGAGGCTGAAGGCTGCACTTTCACACCACCCGGGTACCATTGCCAACGGCAACATGAACTCCATGGGCCACATGATGGAGATGATGTCATCGCGGCAGGAGCAAGGCACCCACCATCACATGCACTCGCACCCACACCAGCACCAGCACCTCCAAGCCCCTCCTCACACGTACCAGCACCACGGCCACCACCACCACAACCAGGGCCACGGCCAGGGTGGACACCACCACCCGCAGGGACACAACCCCCATCAAAACTCCCACAATCCCCACCTACATCCTGGGCACCCACACCAGACCTCACCGCACCCTCCAATGCACTCTGCTTCTCATGTAAGCAAAGCTCATTCCTGGGAGAGCCGAAGCTTTTTAGAAAGAGCCACAAAGTCAATAACACAAATAACTGCACTGCACATTAATACCTCTTATATAGCTAGATGCCACTGTATATCATACATGTTTCATGACTAAAAAGAAAGACGGCTCTTTAAAAGCCATGTGAGCAGTTCTAAAGTCAGCTATTGGTGGTTTAGTATATAACAGTTAAATAATGCTTTAAATTCACAGTAAGCCACTGGATGATCACAATTTTCCTTGTTGCAGCCATAATGCCAAGTAGCTTCCTGGCAACCATCTCAAAGGTAATATTTTCCTTTGAGGTTGGTCATCTACAGGTCAGTGTCAGATACCTGCCATGGAGAGAAAGGGTCATGTACAGGCCACAAAGTAGCCATTATAAAGGATGCTTACTACTGTCTTTTGGTGTTTTTGAAAACTATACTCCACGCCATTTTGAACAAGTTGCCATTATGTGGCCACAATATTGTCAAGGTGCAGAACGAGTCCTATATGGTCCTGATGATGACCAGACAGCCATGGCTAATAGTCCTGGAACAGCTTGGCTGTGAATATTTTTGGTTTAATTTTAATTAAAAGTTTGAAAGTGTTGCTCACAACAATACAAATAACATTATGTGAGACATTTTGTCCAATTTTGCATTGCCTGACGGCCTTTGCAATGCCAAGCATTTTGGATCAAGGACAGTCCGACATCAAGAAATGCAATTCACTGTATGTTCCTAATGTATCATTGAGACGTTTAAACAACCCTCTCTGTGTGCACAGAGGCTATTGAAGCAGCTTGTATTTTCCATGGTTCCCATAAAAAATGGTAATGATCTGAAGGCTGAAAACACTTGACCTTGCCAAGTATATGTCAAGATCTGTCAGTGCACGTACCGTTTTAGAAACGAGTCTTTTGACTGCGTCTGGTGGTGTTAGACGAATTGGGAGTGGGCGGTGGAAAACTGCCTCCTCACACCTCTTTAACAAGGTGGGCAAGCTGGTGAATCAGCCCAGTCACTCACTCTGTCACAACTGACGCCCATAGCCCAGCTCACAGGGCACATGGCACAACCAGATGTTGTTTTTGGGGAAGTTGCCAGACATGGAATAGCTGCAGGAGGTAATGTATAGATGCTTGTATTGAGGCCTTTAGTGCAGTGGAGCTGTGACAGCAGACAGGTAGCTGGATGTTTTTTCAGGTGTGTCAGAATGGTTACATGTCTGGTTGGCAGACAGACATGGTCCCATCAGAGAGCTCAGTGATGCTGATACCTTTTCCTCCTGTGTTTCAGATGTCACCTGCAACCCAGCAGATGCATCCCACGCAGACACTGCAGTCTCCACCACCCAGTGGTGGCCGGCGCAGGCGAGTAGTGGATGAGGATCCGGATGAACGTCGGCGGAAGTTTCTGGAGCGGAACAGAGCGGCGGCAACCAGATGCAGACAGAAGAGAAAAGTGTGGGTGATGTCATTAGAGAAGAAAGCGGAAGAGCTCACTCAGACCAACATGCAGCTTCAGGTACACAATGAACATCAGGTGTAACCCTCTGAACTTCTACAACTACAACGTCTACATTTGACTCACTTCTTTATGATGTTATACACTTCTGCACAAGAGATAATGGAGTTGCAATCTTATGACATAACATGATCAGATGAATGTAATCAGTGTTGAACTGAAGAAACATCTGAAACCCTATTTTACTTAAGCCTGAGAGCTCCAAAAACACTGGATCCTACAATTCCAATAATGCAACTGAATAGCATCATTTGCAAACACCACATCCCAAATTTGTATCACACGTTTTAAATTTAAATTTAAAAAGTCATAAACCCAATCCAAGATATGAAATAGCCCTGCTAGCCTATTGTTTGTTTGTTTTCCATAGACTCATAGTAATAGGTGTCAAGTGATACAGTAGCGTAGCATGCTTCAATTGTGGATTCCCTGATTTATAGTCTTGAAATATTTCTGTTTTTCCTGCATTTCAGAATGAAGTGACCATGCTAAAGAACGAGGTGACCCAACTCAAGCAGCTTCTCCTCACACACAAGGACTGTCCCATCACCACTATGCAGAAAGAGTCCCAAGGTTACCTCAGTGAGTAGCTCAGACATAAACACAGACACACACACACTTGGGAATTTGACAAAAAACACGTCTTCATCTGTGTGCTTTAGCCCGACAGTGCGGATAGCGCTGTGGGGAAAATGTTAATGTCTTGCCAGAGGAAAGATTTAAACTCTACTAACTGAACTGTGATGGACACATAGTTACTGCATGGACTTATGTGCTATCCAGCTCCCACGCTCGCGGCAGGACATTTATTTCACATAAGGGTGTTGCACACTCTGGTAGTCAGCCTGGACTGGGAGTTGGTAGTCTGAATCCCGTATGAGACCTGTTTTTCCATCTGACGGCACCTCCACGCAGCCGAGACTCAACATGAGATGGACGTCACAGGCTGCACATTGGCCTCCAAACTCTTATGGATGCCCCAAGATCTCACTGATTACCGGACTGTGCCTCAGCTCAGCTGTGCATGACATCAGAGCCCCACCCTTTGATAGGGATACATGTGACATTTCCATGTAATTAGTGTAGGGCACCTCCCTGTGTGGCTTTAGTACAGGAAAAAAAGGCTCACATCCCCTTGGCTGAAGGGTTCTTTTATACAGAACAGAGCCAACTCCCAGACTGGGCTGGGAGAGACTTTCATTGATGAGTCTAGCTAGTGTAGAGATGTCACCTTTAATGTGTCCAAACTTCATCAAGGGTGTTTAGGGAGTTGAGTGATTCACTTTTCCATTTTTATGCTATCCATTTATGGCCTATTTTGGGATGACAGGTGAGACTTAAGATGTGAATTCATTCATGTGTTTGACATGTATGCGTTTCTGCTAATAAAGCTGTTTTTTTTTACAATAATGAGATTTGGTCTGTGTTTGTTTTGACATTATTTACTATCATTTATTTTACTATCTCGCCTTAGTGTAGAGCCATAGGGTCATGTAGGGTCATTGTATTTACACTACTCTTCATACATGTTGTCCATCCTCATTGATGTCTCTGCTGTCTCCTCAGGTCCAGACAGCAGTCCGGCAGGCAGTCCAGCTCCAGTATGCTCCCAGCAGCAGGTCATTCAACACAACACCATCACCACCTCCACCACAACCATAGGGGGAAGCAGTGTGCACGGACAAACCAATCACCGCACAGACATTAACCCCATCCACTAGGTTCAAGAGAGACTATAACCCCTGCCCTAGCTCCCCCTGCTACCCAGCTTTCTGAGGGTTGCCAACTGCACATGCTGGCCCCCCCTCTCCCTCCATCAAGAGAAACCTCAAAGGCCTGTGAGGCTGTTCTTTATACCGTAGCTACAGTATGTATTTTTATAGACCAACCCTATTAACCCATAAATGTTCTATGGTTTGTTGCCTCTTTCTTATCTGTTTTTCATGCTTTTAGCAAAAAGGGAGTTTTTGCTAATGTCATGCAGCATTTAAGTGTATTTTTCCGTTGTGTAACGGTACAAAATGGACCACAGTGGTCATGGACCCTGAGGACAGAAACATAACTCAGACTGCCATCTTTATTAACAGACCTTACATCTCTTTATGCCGGATGGACTGAAAAAACAAAAGTCAACTCTTTCTCTGAATATTACATGTGGACAGTGTGTTGAGTGTATGCAACAGACACTTTATGAGTGGGATGTTGCTGCCTTTAAGTGGTCTTTTGAAACCAAGTCAAACTGTCACCATGATGTCTTGAAGACAGGAATATGCAAGCAGGTGTAACGATCCTTTTCTTTAATTGAAGCGTATATGACTGTTAACCATTTCCCTGTCAGCGGTATTCTTAAAGAGAGTCATAAAATACAGCACGACAGTGAAAACATGATGGTCCCGAGGACGATGCTCTTACAGCTACAGGTCTGTACACTGTGATACCAGTGAGGCAGCTCGGGAGTTGTAAAAAACTCCTCTGCTCTCCAGGACCAACTGAAGCTTTAATTATTAACTCACTCTTTTTGTGTGTTTGTGCATCTGGATGTTAGGATCCATAGTTTTGAGTATGCATGTGAATGATATATATTATGTTTTTACCTTCTTTCCTCTGCAGAACAAAGTTCAGTGGGTGTGTAAAGAAAGAAAAACTAAAAAGTGTGTGAGAAAGTGACTGTGAGCATGATTTTTGTTTTGAATGACTGGCATCTTACAACTGGCAAAGTGTTTTAAAGCGGTTTATGCCTGTGCTTTCCAAAATATCACAATGTGCCTGAATCTTTCTTAAAATCTTTTGTTGGCTTTCTGTGGGCAACTCTTTCTCTTCAAACAATCAAAATGAATTGAGTTGTCTCGGCTTTGTCTTGGATGTCTGCTGTATGTAAGCGCAAAACCACCAAGGAGAAAAAATACCCGCTTTTACTTTAACCTCTCTGACTTCATCAATTTCTCTTCCTCTCTTTCTCAGGCCGCCGCTGCAGAGTGAAGGCTGTATTAATAATAGTGACCATTTTTTTATTCTCCATTCCAGCCTTGAAACTTCACGCCTTCTCATGTTGAGTCCTCTTTATCTCTTTCCTATGACCAGGAATGTTGACTCATTAGCATGATGACCATAATGCACTGTATTTTACAGTAAGATGGATGAAATACATTCCACTAACAGGTGGAGCGATTGCAGAGCTGTCTATGCACTTTGTCCTCTGTCATGCCAGAGGGTAGAATAGCCATATTAAGGTCCCAGTAATTCTCAGTGATCCCCCTCCCTTTTCACACACCAGCAAGAAACTTAACTGTGTTTGGCTTTATGGAGAAACTGTGCCTGGCATGCATCACGTCTGTAGATAAAAGAAGGGAGCCTAGAGCTTGTATTGTAAGGAACCTGCACCGTTAAGTTTGTGCCCTTTTTATTCTGGAAAAAAAGTTGAAGGATGTGAAATGAAAATCTTTATCCTCATAACATTTAAGTTTCATCAAAGCATTTGGACTGTTACTGTGTTAACCTTGGAGTGTGTTTGTGCCGATGAGTCAGAGAAATTTTATTCTCTTGAAAAGGGCTTTGTCGTACCACGCTTTTGAACAGAAGCTTGCCTTATTTTAGGTTGTTTTTAGACCATATTTAGACTTTTAGACCATTCCAAATTAAACTCTTGCATGTGAAAAGTACGGTAATGACCTCAAAAATACTTTCAACTGGAATCATTTGGAGGTTAGCTATTTTAGAGTTAGATATGAGAGTCTCTAGTTTTCTTTTTTGACAGTGGGTCCAGGTTCAGAAAAAAAACATTTGTTACTGCAGAGGCAGACACAAAAAGACAGATGGAAGTGCAGTGTAAGTGCATCGGTGTGGATTTGTGAGAGGTGGAGAACAATTCCTATGTATTAATGATGTTATAATTGTATTATTTTAAATTGAAAACTATAAATATTGTACATAATGTCATTCATTTCTGTTATCTGTACATTTAATGCAACCACCTTTCTTTTTGAAGGGAGTCAATGTGTGGTACATGTTTGTAAATAATGTTTGCATAGCACTTGTGGCCTTTTGTTGTACGTCAAGGCTCATTTCAGCGCTTAAATACATTGTTTATATGTAATGAACTGATGAATCCATTCTTGCCCGCATAACTTTGTACATTTTGTGTGTCTGTAATGACATTGTCTTCATCATGTTTTGCATTTGTACAGATGTGAAAGTATCACTTCAGCTACATTACAATATGAAAATAAAGCACTTGTAAAGTAACATACAAACTAACTGGTGATTTGATGTCACTACTTGTACTTGACTAGTGACACGGTTATTTTCTGTGTAGATAACCACAGTGCATAAATGAACAGAGATATCAATTAAATATTTGAAGAATTCTATTAAAAGAAAACTTTCCCAGCAAACGAGGACGCTCGTCCTTGAGACATAACTGCTCATTAAATAGTTAGGTGATTTAAAGGATTGGGATACTTTTTCATTATTAATCTGTATAGACATCTTGATAGTTTACCTGATGAAATAACATAGCAGTTAACTTCTGTACAAAAACTTCTTTGTGGCAATCCGTAAAAAAAATAACCAACTAAAACTACAGCCCAATGCAGTGTGTCAAATACATTTTGATACACTAGCTCAAAAAAAAATTGTGTTGTTGCAATATGCCCATATTTTCCAAAGATATTGAGTAATTTAATAGTTTTTAGGACCTAACTTCAGATGACTGTAATGGTATCAAGAATATAATGGTATTACATTTTTAAAAATACATTGAAGGAGTGCTAGTGATATTATTTGGCTTTCCAGGGACACAGTGACCCCTGGTGGACATTTTGTTGATTAATCAAACAGTACTTAATGGGAAAAATCCCTTTCAACAGGTGCTGCCATACCTGTTCTGCAACTGAAGTCTTAAAAAAAATAAGAAAATAGTTGTCAGACTGCTAAATTCATTCCTTTTCTTTTATCATTAAAACACAAAAAAAAACATTTTATTTCAAGATAATTCAACACTGGTGTCAAGGTGTATACTTTGTATTTCATAAATCATTTTCTGATTGAATTATCTATCCATATATAAAAAAACTATTCATGGAACTCAGTCCTGATAATCAGACTAAAATGTAATTTTTTTTTATAATTTGATGGTGTGGGCTGGGGTTCAGAGATCTGGACCCAGGCTAATTGAACTTTCTTTTCCATTTTGCAGTGCATCAGATCGCAGTCCAAAGTCCCACGCCAAATGTCACCTAGAGATGTGTGTAAATCCAACAATGTGCTGATTTACAACAATCTTTGATCAACAGTCAATTATTAAAAAGATGCTCTTAAAAAATGGAGGCGCTTTGATCAGCTATCTCTCATTTCCAGCTCTGCGTTGAAAGGAATCTGTCAATCATGTCAAAGGACCTCGCTGGTTGGTCGTAAGGCAGAATGTGTCCTCCTCCTCGGACGATGACCTGCGTGACAAGAAAAAAGAATGAAAGGTGACAGGTGTTCACTGAGTACATTTCATGTTGTTTTTCGACTAACTGCTCACCTGGTAAAACTCTCCCACTTGTTTCACGTAACCTGCCACCTCTGTGTCACTGGGCTGAAGTTTCCAGTGGAAGCGAGGGGCTGTTTTGTACTCAGCCGCCCCGGTCCAGTTGACAGTAGGCAGGAACCTCTCAGTCAGTGGAGCTGCTACAATTACGTCAAGCTGACCACTGTAGATTAAGACCTGGATGTATGGAGAAGAGGGAGAAGAGGGATTAGAGTAACTTCCTAAGTATTCTACTAGCGTTGCACATTGCAGACAACACACAACCACAGTGGATAATCCCACACCCCTCACCCTATAGTTGTCCATCAGTACCCCAAGCCACGGTTTGATGCTCTTCATGACATCCTGTAGAAGGTGCTTCTCCACCTCTGAGCCGTTGTGGAACGTCAGATTCCCCACATGGATAGCACGTCGCACTTCTGGCAGAGTCACAAACTGGGAGAAGTACTCCTGGTCTTCAGGCTCCTGTGGTGCACAAAAAGCAAATGTAGTGGCGTTAAAGTAATAACTGGAGTTTTTGAAAATGTTTTCAAATGTTTGTTTTTGAGAAGTCACACAGGCAGCTTTGAAGCTCTGCCAATCCGTCAGGATTCTCCTCACCTGACACGTCATGTAGTTGAAGTAGTTGGTGCAGCCGGTAGCATTTTGAAAGAAAGAGGGATATGGTTCCACGTCACCATTCAGCAACCTATCAAAAACCTGAAGTGAGACGTTAACAAAATGTTTCATTGTATTCACAATTTTATTGTTTGTTTTAGAAAGATGTGACGAAAAAAAATTCCATTCAAAACGTATTTTGACAAATGTAAGAGGAAACACTTACCTGAAAGGCCTCCAACCACTTCTGGTGCTGGATGAGTTTAACCCCCAAATCTGTCTGCTGGATGACATACTGTTTTTGGAGTTCATCTATCATGCCGGTTTGGTACAGGAACTCACCATAACCACCGAGCATCTGAGATGGAAGAAAAGTCAAATATTACACTCATTTCTACATTGACATGACTGAACTGTAGACCACTATACACCTGACAGGATCAGGCAGAATAAAAGTGAAATACTCCCTGTTGGAGCATGACTTCTTTTAAGTGTATGATCATACGAAAGAAAGCGAGGGAATTTATTTATTAACCAACTTCTTGGTTAACACAAGACATAGCAGCCCAAAGTCAGATTGCTTGATGAGTCTCCCCATTGTACAAGATGAATGAAATAAAAGTTAAGACTAGAAATGTGATGAGATATTTGATTAAAATAAATTAGGGGCATGTGCCACAAAACAACAAGAACAATCTGGAGACATTGGAAATGAATCAGTCAAGATGATATAGTTTAAAGAATATCAGAAAATTACTTCACTTTGTCATATACGCACCAGTTCTGGATCACAGAGCCCATCACCAATAGCCATCCCCATGAAGTTGATTTTCACTTTGGCAGTGGGGTTGTTTTTATGGATGTAGTATGAAATGGCAGGAACATACTTCCCTGCATAAGACTGCATGGGGACAGAGAAGATTAGCATGGTTTTGGGATAATGTTTTACATAGATAGAATTTTTGTTGTTGTCGGACATGGTTGATCATGGTTTTGTTGTGGGATATTTAAAGACAAACTTCCATCTCATTCAAAATGTGTGCCATATCTTACATGACAAGGATTTTTCTAATGTATATATTTCTATTGTAATGTGTAGACAATAAAAAAGCCACTTTTGTAATGCCACTACTATACATTTTGAAAATATTATTATAAAGAAAAACTACAACAACAATATACCTCTCCAGTTGCATAGAAGTCATTGGACTGATACTCAGGAAAGAGCTGGAAGAACTGGGTTAAAGCACTTTCAATAAGGAAGATATGGGAATAATAAAAGAGTTAGTAACAATCAAACACCAGACTCATAGATCAAAGTGACATGAACACAAAGTTTAATTTGGATGGCAGGTATTTTACCTGTACAGATCTCTGCCTACATCATCCTGGTTCTGAGCAAAACCTCGGTCATCATCAGTGAAGCTGAAACCTGTTCCAACCTAGAAAACAAATATTCCTCCTCAAAAGACTTGTCAGTAAATACTCTTGCACATAAAAAGTCAGATCAGTTGAGAGTCCTTGAATGAAAGATGTGTTTCATGTTTTTTAAGTTTGTGGCTTTTTGTTTTGGTCTGGAGGATAAATAAAGTAATACTTACCGGATTGTCAATGTACAAAACTGAATATCTCAATGTCCAAGCGTAATCCCTCAAACCAACTGCAAAGATGAAAAACACGACCAGATCAGAGAACAGTCAACAATGCTTCAACACAAGTTATACAGGGCTCAAGCTTATTACATTAAAGATTGTAGTGAATGTTAATGCATGCTGCTGTACTGCCAGATCAGTTCTTCTTACCAGTCAAGTTCTTATAGACCACATATGGTCCATGTTCCACAAAGAGACCGAACATGGAGGTGCCACCGGGTCCGCCTTGCAGCCAGAGCAGGACCGGAGCTTTATCTCGGTTTGCCTACAGGTCAGGGTATCACACAGAAGGTTACGATCTTTATTAACAAAAAGATTTGGAAAAAAAATGAAGTAACTACACTTTGTAAGGACAGACCTGAATGTACTAACCTAATAGTAGTAATAATTGTAATACAGATTAAATTGGTGTCAGGTATAGGCCAAGGCAGGTTACTTAGACTGTAAAGATGGGGCAAACAATCAAAATACAATGTCAAACATCTGTCTTTGTCACATAATACGGGAATATCAACACCGGACTATGAAATGTAGCAGATTTACAACTTTCTTTAGAGATTTTAAAGTCTCAGAAATGTGTAAGTGATGCATTAACTCTTATACAGTGTACATATTAGTAAACACTGAATCCTGTGAATGGTAGATGAGGTCACATATGGAATCATCTTCACAGTGGCTGAACTGGAAGAAGGAAAAAGAACATCTTGGACTGAATTCAATTCAAGTTATTTTTGAGGGAGATGAAAATAAATGCCATGCACTTTAAATTAATTTTAGTTGAATTTAAAAAAAGAAGAGGGCTAGAAGATTGATCTTTCATTCAGTGTCATGGAAGTGGCAAGTATGAAATACAGACATGAGACTTGTTACTGATTTATAGCTTGAACAAAATAAAGAAAAAAAAAATCATAAAAAGTTCTATCTTCCTAGACCTCAGGTAAAAAATGTGACTCTAAACAAAGTCTAAAATCATATCTGACACAGCAGCTGACTAAATACACACATGTGCAATTCCTTATCGCAGGTTGACTGAGGGAACACAGTTAAAATACCTGTAAAATAAAAATGAGTTCCAAAGAAAACAAGCACAATAATGACTATAAATGGCATAACTACTGCTTTCTCCTTGTGATCCTCTCCCAAACTGCAGCACTGACAGCAATCTAACTGTGTCATTTAAAAAGCCCCTGGTATAGAGAATAAGTCTGAGCCTACCATCAGTGCAGGGAAGAACCAAAAGAAGAGGTTGCTGTTGTATTTCTTGTTGACAGTGAGGTATCCGGCATAACTCTTGACATTGGCACCTGGCATATCGCCTACCAGACTCAGTTTCCTGGCTGGAACAAAAAGAAAAGACGTATGCAATAAATTGATCATTATTAAACAATAACAATAAATGCTGACTCCACTTTCAAGGCGAGATAGTTTTTAGGGCTGCACAATATATAGTTTTTAATCATCATTGTGATGTCAATTTGCATGATAAACACATTTAAAAAGACTGCAACACTGAAGTAGAAAGAGAGTCTGAGTAGAAAACTGCACTTTAAATTATTTGATTCTTTTTTGTTGATGTCGTGTGTTCAGATTAATTTTCAATTTGTTCAATAAAATATTGTTGGAAATACTTTCCTCTCATTTTTATAAATTGATCTAGCAATTTGTTGTATTTTAGCATTATACTGAAAGCAGCAGAAAAACAGAACTGAACACATTTCATATCGCAGTAAAATTGTTAGGGCGGTAACAACGTCATCGCATACACATATGTCTCATATCGTGCTGCCCTAAAAATGTGTGCGCACTTATTCACTATACTAATGCACTATATACCTTCATCTATGGCGCCCTTCTCCAGGTACGGAGTGAGAAAGAGAGGAGACCCGGGGTCCACTCCATTCAGGCCGCTCACACGGTGAGGTTTTCGGCAGAAAAACGAGGAGCAGCTCCGTGAGTGTGCAGAGTCCAGACAGGCCCACAGTAACAGGAAGCCCAAAGTTTCCCTCCACAGCCTGCCGATATAATAGTAAAATTTAGAAAATGCATATCAGACTACAGGCCCGGTCATTCATGTGTGAACCTCAAACATCAAGGTCGACTCGCATTTCAAAACAGCTCGGCTCTGACACAGCACGCGCAATATGATTCATCTATTTGTTAAAACTCACCGCATGTTCACTGTCGGTTCTTTGGCAACAGGAACAAATTTAGCCTTTAGTCGTTAAAACATCTGTCGGCTCTGCTGTGGACAAAAGTAAATTGTGAACAGCCAAGGCTGAGTCACGTGATCAACTCTTGGTAGGTCATATGACAAATTGGGTCACGTGGTCGTTGTTGTGTAGTTACAGTATACAGTCTATGGTTCAACCTCTTAATACAGCCATGGGTTCAACCGATGGGTTCAACGCGGTCTTGTAGGAAACTTCCGGCGTCTTCACTAAGTTGTCTAAACAGAAAGAGTAACGTTTGTTGTGTGAATAAAACCTATTTGAAAGTAAGTTAGACTGACGTGGTGAGTAAACTGTTTTCAAACTGCTTGTTTCAAAGCAGCAGGGAAGGATGTTTTAAGCTGTTGTCGAGCATAACAGCTAGAATTCAAACAAATGTGATGCAAAGCTAACCATTAGGAAGCATAGATAGACTATTATAGTAGTATAGTAGTTTCTGTTCAGTATTTGTATTTTGTAGCTATGCTACAGACTATAATGATTTAGAAGGATAGTTTTGAGGGTGAGCATGTACGTCTTTGACTAGGGGCGGGACTAATATTAAAATGACCCATTTGATGCCATGTATCATATGATATTTTTAGCCTGCACTGTATCTTTACCAAATACAATGGCAAAATTAAGCAACGTTAATTATATAACAAAATGACTTACTTCATCAGTGTTCCACAATGCAAGTGAAGTCAAATAATAGCAAGAGACGGTTTATAGCTGCCTGGTGCTGGTAACAGTACACAAAACAAAAAGCATAGTAAAAAAAAAAAGCTTTTTGTAAAGTATAAATAAAATTAAAAAAACATTTCAAATGGGGCAGTTGTATTTATTTAAGCACACACTATTTTATTTCCTGTTCTTAAAGTGCTTTCTTTAAACTGACCAGACCAGAATAATGCACAGTCACCACGTGATCCGTCTGTACACTCTGTATAATTGGATAGCATAAAAAACTGGGACACCACATGACTGGTTTGGGGTTGATTTTCACTGACATCTCGAAACTAAGGAATAACAAATGTGAGTGGCTGGGATAGGCTGAAACACTGGTCAAATGGTTAAATCAAATCTCCTGAATGGAAAAATAAACATTGGCACAAATTAGAGAATTCACAATTAAAGTAACATTGTTTGTGTTTTATATACAGTGGGTACGGAAAGTATTCAGACCCCTTTAAATTTTTCACTCTTTGTTTCATTGCAGCCTTTTTCCAAAAATCAAAAAAGTTCATTTTATTTCTCAGTAATGTACACTCAGCAACCCATCTTGACAGAAAAAAACAGAAATTTAGAAATTTTTGCATATTTATTAAAAAACAAAAACTGAAATATCACATGGTCATAAGTATTCAGACCCTTTGTTCAGTATTTAGTAGAAGCACCCTTTTGATCTAATACAGCCATGAGTCGTTTTGGGAAAGATGCAACAAGTTTCTCACATCTGGATTTGGGTATCCTCTGCCATTCCTCCTTGCAGATCCTCTCCAGTTCTGTCAGGTTGGATGGTAAACGTTGGTGGACAGTCATTTTCAGGTCTCTCCAGAGATGCTCAATTGGGTTTAAGTCAGGGCTCTGGCTGGGCCATTCAAGAACAGCCACAGAGTTGTTGTGAAGCCACTCCTTCGTTATTTTAGCGGTGTGCTTAGGGTCATTGTCTTGTTGGAAGGTAAACCTTCGGCCCAGTCTGAGGTCCAGAGCACTCTGGAAAAGGTTTTAGTCCAGGATATCCCTGTACTTGGCCGCATTCATCTTTCCCTCGATTGCAACCAGTCGTCCTGTCCCTGCAGCTGAAAAACACCCCCACAGCATGATGCTGCCACCACCATGCTTCACTGTTGAGACTGTATTGGACAGGTGATGAGCAGTGCCTGGTTTTCTCCACACATACCGCTTAGAATAAAGGCCAAAAAGTTCTATCTTGGTCTCATCAGACCAGAGGATTTTATTTATCACCATCTTGGAGTCCTTCAGGTGTTTTTTAGCAAACTCCATGCGGGCTTTCATGTGTCTTGCACTGAGGAGAGGCTTCCTTCGGGCCACTCTGCCATAAAGCCCCGACTGGTGGATTGCTGCAGTGATGGTTGACTTACTACAACTTTCTCCCATCTCCCGACTGCATCTCTGGAGCTTAGCCACAGTGACCATTGGGTTCTTCTTTGCCTCTCTCACCAAGGCTCTTCTCCCCCGATAGCTCAGTTTGGCCGGACGGCCAGCTCTAGGAAGGGTTCTGGTCGTCCCAAACGTCTTCCATTTGAGGATTATGGAGGCCACTGTGCTCTTAGGAACCTTAAGTGCAGCAGAAATTTTTTTGTAACCTTGACCAGATCTGTGCCTTGCCACAATTCTGTCTCTGAGCTCTTCAGGCAGTTCCTTTGACCTCATGATTGTCATTTGCTCTGACATGCACTGTGAGCTGTAAGGTCTTATATAGACAGGTGTGTGGCTTTCCTAATCAAGTCCTATCAGTATAATCATACACAGCTGGACTCCAATGAAGGTGTAGAACCATCTCAAGGATGATCAGAAGAAATAGACAGCACCTGAGTTACATATGAGGGTCACGGCAAAGGGTCTGAATACATATGACCATGTGATGTTCTGTCAAGATGGGTTGCTGAGTGTACATTACTGAGAAATAAAATGAACTTTTTTGATTTTTGGAAAAAGGCTGCAATGAAACAAAGAGTGAAAAATTTAAAGGGGTCTGAATACTTTCCGTACCCACTGTATCTGCTCAGCACCAGACAGCAGACAGAGGTTAGTGGCCAGCTAAGTAAAACAATGTATTTTTCAGGAGCCTGTGGGGACCAAACCTGAGCCAAAAGACTATCAATTATGGATTTGAACTCTTCAGGTGGCCAGAAACACAACTCCAGTGTAAGTTGGTAACTGTTTTGCTAAAGTGTTAGCCAGAATAACTCAAGTTGATAATTTAATTGACTGAGCTTTAGAAATGATACCATGTGAAATAACTCACAATTTCTTTTAATTTGTATTGTATAGGATTGTTATATTAGTATTATATAGGTATTTTTCCACAGACATTTTTACTTGTATAGGAAAAGCACAGGTGTTAGTAATAACTTTAACAATCAAGTGTCTCATTAAGTCAAGTAACATGCTGTGAGCCAGCATGCTCAACAACAACAACAACAACAACCCTGTAACTGCGAGGCATAAATGGAGAGCACTCATTATTAATGTTAATATTTGTTTGTGACCTGCTATTAATGTCGGAATGTCTGCCTTAACATAACAATTATCATCAGCACCTAACTCAAATAGTGTTGTTAGTATAAATGCTGGGATTTTTAAAGATGCAGTTATTGATGTTTGGCAACTAGGGGGCTGAAGAACGCCAATATAAACTGAGGGTGGTGTTGACAGATTATTTTCACCCACAATGCAGTGAGCAGTGGACATGACAAAGCTACTCACAACTAGGAAGACAATTGCGGATTGTGATGTGACAGCTCATGTGAACAAGTAAAGGGGGAGGGGGTGTGGATGCAGCACACTTGTCTGCTGCTTAAAAAGCTGTGTTAACTGATTTAATTTATTATTATTATGAAAGCTTCCCACCACAATCACACAGTCATATCTGTTGGCTATTGAACATCTGCACTACGGCATGTGTGGGCTAAGTGCCTTTCTCAAGGGCAACTCAGCAGTGGTAATGACAGAGAAGGGTGCGCTGCTCTTTCACTTGACTGGCCACATTTATCTTGTCACTCCAGGAATCAAACCAGCAACCTGTTGGTAAAGCAAAATAAAAATGCCAGTAATCAACCCACATTGTTCCTCAATACAAGAAGATGCGGTAAATTAAGCATAAAGGCATATATAGGACATTGAGCGAAACCCTATATGGGCTTCAAAACCTCCCTTCAAAATCTATAGTTAATGTCACAGACACCAGGCTACATCTGTCTTTTCAAATACTGAGGGATTCCTGGCATCATTACCAATCCACTGTGAAAGAGGCTAAAAGAAAATATTTTTCTGATATTGTTCTTCTAAACGGTT
Organism: Etheostoma perlongum; assembly: GCA_026937815.1. Lineage (NCBI taxonomy): Eukaryota > Metazoa > Chordata > Actinopteri > Perciformes > Percidae > Etheostoma > Etheostoma perlongum. The sequence continues at coordinate 16,270,425 of CM049376.1, forward strand.
GTAAAAAGTTATCAACTCGGCTCTGAATGCACCACAGACTGTAATTGAGGCCTCTCCTACTGTGTGTGAGAATTTTCTTAACTACTTCATTGATAAAGTCACGTCTACCAGAGCACTTATTTCACCTTCTGCTTCTGATTCTTCGGTGTTTGTCCCCTGCCCTGCTGTGTTCGACACATTTGAGCCTGTGACCCTGCAATTTGTGCGGGGCATTGTGTGTTCTCCGGATGATTCTGTACTGTAATAAAGATAAGTCTAAGTCCCACCTCGATTTTTTTAAGGAGGTTTTTAACACCGTTGGCATTTTGTCTCACAGTTATTAACAGCAGTCTGTCTTCTGGAGTAGTCCCTGTGAATCTTAAACATGCAGTTGTGCTGCCTTTATTAAAAAAAAAACTGGGCTGGATCCTACTATTTTGGCTAAATTTCCAGATTGCCTTTCTTCTCTAAAATCTTAGAGAAGATTGTATAGTCACAGCTAATGGACTTTTTAAATGAACAAAATATTATTGAAATGTTCCAATCCGGTTTTAAAACGCACAGCAGAGAATCAGCACTTTTAAGAGTTTTTAATTATATCTTTTTAGCTACTCACTCTGGTCACTGTGTTGTTCTTGTACGTTTAGATATGACTGCTGCATTTGATACAGTGGACTATGAAATCCTGATTGCTCGTTTGGAGCAGTGGGTGGGAGTCAGTGGCACAGCACTGGAATGGTTCAGGTCCTACCTGGCACATTGGACTTTCTGTGTTGGCCTTGATGACTCGGTGTCCTCCACTGCTCCTCTCACATGTGGGGTCCCACAGGGCTCGGTGCTTGGCCCTCTTTCATTTTCTCTCTATCTACTCCCACTTGATTCTATTCTCAGGAAATATGGCATTTCTTTTCACTGTTATGCGACAGCCAGATCTGTGTCCCCCTCAAAAAATCTGACAACACTGTTAACCCACTGCTACAGTGTTTACAGGACATTGAGGCTTGGATGTCCTTAAATATTCTAAATTTTAATGAAAAAAAGACCAAAGTCATGGTCTTTGGTGGCACTTCTGTGACCTCCCCACTAGTTGATCTGGGTTCTCTGGTGCAGTATCGCAACCAATTGTAAAGAATCTGGGGGTAAAAGTGGACTTATACCTTAAATTTGACAGCCAGATTGTAGTGAGGTCTAGAGCTGTGGTGAGGTCTAGCTTTTTCCAATTAAGGCAGCTAGCAAAAATCAAACCAGTCCTTCTGAGACAACACTTTGGGATAATATTCCACGCCTTTCTGACCACTCGGCTGGATTACTGTAATGCACTTTATATGGGGGCTAGTGGCTTGTCTTCAACTGGTACAAAATGATGCTGCATGTCTTTTAACAGGCACAAGCAGGTATGAGCACATTTCACTTATTTTAGCTTCCTCCACGGGCTGCCCGTCCATTTTAGGATTCATTTTAAAATTCTGTTATTTTCTTTTAAAGCTTTGAATGGCCTTGCCCCACCTTTCAGCTGACCAGCTGCTCCTGATGGTGCCTAAAGCTAGGCTTAGGGGGAACCGTGTGTTTGCTGTTGCAGCTCCAAAACTTTGGAATGGGCTGCCTCTGCACATTGGACAGGCCTACTGTCTGTCTCATTTTAAAACTCTTCTTAAAACACACCTCTTTTCATTGGCTTTTAACACCAGGTAGTGTTGATCTTATGTGTATACCTTTATCGTATGCTGGCAGTGTATTTATTTTAATGTACCTTATATTTTTTATTGTGTTATCTATTTATTCTGTATTATCTTTTTGTGCTGCACTTTGGAAACCTTGTGTTTGTTAAAATCGTGCTAGATAAATAAAGTGGATTGGATTGTGTGATCCCAGGGAAAGGTAGGGGATGCAGCCCCACCAGATGGCGCAAAACACTGACATTAATTCTGGCTCTTTCAACGTACATAACATAACATGACATCTGATAGAAATTAAAATATGCCAAAGCTGGAATGGGGTTCAGCCAGTTGGGCATTTGCATGTATCTTATTTAACCGTGGGTTGAAAGACAAAGTAACGTGTGTTTTATATTTTGTAAACGTAACTGAAGTCTGTTGTCTGGCTTATTTTGCCAGTCTAGCTTGCTTACATTTGACCACCCTTCTCCAAACTTTCACTTTAAGAAGGCGCGTCTACGTTGCAGTGTAGTGTGTTTAATACAATCCTTAAAGTGGCACATGGAAACCATAACCGATTTCTGCATGGCACAAATCTAGACCTACAGATTCTGCCTGTCCAGTGCGAGGAAATGCTTTGGTGAAACTGATCCACGGAGGATAGGTGTTCCTGTAGTGCGTCTGACTATTTTTATCTGTGGCAGTGGATGCGGCAGACTCCTCACCGAGGCGCCCAGCGAGCCGAGGGGAAGGATCGGCGGTTGGTGGGCTTTGGACGAAACGAGACCTGAAATAATCACCGGTAGAGCCGTCAAAGGTGAAGCACATTGAAGCGTAAGTGAAATGGAGACACCGCCGGGGACGAGCTGCTGTGAACGCACCTTGGTCAAACGGGAATAACAGAGCCGTGAAACGGGCTATGGCAGCATCCAGCAACTCAAGCCTCTCAGGTTCATCTTTGTCCTCCGGTAAGAGTTCTCATAATAATATTAATAGTAATATAATTATTATTTATAATAATAATAATTGGTATTTATTAATGCATTATTTTTAAACTTGTATCATTAGTGTATACTTTATAATGTATACTTACTTATACTTGTTATCTTGTAATAAAGCCACCACGCTCCATAAAATGTGACATCTTCTCATTACCCATTTGCATCTCACACGTGCTTGGTAAACATTAAGCAAACATATTATTAGCTTTCAGTGACTGCTGTGATAAGCATCACCATCTGTTGTATTTGGGTTCAGTGGGAAATGACAACTTTCATTTGCAAATGGAATAAATATGACGTTGGGTTTGGATGTTACGATTAGATTGCCAATCATCTCCATAATTCCCTTATTGACTTTCCGCTTTGCTGTCTGTAAGGATTATCTTTGGCCTGTGTAGTCTACCATTTCCCAAAACGCAACACTAGGCTGGGATAGTTTCTGACATTGTAAAAAAAACCTAATATGCTGGTGTCCAGTGACATAATACAGTTCATACTACCATAGTGTGCACAAAACTCCAATCAAAATCCTGTTTGCATATAATGTGGTATAGCTCAGCAAGTCACACCTTTTATATATTTGTTAAAAAAAAATTCAATTTCAGGGTTGAATTTTCACAGAATGAGAATTGAAAGTGGGTTAGCAGCTTTTCAAACGAGCCCAGAATGAATGATCAGTTCCATGCTTGTCTCAGTAAATATCCCATTTTTTGTTGATAAAGCACATTGCTTGTGTTTGCCAGGGTATAAAGTACAAACCCCACTATCACAGCACTGTTTGATGTGGAAGCCCTGCCAACAACCAGAGGCGTGTGTGAGAGAGACGGCGTGTCTGACAAGGCGAGGGAGAGGCTGTTTATAATACCAGACTCAGCACTTTGGTTTATGTCATTACTGTTTCCACCAATATTTAAAATTTTGCAGTGAAAATTTTAGAAAATGTTAAGTGTTACTCTGCTCCTTCTACATAAACAACGTACATCTATGGTTTATTACAGGGTGAGGGCATTGTATAGTATACATAATGTTTGTTTGACTTTGTAACTCTCTCTGCATCCCAACCACACCACACAACAGAGTCACATTTCCCTAGGTACTGCCCAATGGGAAGGACAGGCAGTTGTTTCCCAAGCTGATATAGCCTGTGGTAACCACATGCTTTACAGAGCATTATCTCATGTGTGCGTTTCAGAAAGCGGTGCATGTTTGACCGCTGCTGCCTTAAGAGGAAAGTCTTTTCTCTCTGTGGCATTGGAGGGTTGTCATTACTTTTGGGCTCTCAAAATAATTATCAGAGGTTACAAGCTGTGCTGCTGCCAGGGATAGAGTGGTTGTCACAAGGGTATTATTATTTTCATGCAGAGCGCTTTGGCAGTCAGACACACCATTTGAATAATCTTCACTACGAGGTATATGACTTGAAAATGAATCTCGGCTCAATTTCTGCTCCGTATTAGGTCGTCAGTTCTAGCTGCAAACAAAGAGCTCTTGGTGTAGTTATTTAGGCTGATTCTGGTTATAAGTCTATCTAGTAATATTTGGAGGCAGAGTGTTGAATGTACACAAACCACCTTGTAGTGTATAGACTACATTACATACACAAAGTCTATAACTGCAGCCTGAATGCACAGGTGAATTAAAGTAAATGTACCCTATATTTTTGAGGCCATTTTATAATAAAATAACAAAAAAACTGAAAGGATTGCACACGATTGCAGCAAATATGTTGCAATCTCTCCCTATCCATGGACATATATTTTGGCAATTCGTCTGGATCAGTGAGCTTCCTACACATTCTTGGCACGGGTGGGCAAAGTAGCATGTACTGTATCAGCAGCACACCATTTTCCAGACAGCTCTAGTAAATAAAGCTTTAAAAATAAAATGAGGGATAGAGCATGAAAGTATCCCTTCAGCTCCCAGGCCTTAAATGACAAAATTGGTCAGGGAGGTGGAATTATAGCCATGTATTACAGAAAGGCTGTCTGCTCAACACAGCCCTGCACATGTGTCTGGCAAATGCTGCAGATTACCTTGAAATCTTTTCACCACATCTAGTTCTTGTCCTTTTATATCAGTTTACATCACGTCGTACTGGATTTGTGTCATGCAGGATGACTGACCAAAATGATCCGCATGTTATACAACTTCAACAAGGGGGAAGTTTGTCTCCTAAGTATTTCAATTCTGGGTAAACATACCCCAGTAGTCAATCATTTATTATTACAACAGACTCTCTCAGTGGCAGGGACATGGCAGTGTCAGAATCAGATTATTAAATTGTACTTTTCCTTCATCTAAACTTGGCTACAACTCTTGTTAACAGAAAAATATAGAGTTTCCCTAATAATGTCCAGCCCAGAAGCATACAAACTCACTCCAGAGAAGCAGCCTCATACCTGTCACATATTATTTGGTCAGCACTAAGGCAGTGTAGAAATACTTGTTTTGGACCAGTATGATACACAGATGGTTTCCCTGCTGCAGCTCTGCTGCATCCCACTGACGTGTGTGTGTGTGTGTGTGTGTGTGTGTGTGTGTGTGTGTGTGTGTGTGTGTGTGTGTGTCTCTTTATGAGAGGATCTGTATACCTCTATTTGAGTACTTGTTGTTTCTGTATGCCATTTATGTATGCAAATAATACTGGCTGTACATTAGGGCTTTCAAAGATAAACATGTATCTATTTTCTTTTTCTCTTTTAATTAAGGTGTTAATCAAGTTCTTTTTTTAATTTTATTTTTGTATCCGGTGTGTACAATCTTTTTGCCTGCCTAGCCAAACTTAACCACATTGTGTTGCATTGAGTATTGAAAATGGGAAAACAAGTAGATAGTAATAAAATTCCAGACATCAGTCCGTTTGGAGTCATGTAAATCATCTAGGTAGCCCAATGTTTGAGCAAGCCATATTTTGTGAGTGGCTCGTTCATTTCTAGCAGAGCAGAAAAAAATACACTTAACTAACACAGTAACAATGCTCGGGTGAACTATGAGGTTGTGGTGCAGTGCATGCCTGGCTGGCACACTCATAGTCTGAAATGAAAAAAGATCCACCAAATTGGAGATCCATCAAAACAAACAAAATACCATAAACTAATTCACCTAGAGGGACCCCAGCCCCAACAAAGATGAGCAGGTGCATGTAGACCATGAAAACATTTGACAAAAAAACTGAAATCAACACTTGTGGTAACGTTTTCTCATAAGTAGTGTGTGTGTCAACATGTAAGGCTAAAGACGTTATAGTAAAAAAGTCGTCATTTAAGACGTCTGTGTATGATTTTCGACCTCTGCTTTTTAGCTGCTGGGATAGATGTGTTGCCAGCATCTTGCAAGCAGACAGCATAGATTGATGGGGTGCTGTGACAGTTGTGCAACTTGTATTTCCTGAGTTTGCAGATGGACCTTGAAGTCACATCTAGTAATTAGTAAACATCATAGGGAGGAGAGGATATGTGTTTTATCACTGAAGTTCAGCATACGTTTTCTTGTTATGATCCAACATGCTGCCAGAAGATTGATGTGAAGTGTAACAGAAAACATGTCAAATGAACATACAGTAATAAGATTTCTGTTTAAAATAACAAACAAATTATATCTCATCTATACTAGTGATTTTGTCTTTTTTCATGGTGCATCAATGTGCCAAGCACCTCAGGTTCTCAAAATCCTAACCAGACCTATCCATCTTAACCTAGCTGTAAGAAAGCAAACACTTCTGTATAACAATATATTGTTAGAATATACAACAACCAATCGATGTCTATATTTTGTGTTGTTGGGAAAAGGCAAGTGGAGCATGATCCACTCCATATAACCTCTGATATGTCAGTGTCTTGCCAGCCATCTAACATTACATAGCTGTCTGCTGCTATTTATTATTATAATAATAATAATAATAATAATAATAATAATTTTTATAGTGCTTTTCTAAACACTCAACGGCGCTTTACAGTTTTGGTTTAACAAAAGGTATGTAGACATGACAGACAAAAAAGAAAAGGAAGACACATAGGTGCATGGATAAGCATAGGTAAAGCAGGAGAGGTAGGCAAAGAAAAAGAAGGAAAAACTGGAAAAGTCTGTTAACAGGAAAAAGCAAGTTTGAAGAGGTGAGTTTTGAGGGCCTGTTTGAAGGATGGTAGGGTGCTTGACTGTTTAATGTGGTCGGGGAGGGCGTTTTAGAGGGTGGGTGCAGCAGCTGAGAAGGATGTGTCTCCCAAGGTCCGGAGCTTAGTTCTGATGGTCTTGAGGGTGTTGGCATCGGCGGATTTGAGGAGGCGGGTGGGAGTGTTGTTGGTTTTGTGGGTATTATACAGTAGGATACAGCTGAATACATAGCTTTTTAAGTCAATATAAAACTACTTGTTTCTTTCACCTTTAATGCTCTAGTGAGGAGTTTTATTCAGATTTGACATCCTTCAAATGAAATGTCATGTTTGTGTGTTTTCACAAAAATTAGTGATATTGTTCACAAACTCTGTACAGGTCATAAAAGGCTTACATAGATATATATGACATATTCTCTTTCTCACATAAGTAAACACCCACCGGTAATTATTTTATTGAATGCTTCTGACTGGTGAGTAATTGAGGGCAACACAATAAATAGCTGTTTCTTTGGGGCTAAGAACCCTTTGGCTGCTCCCAAATTTTAAATTCTCCCTGATCATCAGACACTGCACAAACTCTGAGCTACTTAGAAATTCTTTTTGATGTGTGTGTGTGTGTGTGTGTGTGTGTGTGTGTGTGTGTGTGTGTGTGTGTGTGTGTGTGTGTGTGTGTGTGCGTGCCTGTGCCTGTGCCTGTGCCTGTGTGTGTCAGAATCGACCCTTAAGAGCTTTCTTTTCTGAGATGCCGCTGAATTGCAGACTAAAATGCCATTCGTCATTAAAAAGAATCTGGTTAAAAAGCGAGTATTTGGCAGCCAACCAGATGAAATCTCATTCTTTAAACAAGCCGCAGTGAAATAAATCTTTCAGACTGCCAGTGCAATACACAGTGACTAAGCTTTAGCGTTAGGACAATACATTTTCCGAGGCAGCTTGGCCACACATAAGCAAACTGAGCCTGAAGCCTATTTATTTGTGTTTGAAGGCTGACATTCTCCTGAGGGCTTTAGCATCAATGCTTACTCTCAAAACACCCACTTCTCAATCAAGCTGCTTGCTCTCAATTTACATAATTATTCTGCATTTGATCATATGCACCTATCTTGTCTTTCCTGTGTAATTAATTCAGCTCTCTCTAAAGCAACAGCACTATCAAGATCAGAAGCAATGATGAGCGTTTGGTTTGTTTAATAATGTTGCAACCAGTGTTCCAGTTGATCTCCGGCTACAGTAAGCAGAGGAAACAAACAGCATAGAGGAAATACTCGGATTGCCTTCAGTTAAACATAAATATAGAACAAGGGATATACAGAGACTTAAAAAGAACTAGTGATACAATTTTAACATTGATGCCATTCATGATTACATCAGTGGCCACATCCAACATGTGCTCACTGGTTTTCACTCCCTCTCAGGTGTGTTTTATATATTTTATCCTCTGGCCTGAGGGGTGTGGCGCCGCCACTGATCTGCTGATGAGTCCAAAGGAATGTTTCAAATGAGCAATGTGTGTCTTCTGGATCGACATGATTCATTATTCAAACAGTCAATTGAGCCCTTCAGCATCGTTGCTGGGAATTTAATGAGAGATATTACACTAGATATCTGAGAAGCAGATGAATCATTTATTGTCAGCTATTTGTGCATTTGGAATTTAGTGTCATCTGTCTATGTAATAGCTATAAACCACCATGTTTGATACTGTATGATTGGGTCATCCCAGTCAGTCTCTGATATGTAGGACATGCAGAACCATTTGTAGATATGCAATAACATGTTTCTGCCAATGGGTCAAAACCTGTTAGGAATTTGCTGTGAATAGCATCAAATGATCACCAAATGACTGTTATTAGAGGAAGGATTATTTCTTTCTGTTGAGTGTACGTTTTAACTAATGAGTCAACACAAATATTACAATTTTATATTAAAATTATAAATTTGTAAAATAATAATACAGACAAAACATCCTTATTTGAGTTCATACTTGACCTTAAAAAACAGCAGCAAGACAAGTTCCAATTTATTTTTCCAAAGCTTTTGACCACATCTCTTGACTTTCCTCAACATGTTGCTGTGATGTAACATGTGGTTATCAAGTTTAGTCAACATCCTTATATATCATTAGTTAAAATATGTTGCACCATTTATGTCATAATCAGGGCCAGGCATTATTTGACATTACTGGCAGTGTAGTACAGTAGCAAATTCTTCCACATTTTTGACTCGATTAGTGAAACGTTTTTATGACCAGTCAATTATTTTACCCGGTGGGTACTACAGTAACTTATCAGCTGCTACAGGGCCTTTACTTCATCCCTCCTCTAACTCTTTTCAAGCTAATATAAAAGCACCATCATATATTTCAGGAATGTGTTCACATAATCATAAATCCACTATCATATTTCCCAAAGAAAAGTCTTCCTTTGGGTTGTGACATTGTATTGTATTTACTTACATTACGTTTGATTCATGTATTTGTACAGTTGTGTTTTCGGGACCCCGCCGGCGGGTTAATTAGATCAGGTGCGTGCTAGTCTCGCTTTGCCAGACCCTCCTCCAAAGCGCGCTGAAGGAGGGTCTGGCTACTCCACATAGCATTCGGGGACAGGAGGAAAACGTGCTCTGGTGTAATGACATTTCTTTAAACTGATCAGAATAGTCATGGGAGGCACTAAACTCCGCACAGAGATGCAGCAAAATAGTCTTGCAAGAGAAAACTCAGATTGGACAGATAGTCTAGGTAGCTGTCTCAGTTTACCATGCAGAGATCTGAGGAGCAGCCAAAAATAGTCCTCATTAATCCACCAAATTTAAAATTCCAACACAAAGAAAGCTGAAGGACACAGAACATGCATCCTGCGGAATTACCTGCAGCACCGGAGCAATCACGGAAGTGGGACGCAAAGGATATAGACCCAGGTGTGTGCTGACACGATGTCTAGCAAAACATGCAGACATCTGTATTGATTGTCCTTGAAGCAGAGGCACTGATTAAAAGTGTATTACACTGGTGCATCTCAAGAGGCAGCTGCACAGTGTGAAGCTATATGCATAATAACAGATAGATAAACAACAGTAACTATGGTGAAGTGCTCACAGTCAATCCACTGGGAAAGGGATAGAAATGGAGATTTTAATGAGAGAAAACAGGAAACAGTCTATTAACACCACTGTGAGTTAATACCAGAAACCTGCTATACGTTTGTTTTTTTACAGACCCTGAGGATTACCAACCGCCTATATGGAAGTCCTACCGTAAGTCATTCTTCTATTTTATATGCTTCTTTGCAAAGTTTTTGACTGACTTGGCCTGACTTTAGCTTTTAGTGTTTTTCTTTATTCCACATTTATTTGTGATTTATAAATAACAATGAGACATTTTTCTATACTTGGAAGAATTCTCTTTTTTTACATAGTACAAATATACGCTGCAGGTTCCAAAAGGCTACACACACACACACACACACACAAACACACAGACACAAAAGGCACACACACTCAAACACACTCACCCACACAACCCATTCTAAAATAGGTTACCAGTACCTTGGGAAAATACAATTTTCTACCTGCAAAGAGGCTCAGCTGAAATAGGGTCCTCAGAACACCCACTTCATTATACAAGCTTTTTGCCATGTGGGAGGAAATGGGTTGACTCCTCAGAATACAGTGACTAAAATAAGTTTACACACCCATGCTAAAGTTGATTAAAAAGAAGAATAAAAAACATCTTTTCGAAATTGATCTTAATGCCTTAATTAAAAAAAATTGGAAAATACAACCTTTTAAGGACACCAATTTTCTTTGTGAATGAATAATAATAGGCATTGTGTTATATCCATCCATCCATCCATCTTCATCCACTTATCCGGTGATCGGGTCGCGGGGGCAGCAGCTCTAGTAGGGGACCCCAAACTTCCCTTTCCCGAGCCACATCAACAAGCTCAGACTGGGGGATCCCGAGGCGTTCCCAGGCCAGGTTGGAGATATAATCTCTCCACCTAGTCCTGGGTCTTCCCCGAGGCCTCCTCCCAGCTGGATGTGCCTGGAACACTTCCCTAGGGAGGCGCCCAGGAGGCATCCTTACCAGATGCCCGAACCACCTCAACTGGCTCCTTTCGACACGAAGGAGCAGCGGCTCTACTCCGAGCTCCTCTCGGATGACTGAGCTTCTCACCCTATCTCTAAGGGAGATGCCAGCCACCCTCCTGAGGAAACCCATTCCGGCCGCTTGTACCCTTGATCTCGTTCTTTCGGCCATGACTCAGCCTTCATGACCATAGGTGAGGGTAGGAATGAAAATTGCCCGGTAGATCGAGAGCTTTGTCTTCTGGCTCAGCTCCCTTTTTGTCTCAACGGTGCGATAAACAGAATGTAATACCGCACCAGCTGCTCCAATTCTCCGACCAATCTCACGCTCCATGGTCCCCCCACTCGCGAACAAGACCCCAAGGTACTTAAACTACTTCACTTGGGGTAAGGACTCATTCCCTACCTGAAGAAAACACTTTTCCTGCTGAGAACCATGGCCTCAGATTTAGAGGTGCTGATCCTCATCCCAGCCGCTTCACACTCAGCAGCAAACCAATCCAGTGAGTGCTGAAGGTCACAGACCAATGACGCCAACAGGACCACATCATCTGCAAAAAGTAGCGATGAGATCCCGAGCCCACCGAACTGCAACCCTTCCCCACCCCGACTACGCCTCAATATCCTGTCCATAAATATTACAAACAGGATTGGTGACAAAGCGCAGCCCTGGCGGAGGCCAACCCTCACCTGGAACGAGTCCGACTTACTGCCGAGAACCGGACACAGCTCTTGCTTTGATCATACAGAGATTGGATGGCCCTGAGAAGGGACCCCCTCACCCCATACTCCCGCAGCACCTCCCACAATTTCTCCCGGGGGACCCGGTCATACGCCTTCTCCAGATCCACAAAATACATGTAGACTAGTTGGGCATACTCCCAGGCACTCTCCAAGATCCTTGCGAGAGTGAAAATCTGAGCCGTTGTTCCACGGCCAGGACGGAATGCGCATTGTTCCTCTTCAATCCGAGGTTCAACTATCGGCCGAACCCTCCTTTCCAGCACCTTGGAAGTAGACTTTACCAGGGAGGCTGAGAAGTGTGATACCCCTGTAATTGGCACACACCCTCTGGTCCCCCTTTTTGAAGAGGGGAACCACCACCCCGGTCTGCCACTCCTTAGGCACCGTCCCAGACTTCCACGCAATGTTGAAGAGGCGTGTCAACCAAGACATCCCCTCCACAGTCAGAGCTTTCAGCATTTCTGGACGAATCTCATCAATCCCTAGGGCTTTGCCACTCAGGTTCAATGCCCCCAGACTCCACAGGGATGCCCGAAAAGCTCTGCCAGAGGTGTGAATTGAAAGTCCGTCGGACAGGGGCCTCCTCCAGACGTTCCCAATTTACCCGCACTACCGTTTGGGCTTACCAGGTCTGTCCAAAGTCCTCCCCCATCCCCTGACCCAACTCACCCCCAGATGGTGATCAGTTGACAGCTCTGCCCCTCTCTTCACCCGAGTGTCCAAAACATACGGCCTCAGATCAGATGAAACAATTATAAAATCGATCATTGACCTTTGGCCTAGGGTGCTCTGGTACCACGTACACTTATGAGCAGCCCTATGTTCGTACATGGTGTTTGTTATGGACAATCCATGACTAGCACAGAAGTCCAACAACAGACAACCACTCTGGTTTCAATCAGGGAGGCCGTTCCTCCCAATCACGCCTCTCCAAGTATCTCCATCATCACCCACGTGTGCGTTGAAGTCCCCCAGCAGAACTATGGAGTCCCCCACTGGAGCCCCATACAGGACTCCATTCAGGGTCTCCAAGAAGGCCGAATACTCCGAACTCTTGTTTGGTGCATATGCACCAGCAACAGTCAGAGTTTTCCCCCCCCATCACCCGCAGGCGTAGGGAGGCGACCCTCTCGTCCACCGGGGTAAACTCCAACGCAGTGGCGTTCCTTTAAAAGGTTGGATCTTCCAAAATATTTTGAATTAAGGCATTAAAATCAATTTCCAAAAGATTTTTTTTTAATCAACTTTAACATGGGTGTGTAAACTAATTCAAGCCACTGTTTATGTGGTGCATTTGTAAAAGCAGAGCACAACTCATTTTAGCTGTAAACTGTGTCTGTCTTTAAAGTGTTTACAGTTTAACCAATACAATTTAAAGCTTTTATATACATTTCTTTACCGTAATTAAATGTCTCTTCCATATAATTTTCCCAAAATGCTGCATTTTTGAAGTCTCCCATATTCTCCTGACTCCTGGTATTCTGCTGAGGTATTTTTAGAGCTCACTGTGTCACAGGAATGGATGGTGTCCAGATCTTGCTGGTTGGCTTAAGTCATCCTGACAAAACATGATTCACAGTCAGGAGCCTTCCCCTGCCTGGAGAATCTGCTGCGATAAGACATAACCTCACACAGTGAGGTGACACTGTTGTAGTCCTCAACCACATCTTACACGGTTATAGACATATAATATAGGCATGTAGTGTAGCAAGTGCATTGAAAAATATAACCCTAAAGGCAGCTATGTCAGGTAAAAGAGAATCTCAAACTCTAGACAGATTTACAAATTGGATATGAAGAAATTAACCACAATCAGTTACTTATTCTTCTGTTGTCGTAACATAATATTTGTTTTAACTTGACTGACATCCCATTCTCAGAAACATCAGCATCACTTCGGCTTCTCTCACTTCTTGATCACTAATTGTACTTATTTTGTGAGGCTGTTGCGGTGAGGTGTTTGTGGTGATTACTCTGACTTGCACAAATCCTCAATTAAATTTTCACTTTGCTTCACTGATTTAATTTGAGTTCTATGAATATTACATCTAAAACAGAGAGTCTTGGATTTGCAGCATATGTGTATTTAGGAGTATAAGTATTTGGGTTTTGCAGCATTGTGCACTTGTAAGTGCACATTTGGGAAGTGCACAACAGGTCTTTATTCAAACAAATGCATTGCAGATAAATGGTGTGTAAACCACTTACTGCTGCTTAGCCCCACATATGTAAGCTAATGGCTCCTGTTGTTCCTTGTTACCCTTGCACTGCGTCAGATCTGCAGTCAGAGCCTAAACGGCTGTTAAGTGGAGATCTTGCTTAATGTCCAGGAGGGTCCAGTGCCTGGAAGTTGCACTGCATCATTTAGTTTCCTGTATCCTTATGTGTGCTTTGAGTTTGTTATTTTGGTAACAAATCTATTGTATGTAATTACAATTGGCACGGACATGTGTGCATAATTTAAAGGGGCAGAGGGCCTTAATTAAAACCCATGTGTTTTTCTAACAGTGTACCAGCTACAGCAGGAAGCCCCAAGACCAAAGAGGATCACATGTCCTCAGGAGGTCAGTACATCTGTAAACCTGTATACAATGGGCTACTGTATAGGGCTGAAATGATTTGTTTTTCATTGTTATTGACCAAATTCTCAGAAAACAACAGTCTATAGTCAACATAGAAAGCCTGTAATACCTCACATTGAAGTTGTTTGTATTTCACTATCAATGACGAATTGAGTAATTGGTTTTTTATTACGACCGTGTATTAAAATGAAATGTACAAACCACAGATATGAAAAGAAAATAATTAAAAAAATTGATATTTATATTTCATACTTCATACAAAAAGATGTGATACAATATGCTTAACAAAAGATGAAAAATACACATTAAAAGACAGATGCAAAAAATATAAACATTAAAAACATAGCAGAATGAGTGTTTCTTTTTCTTTCTTTTTTTTTGGTCATTTGACAATAAACTACTAACGTTCAAACTAAACTACTGCTGGCCCAATTTTTTTTCTTTTCAAAGCCAAGAGTTTTTTCCGCTTGCTTATGCATTTTGGAAACTCCGTTTATACTCTCAGGTATTAGCGTGGAAAACGTTCACTGAGAAATGATTGAGTCTGGCAGCTGGAACCCAGACCAATCAGTAACCTATGGGGAGTGGCTCGCTGCTTCTTGAAACTCCCACTCCTCATGAATACAGTAACTGTTTAAAGTCAGTGCTGTATTAGAGTTAGAAAATCAAGCGCGATCCTCCAACTGCATGGCTTATTCTTTGCTTTAAATGTAGTTAGCAATGTATTTTGGTAAATAGTTTAGGAATAATTTGACATTTTCTGAACATGTTTAATCTAAAGGATTTAAAAGTCTGTCTTGAAAGAGGGACTTTTGTACTAATAAGACTGCAACTTTGGATGATATCCACTTAATTTACAGACAGCTGAAGCTTTATAATAGCTTCAGATAATCTTTGGACCACATTTTTGCACAGAACGAGTGTGGATTTGATGTTTCCCATCACTTACATTGGAAGCACAGTAGGAAAGGATCGAGGTGGAAGGATTACAGCAAACAAAAACCTGTTTCAATGTTCATATGGGCACCTGACAATCATTTTGAGAGCAACGAGTCTAGAAGCATCGGCAGCACTTTGAATGGACAGAATAGACTCTGAGAATAAGGCTGCCCTCACTCAGAGAACCAAGCTTCACACACAGCACAGCCTACCAGAAATGATGCATGTCTCATCCTATTTTGACTCTTGCCATACTTTGATGAGCAAAGTGAAAGTTTTGCGCTTGATCTGTGAGATTAGTAGCTACCCGTTGATTTAAAGCACAAAATGATATTAAACACATTACCAAATCCATTATGTATCAGAACTCTTGAGTTTTCAAAGCGATTCTTCACTATCATTTGTAAAGATGTATGAAAAAGGGGGTCTGGATAACAAAAATGTTAGATGCCATGTACAAAATGAAAAATCTTTTAGTCATAGCCTATGATTTGTAGTGCAGACACACTACACACACCCTGGCGTAACACAATAACACACTTAGTATTAATTCTTTGCAGCTGGCCATCTATCACCAGCTGTTTTGTTGCACTGCCTCTAATTCATCTCCACACTCTGTGATTTAGCTTTATGGTTTGGTAGCTGCGAATAGACGCGAGGGCACAGATGGAGATAATCTGTCCTGGGGTGTGGAGTCCTTTATCTTCCACACAGGCTGTAAGAACAATTCGCAAAGCCGTTTAATTGAGCTTTCATATTGTACTGCTTCAGCCAATATGTCTTCTTCTGCTTCATAGATGGAGAGCAGACCCAAATACTACGGCAGAGAGTGAGTGTGACTTGATTACTCCCACCATTTTAATGCTTTTTGTTTTCAAATATGACTATGCAGAGGATGGTTTTATTTAGCATTACTGCCTTGCATCAGATGTGGGGTTTAAGTGGGTAGATGTGTATTTAGTGTGTATGTGTGTAGTTTTGCTTTTGTTACATCCATACAGCCAACATGTAAAGATCTGTGTATTGGATAAAATTACATTGGAGGAAGAGTAACAGGTACTGCATTTCATTTTTTTTTCCATTTTCTTTTTTACAGATTTCATGGCATGATCTCCCGAGAATATGCAGATGAGCTACTGGTGGCAGCAGAGGGGGCTTACCTCATCAGGGAGAGCCAGAGACAGCCAGGGACACACACCTTGGCCTTAAGGTACCAACACCATCACTATGCAGCACAGAACCCCCTGAAAGGTCGGCTCTATCAGCAGCCCAGTCCTCGCTCAGTCTTCACCTTGTTCACTTTTATTCATCCGCTCAACTTGACACTCTTTACTCCCTCTGTCTTCATGTATGTGAATCCAGGTTTGGGCACCAGACACTCAACTACAGATTGTTCTATGACGGGAAGCACTTTGTCGGTGAGAAGAGGTTTGAGTCTGTCCATGACCTAGTGACGGACGCCCTTATCACTCTCTACATTGAGACAAAGGCGGCAGAGTACATTGCCAAAATGACCACTAATCCCATCTACGAGCATCTTGGTTACACCTCGTTGCTCAAGGATAAGATGGTGCACAGGCTGAGCCGTGGACGAACAGAACCACGCAGGGTCACCTTCCAGGGAGATGATAGGGTGAGTTTTATAACTGATCTTTTACGTTTGCTGTACTTTTGTGTGCACTGTGGGTGGTGTAGAGAAAAGAGACTGTTATAAATTTCAAGCATCTTCCTTGTTGAAGTGTCCATGAGCAAATGAGTAGATCGGTAGTAAGTTGGTTAGCTTAGCTTAGCGTACTGGCAATGGGGAAACAGCTAGCCTGTTTCTGTCTAAAGCAAACAAAATACACAATCCAGTTCCTATGGATTACTAATTTCATATAATATCTCATTTGTTTAATCTGTAAAACACCAAAGGTGTAAAAACTACATATCGGTTTTACGGCGGGTTTGTTCTTGGCCCTGGGACTAACTTCCTTGAGCTTCTTTGTGTTCATTGTGAGGTTGCCAGGTGAGCTCCATGAGAGTTGAATCAAAGTTGAGTCAAACTATTCCTTTTTAAATGTATTTTCTGAGTTTTGGGGCTGTTGACTGGATAAAGCAAGCAGACTGAAGATACAACCTTGGCCTCTGGTAAAACTGTGATGCGCCTTTTATACTGTATAACATTTTTAATTATCAATGAACAAAACAAAAATAATCAATAAATTTATAGAAGTAATAGTTATCTGCAGCTCTATATCACTTTCATCCTTCGTAAGAAAACTCTGATAAAAGAGAGCTTACTCATTATTTCATTCCAACACAAAGTATAGTTATTCCAAAGTACTCCTAGTACTCCATTTTAGTTTGTTATCAAAAGACTTCAGTTACCTACAATCCAAATAGTCAAACTAAGAATTATTTTACAATGTTTTTATTTTTCTAATGCAGCACATGTAAATTATCTGGTACATTTCTCTTGGTCCTGTGACAGACACTGTATAGCAACATGATTTTAATCTACTTCCATGCTGCTGAACATTAAAGTACCTTTACAGTAGGATGAGAGTGCTACTACTGAGAGGACACTTTGTCCTGTGAGTGAGACGTACATTATCCCTGTAGCCCCTGGGTGTGTTCACTGCTGCCATGCTTGGTTGCGTCCTCTGAAAGGTAATGATGACCAAAGGGACTGGGACTGTGCTCTGCCTGCCAAGCATATCAGACACACTGATCTTGGGTGAGACAAATTGAACATTGTATTCATTGGCACTTGAGAGCTGTTGTCTGATTAAAGTCTGTGAATGATTTATCATTCAGGAACGAGGAATGTCTGTTTTCTTACTGGAGAAGAATCCTACCTGTTCTTCCACTAGGTGGCAATCTTAACTCATTTCCTCCTCTCTTAGGCCCGATGATGGAAATAAGATTCACACCCAGCTCTTTTTATTAACAGATACTCATATTTTCTTCTTCTGAGATTTGACAAGCTGTATCCTCAATGTGTCTCTCAGCTTGAAAACCAGATTTTTATTGCTTTGGGGATTCTTTTAAAATGTCAGCCTACACTTTGTCAGTCAGTGATAGACACATGACAGCCCTGTCAGCAGGAGCATCAGTTGCAGTATTATTATCATCCGCCTTCAGTTTGGTCTCTGTAACATGACACAAGCCATTAATGACGCATTTTTGACCTAATTACCAGGCAGCAGTGGATTGATTCATAGTGAACTTCAAACTGTGCATGCCACTAGCAACCTCTAGGAAGCCCTGTAGTGCAGAGGACTGTCCTCACAAGTGCTCTGAAACACACAGACTAACTTCTGTTTGCTTAACACACGGTGCTTTACTGAACAGTGTCCAGCACTGGTGCTCTGTGATAGACTTGCAGCTTATGATGTTTGACATTTTGTAGACTGCAGCCTCCAGTTTACCTCCACTTGCCGTAAATCTGGAGCACGTCTCTCTCTAAATGTCACATTGTCAGTTATCTCGGCGCTTCTGTAAAACTAACTTAATATTCCTCCTGCCAAGTTTTCTACGTAATATCTGAGTCAGTGGCAGCTATGATGATGGCAGGTTCCGTCAGACATTTATCAACCACCTGCCAGTCAAGGTAGAAAAAAAACCTTTCTGTCTGCTTCAATGTTGCGTTTCCAAGAAGCAGAGACCCTGACAACTCGAATCTGTGGTTGCTGTTTGAACTTCATGTTTACCAATAACACAACCATGCCCTATTAAAGCCACAGTAGCCTTACTGTATAGTCAACATTGATGTATATTTACTCGGTGTCAGGTTGATACCACCATATTGCTGTGACTGCAAATTCTTGTGTAATTAAAATACTCCCAGAAGGTGTGTGTGGGGGGGAGTACTTGACTCGACCTGTTGATCAACCTCCTGCATTTGCTTCTCTTTGCATGTGCCAGAATTTTCTCAGTGGCCAGAATCTCTGCCACATTGCTCCAGATACTCACCACACTGGTTTAATCTCAGTGGGGCTCTCTTGACAGGCTGGTATGGTTGCATGCCCTAAAAAGATTTCCAAATAAATTGTCTTGTTGTTTAAGATAATTACCTGTTCACTCCAGAGACTTTCAGGCTATAAAAATGCCAAAAACAGCCATTTACGTGTGTTCCGTTGTAAAATGTAAAATTGCTTCTTACACTGAATTATAAGCATACATTTCCAGACTTTTAGAAGTGGTTATTTCTTTTCCGCTGCACACACAGCAAAATAGATCATTTTCAGTGTTTCCATTGACGACAAAAGTCAAGTCAGTTTATTTATAGAGCACATTTAAAACCAACCTAGGCTGAACAAAGTGCTATACAAAGTTATATTATGTTATAAAAATTAGGAAGACAATAAAAATTTAGACACAATGAACATCATATAAACAACACACTTCTATACAAATGTCCCTAAACTAAATCATATGTAAAAAAAATAAAAATGTGTTTTAGGATGAGACTTAGAGGAGGACCTAATATGAATGGGAAGTTTGTCCAGAGTCTTGGGGCCACAACAGAAAAGGCACACTCACCCTTTGTTTTCATCCGAGACTGTGGAATAGCTACAAGGAACTGATTAGACAATCTTAGGTTCCTGGAGGAGTGAAAAGTGGAAATTTCTTCAATTTTTTGAACAAAAAAAGCAGATATCTTTGACTGCACTTGCACAGTGTGTCTATTTTTCTTTTTTCAGAGATGTTGTTGGGGGCTGTTTTGTTTGGGATGTGGGTAGTTGTATCCTGTTGTCTTACTGTGTCAGTGCCTACTGTTCCCTTTCCCATGATTCCAAGTACTCAGTCACAACAGAGTCCGCTCAGCTGTGCTCTCACAAAAGCCTTGCGGGAATAAAAGAACCAAGCCACTGAAAAGAAAGCAGAGCTTGTTGTGTGACCACCTTTTGTGTCCTTTCTTCCGAGCTCTTCTTTAAGAGACAAGAAGCCATCTGCCTGCAGACAAAGAGTCCTCGTCGTCCCTCCCTCCCTTCATCCTCGCAAGGCTAAAATATCTCCGAATGATCTATTCCTCATCTGTCCCCTCAGACTTGAGCTGTAGAGATGAATTGTATGGTATGGTATGTGTAGGTCTTTTAAAGGAATGTTAGCCACAATGACAAATATCTTCACCTGTTCTGTCACTCTCATACTATCAGCCAGTAAATCGTTGCCCCCAGACAAAATAAATAGCTGCTACACAAAAGGCCCACAGCTATTTTTTACTTTGCTACTGTTTGTAAGTTGCCAATCCTTTCATTTTATCGCCGCTTTGCAGTTGCCCTTCGGGTCTTTTTGCTCCCTCTTCACTACGCTGCTTTGGCTTCAGCTCTTTATGATCACATATCCAATGCTTACTGGCTGTATGACCTCTCCTCCCTGTTTAAGAAATCAGTTCAACCTCATTGTTTTCTTGGTGTCTTTTAAGGTTCCAGGCTTTGCTGTTCTGTAAAATAGCTCGTTGGCATAAAATCTTTTAGATGCTTGTGATTTAACAGTACAGTAGTTTGCACTGCTGTCAGTGTTGTGTACCAAGGTTCAGAGCTTCTTGATTAATTAGAAAAGCTGAGAAAGCCTTCTGGTGCTGTTAACTGGTTGTTTACAAGCAGAGCTAATAGGGACAAATTCAGCATGAACATAGCAACAGCCCCCCCACTGCCAAAATACGATATGGCTGCAGACCTGCAAATGAGCCTGCTGTGAGATTTTACTTGGATTTGGGCACTGCGGGATTATTCCCTGTGTAAGGATTATGGCAGTAATCCCTTGCAATCCCAATTGATGGTCTGGCTCTGCTGGTCCTCTGAGACAAATTATTGTGATTGGCGTGAGCAGTCTGCAGTTCAAAGTGTCTGGACGATCCGGTCTGTACGACAATGTGGGGGAATTCCACCAGCTGACTGACATAGCTGGAGGTCAAGATCTGTCTGAATTATGAGGAAACAGCCTTGGCTCTGTCAGGCAAGAGAATCTTTGGTCAGTCTTTGAGCAGTCGACTGACCCGTTTAGAGACCCAGTGCTGAATGAGAGCTGCTGGCAGTTGAGTATTATCTCCAGTTAAGTGAAGTGGAGTGTGTCCGGAAGGCAGCGTGCTAATGGGAGTGTGCTCTGTGCTATAAAGAGGGCGTCTGCACTATTGATCCTGCTTTACAGAGCTGTTGAGCTGTGTGAAGTGGTCCTGACAGCACCCGACCGCCCTCACTCTCTATCTCCTGTCCCCTCCCTATCAGGGACCCTGTTCTCTCTCTCTTTCCTTTCTGGGTGTGTGAAAGAGGACCATTGTGTGAGGCACACTCCTGCCTTCAGGCCGCCCACTACCAATCCTGTTGCCTCTGCTCTTCTTGCTCGCTGCTGGATTCAGATGAGATGCAGAATCAACCCTGTGCTGGCTGTCATCCATCACCTTCCTGGGTCAGAGAGGAGTGGAGTGTAGCTGCCGCCTCTGCGCTGGGCTGTTGTCGGCAACGACTGCTGCACAGCACCCACATCTCGCCTCCACATCTTTCCCCAGATGAGATGGAGAGTCTGTGGGAACCAGACCAGGCGAGCATGGAGTCTGAAGAAAACAGCGGAGGGGAGTTGATTACCCACAAGGCTAAAAGACAAGAGAGGAAGCGTCAGGAGCTGCTTGCTTTGGCTCTGGGTGTCAAACTGGGGAGCAAGGGAACACTTCTGTGGAAGCCTTTTAAATTCTTGGCCTCTTGTCCACAGATCTCCTCACCTTTGGTGCGACGGAGTGCCTTGAAAGATACACAGGAGAAGCAGTGCTCCTATGAGAAGATACACAACTTCAAGGTGAGCAGGTTTTTGTTGAAAAGTTTGATGTCTGCTGGCAATGTATTCATTATCTAGGGGAAAGTATATATATACATACACACTGTATGTGTGTGTATATAGTCCCCTAAATAATGAATACATTGTCATCTTTTTTCTATTCCCTCTCACGTTTTTTTGCAGTAATTAAGTAATCCCTAGCAGAGATGCAGTGTGTGATGCTGTTTTGATGGGAACACATGCAGCTGACACCTATGTGCACTGAGGGGAACTAATGGATACACTGTACCACAAGCCATTAGCAGAGCATGTTGATTACCATTGATTTTAAAGCTCATAGATCCCATTTTGTTTTAGGCTGCTGATGTTGTAAAAACAGTTGTAGAGATGAAAGGTATTGTAGAGTCCTCTCCTTTCAGTTAGAGTGTAAGGGCACAGTACATTGTGTAGAATAGAGTTAAGGTTCTTTAAATATACAAAGGAGAATTTAGGGATACTTTGCCTCTGGGCACGTCAGCATTCTTGCAATTGTATCTTGGGTTTCAGTTAACAGGCAGGTTATGATGACACCCAGCTTTATCATATGCTCCCCTTTGAAAAAGAACAAAAAGCATCCATTCACCACCTGCCGTCTTCACTCATCATTCTACTACTATCTATTTGTGTGTGCACGTCCACGCAGGTGTGGCTCCATTTGCCACCTTATCTGTGTTTTTAGGGTGCACAGTGGGTGTACATCTGTTATTTTGACTTGCAAGCTTGCCTCTGTGCCTGCCTGCATGTATCCGATTGCCCAGGAGCAGATGCCAGACACATAGTAAATCCTTTAATCTGCCTTGTATATACAAATGCTCTCATTTGGCGAGGGGTCCCGTCCACTGTAGCTTGGGATCACAAAGTACTCTCTGTCCAGTACATCAAATGGGAGTTTCTATAGTTTTATAGTTTGGACTGGACATAGCAATGACTTGCAATGTGTGTCTGTGTGTGTGTGTGTATAACCCTGCGTCTTTAACCCCAGGTACACACCTTTAGAGGGCCGCACTGGTGCGAGTATTGTGCCAACTTCATGTGGGGTCTCATCGCCCAAGGTGTCCGCTGCTCAGGTATACACTACAACATCAAAGTTGCATGTCACGTATTACACAAAGAATGTCAATATTTTAGAATAATTGGATCACACAAGTAATGTATGAGCTGTGGCTAACTCTGTCCTGTCACAGATGTTTCAGTTATGTTTTTTCCTTTTTTAATTAGTGCTTTGATTATGCCAATTTTTATGGTTATTTTCTTGTTGTCTGTGACTAACAAGTTAAGATTCTTCTGTCAGTGATTCATTAAAAAGTATATTCTTCACACACAAACACGTTTATATAATCACAGTTATAACTGCTAGCCCTCCTTTTGAACCCTCTTCCCCTCAAGAATGTTTAATCACAGTCACACCAACTGAAAGGCAACTAGGTGTTTTTACACAGTATGTTCTAGTTCCCATTATAACTGTGCACATAAATGCCACGTAATTCAGTACGCTGACAGCATTTATATCCACATGTAAGTTATTCTGTCAACAGAAATCACTACAAATACAATACTAAATGATGATAAAACGCAAGTCAAACACAGGCCAAACATACTGTGGTTGTTCACCAAATATAGCAGCAGATCTAAGTGATTGATTGGGAATGAGAGTTCAGTGGAGTTTTCATGGCCTCCTTGGTCACAAGATTTGTTCACTGCACAGACACAATCATGAAACTGATGTTCACATAAGTGGACTCCGTGGCTTTCTCCCTAAATAGAGTGTTTGTTGTTGAGACATTAGCCAGGCTGATATGCCAGAGGCAAACACTGGTATCATCAGACACCTCATGTGCAATGTGAAATAGGAGAGATTTACTTGTCCTCTCTTACTCCCTGCCTAGCGTCTATTTTCTTTCTTATCTTTTGCTACACTCTCTCTACAAGCACTGACAGAGAGCGAGGGCCCCAATCAGCAGACCAGCGTTAACGTCGCTCAGGCAGTAAAAACGCCTTTAAGATTAACAATTTCAGTCACACGCCCCAGTCTACAAATATGGCTCCTTTTAAAAACCTTTTCATTCCATGCTGTGCCACCACAGAAGTAGGCGTACTTCTCACATACAGTCTGCTCTTGCCAGCTGTCCAGCACGCTCCATGTAACTTAAACTACAACAAGAGCCCCTGCTGCCATGTTTGCTGTTATCTACCTTTGGCGAAGTGCATTCAGACAGCTTAGCTGCGGCTGTGCTGCCTGACATTTGCATTTTATCACTGACTCTAGGAGACCTTTTCAAACTGCTGTCTTAAGCCCTTGTGATGGTTATCTTATCATCAGTCTGAGACTAATCTCTTACTCTCTCTATCTCTGTTTATCTCCCTCTTGCTCTTCTAGATTGTGGACTGAATGTACACAAACAGTGCTCCAAACTGGTTCCGAGCGACTGCCAGCCGGACCTGCGCAGGATAAAGAAAGTGTTCAGCTGTGACCTCACCACACTCGTCAAAGCTCACAACACGACACGACCCATGGTGGTGGATATGTGTATTCGAGAAATAGAGCTGAGAGGTAGAATGCAGTTAATAGTCTTTACATTAAAACTCATCAATAATTATAGAGAAAGAAAAGTAAATCATGAAGTATGATAAGTAAATTAACTTAAACATGCAGATATTCTGAAATTTATTTGCAATGATGATGAGTTTTGAATAGATGCCTATATTTCCTCCACCTCATTTTTTATGCCTATTTTGCAGAATGGGAGGCAGGAAAGGTGATCCCCCAAAAAACTGAGACAAGCTTCCCAATTTTCTGTTGCAGGTATGAAATCGGAAGGTCTCTACCGAGTGTCTGGCTTCTCAGAGCACATAGAGGACGTGAGGCTTGCCTTTGACCGAGGTTTGTTGACATCAGATTTATTTGCCGCAGGATTCCGGTCTCTGAGGTTTTAGTTCACGAGTTCATACTTTTAAATGAGAAGCTTGTTTCAGCTGCAGTAGAGCACAAAATAACACTGTCCGTTATTTTGTGACGTAGACAGAAACATTCAGCCTTTATTGCTAATTATATCCAAATAAAATGATATGGTTTTTATTAACAGATGGTGAAAAGGCTGACATCAGTGCCAGTACCTATGCAGACATCAACATCATTGCCGGTGCTTTGAAGCTCTACTTAAGAGACCTTCCCATTCCAGTCATTACGTTTGACTTGTACTCCAAATTTATTCAAGCTGCAAGTAAGGGCTCCTCCACTCTGGGCTATTCCATGCCATTACTATGTTACTGGTACCCCGCAGTGCTCTGATACTAATCGTGTTACTAATGTAATGTAGAAATACCAAATGCTGATGCCAGACTGGAGGCCATCCACGAGAGTGTGCTGCAGCTCCCCCCAGCCCACTACGAGACCCTCCGTTACCTGATGGCTCACCTCAAGAGGTCAGTTCAGACACACAAGTCATCAATACAAGGACATGCAATGTTTTTAGTTGTTGTATGTAATGAACTAAATTAAAATCCTTTGTAAAGACCAACACCAACAATAAATTATTCCAACTAACAAGTATTGCATGTATGGCCGAAGCCTTGTACATCTTCTCCCCATAGCATAATCCTGTGCCATAGACCTCCATTGACGTGGTCCAAAAAGTGAAGCTATATTCCTTTATTACAATGAACATGGGCACTGTACTTTATTTTGATTTGATCCCACATACATCATACTACTGCCAGAAATACTCACTAAAGCTCCGCCTATTTATTGGTCCTTAAAATATAAATGTCTTATTATGAAAATAGTCCCCTGAAAGTTCACAGTTGCTCCTTTTTAAGTAACATTTGCTAAAAAACTACAGTGTCTAGCTGTTTTATGATATAATTAAGCCTATTAATCGACGGAAATAGTTCAGAAGTCTAAAAGTATTGAGAGATGGACTAACACATTGTTGGTTTTGGTCTTTTAATGGGATTTGTTGAAAATAAGGAAATAATAGAATGATGCCAGATCCAAATATTTTAAAACATTTAGCTGTTTTTGTATTTTGCCTAATTCTACTCTCCAGACTAGATATCTTGTTTTGTTTTACAGGGTGACACAGTTCGAAAAGGACAATTTAATGAACTCTGAGAACCTGGGGATTGTCTATGGTCCAACGCTTATGCAGCCACCGGAGCAGAATGCCTTGACAACCCTGAATGACATGAGGCAGCAGAAACTAGTGATACAGCTTATGATAGAGCATGAAGATGTCTTGTTCTAAGGACTGGGGCATACAGGCCTGAAACTAAGGACGCTTATTTATTCTGTCAAAAAGGAAATTCAAGCCACCTTGATTCTAATGACGTTTCAGTTTAGTTTGTGATCAAATTGAACTTGAAACGCTTCTTTCTCGCATGACTGTTTTAGTTGAAGTTGGTTTAGTGTTCACATTGTCTTGTTACTGTACATTTTGGGGTTTATACCCAGCCAAGACCATCATTTTTATATTAGGAAAGGATCCAGTATTTTTGAGTACCTACAGTGCTGTTCCCTCTTCTGTTTAATTTGAAGACTGTCACTACCTGGTGTAGACTCAGTCATGATGACAGCGCTGTGTGAAATCTGCCCCAGGCAGACCGTCAATCAGTGCCGTCGCTATGTAAACCAAGCCTCACAGCAGCAGCATAGCTAATGTTCCCACCTTACATGTGTGCATATTGGTAATTTTAGTGGGAACGCTAGTTGAAATGTAACTGTAGCTGAAATCAGATCATGCAATGGTAAATATTTTAACTGTGGGTACTAAAAATATGAGACAATTTGGCACTCATGAAGCACTTTTTGCAACAAGTGTAAAGATTTATTTTGTAAAGATGTTTATTTTTGTCTTTTAATCTGCATCATGTTCTTTTGTCACAATAATATATACTGTTGAGAATGATGTTTGTTAAATTGATGTCTAAATACAAACTGATCACAACGGAGAAAAAAAAAGAATCAGAGGAGAGACAGTTTGTGGATTTACCATTGTCAATGTACTCCGTGTTATGGTGAGGAATACATAGGTGGAACAAATACTGGTAATGTTAATTCACATGTCCTATTGCAAAAGTCTTCTGCACACATGTTGGTTGCCAGTTTTGTAGTATTTCCGTTTGCTGTAATTTTGGATATTTTCAGGTGAACAAATATAATCTGGGCCCACTTTTTTCTTTTTTGAATGCCAGTAACATTGCTCAGTGCAGAAGCAGTTGCCATTCACTTCACGGTGCCATAGAAGTCAGTAGTCATACTACAGCTGAACCAAGCATGTTTCTTTAACACTTGGTTTGATGTGATTAAGTAAATCCTTTCTACAAATCCATTTTATCAAAATGTATTTTTGTGATGGTTGCAATTAAAAATGTAATTTATCAAATGTTGACTTATTAAAGGAAAGACAACTTCAGTTGAAAATAGTGTGACCTGTGCTGAAAATAGTGTGACCTGTTGTACTTTCTGCCAACGTTTGTCTCCATTTAACATAATCCTACCACAATGTGAGTGTGATAGCTGTAGAAGAGGTTTAGTGAGAAGAAGGGCCCAGCCCTATGCTAGTGATAAAAGCTTGTTTCCTGAAGCACAGTAAATTAAAGAAATGTGGTTAACAACCTTTTATAAATCTTGTTACAGCTATTGCCATATACTTGAGAGGTATTTTATGTAAGCTTATCTAATATTCAATCTGTCCTGCCATATAACATTACCACTCGGACAGTTTTACCTGCAGGTGTGGTCAGCAGGGTGGAATTTTACCAGATACCATATGCACTTCCTTGGTGAGAAAAACAGTGGTGCTCTTTGTGAGAGAAGACATAGTTGCACCACAGTGTTCACACTGTGGCTTGCTGTTTTAATGGCTCTCTCTCTCTCGCTCTAAAAATCTGTTTCTGGTTCCTGAGAATATCACTGATGCATGTCACCCTTCATCAGAACGTAATTTCAGCATTGCAAAACATCAAAAGAACCTCTTTCTTATGTAAATAATTGCAATAGGATTATTTATAGTTAAAGTTGGTGACTAAAATAGCAGTTGAAATGCACAACTGCAGCATGCCTACATGTATGCTATAGTGTTACTTATTATGGTGTGATTTCCATGCACCTCTATGTGATGGGGCAACTTACGTGGCGTTAATACTCATGGTGCTGATATGCTTGTTTTTAAGCTTTTGCTGTTGTGGGAGAAAGAGATTGCATCCTCCTCTATCTTAACTGCATCATCAGAATTGCTTTTTTAGTCAATTTAACTTGGGTCACTGGTCCACTTTCAAGATTCACTCAACCAAAATCTTACAAAGCTTTAATTTGTATGGTTTGAGAAAAAGAATAGACTGAGACCAGCGCTGACAGCTATCACACATCTCACGGGATTCTTTGAAACAGATTGTGCTTCCTGTTGATGCTACATAGCTGATTTTCTTTATTTAGCCTTTATTTAGCCGGGGCATGCAATTGGGATACACAATCTCTTTTTCCAGGAAGTCTTAGATACTATAGACATTTTAGACTATAGACATAATATAGACATTTTATTTGACATTATTTTAGTAATCAATGATCCAAGTAAGAGTCACTTGTCATATGCTGACTCACATATAGTTAGTGTAATTTGACAGATAGAATTTTTTTTCCCCCTACTATATATGGATTGTTCTCAAATAACTTTCCTACTAAGAGTTCAATGAGGCCATTTTGCATTTGGATACTGTTATAAGTAGCATTTCTGTTTATTCACTGCAAAATGAACATTATGGATGCCACTGATGGGATTGGATGGTTTCTTAAGGCTCACTATAATACATGAACTGAAAAAAAAGTGAAAATAAATTCAATATTCCTTTAAGGCATATTCCTAAGTCATAGTTTTCTGTGTTTCACTCCTGATGGCATGAAATTGTATATGTGGCTACTGTCATTTTGATCTTCCAGAAACAGTATGACATCTAGAAACTGAAAGTGCATTGTTGCAGTTTTGTTTTGAGATTTCATTTGATAGAGTTGTAAGCATAATACTGTACTAAAGTCTAGGACAAGAGTGCCCTCTAGTGATCAATAAAGACTTATTAAGAATTATCATCTAGTATCACATTACCAAGGATGACAAAGACATTTCATGTAATCGTTAAGTAAAATATAATACTGTAGCCTAAATTCATCTGAGGTGGTGACATTATCAGTGCAAAATGGAGATATAAATTCATCATGGATTTCATTTTCCATAAAATGTTCTAACTAAAAATGAGACAATACTTCAACTGCAGTATAAAAACAAGCCCAGTAACTAACTCTTCAATTTAGGTCTCTATTTTGGAAGAGATTCATGACTCAAACACTAGTTTTAAAAAGTAGATGAAATCAGATCTTTTAGAGCTCATCATGTTGGTAGGTGAATTCCCTCGCAGATATAAAACCATCTTTATCTTCATCCTCATTTTTGAAGATATCATCTACCATCACTTCATGGTGTGTGTCATTTGGCGAGTATCCATGTTTTTCAAATTCTTTCTTCAGGTACTCTTTCACCTGTAGTGCAGACAGAATCATGACTTTCACTAATAGCAACAAAAACACTTAATGCCAAAAGAAAAACAGTTTAAAATAATGTCACACCTCCTCTCTGCAGAGCTTCCAGTCATCATTGAGATCCATCTCTCGGAAAGATTCGTGTGACCTGGGACCATTTCGGATCTCCATGAGCTCAATATCAAAAATGAGGGTACTGCTGGGTGGGATCTTGCCTGTAAACCAAAAAAGGTTATGCAATAGAACATTGGTTATCAAACTTTTTTGAATCAAGGACCCCTAAATTAGACATCTGATAAGACTGTCCCAAGGTCCCCTACTTGATACATTTTTTTTGCTTTTAGATGTTTTATCACATAAAGTGAATGAACCCCATGAGCAAATAGTCATACAATTTGTCATGGTTACTTATGGATGAAATTATAGTGAAAATAAATTATTCCCCTTTTTGTTGGGGACCCCACTTTGATAACCACTGCAATATAAACACAGCGATATGGGGGGATTAGAATCAAAAGAGCCTCTCTAACATCTGTTTGTGTATGTTACCTTTTCCTTCCTTGCCATATGCCAGAGATGGAGGGACAGTCAGTTTCCTGCGCTCTCCTGTGCACATGCCTTGCAGACCCTTATCCCAACCCTTGAGCACCTCTCGAATCCCAAGAGTGAACCATACTGGATTTGTATCCCCATGTTTGCGGCTGCCAAGAGTCACAAAGATCCATCACAATTTGCTTTGAGAAATAAAAGTCCAGTACACACAGAATGGATATCATAAATATGTACAATAAGGGTCACGTGTCTCTGCCACCTAACTATAAGGACAGTCAGGCACATATACGGACAAGTGGTGGTGGGTTGCCGCACAGTTGTCCAATAGATACATTGATTTTACAGCGATAAAAGCAGTGACTTTTCCTGCACACGGAATGCAACAACATTGCACAACATATGCAGCAGTTTCCAACAACAAATTACCTGGAATAAAACATAGTGCCATTACTCTCCAAGAATCCCTCGTGATGAACAAGAAGCATGTCTCCATACTTTGACTTACGGTAACACATGAAGGGTTTATGTATAACTTCAATTTTCACTTCTGGCTCAGGCAGTTTCCCCCCGGTGACAAACAAAAACAGTGAGGGCAATATCGAAAAAATAGAAAAAAATATCATTTTTGATTGACAAAAGTATCACTTATTCGCAAAACTTACAAAAAGCTTATTTGAACCTTTCCACACAAATGCAGTAACGTGCCCTAAAATAAATACATGCAAGAATGCCAACTACGTGGCAGCCAATTTCTGCATGAACGCCTGAACACAGCCACTGTTCAACTGTCTGCCCTCCTCTCTCTTCAATTGGATAATTCATTCCGAAGTACCGCCCTTTATCTATATTATTTTATTCTATTGGTTCTTTTTTGTGTCAATCACCATAATCTACACGCACAGTATTTATTAATCCCGTTGATGGAAACGGGAGCAACGTCGTTAGTCTCTCTTTTAGAGCTCTATTCACAAACAGTGTACGTACTTTTATGTACGTAGGTAAAATGTAAAACCCAGGACCTTACTCCACTAATCACGCTCGGGGCCCGATGGAGTCGCTGCAATCAGCTGTGCATCATATCTTGTTATGATAAACAAGTAAACCACATAACTAAACAATGGAAGGAATGCTGCATAAGTGGACCAATTACATAAGTGGTAAGTTAACCCTACACTGGCTGCGTGTTATTGGATATATTTCTCGTTTTAAGGCAGCTAGCTAGCTAGCAACGTTAACGTTAGCTACCGGGTCAGTCTTTAACTATCGGAGCACCACTTTGAATTACCTAACGTTAGCTTCTCTTTGACGTTGCTAAATTAGCGTTAATAGCTGTTTAACTAACTAGAAGTAAACCTTATTTATGTAGTCTTAACAGGTAACTTTAGCGCTTTCTAATTTAGGAAGTTCTCTCCATCTGCCATTTCTAATCTGATTTAACAATTAACGTTAGCTGTTGCTAACACAACGTAAGGTTAACTCTTTCCAAGTTTATGAAGCTATCGTTAGATGACGCTGTTTTATTGTGACTTTTACGAATTGATTTCAAACATTGAAGCGTGAAATAAATACCCATAACGTTACTGGTTAAACAGCACTTATTATTATTATTATTATTATTATTATTATTTTTTATTATTATTTTTTTTTTATTATTATTTCTTTATTTACAGACTCAAGGTCCAGATTAAAAAAACAAATTACAAAAGGGGTTCAGACCACACACAAACATAAATACATATATAGACAAACTGATCCCCAAAAATATCACAAAAGAAACACACATACATACAAATTTACAAATTGCAATGCTCAATGATTAAAACAGGTACAGGTGCGTGTTCCAGTGATTACATAGTTTTGACGAATATCTGGTATTGAGACCTATTTATGATGTAAACATAAATACGTGTATTTCAGGTTGGCAACCTCGTTGGTTTGTGCTTGATGGAGGAACGTTGTCTTACTATGACTCTCAAGAAGATGCCTGGAAAGGTTGCAAGGGCAGCATTAAGATTTCAGTATGTGAAATCCAAGGTCGGTATATGGCTTACTTGTCCTGTCTAACTGTATTTCTGTGTGTGTGTGTGTGTGTGTGTGTGTGTGTGTGTGTGTGTGTGTGTGAATGAGAGACTTTATTCTGCCTTTTGAATGTAGTCCTGACAATCATCTCTCCTTGTTTGCTGCTGTGCTTAATTAGTTAATTCCTCTGACTCTACACGAGTTGACCTGACCATACCAGGAGAGCAGTACTTTTACCTCAGAGCCATCAATGCAGCAGAGAGGCAGAAATGGCTGGTGGCACTGGGAACATCCAAAGCTTGCCTTACAGACAACCGAACAAAAAGAGAAAAAGGTATTTGGATGGATGGATTGTGTTTTAACTTCTTTTTATTTATTTTTTTAACTTTGTTTTATTCTATTGGAAAATATTGTAAATGTTTTCCCAAAACGTTGGCTCATTTGCTGTTGTTGTTACAGAGCTCCATGAGAACACAGAGGCACTGAGAACTAAGATGTCAGAGCTCAGATTGTACTGTGACCTTCTTCTACAACAAGTAAACAAGATCAAGGAGAATGATGAGCTAGCAGACACAGCGGAGGTAAGGTTAAGGTTTGGATGAGCTGATGAAATAAGAGAAGCTGCAGTATACAGTAGGGTAGCCCAACTTGCAACTAGCAAGACATCAAATTGTTGTGTACTTACACTTACTTATAGACCATACAGGCTGAACATGTTATCACAATTACATTTTCTAAAGAAAAGACTTAACATGTCGGGACATTTAGGGCTATGTTGGCCAATGTGTATGTGTGTGTGCCCTTTTCAGACAGGAATAGGCACTGGAAACATGGTAAAGTCTACATGCACCACCTTTCTTAAGACTCTGGAGGAATGCATGCAGATAGCAAACCGTTCTTTTAGTACGGATATGGCAACACAAAGTCCACCAGGGTCTCCACCAGTAGCAGCCATCAAACCTCAGAAGGTAAATATATGTCACCATTCATGTGTCTAATCAGATAACTTAATAATATCTAGTATAAAAGGTACAGCCTGTTTAATTCTACATACATATATGACCCCCTAATGTCTTGTTTCTCCAACAGATTAAACCTGTCAATCATTTAAACCACAACCTTGGAGAAAAGTACGTTGCTTTTTTCTGTCATTATTATTTATATTGCCGACGTTGTTTCTTCCTCACTCAATAACTGTCACATAGATGTTCAAAGTAGCACTTAGCAAAGTGAGGCGAAAATGAAATACCCATTCTCTTTGCTGTTGACACAGTAATATTTTGTTGTTAATGTTGCATTTCTGTGGCAGTAGACACAATTGCCAATTATATTTGCCCAAAATAACTGCATCCCCAGTTTAATTAACATTAACATTTAACATTGTGCTCTCAAATTCATTCCAGATCGAGAGATTTGTCTGAATCTTCAGGAGAAGCAATTGCACAAGACAACCAGAGCCTTGACTGTGGAGTAGAAGGACCAGATGAGCAAGATAGACCAGAACAACATCCTTCCCCATCAGGTGAGTCAGATGTCCCAACCAGTCAGTTTTACAAGTTTCTTGAACTGAAAACCATTACTGCATTCCATAAAGGAAAGACCACACACATCAAAAGGGGCCTGGTTGTTGTGTGTACACCATCAGAACTGATGTGGATAGATTATTTCCTTTTAGTGAGCAGATGGATGCCCAGTTACAATATTGCATTTCCCTTAGCAGTAACAATGCCTTTTTATACTAGAGGAAGCTACTGCCAGTGATTGAAAATAAGACGTAAATCTTTTCCAAGTTATTGTTTTGTTGGGTTATCTATAATACATATGCTCTGTAAATACAATCATACATTTTTTTAAGTGTACTGATGAGACGTCTGTAAATAATACAGTACATAAAAGAGACCTTTCTTTTGGTACATAGTTTACATCATGTTACATAAGAATATATTACATATGTTTGGTTCAGACTTAATACGATGCAATAGTGGCAGTGTTACAAATCTAAGAAAATGTAGACAGAATATTTTTACACAATTGTTAGTCCAATATTAAAACAACAACTAATTGTCAGACTTTTATGAGATATGAAAGAGTTGAAGAACATTTTGCTGGATTGTAATTAAGGTGTAAGTCCTTTCTGTATTGACCAAAACCCCCCAACCAAAACAAAAAGAAGGTAATGAAAAGCATTTCACAAAGCGCAATGCTAAATCAGTCGGGTGTGGTCCCAACTGAAACCAGTCACACCTTACCAAACCCAACTCTGATGTTGGTGACCTATTGAGGCTTTCAACCCATAGAAATCAGTGCAGCTATACTCAATACTCAATGTAGTGCTGCTCATTAAGTTTGTCATATCATTTTACTGAAACAAGGGTGAAGGATGAGCATGAGGTGTACCCTGCAAGTGGTTAATAATATGTCTATATGGCAATTGTTCATTTGCTGATAGCTGTTATGACAATTTGCTACACCCAGTCTGATGAAAACTTGGCGTCCGACATCTTGACCGAAACCATATTCTGTTTACCCCTTTGTCTGGTTACATACATTGCACATGTTTACTGTTTGTCTACTGCGTCACACAGACATTGATGCCACCAACAGCATCAAATCAGTCCCCGAGGGGGGAGTCAATCCTCAGTTACACACTACCCAGGATACCTCTGAGATTGAACACTACGACCAACCAGCAGAGGGGGACGAGGAGAACGAAGCTGCCGATCAGAAGGAGACACAACAAAAGCACAAAGTGGACCAAAATCAAGAAAGGCAGGACAACAACAAGGAAGCCAACGCTGTCCAGCCTCGGCACCAACAGGAAGCTGTTCCAGACCAAGAAGAGGCTCAACAGGAAGGCCAGACTTCCAGAGATTCAACAGAGCCAGAAGACACAGAGCAGGTGGAAACTTTCTTCAGCACAATGAGTCACAGGTATGAAAATGCTACACAGGACGGTCACATCCTTTAGGACACATTTGTTACCGTATGAAGTTACTGTATGATTGTATGTGATAATTCACTATGACAGTATTAGGGTTAATCAGTCTAAGCTCTGTGTAGTATTCTTGTCTTTTGAGGCACTGCACTTCTGCTGCAACGTTTGACTAAACTGCACAGTTACTTAGTTTGTGGAAATATATAAATTGTATTACCGTATTGCACAGAATAGATATATAACAACAGGTTTGGAACATTTTAACTGAATCCATTTCAAGCTGTCATTTTAAGTGTTTTATATTAGTGTGTTCTCTCTTGATCACATGGCACAGAGAGGCCCTCATCTGATATTTGGGTTTGTAAAGCTTTTTTTTGTTTCATCTCTGCATTTCAATCGTATTTTACTTTAAGAGCTTGGAGAGTGTTACTGAACAATTGACTAGTGTGTTTATAATCATTTATGTAACATTTAGTCACAACGTTTAAACATTATAATGCAGAAAATCATTGTCTCACTTAGCCAGTATTCAACTGCAAGATGGGAACTACAGTATGTGCATTTTGGAGTTGGTCTTTTGAAGTTGAATAGCATTAACATTAGCCACATTAAAAACTGTCATATAGTTGTCAAAGTAGCAGAATAGTCTCAGGTAATGTCAGGCTTAGAATTGCATGACACACTGTGAATCATTTCTCAGGCTTGGTTTGGACGTTTGTACCATTTTCTTTTTTTCTGTTTGAGTTGATCAAATAAAAATTGAAATGGCATTCTAATATATTCTCTTGTTTGAATCTGTTCTACTTTTTTAGATTTAGTGATATAAGACTGGACGACGACAATGGTATCCCTACACAAGAGTTTTTGGACTCATGCTATGCAATAGTACCAGTATTAGGTAGGCCGGTCACTTTTCAGTCCTCCTCCTCTTAATCTTTTCTGCTTTCTCACATGTGGTCATTTCACCCTTCTTCCCACCATTTTTCTTGTCATTTGCTTATACTCCGTCATTCACATCATCTGTATTTAATGAGGTTACAGCTTTTTGTCTTGGGTTCATCATCATCTTTTCATGCCGTGATTATTTCCTCCTGTACCTGAATGTCTTTCCGTGTTCTTTTCTTTGTAGCCTAACCGTCTTTATTGATAAGTTTGTTGTTAGGTCATACTTGTTCATGTGGCTGTGTGTGGCCTTGTCTGTGTGCACTACACATCCACACAGTGTACTACACATAGATACATATGGCCACTCACAGTATAATATAAACAAGTGAGAGACTTTAAAACAACATCTTCTTTGCCAATTTTAATGGGAATTGACAGTCTGTTGACTAAAAAAAGTTTTATCAGATTTGGTCCCAATAAATATGAGGACAGGTTGGATTAGATTTTGATCATCTGTAATTACCTGGTGGTATGAGAGACTTACAGAGAGATTTAACAACAGTGTTTAATTTGCACACACGTCAGATGGTCACTGTAATATGTAAGGGATAATGTAGAGCGAGTGGGTCATCATTAAACCGGGTGATGCAGGACCCTGCTTTCTCTACATTATCCCGCCTATTATATGGATACTTACTAAAGAAATCAATAATTTGACACAAAATATTGATTTAAAACTGGTCCAGAGTCTATGATCAAAAACTGCATGTATAACAGAATAAGAGACCGTAGAATGCTGTAATTGACCAATCAGGATGTATTGAACAAAGCCTTATAATAAAAAATATGACATGGCTTTGTTGAATATTCAATTCCGATTGGTCAATTACAACATTCTACAGTCTGTTATTTATGGCAGTCCGCTGCTATAAATAGACAGACTGTTGCTATAGATGCAGTTCTGTTTGTAGACGCTAGAGGACCATTTTTAAATTAATGAAATCATTTTTAAATTCATAAGTGATTTCTTTATTAAGTAGCCATGCAATAAGCAGGATAATGTAGAGCGAGCAGGTCCTTACTTCCAGCTTAGATCAATGACATGGACCCAGATACAAGTATTATCCGTTTGATATCGTGTACGCCATGCAGCATGCTTTCAGAAATGCTAAGGATCTAAGGTCATCTAGTGTTTCACAAGCCAACATTTCCTTCCCAGCAAATCTGCAGTGAAAAGGTGAAATCTTCTGAACTTGTTACACAGGGTTTCTTGCCCTGAGCGGCATTCATCACTGTCCTAAATAATAGGACACCAAACTAAGAATCTTTTCTTCATAAGGAACAAAGAAATGATCATGGATTTTCTGTTCTCAGACAAGCTGGGATCCACTGTGTTTGCGCCAGTTAAAATGGATTTTGTTGGAAATATCAAGGTGCGTGTACATTTCATTAATATGTTACCTTAAAGCAGATTTAATTGTTCAGAAGTGCCTCTAAATCTTGTGTTAAACATAGTATGCCAAACGGGATAAATCAACATTAGTGCTTTACGATCTCCTATAGAACATTTCAACAAGGTGTTTGCTGTATATAATACTGCTCAACTCCTTGTTTAGCTTGAAAGTCAGGCATTTGGCTTATCG
The DNA here is from genome assembly GCA_026937815.1 of Etheostoma perlongum. Taxonomy (NCBI): domain Eukaryota; kingdom Metazoa; phylum Chordata; class Actinopteri; order Perciformes; family Percidae; genus Etheostoma; species Etheostoma perlongum. The sequence goes on from CM049376.1 coordinate 16,307,886, forward strand.
CTCCTCTTATCCTTGTACTGTAAATGTACACAAGATCAAATAACGTTTTGAGCTGTTAAAAAGTAGTACTTATAGTTTTGGTAAATCAAAGTAAGAACGATGGCAGAATAGAATCAGGATCATTTTCAGTTCATGTTACTATATCAACATGTCTCTTAACTCTGTAGAAAATTCACCAGAAGCTGATGTCAGAGCCTGACAGCTTTCCCACACTACAGTCCATCGTGCTGCATGAAGTCCAGACAGAGAATGCCCGGGTGCGTAACTCGGCCACCGAGGCTCTGCTGTGGCTTAGGCGGGGCCTGATGTTCCTTAAAGAGTTTCTGTCGGAGGTTAACGCAGGAGAGCGAGACATCCATGGAGCGCTAAGTGAGTCAGATTTCTACGATGCACAAATCTACAAACTAGTTAAATACCTAATGGAACCTAATGCATGTGCGAGATTTTCCATGTTCTCTCTCTTCTCTCACCCAGATAATGCCTATGGAAAGACCCTTCGGCAGTACCACGGATGGGTTGTGCGAGGCGTTTTTGCTGTAGGTATTTCTTACTCTCACCAATGCTTTCCCCCCCTTCTTGAGGTTTATCTGTTCCTGGAGTGTGACCATTGGATGCTTCTATTTCCCCAGTTGGCACTGAGAGCTGCACCGTCTTATCAAAGTTTTGCCGCAGCCTTAGTGTCGAGAGCGGGCGACGAGCTGAAGGGCGGTTTTACCAGCGGTGTGCACCGGGACCTGGGATTGTACCTGCCTGCCATGGAAAAGCAGCTGGCCATCCTAGATGCACTATATGAAGAATACAACCTAGAGTCTGATGAAGTGGTGTGAAATTTGGAACAGAGAGAAGAAGGAGAAAACTTGACCCCAGGGGCAGTAGTGGCTGACCACTGAAGGAGGGTGCCAGATGTATTAAGTGCATCTTGTGTACAAAATAATTGAGCGTGTCAGTGTGAGGTGTTTTCAGTGGTTGTTAAACTCTAGGACAGTGGAGGGTTGAGGTTTGAAGAAGGTATTAATGTCTGTATGTAGGAGTAAGCATTAACAATTTGGACATTATTGACAAAATGTAGTTTCTTGGTCTTGTTTAAAAGACCATTGACAGTGTAGTTTTTTTTTTTTGTTTTTTTTTTGCCCTATTATGCAGAATCCAGCCATTATGATTCGTTTGTTTTTGGTGCACAGTGTGGCTGTATTGTTTTTGTGTGTGCGTACAGGCACATAACTACTAAGTTATTTGGTTCTAGTGATTTCCCTGGGCAAACATTTGTGATTTCCACCAAATTTTTAATCAAGATTGTCCTGTTTCTTCAGATTCACAAAACAGAGTCATACTTAAAACTAACACAAAGCATTATTTGGACAAAAACTATGTCAGATAGTTCCCCTGCCTAATATGTATGTAATGGAGTTGCATACTAACTAACTTTTAGCATTCTGGCTAAAAAACAAAAAAGGTTATTGTACTGACTGTTGATTTTAGGAAATTATGTTATTTTTATATTCGTTTTTCCCTGCAAATGTAATATAAATGCTGCAGTATGACAATTTTTTGTTTTTCATCGCTAACATGTTATGAACAATTGCTGTAGAGACTTTCTGTGGGACCAAAAAGGAACTATCATGTGAATGGCTTTAGCCTCTGCTGCCTACAGTACCGCAACACACAAGAATGAAATAATACAGTTGTACTGACAACTGCTGAATACTTTAGTGGACATCCTCTGCACAAAACCAATGCATATAATGCATTTCCACAATGTATACTGTATTTATTAAGTCTTAAGTTATAAAGTTCACATTATTATCATGGGGACCAGCTCAGTCCAGCTTTTGTATGGACATTTGTACACATAGAGCATGTTTATTGATTGCATGGCTTTATGTAATAAGTAACATAGGTGCCAATGGAAACTGAATAGGCCAAGGACTTGAATTAACAAAGTTAATAAATAATCCTGAAGGGGATAGATGAAATGTTAAAATACATTGCTTCTCATTTATCTCTGTACTGATAATGACAGTGCCAGTGACATTTAGCTACTCTACAGTACTCGCCCATGCACTGACCAGCCGTAGTTATTATTTTATGATGTCAACTCAACAATGATGAGTGGTAGGACTCCACCTCCCATCAGAACAAAGCAGGAACATTAACCTGGGGCTTTTCTTTTTTACCAAGACTGACATACCGCGTAGTATTTTTAACTTTATTCTCACTTGTCGTTTGTGTTTACAGGTAGGCATACAGTGTTCATTCTTAGAGTAAGTCATTTGCAGCAGGTTTACATCACTGCAATGGCCTGTTTTCTTGTCAAGTGTTGATCCTGAGAATATTCCATTGTAACATTGCAAACATTTACATTTTTTTGTATGACTGTAAATAAGATGCTATTTGATTTTTACATAATAAATAATGAAGTGGTCTTAGTGTGTGTCCAGTCTTGTCGTAGTCAAATATGTTATTAATAGAGTATATTTTGTATCAGTTAATGTTAAGGCCATCATCTTAGGCCAACCTTGGCGACTTTAATGTTGAGTATGTAATTGATTCTCAGCCCTTTACATTTCACTAGTTAACTGAACAAATAGATGAGTAAGCAAAAGATAGTAAATCTGCACAGGCGTTTGGTTAAACAGTGACACTGAGCTCAAATAACACCATTGCATACTTTGCTGTGAGTGTTTTGCATGTGCAGCAGTAGTCTGTCCTCTGTCAGGACCACAGCACCCTACACGCCAGCCATTCCCGCTTATAGGTCAGAGACTTTCACTCCGCTTGGACCAACAGCTGGGTCCCTGCTTGCTTCCTGTCCCCGTGGCCTTTTCTGCAACAGCTGTAACGCTGCACTAAAATTACCCCTTTTGTTGAGGAAAAAAAGTTTTTGATTTCAGTTCATCAACTTAATACCTGGTACAGCTCAAATAAAATCCTGCTTCATACAAAGTTAACTCTATGACATTGTCTTTGAGATGAAAAATCAAAAAAAAATCCACAACAGCTGTTAGTTCATCAAGTATTTATACCTAATTCAATTTTACTTATAGTGTCAAATCGTGACAGATGTTATCTCAGGACACTTTACAGAGTAGGTCTAGGCCACCATCTATAATTTAAGAGAACTGGTCAAAGTTCACGGACTCCACAAATGGAGCACAAATCTTTTTATTACCGAGCAGTAGAATCAGCTTGGCCACATCTTCTCCAGTGACATTTAGTGCTGTACTGAGACATCTGTGGTACAAATCTGATTGGCCTGGTCAGGGGAATGCACATGATGGAATAAATACGCCAAGGTAAGCTTTTACTCAGGGCATCTCTGTAGACAAATTGTCCTGATGTGATTTAGAAAAGAAATATGGCATGCTAATAGAGTTATATGGTTGCGTCCAGACTCAAACATCTCTGCTGCAACACTGGCTGGCTGCCCGTGCCCAACCTGTATCACTGTGTCTCATCTTTAGGCACAGACTCAGCTCTGAGGGGGCTCCATCGAGACAGAATGAAAAGCTGAAAATCACTGTCATGTCTGAGAAAACAGCAAGGTTCACTGTGTGGTCTGGTAACTATTAAGTCTTACGCTGCACTTTGCAAGGAGCTGCTGACAGACTCTTTTTTTCCACTTGATAGATATTTGCTTCTTCTTTTTTACAGTGAGTGCTCTGAAAGAACATCAATAGCATCTCTATCACTGTCTTTAGGCTTTTTGCACAGCCTCCCAATCACTGTCACCACTTGCTCACAACACACAGCAAGCAAAGCTGCTGACAGACCCCGGACCCAAGTTTAAAGATGCATGTGTGTTAAGACAGAGTGGAAAGCTTTGAATGATTTAAATTACTGTTTTATTTCTTTTTTAAATGATCAACAACTGCAGTATAAATCATATCAGAGCAATGAAACAAAATGAACGTTCAATATCCCAGTCACAGTGTATAATATATTTAATAAAGGCTTACAGTACGTTACCACATGCATGTTATGTTTCAGCATTGTTGTGCATACACAGTAGATGATACAGCACAGCAGCACAGGCAGCACATTCAACACAGTTTCCAAAAGGGATTTTAGCTTTTGTGCATGGCACAGTTCATCACTTCATCATATAAGGTGTGTCATACGTACAGTACTTAGCTACAGTCTGGGCAGAGCAAGACTAATATTTCTTAAGACACCTGCTACGCTGATGAATGCAATGAAAACAGAAGCGTGGAAGCGTTTTACAATCATTAGCATGGTATCACAAGCATGCGGAGACAATATAGTAACAGTCTTTATCTTTTGATTCCTTATTTTTTTCTTTTTTTTACAGAAGAACCACTTTATATAACACCTGACTACATCTATATGTATGGCTGAGAACAGGTCATCCTTGGCACTGTGACTCATACAGTAGCATATGGAAAATGTTAGCTTTTATCAGCAAAGTCATTTTCACCATTGGTGCCCAACACACAGCACACTCCATCTACACTGTTAAGTCTAATATTGAGTTTTTGTGTTGCTGTTTATACTGTAAGACAGAAAGACTGGATAAAGAGGTATTAGAGTAAATACAGTAATGACCATAGAACAGACTGGAATTGAAATTCCTCCCCTTTAGCAGCTACAGACTATCCCAGCCTTTCCTGTGCAGTGAGACAATTAAGAACATAACAGTTTCAAGCCTTCATATACAGTATATTTCATTTCTCACTGAAGCGCAGCGCTGGGAAGAAACTCGGGTTATCTGTGTGCTTCAGCATACAGTCACTGCCATTCAGTTTACAAAGAGAGTAGTAGGGGTTGCCTTTGAAAGGTGCTGTGTGGAGCTACATTACCTGTTGGTTCCTGAGAATTCTTTTTGGATTTATGAAACCTTGTCCAGACTGAATGTCCCTGTCAAGCACAGTACCACCACAAGATGATGAGGCCAAGTCGGCCTCTGAAGTGTGGCCTCCCGGTATAACAGTCTCAGTCAAATATTACAAGTGCATAATTCATGCCCGTCTATCTCCATCCCTAACCATATATATTGATTGTACTATATGCCTGGTTTTACCTTTTACAACTTTAAAATCCTTGATGTAATATTGAGACTACAAAGTGCGAGCCTTGTGGCAATAATAAGTAAAGTGATGGGTTTCATGCTTGGATAATGACAGCTGCTGTCATGGTCTTAGTAATCCCAGCCTCATGCAAATACTGTGCACTGTCGTTGACGCAGCAGTAGAATACCTGAGGCCATGGCTCTGGATGTCCTACTGCCTCTCTTTCTCAACAGTAACTGGGTCAAGATTAATACGCCTCTGGCCTGGCTACTGCTCCTCTGCAACATCTCCCACTGGCACTTGATTAAGTCTTGGCTGTCACACAACTGTTGCATCCAGAGGCTGATTCATGGTGAGGAGAACAGTCTTAAGTCCTGCTTGTAAAGACTGAGTCCAGTTGTCCTGTGCATATCCTATGTGTGGGTGAAGGTTGTGTCACTTCCACTGACCCGACTATAACTCCTGGGAGCTACGTGGCATCTCAGCAGCAATACAAATGAGTTATATTTATATATACGTATATGTTTTGTTTTTTCTTTCATCAGTGGAATCAGTGGCTGCCTCTACCTTCACGGTCTCTTGCTTGGAGCATTATTGTTCTTTTTTTCCATGAAAATATTCCAAATAACACACAGAGGATCCCGCTGCACTGTACAGCTTCCTGCTCAAGTGAAGTACTTGCAGTTTGTGGAGTCAATAACACAGTATGGTGTGCACTTGAGGTGACCATAGGACCTGCGAATAACAGGGGAAACAACAACCCTTCGCTCAGTTTAACATGTCAACAAAACACTTCTCACATTTGTCAACATATAGTTCTATACGGTGCTTACCCTGGAAGATATGAATTACATGTCTGGTATCCAAAGTCCTTTCCATCACACTCCTCAGCCCCCTCGTAGCGGTATCCGTCTCCACAGTAAGCGCGTGTTTACACTCTGTGGAAAGGAGAGACAGCAGAGGTGAAGGGGTCAAGTTTTATGTGCACAGCAAAGTACAACTTAGGAGCTATAATAGACCACCTCATGTGGACACGTGACTTACTAACACAGCCGTCAGTGACAACTCTGTTTTTGTCATCACACTCCTCCGCGCTGGAAATCTGCACAATCCCGTCACCACAGTAACCTTCATCATCAGGTGCATTTTCCATGGACTGGAACGGTGTCAACTGGAATGGAAAAGTCTTTTACAGAGTTTAAAAAAGTTAAAAAAATAAAAATAAAAAATAAAAGTCAACATGTATAAAACAAGATAAAATATTCAGATTTTGCTGCATGCAGTGGTACCTGGATTGGCAGCCAGCCATCAATGTCTTTGAAATAGAGAGATCTCTGGTCTTTGCGGAATGCCAGAGCATTATCTGTGTGAAGGCGCTCCAGTTCTTCCTCATTGCTTACAACAAATATCTGAAAGAAAAGCAAAGTGAGGAAATTGACTGTCATGTTTTCAATATTTAGTGCATTTGGAATTATATGGTTGGTGCAATGGAGTGCAGTTTTGAGAATGTAGTCTTAGCAGTATGTGTCTCAAAGCAATATTCATGCCCTCAGTGGGCCTACTTTTATCTCTCACAACTTTCTATATTTGAATAATTAACTCAAAAGTTATTAAACCCCAATAACCCCCGGGTTTGTGAAAATAGCATCTACTAGCTTAATACAAAAGCACTTAACATTGTTTAAACATAATTGTGATTTGAGTTGGAGTTCTTTTCAATGATGTGTCAAAGTGCATTACAAAATACTCTTTGCTTTTGACAAAACTATTTATTCCTCACCGCCGGTACTTTGGGATAGTTTCCTCTAGAAGGATAATCATCGAATGGAGAATTACTGAGAGGGCTGCAGCTACACTTTCCAGGAGGCCCTGGTGGACCACGTGCACCCTTTGTTCCAACCATGTATAGTCCTAAACATAACCAGAGAGGAGAAAATATTATATGAAAAAGACACAAAACAAGTTTCAAGTAACTAAAGTGAGGAGCTAAGGTGAAGTGTTGCTGAGATTAAAGTCTACACAGCTGATATAAATACAGTATGCCATGAAATGTAGTATCTTTGATTCATCTATCAAGAAGCAAACGCAATTGACTCAGAAACCTGATCAAGATTACAAATGTCACGTTATCTGGTGACATAATATTTGTAAAACTGCAAGGGGGGCTCGCCATCTGTGAATCCATTTTTAGGCACATGATGTCAAGACAACATTCATCTTGGGAGATAAAGTTTCTCCGGTACTAAATAAGACTGCTGGTGTTACCTCTAGACACTGGTCTAAAGTGTGCTTCCTTCTGCTGACACAGGTGTTTGCTGCATCTCACACCAGAAGCACAGCTTTTCACACATTCTCAGAGAATGTGTAGAGCCCCACACAAATCAGTCCATTTAAAGGGGTCATAGGTAAATTCATGCACTGACTGAACAAGATGTCAGTCTTTTTAAATTAGTATACTCAAGAGTTTTAAATTTGTTGGAAAATTGAATAAGGTAGACATTCTTACCTGTGGCAGGTGAACCAGGAGGACCAGGGTGACCTGAAATCCCCTGTGGGCCTGCAGGTCCCATAGGACCAACGCTGCCCGTGTCTCCTTTCCATCCCTGAAACACGATCAAAATATTACACAAGGTGGTCATATTTTAAACGTTTCTTTACATAATGTTTCAGAGATCAAAAGGTTTACAACTAATGCTCAATCCTGAGTGTTCCATAAGACATTTTGGGCATAGAAAAGTATTTTTTATGAGTGCACATGAATTAGATTTGGAAGAGAAATCATTAAAACAGAAATTACAGTTTCATTTGAGCAACACAAATCTAATGTAACAATGCAATCAAAATGTCACATGTCCACGGACTCCTCACCTGCTTGCCTCTCTTCCCTGGTCGGCCAGTGGGTCCTCTGTTTCCTGAGATCCCAGGTTCTCCTTTTGTACCCATTTCACCCTGCACAACAAATCAGATTGACTCAACATTCAAATTTGTCAGATTAGGAAAGTTGTAATCCTGCAGAACAAATTCAAAATGTTTTTCTCACTTTCTGTCCAAGCATTCCTGGGAAACCCATCCCACCCTGCAGATAAAGAACAGTACATTATAATATCAATTTAGATTACATACAGCAGATATACACTAGTACTGCTTCTTCGCAACAACCCTACTGATAAACTCTGCCCACCTTGTCTCCTTTCACTCCACTTTCACCGCGATCGCCTCGGGAACCCTGATGGAGCAGATTACAGTGTGTTACATCACATTAGAGCTATATGAAAAAAGAGATCTTAAGCAATATATCCTATTGCATTTTCTACTGAATGATAATTAGCAAAACTGTTCCATACCTTTTCCCCTTTATACCCAGGTAAACCCTAGAAGTGAAGATAAAAAACATCCAAGATGAAATAAAGTAGTGTTCATGCCAGATCATGGGGTCACTTAGAAATTTCTATTATAGACAGAATACCAGCTGATCTGAGTGGGTGGCTGATCTTTAATGCAATATCTACATTACTATTATCAGCAACCATTCCTCCAATGTTCCAAAAGCACATGCTGTTCACTAATCTGACATCATTTTAAAAATGTAACGAGCAAACATTGGAGATCTCTTTTGCAATTATGTAAGCACATAATGTAATCTGCCCTGGTTAAAAAACAATGCAACTGATTTCAGCTGGTATTTTGTCTATATTGGAGTGCAATGGAAATTTCTAAGTGACCCCAAACTTTTGACCGGTAGTGTGTATTTATAGTTCATATGTATCTCATACCCTTGGCCCAATTGGTCCTCTAGCTCCGGGCAAACCCATCAGCCCTGGGTCGCCTTTCTCACCCTGACACACAGAAAAACATTCAGAATAAGATAAATGTAGATTGGCTTCATTTTTTGAGACACCAACCCAAATATTACCCACACCCCAAAACAGAAATTATATGTTCAGACTTTGAATTTAAGGTTCTTTTATACTATTTAAACCAAGCATTTATATAGAAAAGGTTGTTACATAACAGAAGTCACAACACACATCATAGCTAACACTCATCTACCCTACCTTGTATTGGCACTTACTTGTCTCATCTCATGCCATATTTATATCATCTACATTATGAGGTCTGACTTACTCACTTTGGGCCCACTTGGTCCAGGCCATCCAGCTGGTCCTTCTTTCCCAGGAAGTCCAATAGGACCTGTCCGACCCTGATGGGAGACATCACTTTTAACACGTGATTTCAAATATAGAAATACCTAATTTAACAATTACTGTCACAGCTGCAGTAATCTGATTTTGAAATCAGTACTTCTTAAAAAAAAGAAAGAAAATAAATCTAAGTGCAGGATTTGCTGCATAAACTGACAGCCTGCTTACTACAGTATTTATCAAACACTGCTAGACATGTAGGGGGAGAATGACTCCAACGAGCCCTGTCACTTTGCTCTCTTTAATTAAATGATGGGCTGTATATAGAACAAGAGCCTGTGCTTGTGGGAAATAAAATGATTTATGACCTGGCTGAAGCACTAAGCTAAATTGCACCGCAGTGCTGCAAAGCTGCTCAGTCAGGCCACCAGCCAGGGAGGCTCTCCCACTGGGACGCTTTTGCTGCTCAACCACAGCGACCGATCAGTTAAGGAGGTCACTTCTCTTCTGCCATCCCTAATCACACACTGTGCTCTGAGCTTTCAATAAAGCTGTGTGGGCTTGATCCTTCTGTTCTAATAGAAAGGGAGGGCCATCTGACAGTGAGGCCTGATGCTGGATGTCTTTGAGTGGTCAATACTGAGGCAATATATGCTCCCTTACATTGAGTAGGAGACCATCCCTCTGCCATCAAAACAGCCTGTCTCAGCAGCTCTGCATCCATTGCATCCTGTCAGTGTTTCTGTGCTGTCTCCTGTCAAGGTTGTACATGCTCACAATTCCTTGATATACACAACCAGGCAATGGCAGCACTCTGAGTTAGAGCTAGTGAGCTAGGGGAGACACTGTATCTCATATTTGATTAAATCCACTTAGCGGAGAATATGGAGTGATTAATGAAGACTCTCACCTTTTGCCCAGGTCTTCCGATTTCTCCCTGACAACAGGATGCGGAGGAGGGGACAAAGACAGTAGCTATTTAATACACTTCCAGCAAGCATCTTTCAGTCAATTAAACATGAGCTTACAAAATAATGGGTAGCTTGTAAAATGTATAATGAGCTACATAAATGAGATGAGACTAGAACATGGGGAAGGGAACTGCTTACCCTTTCTCCCTTAGGCCCTCCTATCCCAGGTAATCCAGGTGGACCCTGGCGATCATAATATACAGCACATATAAGCCATTGCTCATAAATCTCAGAGATATCTATCTAAATTTTTATTATCCACAACATCCCACCACAAAGTCATGTCTGCTTCTGGGAGCCCACAGATGCAGTTTCAATTACTTAAAAGCTGAGTGGCCACTATTGATTTCAAAGTGCCTTGTGGGTCTTTTTTTTAAATATAAACTGAAGTCCAGTTGGTGCTGTAACAACCTGAGATGAGCAAAGCTTTACCAAACATTTGTTAAATCTGCTTTTTGCTTATCAAATGCTGGGCTAACAGAGAACAAGGTTTAATATTGACCCAAAATATTGAAAAAAAAAATATTGACTTTGTATCTTTTATCACCAGAGTACACAAACATACAGACACATGCTTGAGTTGGTAATCCCTGGAATTTACGCGACCCAGTACCCCTTTCCAGGCAGACAGCTCTTCGGACAGTTTCTGAGAATGATGTGTGGGGCACTGGCAGCCAGTGGAAAAGGCTATTTGTGTCTGAGCTAAATGAAGGGCGTTAATGGGCCACTGTGTTGCATGGGCCAGAGAAATCCCCACCTCCTGCTTAGCAGGAACTCTCAAGTTGGAGAGGAGATGGAGCTGTTACGTTGTTGGAGTACTGATTCTTAACACCTCGAAACACCAGAGACAGTCTGTGATTTAGCCATCTATCTTGACAGTGAATCATACGTAAGTCAGATTGTGGGAGGTGTGTTGGGATGGCGTAATGATGTTTATGCCAGATCTGCAGTACATTATTCATGCTGTGATAACCATGATGTTTGGGGAAAGACGGGATCCTACCTGAGGGCCGGAGGGACCAGCAGGCCCACGGGGGCCTGGGACACAGGCATAACCGTTGTCCTCATTGCCCCGCTCTGACTCCCCACCATTATTTGAAATGTCTTCATTCTGTAAAATGAAAATAAGAATTCTGCATTTCTTGTACAGCTTTGACAAAGTATGAAATTCCTCCCATTCTTGACATGACAATTTAAAGTCCACCATCTGAGTGTTTTCATGGTATTATTTGGGGGTCAAAAGGCAGTTAAGTGTGGGGCAGTTTGGAAATCGCCCAAGGATATCAACAGTCAGATATTCCACAATAGAAAGTCACATGACTTTGACTCACATGAGTGTGGCGGCGCCAAAGTGAAGGGGGTGGAGGAAACAGTGGGGGTGGAGGCAGATTCAGTAAACAGCATGGGCTGAATCTTCTCTGCTGCTCCTGGGATCTAAGAGCTGTGCAAGGTGGGCATGCAGTCAGTCACGCAGGCGATTATGCCAAGTGTCAAAATCAGAAGAAGACAGTCAGACAAGGTCATGTTTGTTGTCTTCTGCACCAACTGAATGTCAAACCTCTTCATCAACATTATGCTATGACACATGAACATGCACAGGCAACTGTGGCACATAGAATGTGACATGTTGCCAACAAATATCCCACACATACAGTCAGAATTGGACAAGTCTGAGAGGTTAGAACATGCAGGAGCAGCATTAAGCGAAAGGGAAACAGGTGCAAACTATCAAATCATTACACCCATCCAGCAGAGTTCCTAGAGCTGGACACAGATATGAAGTGCCTTTGCCTCGCACTGAAGGACTGGAGCTGGTCTCGCTATTTATAGAGGCATTTCCAGTCTACCTCATGGGAGACAAGAAAATAAAATCAAGTGTATTTTACAATGATAAGGAGTTCAAAATGAATCCCAAAACTAGACATTTAGTTTCCATGCTTTTATAGCCTGACTCCCTAAACACCTGTGCATGAATAGTACTGTATGTACAGTACAATACAGTACAGTACACACATACACACACACAAGCTCAAGCACAGGATTACAATATTTTTACCTGCTGGAAATGAAACAAAGCTATCCAGAAAAGAGGATTGAGCCAGGCCATAACAAAACCACAGCTGCAGATACAGTCCAAGTGTTAGAAGAGTCATGCTGCTCCAGATAGTTGCCTGACTTTATTTCTGAGCCACAGCAGCCCTCACACGCTGCCTTTCTCTCTCCCTCTCTCCTCACTGTCCTCTCCCTGTACTCCCCCCTCCCTCTCTGCTCCGTCTCCTTTACGCCCTCAGAAGAGGGTACGCCGACCAATGCCCATTAAATCTTTCCTCTGCATCAGTGTGCGCTAAAATTACAGGAGACAGCCTGCCAGTTGCTTCGAGTGCCAATATTAGATCTCTACTACTGCTGGGGGTGCTTTTTATTGTTTCCACTCCTCTTACAGGGGGACTTATCATGACTAACCTTCAGTGGGCTTTCCTGCAAGAGCTTCAAACAGGATTCTACATGCGGTGTAATTTGTGCATCCTGAGACGACTTTCATGATTTTATCTGGTTATGTGTAATTATTAGTGCATATTTTTGTATGCAGTACACTGTGCATCCCCCTGTGCATTGCGGTGTCCATTTAGTCCAGGCCAGATTGGTTTTTAAACTGAGATTGGTTGTCCCACAAAATTAAGTGCCTGCATTTCCAAGGAGGATTTGTGAGATGTGAGTTATAAAAAACATTGGAAATACAAGCGATATTAATTAACACTTATATTTATATAAATTATATAGTTTGCATAGACTACAAGAGTGGACAAAATGTATCATTTAAGTTTGCAGAAGATTGTGAGAAAAGAATGCAAGTTGATATAAACTACTAACAAACACAAATTTAATAAAAACAATCAAACTGTGCACTAAATCACAAAATATGTAGATATTGCATGAGTGTCACTGCTGCTAGAAACCCTCTGTCCAAGGACAAAGGAATGAAGGAATGAATATGCAATTTTGACAAATCTGGACCAAAGTGTTCTTTAGCACCTAGATGACCATAAAGTGAAATTATTACTTTCCCAGCAGTTTAATAGGCTAATGATCTATACACTGTACTTTAACGACATTACTGATTAGATTTACTATGTGAAAGGAAAAAGGAAACAGATTTGACATAAAGGAATAAAGACAAATAACGTTCAGTTCATGTGTGAACATGTTTTATTGTTGTTTTTTATTTATTCATTTTTTTCCCACGTTGTGTTTCCGGTTCTGTTGTTTTGGATAGAGGAAGATGCAGAGCCTTCTTTCAGTCTAGAGGTTGGAACGTGTGAGCCAAGGAAACTCCTGCAAATACAGAGATAGGGCTATTTTATGTAATGGTCAATGTTGAGTCCATTTAGTCTCCACATTTAAAAACTGAGTTTTGCCAAACACAGGGTACCCCCAGGGTTTTCCATGTTAAATTTGAGACTTTTTAAGACAGTTTTAATACCACTTAGCGTGATGTTTAATGCCAAGTCAGAGATTCCTTCCCCAAGAATTATTTACCAAGTAACGTTATGCCTCAATTTATTAAAACATTTTGAGACGATAAATAGTGCATGCACTGTTTGAGAATCAACTTTAAACCTGAATATGGATAACAGTCAGGAGGCACACACTGAGGGCAGCAAACATCAAAGAAGGGGACACGACTTTCTCCTGGTCACAGAGAGCTCAGCACCATGGATACAGCCCTCAATACAACCTTCAAACATGTCTGCAAAGGGTTGCGTGGATACATTCAACATAAACACAGAGGGCTATGCTTTCTAATTATGGGGACCCTGAAATAGAAAGGTCAGGTTGGTGTGAGGTGGAGGGATTGTGAGAGAATTACAACAGTTCTGCAGAGCACCTGTAGTGTGTGGATTAGTGTTCAGTGAGGCATGTCAGCCACGCAGCCCTTAAGGATGAGAGGCGAGCCATTTGTTGCTCTACACTACTCATGAACTCAGATGCTGCTGTTTTTAAATCACGCCTGGATCTGCGGCTGCAACTGTCAATGTCATTCGAGTCATTGTCCATCTCTTTTCTGTGCTACTTCCTGGGGGGGGCACCAGGTAAATATGAGACAGGGGGCTGAATCCGACTTGCAACCTTTGGCCATATATACTGCCACGCGTCTGAAGTGCTCATCAAATCATGTCTGTCCCGCACATGTCTGTGTCATGGCTGTGCCACAAGGGGATAAAATGTGGTATCAGATGAGACTTGAGATCTCAATCATCATGACCTATGGCAAGTTTTTTTAACCCTTTAATCCATACTCTCTGGGAGTTCAGATGATTCCTTGTGAATGACGACCTTTTAACCATTCAAATGTCACTTTTTAGAGGCATTGATCATGTTGGAGATAGCAGAAGGAAAGTGGAGTCACAACATCAATTATATTCTCCACCACAAGGGGGTGTGGCATTTCCACAAGATCAATGCTGAGGATTTCCTGCCTGTCAATACGAAGAAGCCATTCAGAGGAACAAGGACTCCAACTTCACAATAAAACTCCTGTGGAGCTTTCATTTTGACCTGCACTTCTGGGTGACTGAGATGATGACTCTACTACATATATCCCTGACAGGTGATAGTTACCTGCTGTTTTCTGTCAGAGGAAGGGTCGATGAGCACATTTATGAGACTTGGTCTCTCCCAGTCACTCAGGCTAAGCTGTAAAGCACTGCGCAGCTCCTCCACCGTCCTCACCAGAAACCCTCGACCTCCAAACGCTGTCATGACCTCATCATAGCGTGCCTCAGGTAGGAGGGTCACAGGAGGGGCTCTGACCAGCAATATGATGACGTGAGATACATACATTTCATTACATCACAGCTGATTACATGTAGGAAGGCATTATAGTAAATGTGTTATGTTCATATTCCCAATAATGTGTGACTCACATAGATGTCAGATCTCCCATTTTTGCCATTTCTTTCCACGTCTCAGGATCCACTCCACTGTAAATACCATTATTATTGACCACAATGATGACCACAGGTAGATTATACCTGTTAAACAAAGAGATGTGCAATTAAGTAGCAGTGGGGATTGAAGTGTTTATATTGTAAAGGGAGGGATGCATCTAACCCACCTGCACATAGTTTCAACTTCCATGCCAGAAAATCCAAAGGCACTGTCTCCTTCCACACAGACTATCCTTCGGTTTTTATTCTTGCTCCTCTCCACAGCGGCTGCTGCTATTGCAAAACCCAGGCCTACTCCCATTGTTCCAAATGTACCAGCATCCAACCTGCACATCGTCAGGATTAGCTAACAACAATGTACTCACATTTATACAGACTTGAAAGCTTACTTTAGTCAACAGTGGATCTTCACGTGTGTTACTGTACAATGCAAATTTGCTGGGTTTGAATAAACTGCTCATACTCATGAGCAGAGTGGTTTACAAAAGTTTAAATTGTTTTTAAAGAAATTGGTGTTATTATGCAGGAAACAGCACAAATTCCAGATACCATATGAACCTGAATTTAGTCCAGTTAATAATAACTGAGAAGTGCTGTTTTAATGAGACTGTCTTGCCTTTGTCGAGGCAGGTAGTTGTTCAACATAGTGCGTCCAATGTCCATAGTGTTTGCACCCTCACTGACAATGATACAGTCATGTGGCAGCAGCTGGGAAACATGATGAAACACTGTGTAGTAGTTCATGGGCATTGTTGACTGAAGAGCGAGCGCCTGTGGATGGAGAAAGGACAAAAATGCATTGATAATAATAATACAATAATAGACAACATCTAAATGGATAAAATACATAACTATGTTTTCATCAGCATGGGACATTCTGAGAACAGTTTGAGTAACTACACACACACACACGCACACACACGCTTTACAAAAGTGTGTCTAAACTCACCTTTGATATTTTTGCATTAGCAGCAATTTTGTCCTTCAGTGTGCTCCACCATTCTGTATCAGAGGGATATTTCCAGCCATTGTTACGGACGCCCCCCCAGAAGCTGAAAACAACAAACCATGAATCAAAGACATAATCACTTTATACACACACGCACGCACACACACAAAAGATTAATAAAGATATGTGAGATTGTGTGCCGACTGAGTTGCAGTTACCTGAGTGACAATAGAGTTGATGTCTCCCAGGAGAGCAACAGCAGGCTTCACATTGTTTCCTATCTCCTCAGCACAAAGGTCAACCTGCATACAGAGCACAATCATGTTAAATGTTAAAACAGCACAATGTTGGCAGCAACAGTGAAACACAGTGCAGGAAATATGGCCCAAAAAACACATAAACTGCACTGGCACGATAATATTAAAGTATTTACACCAATGCTCTATATCAGTAAAGTATTATTAACACTGTTTTTGAGGGTATCAAAGGCAACATTGATTTCCCACGAATCTAAGACACTTGGCTTGGTTATTTACATACTTGGATGATCTTGACATCAGGGTCGAATCTAGGTGGCAGACCAAAATGCAGGATCCAATTCAGCCTGGCTCCAAGCAGAAGCACAACGTCAGCCTGGAGAAGAGCTCTGTCAATAGAAACAACAGAGGACGAGGCGGAGCAACATTGAATTAAAACAAAAACGTAACAAAATAATTAAGTGTATGCATAGAATAAAAGGATTAGATATAACAGTACATCTGAATAAAAAAAAAATATATATATATATATATATACTGTATATATACATAGGATGATAATGATAATACTGACAAAAATAATTGTAGTTTACACTTTTTGATCCCTGCACATTTTTATAGTGAGAGGAGGCCGACCTTG
This sequence comes from Etheostoma perlongum, assembly GCA_026937815.1. NCBI lineage: Eukaryota > Metazoa > Chordata > Actinopteri > Perciformes > Percidae > Etheostoma > Etheostoma perlongum. The sequence continues at coordinate 16,324,821 of CM049376.1, forward strand.
AGCGGGCAGCAGCCACACAGTTGGGGTGATCATCTGGTAGGACCCCTTTCCCCATTGGGGTGGGCAGAAATGGCAGACCGCTCTTTTCCACAAACTCCCTGAGAGCAGTTTCAGCTCGGCCATAGGCTGCCCCTGCACAATAATACTCAAGGTATCATGACTTATTTAAGGAACTACTCTGATTCACCAGAGATGGAGAACAATGTATGGTTTCCAGCTTATTTAATGTAACAAGGAGAGTGCAAATGTTTTTTATGGTACCTTTGCCAATGATGACTAAGGGTCTTTTAGCTGCTTTCAAGACAGATACGGCTTCAGTGATTGCATCGTGGTGAGCCAAACTCACTGGTGGAGATGGACAGCAGGACACAACTCTACAGGAGAAACACACTTCTTTGAATATTTACACACCTGGAATCACAGAAGTGATACTATGCTGAAGAAAAATTCTTTAAAAAAAAACAACTGCAAAATCCCAACAAACCTGACATTGCTCCTGTCCACTTTAGCATTGACCATGTCCCCTGCAATGTCCACATAACAAGCACCTGGACGCCCGTACATGCTGGTGCGAACTGCCTGTGAGCAAACAAGCACAATAACATTTAAAATCACATTTGTGTTGATATCATCTAACTATGCAAAATATCTTACTTAGTCTGCTGTGCTAACGAAAACAAGGCAGACAATATAACAATACGCTGGTATATTACCTTCTCTATCACTGAAGGGATGGCTTCCAGACTGCTGGGCCTGGCAGAGAACTTGCTATAAAGGCGACATGTTTCCACCTAGCAACAAATGAAAAATATCAATAAATAATCAATTTAATGAAACACCATTGGGACAAAATCAACATGAAAGCGTTCATCACCTGAGGAAACTCCTGAAAGGCTCCTGCTGTTTCCTGGTTTCGATCTGCAGAACCGCCAATAACAACCACTGGCCTGTGAAAAGACAACACACACTTTATAAAGATATGACCTGTGGTACACATGGGACATGACAAAACAGTACACTGCCAGCTGCATAAAAGAAGCATCAGTTTGTCAAGTTGTACCAGCAGTTCATGTTAGCGTTAGCCATTCCACCCAGAGCATGGATGAGTCCAGGTCCAGACACCACCAGGCAGGCACCTGGTCTGCATACAAACAACCAGAAGAGACAGCAAGATGTAAGATAAAACCAGCTGCTCACATCTATGGGGCGCCGTTTGTAAAGCGGCTCACGCTGAAAATAACAGCAACATTTTGTCACATTTAGCTTTAAATAATGTTTAAAAAACTGGTCTGAAATTTTGAGGGTCACTTTCTTGCACATTTACAACAATATTTGTCAACTTGGAAATATTTTAAATAGTTAAATCCAAATATTAAATATTACACCTAAATGTTAAATCTTAAATCTAAATGCTAAATCTAAATGTTAAATCTAAATCTAAATGTTAAATCTAAATCTAAATATTAAATCTAAATCTAAATATTAAATCTAAATCTAAATGTTAAATCTAAATATTAAATCTAAATCTAAATCTAAATGTTAAATCTAAATATTAAATCTAAATGTTAAATCTAAATCTAAATGTTAAATCTAAATGTTAAATCTAAATCTAAATGTTAAATCTAAATCTAAATGTTAAATCTAAATCTAAATGTTTTGAGTGAAACTAAATATTTAGCTAATATGCAAATGATATGCCAGTAACCGGAAGTAACAAAATAAAAGCTCGAGGAGGTCAGTGTATGTTTATATTGTCAAATAACGAATAAAAATCATCTCATCCGGGGATATGGACACTTGAACTTGGATAAACGTGATAATAACTACCTAAAATAATAAACACAGTTGGAGAAACTGTATTTGAAGAGTACTATGAGTTTTTAGTGTCACTTTTATGAATGGTGCCGGAATTATGACCTGTAACCACTATAGCCAGCCACCAGGGGGCTCACTTTGACTGGTCTGTCACGTTCGCTTTTAGTTTCACTCGAAACATTTAGATTTAGATTTAACATTTAGATTTAGATTTAACATTTAGATTTAGATTTAACATTTAGATTTAATATTTAGATTTAACATTTAGATTTAGATTTAGATTTAATATTTAGATTTAACATTTAGATTTAGATTTAGATTTAACATTTAGATTTAGATTTAATATTTAGATTTAACATTTAGATTTAGATTTAGATTTAACATTTAGATTTAGATTTAATATTTAGGTTTAGATTTAACATTTAGATTTAGATTTAACATTTAGATTTAGATTTAACATTTAGATTTAGATTTAATATTTAGATTTAACATTTAGATTTAGATTTAGATTTAACATTTAGATTTAGATTTAATATTTAGGTTTAGATTTAACATTTAGATTTAGATTTAACATTTAGATTTAGATTTAACATTTAGATTTAGATTTAGCATTTAGATTTAACATTTAACATTTAGGTGTAATATTTAATATTTGGATTTAACTATTTAAAATATTTCCAAGTTGACAAATATTGTTGTAAATGTGCAAGAAAGTGACCCTCAAAATTTCAGACCAGTTTTTTAAACATTATTTAAAGCTAAATGTGACAAAATGTTGCTGTTATTTTCAGCGTGAGCCGCTTTACAAACGGCGCCCCATACACATTTGTTCAGTTACTATATGTCTCTCACCTCCCAGTGAGATATCCAATGGCAGATGCTGCGTAGCACGCCTGTTGTGTGACAGAATGTATTGTATATCACTATTTCATTGTGTTGTTAAGGATTGTGCAGGTAATTAGCAGTGTAGCAGAATAATAAGTGTTTTACCGCTTGTTCGTTGCGCATTCCCACATATTTGATCCCTTCAGCCTGAGCAGCCATAGCCACTTCTATGACAGGAACACCGACTATCCCAAACATGTACTCCACTTTCTGCAGGGGGAGAAATGCTCTTTGACAAACCGACACTAAAATATAGTTTTAAGATAGTACATAGCAAGTCATTTACTGCAATAACCTTGACTGCAACACTTCAACTTTGACACACTTGTTGCTTTAACGAGAGCAATGCGTGGTTACATTGTAATTACAGTTCCGTAGGCTACAGACACAGAAAAGTGAATGTAGGCTACAGGTTACAAACATACAGAAGTTAGAAATTTCATAAATATTCGTAATGTTTTAAGTTGTTTAAACGATCTTACCTGGGCCTTTAGAGACTCAGCAATCAGCTGAGCTCCTGTCACTTCGTCCATGGCTGTTCAGAGACTGTTAGCTACGAGTTATTATTACACTGTGTTCCTACAAAGGTACAAGAAAGGTCAAACTGTCATGTTGCAACGACGAACTACATGAACAATTTATAATCGTGTTTGCTACAATCCTCTATCTGCCCATGAATGTACAAGCCCCTGAATCCGCCCCGTTCCTATCGCTTCCGGGTTGCAAGCCAATCACGGGAGGCATTAGGCGTGACCTCACCCTAGGGACAAATCTCCTTGCAGGCTGATATATTAAAATTCATAGACAAATGTACTCAACACATAATGTTTACACATCAGTTTAATGTACAAAAAGTTATAAAATTCTTAAATATTTTAAGAAAATTTGTTGAATCCCCTTTGTTATTTTTAGCTGATAAGTGCATTGAGAAACCTACTGAGCTATCACTGCAAATTCTTTACTGACTTAATAATAACTAATAATAACGTTTACAGGAGTCCCCTGACCAAGGCTGCACACACAATATAAAATGTACAAATCATGCATGACACACTGTGATTACTGAGAATAAGAGTCAATACAAATAACATCTGAAGAATAATGCTGCTGATAATACCAGCAGTCAAGGTACCATTAGAACCAGTTACATATTCCAAATTGAATATTGAATAAAATCATGATATTATGTTAATGCATGGAAATTTTCACTGTTATACACCATGTTAACTAGTTAGTCGTAGTCAGGTAATTAAAGCGCAAGTGTTAGTTAATATTAACGATGGCTCAGTTCTACTCAGGTGTTCCAGTAAGACATTACAGTGAGCTAGCATGCACAATACCAGGACCCTGAAACTGAAGCAAATAAATGGAACTCAGCCATCATTAGTTGTCTATATATACTTCCTATAGAAAATGCATGGGAATGCTAAATAGCTAAATTTGTAAGAAGTTGAAGTAGTAAGAATAGTTGGAAAAGTGGGAATGGTTGTAATTAGTATGAATTTCATATCATAGCACCACTAATAAAAGATGTGGAATAATTCAAGTTTTTGTAAAGCTAATGCTAAACTGGATTTCTGGTTAAAATGTGTGAGAAGGTGAAGTTGTAAGAAATGTGGAAAAGTGATAATTGTTCTAATTAATGTTTTTAAAAAGTTGGCTAACAGCCATATTGTATAGAGGTTGTAGGTGTTTCAACAGAGGGACAGCCCTAGTTAATGTATTGCAGATGTGTAGATGTGAAATAAAATAGAATTTGGGTGTTTTTGGAATGTTTTTGAAATTTTCAAAAATCCGCCTCTCACCCTGACCTCGGACCTGCTGGGAAAAATGAGTAGGTCAAAAATGTTTAATAAAATCATACTAATTGTTTTCAACGTTGTTTACCATAGTGACAATTCAACCTTTGCTAACCATAGCTAAATTAAATAGAATTCGGGTGTTTGACAATTTTTGAAATTCTCAAAAATTAACCTCTTGCCCCGACCGTGGCCTGCTGGGGGAAATGAGTAACTCAAAAAAGTTGAATAAAATTGTAAAACACTCATGTTCATTATTAAATAACTCATTTCTTTATTACTCATAAAATATACAGCAATCTCAGTACTGAAAGAATTCATTGAAGCGTTGAATTCACAGTCATAATTTCTATATACATGCTAGTTTCATCCCTCTTCAAGGAAAAAAAAACATTTTCCATTCTAAAGAAGCTAGCAAATGTATTGTACATATTTCCAGTTAAAAGGAGAAACAGACAAAAAAAGAGGAGTTTTGAATCATGGTAGGATCGAGTGGTTTCTTATTTGAAAGTTAAAGCAAGCAAAACCTGTCAAACATTCACTAATAGACTAAAAATATCATTCAAAGAAAATCAATTGCTGTCCTATCATTGGTTTACAGTGTTTCTTCTCACAAAGCTGAGCCTCAGATACCTCAGTACATGATCAGTGCTTCTTAAAAATGTTTCATTACTTAATGCTAATCACTGTACTTTCACAGCTGCCTCAACAAACTCATCTTTTCTCAGTAACTAATGAAGGCACAAAATGAACACATAAATAGGAACCAAAATTACACAAATAATTTATTCTTGAAAGACTAAACCGTAATGGACAGGTCAATATACAAATGTAAGGTTGATCAACTTAAAAATAACCTGGTGCACACATCAAATTACTCAGGTCAGTAAATCAGATTGTTTTCTTTCTAGAGGATAAAGAGTTTAAGACATGAATATGGGTTTATTAAAATTTGGATGTCCAAAAATAAACAATTTGCTGTCTGTGTGTCTTACAGACACTTGGAGGACACGAAGGACAAGTGCATTCTGACGGATGTAGTGTGCAGGTATCAACCTTCGCTAGCTCATCAAGAAATCCCAGAAATGAAAACTGTCTTCCCCCCCCGCTAACTAATAAACCCAAAAATTCACAAACCACTTACACAGTTAAAACTGGGTTAAAATGCATCCATGTCTTTTGGTCCCTGTCGGTTTAGCTATCTGTGAAGTGCTACCTTCCTTTTTCAGCATGTTATTGCCGTACAAAAGTCGCTGTCCGCTCAACAGTACAGTTTTTTTGCTCTCAAGAAGTCAGTGTTGGTAAAGCAGCGGTTACTGAGGTCCAGGATCAGCTGAAGGACACCTGGCCCTGGATGAGTGCTGCACCTCCTCCCTCTCTTGCTCTGTGTGTGTGTGTGTGTGTGTGTGTGTGGGGGGGGGGGGGGCTCTTAAGGCTCCTGTGGGGACTTCTTTTCTTTTTCCGTCTTCCCAAGCTGGCGGCGGGTGATTTTTAAGACACAGTGTGTGTGTATGCATGTGTATGCATTTATCGCTCCCTCCTGTCCCTCAGTATGTCTCAGAATCTGAGTCATTGAGCTCTTCATCTTTGTAGAGGCCGTCATGATGGCTGATGTTGTTGAAGCTGCAGTAGGAGCTGTGCTCACCGCGCAGCACGGGCAGGCTGTCGAAGGTGACGCTTTTGGAGGGGCTGGTGTTGTAGTGGTTAATGGCACTGAAAGGGAGGGTGGGTGCTGGGGCACAGGGGGACACAGGCATCATGGTGGCCAGGATGAGGGCTAGGCAGTCTGCCACATCTTTGTTTGGGGCACAAGCCAAGGCGGGTGTGTAACCTAAAACAATGACAGTGGACCAGTGTTACATTCAGTACGCTATAAAAAGCAGTACACAGTTTCTAGCATTAGTGTTACATCTGTTAAGTGATTTAGCAGTTATTCATTTTTTTTTTTTAATTTACTTTACGTAAAATCCTAAAGAGTCTGAGAATTTCTTATCTGATCTAGAAAATTTTTAAAATACCTGACGCAGGCACATTTTAATTGCTTGATTAGCCGATCAAATTTGGATCCTTTTTTTACCTCTTTGTTTTTTGTCTATAGTATGTTAGTTGTCACGTTTCCAAAAAGTGAACATTATCCACAACATTAGGTACATGTTTTAAAAGGTTAACAAGCAGCTATAATAATAGTGAAGCAGCTGGATAATAATGTCTGATGTGTGGAAGTAACTGTCAAATAAAATAATTTGCTATTTGTAAGGGGATTTTTGCTGTAGGTACCCAATAATTTCTGATCCTGCTGTGCCTATTATGGTTTATGTTAAAGTGGGATTTCCTGATGTACTGTAAAAGCCCAAATATATGAAAGGTATATACAGTAAGAGAAAAATAACATTGTGAATTTACCGTTTTCATCGACTGCAAGTACACTGGCTCCCTTTACAAGCAGCTCTTGCACCACCACAGTTAAACCATTTCTTGCAGCCACATGTAGAGGCCTTAAAAGATAAAACATGAATGCATCAACAGGAAAGTCAATATTTAATAATTTGCACCTCTCTACATTAATAATTCAACCCCCCACAGCAATCTACCCACACCACCACTCCATCGCTTAGTTGCAGCAAGAGACAAGACACTAATATAACACAAGTGATACATACGTCTGTAAGGCGGCGTTAGTGGCATTTATGAGGTTTCTATCTGTAATCTTCTCCAATATCAATAAGGCACTGGTTTCATGTCCCTGTAGAAAACAGTTAAAGTGCGATAAATACAACAAAAACCCACATAGAACAGCTTCTAAATATGCAGTAGTATTGTTTATGCTATTTGTACACATACTTGTATACCATACATTTGCTGATGTAGAATGAAAGAAGAGTGCAACCATATGGCAATACAAACCTTACTGCAGGCGAGATGAAGTGCAGTGTTCTTCACAGCATCCTGCAGAGTGAGATCTGCTTTCGCACTGCTCACCAGCAGTTCTAAACAGTTAAACGCAGGAAAATCAAATTGAAGGTAATTCAATGTAATTCAACAGTGCCGATTATTACATCACACAGAGATATCTTCCAGTGGTCAAAGTAGAGAAGCATTCATACCAACAGCATTGGTCTGGCCATTTTCAGCAGCCATCATGAGCGGGGTCTTCCCTGCATCATCAACACTGTTGACCTGAGAGTTGTGGCTCAGCAGCAGCTGGAGACACTCTACATGGTCAGTGAAGGCTGCTGCATGTAGTGGGGTCCTGCAAAAATTACATCAGAACATAATCTTCATCATGTAGTCATCCTATTTATTGTGAGCTTTTAATTACAGTTACAAACTCTTGAGGCGGTTGCACTTGTCTTTATACGAGGGTGCATACCTGTTTTTACCATCTTTGGCATTGACAATGGCAGGGCCCAGAGTGTCTATCAGCATCTCAGCAGCACCTTCGTTGTCATGGATTCTAAAGAAGATCACAATCATTTAATCTGTTAAAAGGGTGTGTTTTTACATGCACTGACCGAAACAGAAGATGGCTCAAGATCTTACACAGCACAGTGGAGGGGGCTGAAACAACTGCCTTCGGCCTTGTGGAAAACCTCTTGTTCCAGTAAAACCTCCACACACGTATCGTGACCTGCAGAGAAGAAAGCATTAACCATATCAGCCTTCATTTTAAGGGGCTCACAATCAGTTGCTCTCTTAAAACATTTGTCTTCATCAAAATGCCATACTTGTGTGCAAAAAGAAAAAAACATGAAAAATGATATTGTCCTTATTTTATATCTACAGCTCCCTAAGTGCTTCATTTTACTTTCTTGGAAGCTAGCCTTTATTTAAGAGCATACAGTATACATTACTGAACATCCAATGTACATTGCCATAACTATATTGATTGTTTTTTTAGAAAAGGTCTTCAAACCCTCGTCTCTGTACCATTGTAGCAGGCCCAGTGCAGTGGGGTGTAGCCTTGGTTGTCTGTTAAGACAGGGAGAGTTTCCACTGACTGGGCAGCATGCAGCAGGCCTCCTAGTACCCCAATGTGTCCACATGCCGCTGCCAGGTGGACCGGTGTGCGCCCCTTACAGTCTCTCACCAGGAAGTTGGCGCTGTGCTGAAGCAAGGCCTCCACACATTCCTCGTGACCAGTGACCGCCTGCGGACACAAAACAGTAGATGATCATATCCTGTATGCTTATGCATTTCAAATGAAAGTTTATTCCTTCCATAAACAAATAGGCATAGCCTGCACTGCCCAATTAAAAAAAAGTTAGATTTTTTTTTTTTTAATTGGGCAGTAATTAATACAACTGATTGAGGGGACAATAAAAAAACACATCATATTTCTAAATGTATGCCTGAGTGGGGTAGTTCACTACACAAAAAAGAAAAGAAAAAAAGAATTAGGGTATAAGGACAAAAGACCACAGAACCTGTAAGAATGGTAAGATCTCCTTACCCCTCTATGTAGGGCCGTCCTGGCCCACTTATCTTTGGCTTCTACATTGGCCCCCTTATTTAGCAAAGAATACACACAATCGGTGTGTCCACTCAGGACCGACAGCATCAAGGGGGTTCTATAAGATAATAGGCAATGTCAGTAATTTCTTTAGAATATGCGTGAAAAATATATATCACAAACAAATTTTACTTACTGTCCATTCCCATCTTGAATGTCTACTGCACTTTGTAGGTCAGCATTTCCAATTAGCAAACGCAAACATTCTGAATGACCATTAGTAGCTGAAGGGAAAGAACAACCAACCCATTAGTATACTTACAATAATAATCAACTTCATTCATATGCCAACTTTTAAAACAATTCACACCACAAATAATCTCAGCAAATAAAAGTACAGTGAATAAAATACACAGTACAGTAATTCATGATGTATACAGCAGGGTTTTTTTCTGCATAGAAGGAACGTGCAGGAAGGTTAAGCTCTGCTCTGGGTACGAGCTGCTGTCGGGCACGGAGCTCTCAGTCTCCCCCCCAAAGCTGCGACTGCAGATCAAAGGTGGCAGCAAGGCCGTATCTGGTTCTGATATAGTGGCATCAGTATTGAATTGAGAGTTTCATAACAGGTTAAAAACTCCTTGTCATTGAGTGAAATAGTAATCCATTTCTGTGTTTTGGTACAGTTGGTATGCATCCCTGATGCGAACCGCATTAACTATATTCAAGAGCACATTCAAGTGGACTTGAGCACAGTTGGTCGATCAGTGCCCAAGTCAACACTTCACACTAATCAAACAAACTGGACGTTGGGGTAAAGTGTATTTGGATCCAGGGCCAGGTCTCTGTCTGACGTGAAACCCTTCTAACAGCATTATATTCCATTATATTTTGAATTGTCACCTGCCTCCTGAATGTTTTTACTTCACATAAATGTTTCCACCATACATTGGTGCATAAACATTTAACATAATGCAGTCAATTAAGTGTAACTACTTGACCATAGGAGGTCGAAAAGTTCATATGTAGGCCAATTAATGAGCTACCAACTACAGCTCCATACCTGCAGCATGGATGGGGGTTCGCTTCAAGGCAAAGTCTTTGACCAGGATGGAGGCTCCCTGGTTGATTAGGACGTCCACACATTCGACATGGCCCTTGAAGGCAGCCAGGTCTAGGGGCGTGCGCCCTTGGCTGTTTCTCACATCCAGATCCAGCAGAGACTGCACCAGAACCTCCATAGCATGGTGGTGTCCGTGGTATGCCTGAAAGATGAATTTACCATGAATATGTTAACATAAATTAGATGTGATTGAGGATAGTGGCATAATAAGGATAGTAGGATTAGGACAGTATACATCACTTACAGCAAGGTGCAGGGGGCTGACGGGAGCTCTGATATCAGAATCATTCAGGATGTCTGTCCCTGAGGTTTCCATTAGCTGAACAAACCAGGTACACAAGTTAAAACCTACTTCAGATACAATCACTTTCTTAGCCGTGAAGCTCAAAGTCAAAAGAGCCACTTCGACCGAATTCAATTTAACAGTAACATTCCGATCAGATAGAGATCTGCCTCAGAGATTGTAAAAAAAACTATCACAAAACAGAACAAGCTATATATACAAGGACAAGAAAAGTACAAATTCAACCCACCACATCTAGAGGTGTTTCACTTGCAATCTGTAACAGAGAGTGCAAAGATAATGCATTAAACATCATTACAGTATAGCCATAGATAATTACAGAGATGCTGATTGTTACGCATTGTGTACTAGAAGTTCTCACCAGCTCCAGACAGAGGCGATGTCCGTACGCCGAGGCGTAGTGCACAGCATTGTAGCCCTGATTGTCTCGGATCCCTGGATTTGCATCATTTCGCAGTAAATATTCCAGGCACCTGCAGACACAACAAAGATGCTGTAATCAAGAAAACATCATTTTTCAAGTCTTGAACTGTTACTCAATCATAACCAAGAACTAGGGTTGGGTACTGGAACCTGGTGCCATAAACGACCGGTATCTACCGGACTGAATGACAACGCAGGTTTCTGTGCCTCGTTTCAGTGCCACTTAAATGTCTGCGCTGCCCTCTGGTGCTCGGAAACGGACGTTACAGGCATCAGAAGCATCACTGCATGTGACGATACTTAACACGGTTACGTTAGCGTAACGTTAGTTAGTAGCTGGCCTAAACACAGTTAAAATGCTGAAGGCTAAAACTGTCTAAAGTCACAGCCACATGCTCCTTTAAGAAAGTTAAACTTAAATATTATTAAAGTATTACTGACTTTCCATCTGTGTCAGAGGCAGCGGCGTAGTGGAGAGGAGTACAGCCCCGCTCGTCTAGGTCATTGACGCTTGCCCCAGAGCCCACCAGAGCAAACAGGCACTGGTAGTTACAGTTGGCAGCAGCATAGTGCAGGGGGGTCCTAGAAAAGCAAACATAGCTCAGTTCTCTCTTCAAATGTGACCAACAAACTAGGAGAGCACAACCTTTTGAACCAGTCCATAACTAAATGCCACAAACCTGCCAAAGCTGTCCTTTCTATTAAAGTCGGCCCCCGTATTGAGGAGAAGATTGAGACATTCCAGGTTTCTGAGGGGTACAGCAGGGAGATTTATAAGATGATGAACTGATACAGGTAATGCTATTCTTTTTGTTGGATGTCACAAACATTTTAACACTTAAAGTTAATAATAAACATACTATTCAGCTGTCCTGTACTCACCCTCCAGCAGCTGCAGCATGTAAACAGGTCCTTCCAAAGTCATCAGGAGTATCAACATCAAAGCCTGCATCAGAATAAAGCATTATGAACATGATCATGCATGTTGTATAGAAGGTTTTACATAACAGATATGTTAAATTTTAGCGTTTCAAAATTTTGGAAGTGACAATCCTAGTCATTTTGTACTTTGACTAGTTAAGTTAGTACTATTGTTGGTAGCCACACAACATGAATTAAGAGTTGGTCACCTGAAGACAGAAGCTTTCTGCAGCAGTCAGAGAATCCACTAAGTGCAGCCAAATGCAGTGGGAACATACCATGAACCCCTCGTCTGAAAAAGACACAATCGTGTTGATTTACTCACTAGCAACCAAATTAAATAAACTAAGGGTAGGAAAGTGTTATTAAGTACGGAACAATCTGTATCAGTTACATAAAAGACATTATATCTATGCTTTGGAAAGGTTTGAACATTGTGATCTTCCACAATGTGTAAATTTGGAACAGTTGCTGAAAAAAAGCAGACAGGCTCACTTACTTAGCCGTGTCAGCTCTGTTGGTGATGAGGGTGTTGATGAGGAGCTCGTGTCCGTATCGAGCTGCAATGTGCAGTGGTGTGTTTCCGTTCTTATCTTCACAATCAATCTCAGCACCTTAAAAAACAAAAACAAAAACTAAGCACTTAGCAAGTGTTTTACACTGAGAAGCAGTTGGGGTTTTACAGTCCAGAGTGAGCAATAAAGTCAGCGAGGCTGAATTTTTAGAAGAGCTCACCATTCTCAATGATTGCTTGAGACCTAGAAAACCTGCCGTGGATGGCTGTCATGTGGAGGGGAGTCTTACCATCTTTACTCTGGAGTGAAACAAAAATATGTTGGTATCACAATGTAACTCATTACTATGGCTTTTATCTATAAAGTCCATACAAGAAGTTGTAAAACTGCATTTCTGAGTATCAATCAACTGTAGAAACAAAGGTGTTAGTGCAATTACATTGACAACACAAATTTGTTTCAACACTTGACTCATAACCACAAATATTCAATCTCTGATTTGACCGTAGCACCGCAACAGCTGTCAGTTATAAAGTAAAACAGCTTTTCCAGGTCATACTGGCTGATCTTTTCCCAAGTTTCAGTGATGAAATTGCAAAAGGCAGCGTTGTTTTCCCCCTCACCTTGATGTTGACATCAGCGCCGTTGCACACTAGGAGCTCCAGACAGAGTGCCCCATGGCGTGAAGCGGCGGTAAAATGGAGAGGTGCGAACCCCTTCTCGTTCACCTGGTTGACATTAGCTCCGCACTCAATGAGCTCGTTCACCACCACATCCTGCCCATTGTAGCAGGCCACGTGGAGGGGTGTGTTGCCATACGCATTGGGCTCATTGATCTAAATGGCGAGATAAACGGGGAGCAGTCATGACACCACGGTTTCCCATCAAGACAAACTGGTATTAAACTGTCACTCTTTTTGCACACAATATAAAAATCTGTTAAGACGTTATCCAAAACATATGAAGTGCATAAGGTTATGTGTTATTACATTTCTGTTCTCTGCTGATCAGATCATAAGAGCTTGCAGTATCTGCAGTGCAATGACCAAAGGTTTGTGGGTGGAACTTACATCCACCCCCAAGTCCAGGAGGTATTTAACAATGCTGATCATTCCACTGGAGGCTGCTGCGTGTAGGGGGGTGTAAGATTTCTTATCTTTGCAGGCCACCTCGGCTCCATGAGATGCCAGCAGCTTCACCACTTCTATGTGCCCTGAAGAGAAAAAGAAAACAACTTCATTACATACATATGCTATAAAAGATATCATCAACTATTTAATTTGGTATTCAGAACATGAGTAATTGTGACATCTAAAGACTTTTAATAATACTGATATCTTTAAAAATAATGAAAAATGATATAGTTTCACTACATCTCTGAGACTATCACTGACCACAAGATGAGATGAACTCTTCATGATACATATGTAGATGAATAATGTGATGTAAAAATCTGTGTGGTTGATTTATTACCCATGTAGGCTGCCCAGTGGATTGCACGGCGGTCCCTCTTGTCAAAGGCATTGATGTTTGCTCCTCTGGAGAGCAGGAGCCTCACCATCTAACAGCAGCAACAGAGAGAAAAGAGCAGACAGGAAACATGTCAAGGAAAGTTAAAACCTGAGCATCACCAAATCTGCTGCCTTTCAGTCAGAGTGGCAACTCAGTGTACACATAGTGTTTAATGCCTTAATACTCTGGTCTAAACCACATATTGTACATGTATACAGTTTACTTTGATCTAATCTCATTATTTAGATGAGTTCCTACAAGGCTACACTTTTTTTTTTTTTTTTTTTAAATTGCTGAGTAAGTTGATAGACATTTTGACCTTTGGCATACACAGGTACAAATGGCAATTTGAATGTGAGTATATGATTACAAGGATTCATTTGCATGCAAGCATGTGATTGGACAAGCACTGACTCTGCACCTTGCATCCTTAAGTGTGTGGCCACAGTTATGACCGACCTGAAATACCAGTCTGCATCCATGTGAAAAACAATCAGATAATCAGAGAGAAACAACTAATAGTAAAACAACTGACTACATGTTTCTCTAACTGTATTGTGTGTATGTAGCCATCTATATAATAAAGAAAGGATTTGCTGTGACGATGACTGTTATGACGTAACCACAGCAAACGACAGTTATGGCTAAGGTTATTCATGGCATAGCTGCTAACTGTGCCAGAGCTATATGGGGATGTTGATCGTTTCCCTTCACACTCCTCATATGGACAAAAATGTAGCCATTGTTCAGTTGTTCTGTATTGCATTGCCCATTGTGTTTGCACATTTATGAGACAAGCAGAAACACTTCCTTTCAGTAAGAGGAGAAGAGCAGGAGCTTAAACTAAGGCAAGCTTACCCAACAACAAGTCTGTTGTGCAAATATGAGCAGTACTGAAGTGGTTGTACTTAAACTACACTAACACCCCAAAGACAGGGCAGATTGAACAGCCACATAGTTAGCTCTGACCCTTTAAGTTAGTACACATTTTGTTTCTTAAAGAAATTGATATTCAACTGTGCTGCCATTTATATCCATTAAGGTAGAAGTAAATCCATACTAAGAGGTCAAATATTTCTTAAGCTGAATCAAACAATACTCTAGGCTTAATATTACCTCCAGATGACCGCTGAAGGCTGCATGATGCAGCGCAGTCCGGCCCGCTCTATCTGACACATTCACATTGCTGAGCAGTGGGACGAGAGCTTCAGCGCAGCGGACAGCTTTATTTGCCGCGGCGATGTGAAGCGGCGTCTGCCAGTTCTTGTCTCTGGCGTTTACGTCTGCAGAGTGTTTCAGTAACACTTGGACAGCCTCCTGCAAGCAGTCATCACACACAGGTTTAACTTGCACACTGTTTGGATTTCTAAAAACACTGTGCAACAGTGCCTGTTCTACAGAATCGGGGGAAAATGTACCTACCTCACTACAGGAGGCCACAGCCCGGTGCAGAGGAGTGAGCCACTTGTTATCTTTGGCATTTACTCTGGCACCTAAAAGTCAGAGGACACCGGCTGTTAGACCGTTTAAGGTCATCCAGTTACATGACATCTAGTGCAACATTTAAACAAAATGACTTAAGTTTTTTGAGTTAGGAAGTCCTGCTTTGTAATATCTCCATCCGCATAATCATAACAAAAGAGCAGACTGCAAAGGGTGTGTGTAGAGTTATTTTACAATATTGATAGCAGATGCACCATTTAGCCACATAGGCCTTTGAAATATGCCATTATGCTCTCAGACAGGTTAACATCGACCATTTAGCATTCCCTTCAATACCCAGAATAGAGAAACCAGCATGTCAGGCCCTCCATGTACGTTAGGGAGAAAAAAGGTAATGATGACTTTGCCCTAAGTGATTTCCAAAGGTTTAAACCTCATAAAGAACCATACTTTTTAAATTGGTACAATACATTGGCCATACTGGTCACATATTAACAATTCATCTGGCAATTTAAGATGCTTAAAATGTGACACCAGTTACATAATTTCTGCAAATTAACAGCTGACTCAAGGATTTCCTGAATAATCGCTCCTGATACAGTTCCAGATAAACACTTATCATTTCTTTACTGCAACATTAAACCAATATTTGTTTCCTTAAGCATTCTGCTTTCAGATTGATTGCTGGCTATCCGACATTAATGTTGAGGATGACATTTCTGAATACTGACTTTTAAATGCTCTACACATGACAGAAAGGAATATGCTTTTTGACTGAAACAGCTTCTGTACATGAATCCTTTGCAGAAAAACATACCTGAAAGAATCAGAAGCTCCATAATTTCTGCATCTCCAAGATAAGCAGCAGCATGCAATGGAGTTCGCTTCTCATTGTCCTGTAATACGTGGACAGAAAGACATTACTAGGACTACACAGAAACAAAACAGTTTGCATTCATCACCTTTTTCTTTTCTTTATACAGTTTAATGTAGTCCTGATCTGTTATCTTACACTTTTTGTTTACTATTTGCAACATTACAATGCAAGACAAGAGACATATCCATTAAATGTTGACAGACACACAGTCACAATTCACAGCAAAACACAAATCCAGTAACTTGAAAAGCCTTCCAGTGAAACACAAGCAAGTACAAACCAGCGTTATTTTGAAACAAACACCCCACCAAAGCAGTAACAGTGAGGAATGCAACAAAAGAAGCAGAGCCAGATCATGCAGTGGGAACTGAAAAAAAGGTGCTTTTTGTTCTTGAAAAAACAATTTAATGAAAGTGTTATATAAGGCCTTTAAAGGACAATTATACATTAGAGGTTTTAAATTCTGTGCTGCTGGGGTGTTGTTAAAATACAATAATACAAGGAAACAGATGCAAAGGTTAGCGAAAGTCGGTTGGGATTACCTGTGCATTCACATCCTCTTTTTTGAATATGAGCGAGCGTACTTCATCTGGGTCCACATTGAAAATAGCTTTCAGCAAAGCAGGCTGTAAAAGAAAGAGACTGTGTCAAAATCCCTGAATCTCAAGACCTTTCTGGCTGGCATGAACACTATTTCAGACTTTCATTATTACAGTAAATACTGACCAATGACCTGTAAGGGACTAGACGCCAGAATAGTTCATATTTGAGAAAACAATAACCATTTAGACATTGAGACCTTGGGAAGACTTCAGGGTCCTCGTCGTCAAACACCACAATACACACGCCCGGCTTATTTTCTCTGGGTTTACACAATCATGTTTATGCTGCTTAAAAGTCCCCATATATTGTTGTTAAAAAAACCTTAAAAATCTCTGCACAGACCACAGCATAGCAAAGGTCATAAAAAGAGCAGGTCGGTAGAGACATTCAAATGTACATTTAACAAAACGATGACTCCACATATCAGAGGATGATGGAGGCAGACTGTCAGCATTGATACTAACAAATGATGAGCAGCCACTTTCTAATTCTGTGTCCAGTCTGTTGGCAAGCACACCACATCTATCCCATAGCACAGAGCGACATTTCACAATATTTGAATGAATACAAGTCTGGCATTATGCTCCTAATGACTGATCTGTGCTGTTATGGCCATGTACGTGAATGTCTGCATCTTCAATGGAAACAGAGGTAAAATAAGGAAGACGTCCACAGCTGATCTGGTTCACAGCATCCAACATGACAACAGGTGGCAAAGATTTTTGACTCTATGGATCATGCCATTCCTGCCCTGGCTTCTTAAAGAGTAGCTAAATTGGTCCCCCCCTTTGTAAGGGGTGTATACCAAGGTTAAGCATTACTGGGGATTTTACACAACTTGAGCTGTGCTATATAGCCTAAACCAAATATTGATGACCATGATTTTTTTTAACCATGATATTGATTGACCATGATTTTTTCCTCTCTCTGTATTTCCATTTTGCACAAAATAGTCGCTTTAATGCCTAAAATAACTAAACCACATTAAAGAGTTACTGCAATATTTTTATATGCTCAAGTAGCCCAAATTACTCACTGTGACACTGTTGAAGCATTTTGCCAACACTTACTGTAAGACAAGGCTCTACACTTCCTGCAATCTCTCTGAATAGTGAGTCTGAACTGAACACAGTGTCAACGACATCTAATCCTCGTAGTTGCCCACATCTTCACAAACACTGTCAGCATCATGACAACCTCAAGAGCTTCAATATCAGACTGCAGCTGCAAATGCAAACATTTTTACTTTTAGACCATCAGCTAGTATAAACCACTGGCTTGGTAGATGAAGCATCATTTTGCTAAATCGTAAATTACAGGTTTGAATCCCAAAGAGTTAATTTAACATTACTTACGTTGGATGGCCTTGTGAGAGAGAGAGTGCGCGCCAATCTGGCAGCTTATTATCAAGTGTTGTGTCATTCGACAGTACATTTTGTCAAATGTTAGCTTGTGATCGTTTTTTTGTTCCTAACCGGTGTTGCATCTCTACGACTTGTCAAATTGATTTGAAAACACTGCTGGAATCAATACCCCCATCAACAGTCACAAACTGTATAATTAAGTTTGCTAATGGACCTGCACGTGTCATGTTAGCCATTTTAACACTGCTGCACACCCCTATTTGATTCATCATAACACCAGCAGAGAGTCTTCAGGCAGTCAGTTCCCACTGCCTGTAGGAGGAGGCTGGCATGGATGGGGAGAACAGACTGTGAGGGCAGGGGATCCCTTCCAGAGGCTATAACTGGTTACCCATGAAAGACCCAGATGGAACATTCCTGGCTTCCACAAAAACTTAACTCTTCCCTGACTCTAGTCATGTCTAGAAAACAAATTAAGCTATAACATGGGTTTTCAGCTGTAACAACCACAGTTAAAAGTTTTTTTCCACAAGTTTGAGCTGTGAAATTTGGCAATATTAAAAGGTCAGGTGAACTATTATTGCGTACTCGAGCAATCATAACCTTTGAATGAGCAATGTGCACCCACCCATGTATCCAAAACAAATGTAAGATAAAGAAGCAGGAGGGTTCTGTTATAAAATGTGCCAAGAGTCAGCAGGTTTTAAAACCACCTTCTGTAAAGTTTGGCTAGAGAGCAAACCTGTATTATTTTGTATTCTTTGTCTGCCTTAATGATCAAATGTATTCTGCATGCTACATCATTCTGACTGTATGCAGAAAGAAATCCAGCTAATGGAAATGGTTATAAGTCGAGAGATGGATTGTCCACATAATATAACATAACATACATTATAGTTTGTGTTGTTGTTTCCTCTCAAACATTAGGCTTATTTAGTATTTCCCCCTTTACAGTCTGCAGTTTTTACATCGGAGACGTATTTAAAGACTTCATCCCTCATTTAACCCCCGGGCTTCCAAGCTAGCTAATTAGCTAATGTGCAGCCACGTAGCTTTTTAGACTTAATGTACAAAAGACCTCTAGTTTATATGGCATGTATAGCTGTGTCTGGATACAAGTAGTCTTTCTGTACTGCTTCTTAATATGTTTCAATAACACACAACCACATTGCAATGCAGTATCATTCACTCAAAGTTTGTGAAAGTCGAGCATTAAACCAAGCAATTTCACCTTTAGCAGACAGGGATCATTTGTACTGTATCCATTAAGCAATAAACTCAACTGTTCTGCTGTAAGACATCTGGATCAAACAAACTCAAAAGTCAAAAACTATGGATAACTCAAGGCTTACGTGGTGGCATGGATAATTTTATTCCCTTTAAACAATACTGACAACAACAGGACAAGATAGTTATGCTCTTATACAACTTTGAGTCACATGACGTATTACAGAAGTCAAATTCATGCTCAACATGAGTATTTACTATAAGTAAGACAAAGATAAGAATTACCATCTAGGGACCAAGTAGCTTAAAGTTCATTTTTAAAAACACAAGACAATCCTCTCATTCACTGATTATAATGCCCATGAATATCTGCAGGGTGCAATTGTGCTTAGAGTTTGGGGTAAAAGCATGCTAACAAACAGGCACTTGATTCATTTCTACGATTTCTGTAAATATCCCCCACAGTGAAACGGAAGAACAAATCTGCATTATGTTGCAGTTCTCCAGTCCTGCACGACTGGTGTAGGAGATTTCTATGCTTCCCTGGCTGCACGACTGTCTCTCCTCATACAAGCCAGCCTAGTTAATACCATCACCATGGAGACAGCTCTTTGGCAACTCCACCGGCTCACATGAGCCCAGGTACACACACACACACACACACACACACACACACACACACACACACACACACACACACACACCTTAAATGATAACATGGAAAGCTATTCTCATTTTCACAAGTAGGTGACAAGTGTTTAGCCTAGTAAGAGGATGCCTATCTAAATACTGTCACATAAAGCCATTACATAGCAGTTTACCTGCATGTATACCATTCACACAGTAAAAATGAATTCAATGGTTTAAAAAATTACAAACAGCAAAATAGCTAAAACAAACGGTTTAATTATTGGCAGTATTTGCAAGGGGACACACACTAACGACGTGTGATCAAGGACATAACTTATCCAACGTGTCTGTCATAAATCAGCTTTAAAAATTAAACATAAAGAAAAGCACGAAACCGAGCAGGGCACAAAGCCTCTCACAGAGCCCCATTGCCACAACACAGTGGTGGTATTCAAAACCAGATTAAACATTTAACTAGTCAGGGGAATTGGTGCATAAAAGCTACATAATGATGTGTTTTGCTACCTGTTATCCAATCTTATAACGTTAGCTATTATAAAACCTCACCAGCTGAGGCAGCTAACATAAATGTGACAAACGTCCATGATGTCACAAGAACGTAGCGATCAACAGATAGCTTTGGTTGTAAACATCTCACACCACATTAGGGATTTAGTGGCTATTATTGAATAGCATTGAAGCGACAACTCAAGCGCAGTATTGCATTGTTTAGTCACAACATGCTAACTATTCACTTCCCAACTGAGAAGCTAGCTAGCTAGTAGCATTTCACGCAGGCGCTGGCTAATAGCTGAGATAAACACAGCATCATTAACGTTAGCTGGTTGCAACTTAACAACCGCTTCAGCATGTGTCTCAGGATACATGTGATGGCTCTTATTATCGCCAAAAACATCCCAAGATCACAAATACGATTCACCCAACAGTACTGTACCTAACCTTCCCCTCATACGTGACCATTTATCACCTAGCTTCACGTGAAGCGTTTAAGGAAATGCTTCCGAGAAACTCTATTAACGTTACATTCCGCTGGCCAGTGTTGAAATCGAGGCAGCTAACGTTAGCTAAGAGTAGCCAGTCAGAAGTACATTCAACTTAGGTCAGCTTTTGACACAATGATTACTTACCTGGTCTCGAATTTTGAGAACCACCATATTTCTGGGATTTTAAATGTTCTCATGCAGATTCATAAAGGTATTTGAGTGTCCTTCCGAATAGCGGTGTCTGATCTTGGTAGCTCTCCCGCTGGTCTGCTCCTAGAGGCCTAGCGTGACGTTAGCTTAGCTCTCTTGCTAGCTTCCTAACCTGATGGCATGAAAGCAGAGGAGTAGCGGAAACTCCATAGCATTGCCGCCACCATACTTCGCCTTCCAAAAAGACGCAATCCAATAGGTTTATAGCACTGTACGTCTTAGTAAGGGAGTTAGTGGTTGGCAGCGCCCTGTGACAGACGCACTGTGTTGAATATTGCTGTGTTCGCGAAGTTAACACATGTAGATATTTTGGAACTAACTATTTTATTTACCATGCAATTCAATTCATTCACATTATGGTACATAGATACTGCGCTCATTTAAATAAATGTATCTGGCTGTTAGGTTGGCTTCTTAGTTACAGCTCATTATTATTTTGTTTCCACACAGTGAATCAAAAATCAAGAACAATGCTACCATTGGCCGCAAAGCAACTCAAGTGGAGCCACAGGGAGTTATATTGACAACAGTATTCTTTCAGGAAGAGGAGTTTGACAGGTCACGGACTCGCTCTTCTTCAAGAAGGCTTCTCATGCCATGCTGACACAAAAACATGCTACATGATTAATTAGCCCAACGGAAACCAGGCAATCCGTTTTAAGAGTGTGCAGATACTAGCAGAAGCATCACTCGGTTATAAATGGCCAAACTGTTATTTAAACAGCAGTTTTCTTCTTCTTCATCATGGTAAAAATGGGAACTGATGGGGTAAGTCATTTGTTTTGCAGCCGTAGTTACACAAAATAATTGGTGCTCACAAGTGGTGGAAATGAAAAACTTCGACCAGACATAACCATATTTCTGTATGCTGATAATTTAAGACCATATACTACAATGTCAAGTCAATGTATATCAAAGGTGAGTTCAGAGAAACCCACAGTTTGATGGTGGCTTTAAGGTTTAAATCAGTGTTTTTCAGGTCCTGTAACCTAACACCAAAGTGTGGTGAATATGGCCCTCTAGTGACTTACCCTTCAACTGCAAGCAGCCTTTTAAAGTAGCTGATGTGCTTCAAAATGCATAAAGGCTTACAGGAGAAATACAGATATAATATGTAAACTCTTGGGAGCCCAACTCTTTTTGCTTACTTATTACAATTTATGTATTAAATTATGCAATTGACACGGGGAATTTGAGAGCACTATTGACTTAATTTACACAACTTTTTCCCTGTGATACGTTTGATAATAATTTGCACAAACTTAAAATATGTTCAAACATAAATAGTAGTGGTAGTGATTTCAGATTCTAGATAAGATTATAAACAAATTTTTCTTACAGAAATGTGACGAAAAGAAGTGCATGCACTAATAATCCTGGAAAAAAGGGCGATTGTTTGCTTGTTCGCTCATGGAATGTTACAGCCACAACAGCTGATGATGTAGGACAGTAGTTTCCCCTGTATGGTGAAAATACCACAGACTGGACTGGGATGACATTATTTGGACATGTGCCAAAAGGCTTAGACACAAAACTGTAAACTGTCTGTTTATGGTGCACTTAGTGGTCCTGTCACAGACTGACATTCAGAAGTTCACAGTTCAGTAGTGCAGTAATTCATGACTAGAAAATCTGCTGCTGTATATCATTTCTGATAAGCTACTGTATACAGTCAGATCATATTGTGGCACATTGTTTGGTTTTAGCGGTAGAGCTATTCAGCTTCAACAGTTCAGTATAGAAATAAAACAAAAAATGTTAATGTAGCATACTGCATACTGATAACATGTAATAGTCTACAGTATTAAAACACTAAGAGCAGTGACACTTAAAAATATTCTCTTTCTGTTGAAACCACCTAAATAGTAAATGACAATACATCTGTATTTCACTTCCTTACAAAACATGTTAGAAATAAGAAACTGCTGTCAATATGTCTCAAGCCTTCAGGCAGGACACAGATGTTTGCTCCCTGTGATTACTCTCCACCATTGAATACTCTCTGCCCTTTGTTACATAATGGCATCTTTGCCATTAATAAATAAATAAAAAAACTGTAGTAGTACAGTTTTGTGAATGAGGGTGGTAGTGGGGGTCTTGTGAAAGAATGTGGGTTATGCTCAGGCAACTTTGCAGGGTAGTCTCACATTTCAAGGCATTGGATACAAAAAGAGGGGAGATGGAAAAGGTTGCGGCAGCTATGTTGATGATTTTGGGTGTAGGTCGGTCGCTTTTGCTGGGGGTAATCCTTCTGGATCTGTCCCTATGCCCTGCAAAGGCCACAGTAACCAAAGCAGGAATTATTCCTGACTGGGGCAGCTGAGGTGGAGAGGGGTTCCCACAAATTAAATTGGCAACAGGAGAAACAGCAGACAAATGAGTAATTGCATAAATGGAGAAAACAGATGCATGCTCACATACCTCCCCAATTGCACCCTGACCCACACTTATTGTTTACAGAACCTATATGTGTGTGTGTGTGTGTGTGTGTGTGTGTGTGTGTGTGTGTGTGTGTGTGTGTGTGTGTGTGTGTGTGTGTGTGTGTGTGTGTGTGTGTGTGTGTGTGTGTGTGTGTGTGTGTGTGTGTGTGTGTGTGTGTGTGTGTGTGTGTGTGTGTGTGTGTGTGTGTGAGAGAGAGAGAGAGACGGAAAGCAGTTTATTTCTTTGCTTGACAAAAAATCCAAAGCACAAATTTTCAGATCCTCCCACCAAAATAGAACAATGTAGTAACAATAATAGAAATGATACAAAATGACCAGACAAAATTCTTTGCTGGCACTCTTGCTGGGAAATAACATGGTCCCAGCTGTGGGGTCTGCACAGCAATGAGACAGCCAGAGTGATATGCATGCAGTATCATGCCTCAGATTCGCTGATGCTGGGCCGTGCCCCTGTCTGTCCAGCCGTCAGGATGAGGGATAGCAAACAGCTGGACAGTCGGTGTCCTGGGATGAAAGTGGTGTCACCCACTGGGTCATTCCCAGCTGCTGTGGGACAGTGGCAAGATGGGAGGAGACAAGAGTTCAGCTCACAGCTTCCCACCACTGTTCCTGGAGTGCTGATGTAGAATCAGAGACCACATAATCAGCAGCTAAACTAAAAGCCTTGTCATGTATTGTATTCTAAAAGTCTAAAGGGAGGGTGAGCAACAGAGTTTCATGAAATATTACAATTGATGGTTAACATAGCCACATAAAGTGAAGTGGGAGACAGGTGGACAGAGATAGGATTAGGTACTTTCTTCTGCTAAAGGGAAGACATTAGTCCTCCGGACCAAACAGTAAACTAAGGAGAGGCCCTGGAGAATGCTTTGAAGTAACAAATAAAAAAGTGAGACCGTGGACAGCTGTAGATTTATGACGATGACAAATCTGCACATAATCTGTGCTAATCACACAGGCCTTACTCCTGGTTGAGATAAAAGCATCTCCCTGTTTTACCAAATTTCCTGGCAGTTGGCAGTTATGTACTAAGAAGAGAGGGAAGGTGCTTAGTTGGTAGCTTCTCAGCCTATTATTCCCTCTTAGCTTTTAAAGTGATGGGCCGAGTGCAATGGCATATTCTTTGATAACTTGCATCTGAGCACCAAACCACTGGACATATTAGAATATATGTATTAATACAGCTCTATTCATAGATTAATGTTGTTGCACAGCAGCAACTAATGTGACATGGTTAAATTCTTTACTCCAGGCAGTACCATTTGAAGTCCAAGCTGATGACAATGACTACTATGACCAGTAGATGGTGTGCTTTCCATTTTAATGGTCTCTTTGTACTATTGTGGACGCTACAGTTGCTACTTTAAGAGGTTCACAGACTGTAAATATTATGGAGGTGCATACTGCAAACTGTACTCGGTAGATGCAGCTGTCTATATCCACGGTATGCAATAACAAGCAAATAATAGCCAATGTACAAGCAGTGAACTAATCGAGTGTTTCATCCATAATTCCTGGTGAAGTAGGCCTAGGCTAAAATATAAGGAAGAATTTAACAGTAAAAAATAAAAAGTAAATTATGCTGTTAGGATAGAGTAAAATGCACTCATTATTTACATGCAAGCCAGTTTGATCTGAGCTGTTTAGAGGTTTACACAAGGATATAGTAGCCTACTAGTGAAATGATCACCAGATTAGTTTTTAAATTATTTTTCACACCGGGAGATGATTAATGAACTCGCAGGAGACAGGTGCACCTGAGTAGGCTACAGACCGGAACTGCCCTCGTCTCTCCTTCATAGACGTTATCATCAGTGTGTAATCTGCCACGTTACCTTGGCTAGGATTTTATATCGTCCCCTCTCTTTTAGCACGTTAAACTATTTATAGCTCTGTCGTCATACGCACTTATCGCATCCCTCATGTTCTCCAATCTGAACAACACACGTCAATCAACCTGTCCTCAAGGTAGATAAATAATGGTAGATAAATAATGTTTAAGTATCTGAGTTTAACAAATTCGACGTGATATATTTGCAAACTACATTGTGTAATAAATATGTATTGGGTAACAACTGGTGTTGCTAAGAATGAGGAGGCTATTACTAGCTAACGTTAACTAGTGTTTTAACGTTAAGTTTAGGGTTTTTTGAAGTTATATTGCCGCTAAATTGCGTTTATAAAATGTCAGTACAGTCTAAACAGTGTAAGCAAAGAGTTAATATTTACCCTATATTTAAAAATGGTTGTATGTTCTAGCTAGAAAACAGTTTGCTAACTAACACTTAACGTATTGGGGCATTGCTATTTGAATTAACGACGTTATCGTCAATGGTTCTGCGGTCACAGTGTTTTTAAAAAAAAAACGATTTCTATTGTGAGTCCGCCAATTAAAGTTGACCGGAACTGTCTGTTATTATCATAGACTGTATATATATTGATATTATATTAATATTAACGGTGTATGGTTATCTTTCTCATGCTGTGATACCGTCTATTTTTGCTAAACTGACTAACGTACCATAATCATCGTTGCTTTTATTATTATTATTTTCCATATACGTAGGGTGTAATGTAGACTGTCATCTGTAGGCTACATTTTTTTACGAATGTATATGATCCATAGACTATATTTAATACTAGCGGTCTATGATATGATCGTACCAAACGTGGTTGACGTGTGAAAGTCCTCATTAAAAAACTCGTTAATCAACCAGGCTGCATAACTCCTTGATTTTACTAATATTTTTTATATTTTTTATAGGTAAGCTATATTACACTAAACAGGAAATAACAATCTATTGGGAATGTGAGCAGGGTGATACATTTGAACAACTATGAGTCCACTAATTATGGCCATAAATACTCAATAAGCACACTTCCATCCTCTGCTTATATAATTCTCAGAAGTGCCTTATATTACAGCAGTGGTGGAAGAAGTATTCAGATCATTTAGCATTCATATTAGAAGTACTCCTACAAGCACAAGTCCTGCATTCAAAAGTTTAATCAAGTAAAAGTACTATTAATTAAGTGAGAAAATGTACATATTAGAAGTAAATATACCCATAATGCAGAATGACTATTTGTGTACTATTATTATTATTATTATATTATATATATTATTATTATTATTAGTAGTAGTAGTATGCTTTTAGATCATTATTATGATGCATGACTTGTAGGCAGCACTGTATTGTTCTAAATTTTAAATGTGGAGCTAATTTTAATTTCTTTATACCTTGTTTAATCTCTTTGTACATACGTTTGCTTTTTCACTATATTGTTTTTCTATTTTAATAAACTTGCACCATACACAGTCTATGGAGAGAAGCACTTAATATCAGCACACCGTACTGTGTACATTATATATGTGACGAATACATTGTTGAATCAATAGCTACTGAAGCTACAACAGAACCAGAACTGCAAGCTGATGAAGACATGAACATGCCTGGGTAAAGTCGAAAGTAAGGAGCTTATTCATTTCTTAAATATCTTTCAGTAATTACAGGTAATTGACAGTATAGCTGTTGTAATGAAGTTTATATTATAAACTTAATTTGGTTCTCAGTTGTTTTGGTGGACACAGTGTCACTCCAATTAAAACTTTTAGCAGATGTGTTACATTTGAAATGGCTCTTGTATAATGGCTTTGGTCACTATGACTCTTTCCACAGATGTCATATATGACAGCATTTCAATCTTTGCTGAGCAAGGTAATAGGAAAACACAAGAACAACAGACGCTCCAGTGTACACATAACATTTTCACTTAGACAGCAACACAAGAAAAACACTGCTCATTCTTGACTTGAAAGCCTTTCAAAGCCACTCCAAATGACCCTTCAGCTGTCTTTCCATCTCAGAATATTTATAATGTTTTTACATTGGACTTTTTCTTGGCAGGTTAATGCTCACAGATGTCTGCACTGCTCAGATGGCTTGAGGGGGCAGGTACCATCTGAGCTGTGTCAGGGAGAGAAAGTCATTTTAACAGCACCTTACACTTAGCTTAACACATAATTTCATAGTACCAATAAATGTGTTAATGAGACAAAATGTTTTTGATAGAACAAATCTTGGACGGCATCTGTGAATTATTCACTGGACCTGATAAGTTGGCCTGTTTGGCTATAGAATTGCCAAACAGTATTCACAGAAGCAGCATGTTGCATGTGACATCCCTGCTGCTTAATGCATGTTAGCTATAGTGGATTATAATTGACCTAAAGTTAGCATCTGCCAGATTTGTCCATGTAAAATATTCTAGAGACTCCGCAGAATAATCTGTCAGCTTCTAGCAGAGATGACATAAGAAGTGAGAGCTTGCTTTTTAAAGTGGAGAGAGAATACAATGCCTTTTTTTTTTTTTCCCTCACAACTAAAGTGACGGAAGTGATGAATTACGGTTTGTCACAGTGGATTTATTTCCTGGGTTTGTGTTCCATCCTTGACTGAATGTGACAGTGTAAAGGCAGCCTTTTGTCACGCAGCAGAAATTGCAGTTCCAATTGAAAGAAAGAATGCTGTGTTGTTTTGTGCCAGCTGACGTAAAGTATGACATAACAGAATGATCAATGTCTTCTGCCTCAAATGGGAACAAAGGAATTGTAGGAAAAACACAATTGCAAGCCTCTGTGTACACGTGTGGGTGTATGCAGTGCAAGGGTTTCTGTGTACAGGAGTGCTAGTGTAACAAAATGGAAAACATACATAGATATTGACAGTCTTATGGTAGAATAGCAACAGCATTAGGATTATTTGTGAAGGAGCCATGTAGTAGTAGTAGTAGTATACTGCTTTCCAATCTACAGTAATGTAAAGCCAGAGTCTCTTGGTTTAGTATGTTTACTTCTCATGTATTGGCGTAAATGAAGTAGGTAATACTTGAAATAAATTAAATGATGTCTTCCCAAAATAAAACCCAGTTCAATTCCATTTGACATTTATGACAGAAAATGCCATTACACATTAATAGTGCATAATGAATCTTAAACTGACAGGTTGGTTTTAAGACGGAGGCCTATTATGTTTATTTGAACACCTTGAAAGGACTTACATGTAACAGCATAGCAGAGTTTCATAGCATTAGACCCAGGGTAATTAATGAGTTATTATGAGTTTAAGGTGACCATGTTATAGCTGGAAATTAATGTATTAAGCAGAGGATGTATTCCTTTCCACTGCAATACTTGTTACGAGGAGGTTGTGTATGTTGTACCAACTAGAACTTTACAGCTCACGGTGAATGCATGTTTTTTCATGCCCTAACTCTTTTTAACAACAGAGGGTCTGTTTTTGCGTTATAATTTAATGAGTTTTTGGAGCTCAAGATACTGTAAAGCATTATAGGACATTTATAAGAATTCCAAAATTCATAATAGACTACATATGATGACATACTGTGTCTAAACAAAGTAAACACATGTAAATATATGATGCCCAAAAGACTTATAACACCAAACACATAATGTATTATAGCCTATTGTGTTAGTTTCTGGTATAGTTAGGATATCTAGCCTAATTGTAATGTTCTCATGTTTCATACAGAAGAGCAATGAGCATGGAGCCTTGCAAAGTACAGATTTTTAGGTATTAGGCTATGTCTATGAGATGCCATAATAGGTACAAATCTGTATGTTAGCTCTTGCAATTCTGTCATTATCCACATATTTCTTGGGAGGGGGCAATTTATGTAATTCTGCATGATCCAAAAGACATAAAACAGTTTTAATATTTAGTACTCAGCATCTGGTGCCAGTCTGCATACTGTGGTTTTTAGCTTGATTTCTCACATGGAAATAAGCTCACACTCTATCCATCATTTCACTTGAAAAAATGACAGATGAATAATAATTATTTAATTTCAACCAATTTTCATTTGGTTGCAATCACAGAAACTCATCAAAAAATTCTTAAAAACACACATTAAGAAGTGAGATTTGTTTCTTCAACATACACCTCTTATGATATGTTTCTATTATCGGCTCTGGCTGTAAGTGTTTTCTGTTCCATAACAAGTTGATTCCCCAACATGGTATTAGGTTACCAGGCAACAGTACAATCTGCTGTTGGTTATAATTTTTTTTGTAAAGTTATGATGCTTAATAGTAAGTGACTACATGGCAGTCGGCCAAAATTAACCACTGTTAGCAGAACCCGAGAGCCTGATGTATGTCAGGAGGCATAAAGGCAAGCAGTCTATATTTGGCTGTTGTGTTCTCTCTTTAAAGAGAAAATGTAGGTCTGGACTTGACATTTCACTTAGATTGGAAAAATGGGTTTGGGTCTATGGTTTGGGTCAGTGAGTTTTTGCAGGAGGGCCGTTGATGCCCAGAGGAAGGTGCTGGTGTCTGTTTTACAGTGGCTCATCATTATGTTCTTATCATCTGCACAGTACAGGAAGCGTAGATGACAGGATAAAACTAGCAATTATGTGTGTTGAGGTACAACACTTATTACAGAAAAGGCTTTCAGGGCACATATTACTATTACTGTAATCCACACAAGATGCCCATAAAACTGAACAAATTGTCACTGCCAGGTTAAAACTTTGTGCATTTTCTAAAACCTCAACATATCACATGTTTTTCCTCTGCTTTGAGAAAATGCTCTGAGCTCTTCAAAACCTTAACCCTTGTAAAACTTTGTATTTTCAAGTACTGTAAACTACAAATACTGTACATTGTCAACAACTGATAACAAGAGTTTGTCTTGGTTATTGAAGATGTGACATGTTGGAGATACCAGGTTAAGACAAGGATGTGGATTGTACAAAAGCAGCTTGGTGTGAGTCTGTGAACATCCCTGGAGTGGCCAGGAGATGAGAGCCTGGTTGATCTAGCAAGGGCAAAACATATTCACATGTGATGTTAGAAATCAGTCAGCTGATATCAGTTTATCTGCCTAGAAATCATCGCTGAGCAGCCACGGACCTACTTCATGATGCTGATTCTTATTCCACTTGAAGCCTCTAAACTCACTGATCATTTGCATTATTAGCAAACATCTTAGCATTTGTTTCCACTGCAATATAAGTAATATAACTTTATATGTTTAGTTCTGTTTTAGAATAGTCTCTTTGATGTGTGTTGTATTTGTTTTTAGGTTAGACAGAAGCATGCACAGTGCAGTCCTGGGCTTTATCTCAGTCTGTTGTCAAGGAAAAGAGATGGAGAGTCATGTTCACACCTGTGTGGCTGTACATATAGCAGACATTGTGCAGACCATCTGAATGTAGCCCAGGTGCCACAAAACTATTTTGGCTTGAATTTGCGGGGGTTAGCCTGATGTTTTCAGTGTTCATCCAGCCCCACAGTAGATCCCTGGGTGTTATTTTCACCTTAAATATGTTTCTTGTCTATCTACTTATCTGCTTATCTGTCTGTCAGTGTGCCCATTGACAGGGCACAACGGAGAGTGCCCCTGCCCTAACTCGATCCTGGTCTGTCAAATCTGCATGGTGAAATCAGTGAAGGTGATAAATCAGCTGTGCTTCAGAGTTCTTGGTATGCCTAGCCTGACAGGCAGACTGTCACTTAACTGTCACAGGGTGGGGCCGTTTTTCTTGATGGCAGAAACAGACAAACTTCAGACGTCAGAGGCCCATTAGTTGTCACTCCGTGCCATCCCATCACCTCTGTGGCCCTGACTGCGATGCCATGCATCATGCTAAACACCTCTTTGTTGTTACCTTTCATCTGTGGGTATCTGCCACCTCTCTCAGCCAATCCTGTGAGTTATGGGACTGCAGAAGGTCATGGCCGCAACCCCTCCCCACTTGGCGTGAAATGTGCAGAACAAACGGATCCAAGAATTACACAGAGATTTGACACACTGACTGGATATCTAAGAGCAAAGCCCTCGTAAAGGTCTCTCTGGCCAGATAGGTGTGAAAGGGTTACCAGCCCATCTGTTACCAAAACAGAAGAGCATTCTTTAAATTCCCCCTTTTAGCTTTGAGTGGCATTATCTCAGCCAAGCTGCTGACAAAATGTAAGGTTTCCAAAAAGTAAGGCTTCTATTTAGACTAGGAAATGATAGTAAGGAAGGAATGAAGTTTTACTCATGAATAACATCAATGAATGGAATTTTTTATCAGTGAGCAGTGATTCTCTTTTAAAGGTAGGAGTCATATATGTTTTAGTTCTAAAGGAAACATCCATGTTCTGAACTTCATTTCATCTTCTGATTTTTCACACATAGCTTTGTGGAGATCACACAGTTGAAACCGCTTTTGTTTTTGTGCTGGTAATTTCAACAAGGTTTATAAAAGAGACGGCCAAAGCTTGTTAGGCTCTGTGTTATTAAAGGGGCTTGGTTGAAAAGTCAGTTTGGTTACTGGATCCAAGATGAAAGGCAGAGGTCATGAACGCTGCAGCCACACCCAAGCACAGCATGGTGGCATTGCTATGTGGAATTGTAATCATGTGTGTGTTAGTTTGGCTGTGTATGTGTATTTGTTTGCAAAGGGAATGTTTTGATTTGTACTTCTACAGTATTTGTGCTCCTTGAAACTCTGCGCTGTCTAGTTGCTTTAGTACGTTGTTTGCTGTGAGTATTTGCCTTCCTGGTCCTAGGAGTGTGCTATGGAAAATAAAATGTAATAACTCTAGCATTTCTAGCCATTCTTGGTTTCTTCATTTCTTGTTCCTGTTTTAATCAACCTGCAGGGTGCACTGTTGCTGAAGGATTTACCGGGGATTTTACCCTGGCATGGACACTGTCCCACAATTACAAGTCCTGCTGCCTTGGTTACTTCTACGCTTTCCAGTCTCAGTCAAGCGGATAAAACTCACAAATAGGAGAATTGATTGTTGATAAATAAGGAATTTGTAATATCTTCCTCATAACAAACCCATGCAATGATACAAACCACAATACAACATAATAGTTTCAGTGTGATATAAAAGTGACAAATAGTGGAAAGAAATGAGTGGAAAAACTGAATACTTACACCACACAAGAAATCCATCAGTGATTAAAGCAACTGAAGCACTATTATTGTTTTCCCACCAAACAAATGACAGGACCACTAAACCATGCATTTGCCTCTCAGGGGAGAAAGGAAATAGGGAGCTTTTTAGGCATTGCAAAACTAGAACATTGTCTTTAACATATACTTGGGAGTTTGTAACATAAGCCAGCCACTGCATAAGGATTATGATAGCTTGTCAGGGTGAATTTGTAACTATGGTGAAAAATGTATATGGTGCTGTAATACAATACAGAAACTCAAGGTCACTCTTGCAAAACATTTAAAAATACATCTGGAGCCCCTCCAGGTTTATACATATGGAGGAGCCCAGACATTAACATTGTAACAGAGGTGGCGGGTGCACTGTGGGACATTTCCCGGTATGCATAGCACTACCTTAATAATCAGAGGAAGAGCTATTTGTCTGAGGTATTGTTGCGTCCCAGACCTTTGAGACACCACAGGAGGCGAGGACTGTGACTGTGCTGTGGTCAAGTAAAGAAGTGGTGGCGTAGGTGGAAGTGGCTTGGACAATAAGCGTCAGCCCACCCTTCCCATAGTAAACTTGATTTCCAGTTGCACTTTTTTTTAGATGGTCATTTAAAATCTATGAATGGAGTTTTACTTGAGACTTTAAAGGTCATTGACAACTCCAGAATAGCTGTCAAGAAGTAAGCATAAATTATTATTAAACAACTTCATTTTGTTGTGTTGTTGGGTTATTAACATACTGTGCCTAACATATTCAGGTCACTGAAGTAAGATTTGTGCCTTTAAAAGAAAATCTGGAACTTGGGTGAAAACGGCTTGTACTTTTTCTGTGACTGTAATAACATTGCTGGTATTTTGCCAAAGGACAAATCCTGATTAAGTGTTTTTTTTGGTAATACCAAAAATATGTATTTTGTTATTTTATTAAAATAATAGTTCCAAGGCACTTGGGAGGGATGATGCTATGATTATCCACTCATAAATGGGCTTGACCAGCAGGATATGGATTGGAAGGATGCCTCTGAACAGAGAACCTTTGTTTTTATTAATCCCTCTGGGATTTTCTAAGGTCAGCTGAACTTGGCTGGATTCCATCAAAGTCACATGTCTCTGTTTGGGCGAGTGTGCTTGTATGATACAGATGAGGCATTTGACTCCTGCAGGCATTTTAATGATGCAGGTCTAAGAGACACTGATGTAATGATTCTGCACACTGGTTAGAGGCAGAAAAGTTTTCTCTGAATCCTGCGTCATGTTCATTGGTTAATAGCGTGCTAAAATGCCAGCGGACATTAAGAATGATCTTTCAAAGGCTCTAATCAATGCTAAGCCTTTTGGTGTTAGACTATCGTTAGAGGATCAATAGTTGTGTGTTGCTTTGTGAGAAGGTGCTGGGCAAGGTGGACAAAGTGAAACATAAAGTGGGCTTGTCGTGATTGAATATAGGATGGACGTTTTTTAACAACAACATGGTCAATTTGATACAAATAGTGGATCAATGGTTTCCAGCAGCGATGAGCACATTGATCAGTAAACCTACTGAGAGCTGCCCTCTGTTTCCAGTGTACCTTTGTGCTCCATATCTATTTTTAGAAAGCCTATGGCAGCAGATGAAGGCAGGGCATTGGGCATCTATTCAAAGTTAGAAAGTAAACTGACCTCAAGGTCAGTGCACAATAAGTGGATGCTTTAAAATTGTGTTTTTTATGGTTCACTCTATCTCTCACATCTCAGATAGAAGCTTCACAGCAGATGAATGGACACACTTTTCTGAAATGTTTTTTTTTTTACTTTTAAGGATTTATGTTATTTCATCTGTCTCTTTGAATAGCACCACCTCTGTCTATTTTATGTCCGGTCTCTCTTTCTCTCTCTCTGCATGGGTTCTATCTAACTGGTATTAGCTGCACTGCAAAACTTTGTTGGCAATGTTTCAAGATTAAATACCAAACATGACTGCCTTTAAATGCTTTTTCATGTTATTTGATCCAACCTGTTAAGTGCATTCTATATCACCATGAAAGTCCAACAGGAAATACCACAGGACGCCAGACAGAGTAACCCAATAAAAACAAGAGCACCCAAATCATTAGTGGGGAAACACGCTCACATACCACATCCAGATGTACAGGCTAATTGGATTTTACCATCAAATCAACAGTTGTAGTGCCTTTGTGCTTTTATGAGACTGACCGCAAGGTAAAAGGGAAATGGGCTGTTTGAAGTGACAAAACTTTACTCATGGTTTTTAGCAGTTAGAGTGGCTGGGCTTGGTAGCTAATAGAGCATGCTATAATATGAATACAGAGACTGGGGCAGGATTGTGCCATTGCCTCACTCCCTAAATTGATCTAGGAACTCTTTCACAGTTAGCAGTGACTGATCAGGGGCTAATGTCAGTAAGATGGCGGGCATTGAGGTAATTGGTGTGGAGAGGTAATTTCCCTCCTGTACCATGGCTGCCCCTGGAGCTGTGGGGTGTCCTTTAGAGAGAAGAAACTCAAGGGGGGTGGCATGGTTACATCAGAAGTTGCTGTTAGTATGCATGGGAGGGTCATCCTCTCTGACTGCAGAACTCAGCAACTGACAATGATAACATCCGCCACAGTCCTCCCAGGGTAGCATGATGAAACTCTGCATCCACACAGGCAGGAAGACAAGCAATAGGTAAGAAGTAAGAGAGGTGGGTTGAACACATTTGATGAAAACAGATTCTAATAAACATCTATTTGTTCAGATCATGTAAGAGGGCTATGAGAGTCCATTTGTGATCAGTTTATTTTACAATAGACAACCCCCCTCTGAGGTACATGGGAGCTTTTGAAGTTCAGAGAACACGGAACAACAAAACATGGCTGACTCATTCCCTCCCACACATAGATCATCTGCTATTAAGGGGAACAAAACATTTTCTACAACATTTTCTCAAATTAGGGCCAGTGTTTGTCTTCATATCTGTTGCAACACTTAAGTTCAGCTCGCTTCCTTCTCCAGTCTGCCTCCCTGCTGGGTTTCATCATCCACATTGTATCACAAGGCAGCATTGCTATGGTGATTAAGCCACAGAACTTGGGAGATGATTTGAACTGGTACAGTAATTGTGGTAATGTGAGTAGGCAGGTCCCCAGGTTATGACTACAGTTTCTTAAAATAGAATGGAAAGAGCTGAGGTACCATGGCGGGAAGTATCTCTTTGTTGTATTTCTTGTCCCAGTAGATAATGTATATTGTCTTAGTTGGAGTAAATAACATAATGAGGATGTGTGTATGGTTGTATGTGTGTGTTTACTGACATCTCTTGCTCTTTAAAATAGGCTATAATGGCTTTTCATTTAAATTTGGAAAGTGCTTGTGGCACTTCACTGGTCTGGCCCACTTGTTTCCTCATCTCTAATATTCCCCCACTCCAAGTCAGTGCTCTGATGTCAAAACAAAACACACATGCACATGCACGTACACAGACACTCATAATCACACAAGCACACACACACACACACACACACACACACACAGTTTGTGTTTGATATGAGGTAGGTGACAGACAGGCCCATGCCCCGGAGAGCAAAGCAGAGTGGCTCTCCAGCAGTGATGCTGACGTTCACACTTAAATGCTTTAATAGGACTAAAGTAGACAAAGGCCACCAGTGACGCAGTAGGAGCTATAATGGGCTTGCCACATTGCAGGTTTACTGGACCCTGCCTATTAGACAGAGCTATTTTCAATACCACAATCCCTCATTAGCCTCAGGAAGCTACGTATAAATAAAAAGTGTAGGTTAATCTCTGCTAACGTTTCCTAGTGAATGTCTCTGGTTTTTTTAAGGAGCAGTAGGTCAGGTTGACCAAGGTTTTTAAAGCTGATTATGGGAACTAATTATTAATTTACAAGTGCAAAGAAATCAGAAAGACACAGAGTTTGCAGCATGTAGTATTGTTCACAGTAAATCACAGTAGCAGGAACATTGCAAAATATGCTTTGACCTTTTAATTTCAGGACTTGCAATAAAATCACATTGTCATGTCATAAAAATAGTGATTCCATTGCCATAATCATTATCATTCATGTGACAGCCTTACTTCCTCTTTTGATCAATTATCCCTTAGCCTATGTTAAGGTCAGCCTCCAGGGTTAGATCGTGCCTGCTCTGACAGATACTGTGACAGATGGAACTCTGGGTCTTTAGCTATCATTACCTTGGACTTGAAAGCTTGTTATCTCTCACACCATCATATCCAACTTGACTGCCAAAACTAATTCACAATAAGGAGTTTGCTAAATCTGTTCTGTTCACTGAGGGGAGATTAGAGTAATAATTTCTTGAGAGATTTGACTATGACTCTGTATGTGAATATCATTCTTTCAGCTATTGCATCAAGTAAACAAACATCAAGCTATTACAGCTATTCCATCAAGTAAACAAAGCTAAAAAATATTTAATTTAGATGATTAATTTAGGTTTTGAGAGAAATAGCAATGAATCAAATCGCATGTATGACGCCTCTCATTATTTTTGTTTATTAATAATCAAGTAGCAGAATATCATACATTAGCTTAAGAGTTGTTTTATGTCTGGGGGCAAGGCTGCAAGCTGTGCATTTCCTTCTTGGCTTTTTGGTTGTGCTGTGATAAAAGGATCAAGGGGTTAAATGTTTGTCCAGCTGAAACAACACAGTAAAACTCTTTCTCTGTGTCTCTGTAGCCCAGTCGTCAGAGCCCAGGACCTAAAAATAGCCGTGCTGGCTCCACGCCCCTGGCTGGGGGACAGGTCAAATTATGAAGGAAGATGAAAAATTTAAAGGCACAGGCTGCTTGGCCACTAACCCAAACCTGCATCAGTGGTCAGATAGAACATTTGACTTGACTTTTATGGGCTGGAGTCAGATCCTATTAACTACAGATCTTGGCCAGTTTGGGCTGTAATATTTAATGAAAAAGTCCTACTTTATAACTACTTGGTGTTCACAATGCAGTATTCAGGTTCATGAGATTTATATTTGGACTGTCGTGTTTTGTTTGTAATTTCAAAAAAATCCCTGCTGTATACAGTATCAAGTGTGTTTCAAGGAAATGGGATGTGTACTCCTGGAGAGGTTTTCTTGACACAGTTTGAGAGGTTTATGTAATTGTGATTATGCTGTTATGGCATCGTACAGTTGGCTTCCTTGGCTAGCTGAAAGCATGCTTCCTGAGCAGCAACACTGCCCTAAATACACACTGAACCCGACACATACACTTAGCTAATGCAGCAAGGTTACGATCTGTGTCTTAAATGAACACAGTGTTTATTTGGTGTCTGGCGTGACTCAACATATCTTGTTTGTTTTTTGTCACACATGCAGATTTTTACCGAAATATTATTGCATTTGTGTTTGTTGAAATATAACATCCTAATACTCTGTACTATTTGTCAATACACTTTTTTATGTTTTGTGAATTGTATAAAAGACAAACCATTTTACAAAACCTTTGAAATAACATATACTCCACAAAGGTGAACTCTAAATGTGCCTTTTTAAGTACGTCAAGGCAGAAATGGATCATTCAGGCACCCATGTACCTGAGAGAACAAAATAAAGACATAAATAGAGTGAGTGAGAGAGACTGGTTCAACAAATCATAAAAGAGAGAGAAAGGAATCAAGCCTCCATCTGCAGAGAGGGAGTCAGGAGACATGCCTTCTGGCAGTAGCAGAAGAAGACAGCTGTGTTTGGTGTGGTATTTTTAAACGCATCAATGCTGCTCCAATCCCCGCGCCTCGCCTGACCTATTTTTAGCCAGGGCTGGCCATTGTTCTATTTCTGTCACCTGTGGGCCACGCAGTTGTTGATTCACATGCAAATGAATCTTGCTCCCTCCCTGGCTTGCATTACTGCCTCAGCGAGGTGCTCAGTGCACACTACACAGTACACGGCTTTCCTAGCAAATCAGCTTTACATTTTTCTTTTCTCAGACACTTTGCTGTGGAGAGGAAAAGCCACAGACTGGAGAGGAATAGGGAAAGAGGCACATAAGAAGAAAAAATGCTGTACTTGGCCATCTTCTCCTAAAACTGTTAGTATTTGGACACAGATTGAAGCAGGCACCGGGAGAGTGGCAGCCCTACAGAGAGAGTGTACACAGTTTGTGTTATTGCTCTACAGTGAGAGTGGTTTATCAGAGGAGGAGGCAGAGGAAGGAAGAGAGTTGCTTGTTGTCGTGGTCTCTCCCCTGAGTGGCTGAGGGGTGGCTCTTGGTGACAGGAAACGCAAGGCTTGCAATGAGACCTCAGCGCTGAGTGGAGTATGCTGCAGACGATTTACGAGGGCGAGTCAAGTTTCTCCACAACAGAAGGGCGCGTTGGATACCAGCCGTTCCCCAACCAGAGCAAGATGCACAACGTGAACAACTCAGGTGATCACACAGCCTGGCGTTTCTTCTCCTTTTGAGGACTCTCCGTTTTTATTATTCTTTTTTCCCCGTCTTTGCATTCCAATCTCTACCTTTCTTCTATCTCAGAATCTCTTCCTACTTATTTGCTATTTTACATCGTCCGTGCTTCTCTCACACACACATGCACTCTGTCTCTCTCTCTCTCCCGCTCTCACATATACTCTCAACTCTTGCGTTCAGCCGGTCTTTTATTCTGTGTGAAAAGAAAACTCAAAGCTTCTCAGCACAGCAACGTGGTAGGATCAGACACTTCTTCTTGAATCAAGGTACTGTCACTTGTGATGGCAAACACTGCTTTATATTTTGCCTTTGTCAGTGTGATTGTTACCTTAATCTGTGTTAAAAGATGTCTTATAAATAGTTAAAAAGGGCTGTTTATCTTAATATATTTAACAAGCATAGAGTGTTTTTTTCTACTAAAATAAGGATTTCTATGCTCTAGTTGCCTGAAAGGAGTCTCTGTGGACATAGAGATGTTATGTTTTGCGAGCTTCCATGTCAGCATGCACTTTTCAGGGAACAGGAAAAACTGTGACAGAAATACTGAAGGGACAACTGAAAGGTTTCTCTCAGGACATTTAACACAGGCATTGACTGTTCTATTTTTGACCTGAGAATTGATTTGAAGAGGACATAGCTGACATCAGTATGAGTAACATTTTTTCACTGACTCAAGATGAGTCACACCTTTTTTTCCCAGCATGTAGCTATTGACAAAATGGGAAAAATTGTCTTGGAAATTACTTCAGAGTTTAAGCATTATTCTCTTTGAAAACATTGTCATGTGGGTTCCTGAGAAGCATGTGGAATGAGAAAGTGTGGATTGAGTCATGTGAGTGCTGCAGTACGAGGGGACAACATGATGGGCAGTAGTTCTAACTAATTGTGAAATTTGCATTTAGATGTTTTACCATTACTGCTCTCTCTCTCTCTCTCTCTCTCTCTCTCTCTCTCTCTCTCTCTCTCTCTCTCTCTATATATATATATACTCTCACTATTTTTGCTGTTAAAGTCAAAAACTCAAACATAAAAAAATACCCAACTCTGACTTCAGGCAAGCAAAATGGGTGACTGAAAAACATCCAGAGGCGTTGGGCTAAACGTGAGGAGATTTAAAAATAAGACAGGAGGATGACAGGGAGATGACACATTCCATCTCTGTCAATAGAGCGGGTTATTTCACTATCAGGCTACAGGAGCAGGGCTTTCTTCTTCTCCTTTAGTGGCCTGTGAGCCAAACAACAGATATACTGAGCACCTCAATTCAGGCCCCTTGCTTATTCTGTGGGTCAGCTATT
The DNA here is from genome assembly GCA_026937815.1 of Etheostoma perlongum. Taxonomy (NCBI): domain Eukaryota; kingdom Metazoa; phylum Chordata; class Actinopteri; order Perciformes; family Percidae; genus Etheostoma; species Etheostoma perlongum. The sequence goes on from CM049376.1 coordinate 16,365,062, forward strand.
CTTAGGTGAGTTATTTTCAGCTTATGGCATTAGCCTGCTAAGATTAGGCGTCTGTGCGTTATCATTTCATCTCGGCATGTTCCTGGTTTGGAACAGATATTTATAGAGAATTCTGTCATTTGCCGGTTTAATTTGTTCTTTCCATTTTATAGTAAATCATTTGACAGTGACTAATATTATCTGTCTAAAAATTCTACTCCAGGATGCCGTTGTATGAGTATACTGGATGTCATGTGAATGTTGTTGGTTGAGCAGACACATTCCTTTTTAAAACAGACCTGGGGGTGGGTTTATTTTGTCCCGTTGTCACGAATATTGTTGGAGAAGTGATCCTCAGCTAGTTTATTTTTAAATTGTTTTCTAAAGCAAACATCTTGACATTTTATATGATACTCTACCTCTCTGAAAATAAAGGGCATAATCCCATTTTGATTAGTGTAAGTAACATCACAGTTCTGACAACAACGGTCTTTAGATGGGCTCTCCAACAAGGAAAACTAATTAGTTTCCCCTGAGTGCAAAATATTATGTAAAATAAATATTCAAGGTCTCTTCAATAGGGATCTTTCAGACAGTAACAATGCTGTACCTTTCAAGTCCTCTTGTCTGTATCCTGTATCCATTCAGGTTGCCTGGCCGTTCGTTTTGGAAGTGCTCACCGCTAAAAAGGCTGTGCAAAATAACACAAATGAATGTGTGGTTTTGTTTCAGTATTGCTTAACAGATTCCCATTATAAAAATGGAGCAACTTATTATTTTGGTAATGGAAGGGGGAAGAGTGTGTTTAACAGAAAGCCCATTTGAAAATACATTAGCTTTTTGCATATTTTCTGTTTTTCCTAATATACATGTTGTAGAAAAGCACATTTAATTGCTTGTGTTTTATCAGTGATGCTAAAGGATGCTTTCCTCTGGTTGGTGTGTTTGCTGTAGCTCAAAGCATTAAGGAAATTGACTCTTTGTGAATGATTAGCCCCCCCGCCCCCTTTGCTCAGATAGATTTAGTATATGTTGTTGTTTTGTGAGATGGTTATGTATGAGGGCAGAACAATAGACGACTGGACTCCTGGCTCCCCTTCGCGAAGAGCTCGTGGTGGTACAGCTCAGCCTGGTTTGTTAGCAGATAGCCTGCAAGCCACAGCTCCAACTCAGCTGCAAGGACGAGCCTGAGTCTTAAAAATAAAGACCTGTTTCTTGCTTAGACATGCCAGCTGCTCAAAATAACAAGGCACTTAATGAGAGATCTAGCGCCACATTGCAGTCCCCAGCATCAGCTTATTTTTGTCCTCCAACATCTTCTGTATCTTTGGTTCTATTTATACTGCCAGACAGGGAATTTAGATCAGCAACCATCTCAAGTTCACTGAATGCATGCATACAACATGTTCAAAGTGTAAACACGAAGTGTGCCATTATGTTTATTGCCATTGTTGTATTTCAATGAATGATACTATATACACTATATAAAGATGGTTGTCCATGGTCACATTGGGTAAAGATGCTCTAAGATTCTACTGGAAAACAAATTAAGCAACAGGTCCTCCAGTACAAATGGTAAACTACACTTTAGATTGAGGCGATGTTTTGGGGTAACATTGTATGTATGCAATTATTTTTGCTTTTATTTGCTGTAAAAGATTTGAGACTGAGATTAATAAGGTAAATCTGCTCATAGGAATGTAACTGTTACAAAACTATAACAACAGTGTTAGCATCAATACAATATTTCAGATTTCACAGTACATATACAACATGTTCATTGTTATTAACCAAAAACACCTAATACTTATTCATGAATGTAAACACTTTGTTACTTTTGTTAAAACTCAACAGGGTCCCTTTAATAACCACTGAAACAGTTTATCAACATTATACCAACACTTAACACAAGGCATGAAGGCATATCAGGCAAGACAGCTTTATTTGTATAGCACTTTTCAGCAGGGCAATTCAAAGTGCTTTACATAAAAAGATGAATATAATAAAAGTTATAGTGCAGTAAAAGAAATTAAACATTAAAGAGCAGTAAAAAAACAGTCAACATAAAATGCAAAAATAAAAGTTACATTGCAGTAGAGCCCGACCGATAATGGATTTTTAAGGCTGATACCGATACGAATATTTGGTTATTTAAAAAAACGATATGCTGATACACATATATATATATATATATATATATACATATATATATATATATATACATATATATATATATATATATATGTATCAGCATATCGTTTTTTTAAATCCAGAACTGCGTTACAAAATGTGAACAGATTTCCCTAGCATTAGTTATTCCGTAACATTAGTATTAGGTAACACTTTAAAGAAAAAGTGTGAATGTGTAGTGTCGAAAGATCTGAAAATCGTGCAAAGACGGTCGTTAAGTAGACACGAAAGGCAGCACTAGATTGGCTGTGAAGAAGAGAAGTGTGAAGAAGAGTCCAAGGAGACGAAAGGTAACGTCTCTAAAAAAAGAGTCGTGAAGGGTAGTGACACTGAGGGTGATCACAAAAGGTAGCACTAAAATTGACTAATTAGTGTGAAGGTAGTCTCAAGTGGGTTAGGGTTAGGGTTGGGGTTTTATCTGTCTTAATGTTTTTATTTTTAACTGTTTATACCTGTGTTTCATCTGTTTTTTTGTTTGTTGTTTTTTTGTTTTTTTAACTGATTTTGTGTAAAGCACTTTGAATTGCCCTGTTGCTGAAATGTGCTATACAAATAAAGCTGCCTTGCCTAGTTATTTTTAGTTATTTTGAGTTCTCATTAAAATAAAATGTGTAAAAATACAAATTTAAGATATGAAACTTTAAAAATTAAAAACAATATCAGGGTTGCCAGCAGGGACGTTGTAGAGCGCCTTCTGGTGTGGACAAACTATGCAATGCAAACGCTCATAACATGGTTGACCGTCCGTTTTGATTTTTAAAATATTCATTAATAAGAATTATTTATTTGTCATTATAAATAATTTTGATGAATGAATATTTAAAAATAAAAATAAACTGCCATTATAAATGTCGATACTGATAGATTGGGAAAGGCTTAATATCGGCCAATAATATCGGTTGGGCTCTTCATTGCAGTATAAGAAATTAAACATTAAAGAGCAGTTAGAAAATAGTTAAACAAGGCCACTGCCCCACATACGTTACCGGAGCTCAATGAACCATTTTGTGGAAACCCAAACTTTGTTGACAAATATGGTAGCATTCTATACCGGCAGAACCATAAGTCTTTACCATCTCATCCACCACGGGCCCCGCAGGATCATGTGACTTTGTACTCTGGTTTCCCATAACCAAGAGTGGAAATACTTCTCTTTACACTACAGTATAGTCGTCACTATAAGGATTAGTTTAATTACGGCAAACTTTGCAAAATCCTAAACAGCTCCAACTGTTTCTTGTAGATTTTACCATAAACTCTATGTCACACCCGAGTTGGAGAAATTCTACGACATACATTTGTTTCCTGTTCAGAAATACCAAAGAATGGCCGCAACCCTAATCTCACAAATTGTTAACAAAAACAACCCGAATGGTACCAAGTCACTCAGTTGACTTCAGTATTTATTTCAGCCAACAATAATGATAATTTCCCCTTTTCATTGCTTAATCAATGAACCATTTTGTGGAAACCCAAACTTTGTTGACCAATACGGTAGCATTCTACACAGGCAGAACCATATTTCTTTACCATCTCATCCACCACGGGCCCCGCAGGATCATGTGACTTTGTACTCTGGTTTCCCATAGCCAAGAGTGGAATACTTCTCTTTACACTACAATATAGTCATCACTATAAGGATTAGTTTAATCACAGCAAAATTCTGAACCGCTCCAACTGTTGCTTGTACGTCTGTTGCTTTATGTCACACCCGCGTTGGAGACATTCTCAGAAATATATTTGTTTCCTGTTCAGAAATACCCCCAGAATGGCCACAACCCTAATCTCACAAATTGTTAACAAGACATCCCAAAAGGCACCAAGTTACTCATTTCACTTCAATATTTGTTTTAGCCAACAATGATAAAAATGTCCCCTTTTTGGCGCTTAATTGTTTAGCAAATGTTCATCAGAACAGTCAAATCATTGTCTAATCAAGTCATTTCATTTTGAGCTTACCCTTGCTGATTGACAGTCAATACAGTTTCAACAAAAATCAACTTCAGTATTAAAAGTGAGCAATCATTTAAAGAAAGGCCTTCAGCATTGATTTAAAAGAGCTGAGAGTTGTGCTTTTTTTCTATTTTTGATCAAATCTGAATACTGATCAGACAGTACCTCGATGTGCAGACTAACTTGTAAAGGTGTGAGAATAGCTGCCCCATTTATATTCAGCGGGAAATGTTTACAATGTTAACTCCTTTCTCACGTTAGTTAATATGGTAGTTGGGACAAAAAGATTACATTGAAATGTCAAGGTGTTTTTTTTTAAAACTAAAAGTAAAAAATGAACCTGCACACTAACTTATTCTGATGTTTAACTACATGTATCTATGTATTTTAGACTCCTCACATAATAGTAATGTCACTGTCGATGTGTGTCTATTCTCTCTCCAGGGTGGGATGCCTGCTAATGTGGCCTGAGGCAAAAAAAGACAGCCATCTAACATCTCAAATTAAGGCTGTGATTGTCACTCTAACCACCACCAAGGCTAATGAGAGACAGATCGGTTATAGAAAATAAACACTTTGGGGACACTGGCGGTGCAACGCTGCAGTGGGAGTGTGGTCACAGGCTATGAGTCACCCTATCCCCCCTCGGCAGGCCATCCACAGGGAGGATTTTGGGCATGGTGCAGGGTACTTGTCGCTGCCTGGTGCTAAAAACAAATTTGGGACCTGTCATTCATAAATCTCTTGTGTAGTAGTGCCTAGAGACACTTCTGTGCACTTTCCACCAATTAGGAAAAACCTCTCTTTACCCGTGAAAAAATATTCATATCAATGGTCATGATTGCTAATGGCGACCACTGAAAAAGAAATGGCAGGCACTTCTGTGCGAGTGATTATTTCAAAAGTGACCTGAAAGTTACATAAAGGCAACACTGCGCTTTTATTTTTGCCCGTGTTAAATTGAGCAGGCGGCCTCGCAACTGTGACAGTCTTTCGCACATTGTCTATATTAAGACCCTGCTCAGAAAAGCATTTATATTTAGCCCTAGTCACTGGTGGTTCCGTATTCTCCTCTGCTTCAGGAGTATTTTTGTAATATAGAAACAGCAGATTTTAGTCTTGGGTAGTTTCAGGGTGTATTTGACTTAAATATGTAATCTATAAATTTGTGGCAGTAGATACGCGTGCCTGTGTCCGTGGTTGAGTAAAGCACAGAGGCATATTTTAACCTTTTCTCTGTTTGAATCAGCACAGAGAATAATGTCAATCATGTAGAAAGTAAGTTGTAAATTAATCATCAGTTAGAGGCTTCAGCAGAGCTTCAACAATGCCTACCTACCTTTAGACCTTATTATGTTGCCTCAACATTGTCATTCCATTCAGTATTATTCTTGTCGACACATTGGACAGACATTGACAAGAGTAGAACAGACACATGAGGCTGTTGTGGTTTCCTCAAGAGCCATTTCATACAGCGTTGGTTATCAAAGGTATCTTATGATTTCACACTCTTCCTCCTCCCCCTCCCACTTCCCATCCTGTTAAACCAATGTCTGAGATTTTCTGATGGAGGCTCAGCTTGATGTGCTGATCAAAGTGAAGATCCTTAATGCCAGTCACAGTGAGAGTACAGAATGAAATATGAGATTAATTAGATATCTCAGTGGTGAATTCTCCCAGGCAGCAGGTGTTTTTTGTTGCTATATTTAGGTCCACTGGGCAAAAGTAGCACTAGCACTGTCTGACTCTCTGAGCCCTTCAAAGGTTCACAGGTTCTCATCTGCCCCTGTAACGGTGCCTGCTACAGAAGAGTCCTTTGTCAAGTACTTACAAGCTAAGATTAATATTCCCTGTCAGGAGAGAAGGGTCTGTTCTACAGGTGCCTGTTCTATGCGCCTGCCGAGCCATTGCCCTCTTCTGTCATTTCATGGGAGCTGTTTTTAGAACACTGAAAGAAAAATGACAGTATGGGAGTCCCCTCTAGCTGTTTTCACTCTTTGAGCATGTTTTAAGACAAGTTGTCACTGAATCATAGCTGTGTGTGTGTGTGTGTGTGTGTGTGTGTGTGTGTGTGTGTGTGTGTGTGTGTGTGTTTGTTGGAGGGTTTTGTAACGCTTTCCCTCTGTCTCTCTGCTGGGGACTCCTTTCTTATATAAGAGCTGAAAAGCTGATATAATAGTCAACATGTCACATTGCCACTGTAGGCAGGAGAAGACATGCAGTGAGACTTGATATCTGCAGGATGGGGAGACATAATTACGTCGACAGCGTTGCCATGGCAGCGGCAAGTTAGGGTGGTGGATACTAGGGTGTGGGGGTTGTCACCGACCAGGATTGCGCCACTTGCTTTTATGTTTCTATTTATAATCATTACCGCCGCATACACATGGAATGGTGGCAATGAAAAAGAAGCTACATGACAAAACAAATGGGCGCCACTGAGCTTCACAGCATCAGTGAAGAAGAGGGCACTGCTTCTTAATTGATGGCTACTGTAGATTCATGCTGCTTCTTTTTGCAGGTTTAGACTCCTTTTTATTGGCATTTCATTATAGTTTAGAGAATAAATGCAGGACAGGACAACCACAAGGTTATTTATGTGAACATATAAACTGTAACATGTTGGTGTTCTCTCATGCTTCCAAAGAACAGGTGGTGTAGGAACATTACTTGTATTTGTTCCTTTTAAATATGACCCTTGAGAAGAATATAGCAATGAATGCACTTAATATATCTCACTCCAGCCACTGGAATTTTAAGTAGGTTTGAGTCTTTCTCTGGTCTCAAAATGGAAGAGACATTATACAGCCTGGACAATGCATACTCTTTCTTGAATGTCACATTATGATCAGCATAACTAACATCTAAGAGATGGAACGATCACAGGAACACAAATTCACAAACGTATGTGGGATCCAGGCTCACAAACTACTTTTTCTTAAATAATTTATGTTGACAAGGGATACTGTATCTGCATGCTTTTCTGGTAGAGACTGGGAGGAGGACTCCCTTTATTTATTCATCAAACAGTAGGAAGATAGCATTTATGTAAATACTTTAAATGACCCCTTCAACATTTCGTGCCAAATGTCCATTGAGTCTGTTACACAGCTGCTCCCAGTAGACTATGCTGACAGATGTGATCTCATGTTTGTTTATAGAAACTTTATAATTGCCGGTTTTTGAGGATCACAAGAGACAGAATTGTGCTCATCATTTCTGACCTTTCTTTTCATTTTTGCTCATTCTATATTTTGTCATTTTTTAAATTCCATGTCTCTATTTTCAAGAATCCTATTGTCCTGCCGCCTTAACTTGAACAACATGTTTTGTTCTGCAGCAACATACATATATACTATCCACAACCAGTTATGCTTGCATGAATTCAATGGACTGACACATCTCTTTTTCTCTTTTATCCTCTCTGCTTTCCCCTCTGCGGGCCATAGTGGACATTAAACCAGAAGTGCCATTGGCTGTGGAGTCCTTATCTCCGTTGGACCTGCGTACAGATCTGAGGATGCTGGGTTCAGGCTCGGACCCGGGACTGTGGGAAAGGCAGCTGCAGCAGGAGCTGCTCCTCATTCAGAAGCAGCAGCAAATCCAGAAGCAACTACTAATCAGCGAGTTCCAGAAGCAGCATGAGAAGCTGACCCGTCAGCACCAGGCTCAGCTCCAGGAGCACCTCAAGGTCAGCATTGCAATGAACAGTTATACGGAGGACAGCACAGCAGTGCACACAGTGGCTCACCACAGCTCCACAGTTTACAAAATAGCAGAGCATAACACAGCATGGCATACTGCAGATCAGTAGAAAACATTAGGACAACATTACAGAGTGCCGAAATGAAGCCGAAATGAAGAAACAACTCAGCACAGCAGGGCAGGGTGTTCAGCATACATTACAGAACAGTGTGAGTTTGGTTTTTGGTATAGAAAAGTCCATCACAGCAAAATAGAAAACTACAGAAGCTCACATAAGCCACTGTTTAAAAAAAAAAAAAATTGTCAGTGTGCTCTGTTCATGCTGACTTGAGGCTTGCATGTTTTTCAGCTCCAGCACGAGCTCCAGGCCATGAAACAGCAGCAGGAACTTGCTGAAAAGGAGCGTCGTCTGGAGCGGCAGCAGCAGCAGCAGAACCAGCAGGAGAAGGAACAGGAGAGGCATCGGCGAGAGCAGCATGTTTCCTGCCTGATCCTTAGGGGCAAGGAGCGCTCCCGAGAGAGTAAGAGCTTGACACCATATAACATATATTTTGGATTTTATTTGCTAAGGTTTTGAAATATCCAGCAGTGAGGCAAATGAGGTTAAATATTGTACCATTTTTCTGTGGTGACAGCAAATGCAGATATCTCAAAAGCTGATGTATGTGAAACCACAACTATCTGCAAGTACTGTAATAAAGTGAGAAATTGTGTTTTTATTTGTTTGGTGAAGCAACCGTGTAAGACAAACTCCTCTTAAATATCAGGACTAATGCCACTGTCAGTGGGATCATATTCAGCAGCATAGGAGTAAAGTTAAACTTCCAATACAATAGTTTTCTTAGCTAGCTCTGTTAGCTGTCCTGGAACTTTCCTAACAACAAGGCAAATTGCAAAGTAAAATGAATGTAGTCATCAGATAAAGAGAAATATCCAACAATATAATAATGATGATAAAATGGCTCTAACCAGTATGCAACTGGTGATGATGATATCAGGTTGTCAGTAACATTAAAGGTTAGAGTTTAGGAGAAAATGTCTTTCAAAAGCACAATAAAAATAGCTTCAGATATTGTATTTAATTTCTGTTTTTACCTTATAGCTAATAATAGACAAGATTTATGACTTTGTCAGGTCAGGTAATTTGAAGCTGTGACCTGCAACTGTAACCCTCCAATGGGAAAGAACATCTCTCTGCAGTATCACTTTAGCCGCTTGAAACTAATAGTGCTCTTAGACCACTAGGGGGAGATCTTCCTACATAAGTTGTGGCTGTTCTGGAAGATGGTGTAAACTCAATCTGAAGAAAAAGAAAGAGAGAAAAACCGAATGTATGTACTTCAAGACAGTTTTGAATTCCAGCAGTAAGTTACATGTGATGCAGGAAAGTGGAGGGAATCTGTTAGAATAGGGTTACAGTTCGATTTGGACTGTAATATTATGTAGGCAATAATATATCATGAGTCATAGCCCTAGGGTAACCCCAATGCCGTTGGTTCCGTCTATTGGTCTCACAGGTGCAGTGGCAAGTACAGAGGTCAAGCAGAAACTCCAAGAGTTTCTGTTGAGCAAATCAGCAAAAGACCCTGGCAGCAATGGCGTCAATCATTCTTTCATCCATCACCCAAAGCTCTGGTACACGTAAGTATTTCCTGTTGTTTTACCCAGGGAAAGTGTTACACGAATACAGATACTATATTTAAATCACATAATATATAATATAATATATAAATAATCTACATTTTTGTGTGGTTAGGTCCTCTCACCACACATCACTGGACCAAAGCTCTCCACCTCTGGGCGGCACATCCCCCACCTGCCATTATACTCTGCCATCACCCATAGAGAGCAAGGATGACTTCCCCTTGAGAAAGACAGGTTTGTTAATTTGCGCACACATACACAGCACAGGCAAAAAAATGCAAATACACATAGAGTATATACACGCATACATAAGTTGACACACACCTAGTTAAAAGATGTCAATGTGAGTTTTAAGATGTTACCTTGTACTTTTCCAGTTACTACGCTGGGTTATAAATACAGTGAGTGTCTTTTTGACCCTTGTCAATCAAGAGGTTGGTGTACCCATGGAGTATTTCCTGAGGTTCCTGATGACCTGCTAATAACATCAGTTAGGCTCATTATGGCCCCAGACCCCTGTCCTCATCCCTCCAGGGCTCAACACAAAACTTTCATCAGAGGTGGAGCATGCCAGAAAAGAAACTTAAATCTTTCCTTATTCCTATTTTAATTATTCTAAATCACACAGGCAACAACTCAGTTTAAATGTATGTTTTGACTTCATAAGTTTAAATTTTAATTAGTGTTATATGTATTGAAATTACCATGCCATTATGTAAAAGGAACTACATTTGTCCCTATGTTACAATAATAAACCAAGTTCCAAGGCCTCTTTGAGTTGTTTAGCGGTAAATGGGATAATTAAAGCAGATTAATTTCTCCTGAGTTATAGGCTTTAAAAGCTATTTTGAAAAGACACAAGTTCCCACCAAAAAGCAGTTTAGGTTTGTTGGTTTAAAGTTTCAGCAACCCTTTGGGGATGGTTGTATAAATAAGAATAGTTCCTGCTTCTTGGTTTGCCCGAGCACAATCTTGCCAAGCTGAAAACTTCATAATTCTTCAATGAGGTCACCAAATTACATTATGTTCTTTTCTCTTCTGTGTCTCTTTTAATTACATTGGAAAACAGTTATACTTGTTGAGTTATTTAACTGCAGGCCTGTCATGTTGTTTATATACACAATTTAGAGATCAGGCAAAGGGATTTTATCTTGTAAAATCAAGTCACTTCATAGCAAAAATAAATGATGGTAAGGTAAATAAAAGCTTTGAGAGCTATTGTAATCTCTTTGAACAGAGAAAATTTGAACACAGAAAGACCTCTTGTAAATATATATTTACATCTCTGGGATTTGCCTTTAGACCCATAATGTAAGGAGAGTATAATAACTAGTTGAAGTTTTTTTAAATAACAGAGAGAGCGTTTATGGTAGCATTATTTGCCTTTTTACTGTGATAACAAAAAGGCAGGTTTAAACAAATACCTGGCCAGATTGAATTTCAGTCTCTGCTGCTAAAATATTTTCATCCTTTAATTCAGTGTTTAATCATCTCCTGTGTTCAGTGTTTAATCATCTCCTGATAGAACTGTTTCTTGCGCTTCAGATTCCTAAATCTATATGTGGTCATTTCCTGCTTAGGCCTTCCTCCCCCACTTCCTGTCCGTCTTTATTAAAGTCCTCTCAAGGCTTGATACCCGAGGGGGGGCACACAAAGGTAGTGTTGTTCCCTGAGCCACTACCTGTCACTGATAGCTGATTGGCAGGTGTTGCCGAGTTTAGACGGGTACAGGCAGAATGAAACCTTGACAAGACTGTTTGTTTAAGCAAAGATAGCTCTCTCAAAACAAAGTGGAGATGACTCCAGTGCTTCACTGTAGACTCCCCACTGCTTTTATTTGGGCAGAGGGTTGAGCGCCATCTTTTTCTGGTTGATGTTCACAATGAGGTTCATCATGTGCATGTAATGTATATATTAATGTAACATTTGGTAGCTTTGCAGTCAATAAGTATGTTTTAAAACTGAATGGAAATGTATCTTCAATCCATTTAAAGCACATTGTTTAGTAGGTATATACATTATAATAATCCGTAGAGACAACTGTTTCAACTATGGATCAGTAAGGTCTGTAAATATCCCATTAATAATTATAGCATCCTTAAAAACACAGAATAGCTGTTATGCCCTTGGCTGTGTTTCACCCGTAATTAACTTGTTTACTCGGTGTATATCCTCGTTGTTTCATTTCCAGGTCCTAGAATAGCTTGGACCGAGGGCACGCAATAGTCTGTGGCAAGAATACTTGCAGCTTAGCAGTAAGAAGTACAATACCTTCTCTGGTCTTCCTGACCCAATTACCAAATGTGTTCATTCAGTAGGTGCAGTAAAGAACTTACAACTTCTATTATAAAATAATCTTACAAAGGTAAAACTGTAAAGCTCAAAGCCTATCAAAGTAAATTGCATGTGGAAATATTATCTGATGTTATGTATCAGAAACATAAATGGAAGAATTTAACTTGCTGATCTTCGACAAAGAATATCTGAACTTTGAGTGACTGTAACCTACCTTCGGTTTATGTGTTTATGTTGGTATAGGAACAGCAAATACAAAGCATTAATCATTTTCAGCATCACTTAAAACCAGAAAGTCAGGAAAAATGCAAAGCCGGCCTCATTATGTACAGAACACACACCTCAGCTTTCCACACAGCCATCTGTCCAGTTCCAGGCTCTAATGGACATGGGCAATCACAGCGGCAGCAGAGTTAAATTTATAATTAATCGGAGCTAGCACATCTCTTGCACAGCCCCTAGCCCTGCGGCACCATCACTTTCAAATGTAATAAGGTAATTAATTTGATTTGACTATATGTTTTAGTTAACTGAGAAGCCAGAGCAGAGGTGACCCAGGTGTTCAGTGTACTGTATGTGCTTTGGAGCTCCGTCTTTACCTCCTGTTGCACAGCGCATCCGGGTATTTTTTTCCCATGGAGACCAGTGAAAAAGTGTTTGTTCCCGTGGCAACCAATTGGGATGCCTAGCTTGGTGGCAGCAGTGTGTAAAAATAGAAAGCAATCAAGGCAGCAGGGCGTGAAGCAGATTCATATGACTCCCACTAGCATTTTCTCTCCATTTATCTCTCCTGCCTCCTTTCTTCCTCCCTTGCTCTCTTTCATTCTACCTCACACCCACAGGATTAGAGGTCTATGCCACGTATTAGGGAAGAGGGTTTTGCTGCTTTTGACAAAAGCCAGAAATAGCAGCATCTGGCCCACTCTCCTAGCTGTGCCCCCATCCCTCTCCTCCTCCCTGCAGCGCTCCCACATCAGAGCCCCACTTCCCTATGGATAGCTGCATGTTGTACACATCTCAAAAGACCTATTTAATTATTGATCTGAACTAAATAATTGAAACAGGTTGGCTATTGTGTAACCGGTTTACATAACTTCAATACAGCTTGGTGCCCTGGCTTTCAGTCAAAAGACCAGCTTATCTATTCTGCTTGTTTATTTGAGTGTGTAAGGCATGCTGTGGGATTCTCTGTCCACAGGGTTGATGAGAAGTCCATATGAGATGTGTTGACCTAGTGAGTCACTGTCACTGTGATTAGATTTGAGCACAACTCAACAGTCAGGCATAAACACATTTACTTGCATTTATATAACAGATGCTTACATTATTAAAAATATGTCCTTAAATATATTCAACCTCCACTTCCCATTTTTTGCATTATATAATGTTTATATAATAGTTTCTAATATTTCTATACATCTGTGCCACATACATTTTTCAGACTAGTTTACAAATTTGTGACTAATGATAATGGTGATCGCCAATCATCAGTTGTGTAATAGTGTCAGTGTGGAGTAAGGCGTTTCTGGAGATGAACACCTGTGCAAGGTTTAGGTCAAAATTATTTAATAATCTAAAGTGAAACAAAATGCCACTTTTTGACAAATATCCTTAAATCCATCATTAATACCAGTTTGAAAAAGTTTGAAAGCAGTATGTCTATTATGAAGAATATTACATCAGCGTTTCTATCAATTGATGGACTAGATTTGTAAGTCTGGATCAGTTCAGGCCAAGCTCTGTGTGTGCGTGTGTGTGTGTGTGTGTGTGTGTGTGTGTGTGTGTCTCCCCAGGCTGTGTATTTGGGTATCTCTGTTTTGCATTAGGAGAAGGGGGCGTAGGGAGAATCTGAAACATCTGCCATGTTTTTGTGTTAGTTTAACTGTTGCTACTGTATCAGACTGTGGTCACCAGGGCGGCAGGTAGCGGACTATTTCACTTAGAGCCTGTGTGTTGCTCAACCTAATTTAGTCCAGATGACATGGAAATGAGCCCAATCCTGACTCTTTTAATTTATCTGAAACCTGCTCTGAATTTCACTAAAACGGTTACATGTTGAAGCATGATAACATAACATAACATAACATTTTTTAACTAATTTATAGTCTCTTTATTTCTCTTTAGGTTTTCTTCCTATTTGAAAATGTTGCTATTCTTTTTGATAATGTTCATTTCACTCAGGCTGTGAAAAAGCCCACCGTTTGACTATATTATTGTCCCAATAGTGTGAACTGAGACTTACGGGAAAAAACATGTTCCTTATTGTTTAGCCTCTGAACCCAACTTGAAGGTACGATCCAGACTGAAGCAGAAGGTAGCAGAGAGGAGGAGCAGCCCGATGCTCAAGAGAAGAGATGGACTCATCACTGCGCCTTATAAGAAGAGGGCTCTGGAATTAATTGGTAATTAAAATTGCTGGCTACATGTTGGATTTTCTTTTTTCCTGTTACAACATAGAAAAATTGTCTTATTACATACATCTTAATACATCTTATTATCTGGTATTAAAATGTTCTCTGAAAACAATACAATCTGCATCAGCAACGTGCTCTATAATAATGACCCATTTTGCAGTAGCATATTATAGTCTTTGTGCTTTTTATGTATAAAGACCATTGTAATCAGGCAGCCATGACCATACCCATTAAACTGTTTGTGAGGCTGCAGCTGTTGTGCCAAGCCAGCCTCTGTATGTTGTGTGTAGAGTTGTGAGCATGCATACTGTGTGTAACTCCTTGATGTTTTGTAGACGCTACGCCCACTAACAGTGCCCCCGGCTCCGGCCCCAGCTCTCCCATTGGGGCCTCCAGTGCCTTAGGGGCTGAAAATGGACCCTCCTCTCTGCCCACTACCACAAAAACGGAGGTATGTTCATAAAACATCAGCAGTGCTATTGATTTCCCAAACATTTTAGCAAAACTCTTACTGCTGTTTTATTCTGCATGCTAATCATTTGACTATCAAACTATAGTTTTATGACAGGACACAAAATGCCTGTCTGCCCTTCTGCTTGCAGCTATAAAAACAGCCAGTTGTCCTCTGTCCTTTACACTCCAATGAAAATGGCTCCCCACCCTGACATTAAAGAGGCAACGTTTGACCCACATGTCTGATTAACCCAAATTTGCTTGTGCAAAGATGACACATTATGCAGTGCAAAAACAACAGTAGAAATGAATTCTGCCCATTAACGCTGCATATTTTTCTATCCAACATTTTTCTTCTAGATGAGTTTCAGTTTTTCAGTTTCATGTTTTGCCAAAAAATAAAAATAAAAACCCTATTTAGTTTGGCTGTAAGGTGGCTGTTGGCTTGTCATTGTATTCCTGTCATTGGCTTGGCGGCAGGCCTCTTCTAAGTTGTTCAGAGGCATTTCCCAAAAGACGTGGCTGAGTTACTGGCCAGAGGTCCCCTTGGACAAAGCTCACAAAGCAAACCATTATAGAGGGTGGCAGATATGACACATCTCTGAACAATCTTAACAGAACAGCTGTGTTTTCCTTAACACTCGCTGTTTACTCTCCCTGGGACGTCCAGCGACACAGAGAAGGGGAAGACGCCCTGACATTGGGCTGAAGGTTGGGGCTTAGGGAGACAGACAACTGTGGAGTTTAATTGATATCCCAGGCACTGGTAGCCAAAGACACCCACATGCTAACAACATAAACACACAGGATTGCTATTGTATCAGCCCAAGCTGAGACTCTCATGAAATTCATTGGTGGACTGTGGGGCTGCCCGTAGACCTCATGCCTGTTGCAAAAGCAAGACATGTTTGTGCACCGTTACATTAGATATCCTTTTTCAGAGGGAACGGGTCCCTTGGGTCAAATATGGGCCGGATATCCACATACAGGTCACTGAGAACTGGTAGGGGTTGGAAGGATAAACATGGCTGTTCCAAAACCACATGCTGCTCAGATGCACTGCTGGGTACAGGAAGCATGCCCCAGTGCTGATGTTCTCTGAGAGAGTAGCCTGAGGGTGGGGACGGGGAGTAACAGGCATCAGGCTGATTGGGGACTGAAGAACTGAGGGTGGAGTGGTAGATTTAGAGGTTTGCAATGTTTTATAGTAGCGTATTGTCTTCACTGGTGCCATTCTGCGAAGCTCCAGGAAACTCTTGCTGCCTGCCATTCCTTTATACCATCTATCATAAAAACCTGTACCTTTCCCTTTGCAGCAAGGACTGCTGTTGTTCGTCATAGTGCATTAACATTTATGCCACTACTCTTGATGCCTTTTGACATTGTCCATAGTGGGATTTCTAAATATGTCGCCTTCTCCTAAATCTGTCTGTCTCTGCTTTGTCCTGGGTGTTTGATGTAGAGATGGCC
Source organism: Etheostoma perlongum (assembly GCA_026937815.1). Classification (NCBI taxonomy): domain Eukaryota; kingdom Metazoa; phylum Chordata; class Actinopteri; order Perciformes; family Percidae; genus Etheostoma; species Etheostoma perlongum. Next base: position 16,381,165 of record CM049376.1, read on the forward strand.
CTCACAGCCGAGATTATTCCAACCTGAGGGCGCTGTGTCCATGCTGAGTTTATACACATCTCCCTCCTTACCCAACATCTCCTTGGGGCTTTCCACTGCATCCTCACCCATAAGTGTAAGTATTTATATTTTTCAGTTAACCTGTTTGTTTTACATGAAAATAAATACCCCAGTTTAGTGGTAGAGTGCTGGTGAGTTTTATTGCTACGTCTATGGGTTGAAAAACCTGCCATCAGTGGCTGTTTGGGTTTTCTGTGACCTGTGGCCCCAAATGATTTTATCGCCCTTAGATAAATATTGTTCCGCAGTGTCTTGTGTCAGGCATGTTCTTATCTTCCCCTATTACCTCATTTATCACAGGTTTTAAAAAGGCCAAATCCACTCAAGTGCAACTCCTGATAAAACAGCACATGATATATCATCTTTTAGCTCTCTAGCACATTCCATAGAGGCCTGTTCATCAGCTGCAGGAACTTCAAACCATTCATGGTCTCTGATTTCATCATTGCCTGATTTGTAGCTACAAGAATCATTTTAATTCACTAAAAAAACTGTGGATAGTATTGAATTTGGCTTGTTAAAATTAACCAGTTACATTTCCTACAAATTATTATAAGTGAGTAACAGGCCTAGTGCACGGCATGTCTAGTGTAAAGTAAAGAATAACTATAGTTTATCAACCTTGTGTCTTTTCTCAGGCCGCTATGGGATTGAAGGACAGATCGACAGAAATCAAGCATGGGCTGCCTGGGCACCTGCTGGGCCCTGTGCCCCTTCAGACGGGCCTTGAGTCTAAAGTGAGCCCCAGTCACCAGGCCCTCCTCCAACACCTCCTCCAGAAGGAGCAGATGAGGCAGCAGAAGATGCTCTCCTCTGGTTAGACTGATTTACATGATTTTAAACATAACATTACATTAAGTTGCACTACACTACATAATATTATACTTGAAATTAAAGTAATGTACAATATGACTTTAAAAGAAACCTAATATTGTTTTTTGTCAAGGCCAAGGCACCATGTCATCCCACCCTCAGTCCCCTCTGGCAATGAAGGATCGTCACTCCAGCAGTCGGCCTAAACTACCAAAACACCGGCCCTTGAACAGGACCCAGTCAGCGCCACTGCCTCAGAACACACTTGCTCAACTTGTCATCCAGCAGCAACACCAGCACTTCCTGGAGAAACAGAAACAGTATCAGCAGCAGATCCAGATAAATAAGGTATTGTGCTGCTCATCAATATTCAAATCACAGGGGAGGGTTTAGACTTTCAGATTGCTTTTTTTACTGCAGGGAGTCTGACTTAATCATTTTAAGCATACAAATGCTGATCTATTTTTAGCATTTTGTAAAAGCATCTGTGGTAGCTCAGGTTTACAGACCTGTGCTGTTGTCTGTTCTTCCCTGGAATCCTGGTGTTATTTCTGCAAAGCAAAGAACTTATGCCTGACTTCAAATGGGGAAGAAATGCTTCCCCTGCACTAATTCTGTTATCATAGCTTAAGGCATCAGTGCTGTTCACATGCTAACTCTGTGAAATTCAATTCTGCTAAGTTCAAATGAAGGAAAAAGTGCCCGGAATACATTTTGTTCCTCTGTGGCAATATTTGTGTTTCTGTTAGCTGGCAGAGGTGACCTCGCTATACACAGAGTGTAATTATTCTGGTGAAGGACGTGTGTGAGGTGGCAGACACTGTGAAAGGCAGCATTGTGTGAGCTCACATACTGATGTGTCCCAACGCTGGGCCCTGAAAGAGCCACGGGGACTATAGAGCAACTCTTACCTAGATGTAATAAAAAGCCCAAAGCAACACAAGCAGTTGCAAAGTACAGTTGTACTGCTTTAACTGTAGCAAACCGTTTCAGTTTTAATTCCTCTAACGCTAAAAACAACTAACACGTGCCATGCAGCTGAAATTAGTTTTAATATCAGCTGTAATAGTTGAAAAGTATTCTGTGAAGTTGATTTGAAAATGGCTTTGGAATAATTACGACGTCTTGTCGAGGAACATGTGAACCGCCCCGCTCTGATCACTCAAGTCAATGAGATCGCAAGTAAAGCCTCTTTAAGTGGAGGTTATAAATGGCCATTAATCATGGATCAGCCCTGCGCGTTTATTGAGAAGGATCTCCGAAACATTGCCCTAATTAATTTCCTAGCAGAGGCTTGTCTGTTGTTTTTAAACGTCCTTCAGTGCCTGAAACAGTAGGGGGCACTAATGGAAATTTACAAGGGCTAAGGGATTTTAGGAAGCGGTATACTGTGTTAACTAATGCCAGGCTAAGGAGGCTAATTCTTAGAGCTGAAAGGATATTTATATAAGGCCTACATTCTGTAGACAGTAATTTTATAGGTACCAGCTAGGTTAGGCGCTTGTCAGTCCTGCTCTTAGAGCTCTCTTGTTGCACAATAATCAAATCATGACCATTACAGTATTTTGGATTTCTCAAAGCTGCGTCACTGCAACGTCCCTCTGCATGGAGTTTTGTCTGTCAAGCTGAATTTCAAATTATGTGCCTTTGTTTCGGGTAACAAATATTTAACAACAATTTTAGAAATTTGACAAATTCTTTTCTTAGAAAAATCCCATTTTTACAGCTTTATAACCTTTTTGACATTTTTATGTCTTTGATACTTAGCTCCTGGTGCACCTGTTAAAATGGAGAATTAATATTCTGATTGATGAAAAGATGTTTGATGCAAGTAAGATGAAACAGAGATTTGGAAGATGACATGCTTCATAAATTGGTGCCTCCAGTGGACCACGGATGCAGCATAGTGTTACATGCTCTCCTGATATCTTCTTTAGCAAGCCTATACGATGACATGCTTCCTACACCTAGTGCCTTGGTGCCACTGTTTGCAGAAAATAACCATTTACAGAAAACAGCACATGATTTATTCTAGGCAAGACTTTGTACTTTCTGAACTGTAAATAAAGCAAGTGAGTGACACTTATCTATTTACCTGAGGCCACTGCCATTATTGAATTCTATTCACTCACATAAATAGGCAGGACCAATGGTTAATTTGCTTCCACTCCTAAACCTCTTAAAATGTAGTTTACCAAAGCCACTAGCCAGAATTAGCCACTAGCTTATCAGTTTGGCATTTGCCTTTTCCACATCATTGAAGTTACAGTAGCTGTATTACGTGACGCAGAGACAGATCGTTATTAGCAGTTGTCAATACAAATGTGGATTCTTATACTAATATCCTGAATAATGAAAAAAAAAACAGTTTTCCAAGTCTGAGTTTTGTGTGTTGCTCTAGTGTGAGAAAAACACTTTAGTTTAAAAAATAATGGTCCATCACACAGATAATAATCTGTATAATCGGTTTTCCTCCCATTGTGTGATTTGTTCTAAATTTAGAAAAAAATGAATAACAAATAAGAGCTACATTAATATGGATATGACACAATTGTGCATTGTTTGTTTTATAGTTACAGAGAATGTTAAGGGATTGATTTGATTGATTAGAGAGTTGGTAAAGTAGAATATGTTAGAGTTTAATTTTGTTAGTTTTTAGTTTTTTTACATCCAGCTAGTTTGGAAACAGTTATTATTATTAAATAGCCATAAACCGGTAGCTGAAGAAGACTGTACCCTTTATTTTTTAAAAGTAAAGCTAATCCTTCTACTATTCTTTGGATGTATGGGCATACTTGTCATTATTTATGTGGTGGAAACCTAAAATGGATATTCTTTTTGCTGTGATTAGTTAAGATCATTGACTGCCGGATATCACTATTAATGCTGAGCCAATGTGTTTTTCAGCTGTTGTCCAAGTCCATTGAGCAGTTACGTCAGCCCAGTACACACCTGCAGGAATCAGAGGAAGAGCAAGAGGAGCAGCACAGGGAGCTGGCAGAGAGCATGCAGGAGGACAGGCTGCCCCCTGGAGGAGTCATCCGGAAGCACACACTGAGCAGTAGCAGCAGTAGTGGCTCAAGCGGCGAGCTCCACGATGCTCATTACGGGGTCATCAAGGTCAAGGAGGAGCCGGCTGATAGTGAGGATGAGGCCCTGACCAATCAGGGCTTAGAGTCCGATCAGAGCACCTATCTTCACCAGGTCAAAGGACGATTGGTAATAAGAGCCATGATCTGAGAAGGGAAGAGGATGAGATCACACACTTGCAACATTCGCAGATAAACAAATCTCTACAAACATGTGCATCTACATCCCTGCAGTTTACACACACACACACACACACACACACAAACATACACACACAGCCATTGCACAGGTGGCCAGCTCTCCTGTGACGACATGATGACCCCTTTACACTCAGCTGCACCCCACGCTCTAAGACTTTGTTTGTGATCTTTGTGTAGTGATCTCTGTAAAATATGTACGTTTTACTTTTGTGTATATAGTATGAAGACAATTTAGACCATTTCTTTAAATAGCTGCTTTGGTTGTCTAGAGTCTGCTCAACTGACAAAAAAGTTGTATCTACATATACTGTTGATTAAGTGGGAAAGGTTGAACAGGTGTACAGCTTGGAAGAGCCAACTTGTGTTCCCATTATGTACATTTTCCATAAAATATTTGAATGCTCTTTTATCCTCTTTAACTTGGAGAGTAATCATAAAGTTTGTTAAAGAATTTAATACACTACATGCTCCATTGTTCTCAAAAATCTGTGATGATCTTCCACGTAAAGTGGTCTCAGAGCTGTAATAATTATTAACATCTGTGTTTGAGAGAATGTATACTTAAATCCTAACCGAGGACGGTCCTTTAGGGAAGGTTTTTGTGTTTGGAGTGATATTGCCATTGGAATATGGTCCGCTGCTCATATTGCAATTTGAAGGATAAAACACTAAATCCCTGCTTGGGTGTGCAAGCATCTCCCAACACACCACAAGTCTCCATGTCTCTCTCTCAGAGCGTTCCCAGAGCCAGGGCCCTGTGTTAAGCCCAGCTCTCCTCTTCCTCTCCCTCTGGGTCCAAATCAAAGCTCAGCGGGTTCCTGCCCAGCTTTCAGCAGAGGAGTCAGACAGAGAGAAAGAGAGAGAGGGCCGGGCAGGAAATGCCTTCTAGAAGCCAGGAGTTGGAGTGATTCATGTGTGCAGGAATGTTGAGAGAGGAGGACCTCGGGTTGGAGGAGTCCAAGGGGCCAGGCTTGAGAATTGATTTACTGTCAAGGCGAATTACAAAGTGAGTGGGGATATGATTTAGGGAGTCCCTGTTAAAGGGAATTGCTTCCTTCATATTCCCTTGTGGCATGCTTACCTCAACATGCAGGTTTGATGTTACTTAAAAAAAAAAAAAAAAAAAAACGGGGCTTTGCTTATTTTTCTTTTTTTGAGCCTGTTTTCCCTGAAAGTGCCCATTGCGACATGTATAGTCTGTCTTAAAGTGATCAATCAAATGTATTGCTTAGCCGTTAACCTTCCGTTTCATTTGTACCGTCGATTAAATGTAGAAAATGCTAGTATGAGGTTCTGTGTTTGGATTCATGTGAACATCAAAACTGTCTGTCTTATACTGTACATTCAGATTGTCCGGTTTTATTGTTTTTAGTGTAAGTAAACACAGCCAGAACAATGTGAGTCTTGATGTCTTGCTCCTTTGATTTGGTTGTAATGAGAACCCCTTTTTGTTGCCAGTGGGGGGTTGGGGAATCCTGTGGTCTGTTCATAGCAGTTTACACTTCTTCTCTTTCTTGCCTTGTGTGATAAACTTTTTTTAAATAAAGTCCATTTACCTTTGACGTTCTTTTGCAGATTATTTACACATATGTCCATCACATTGAGAGACTGCATGCATAGGAGAGAAAAGAAAAACACCTTACTCTAATAAGTCTTTCAAAAACCTTTTAAACTTTCTGTTTTATATTTAAATTCACAGATACATTATTAATAATTTTTGTATCATCTACAACTGCTAATGCCTAAATCATTAGCCCAGGTTGATTTTCCCACACTGGGTCCTATATAACCCAGCTCTTTATTTTCAGAGTATCTTTGTAACCCTTTAAAGGGAGCTTAAGAGGCTTTCAAAACATGTCTTTGATGTTAGCAAGCAAGGCTTCTTGTGGCAGTATTAGAGCAGTCAAGATAAGGTGAGCTGCGAGAGAGTGATATATTACTTGCGCAGATTCTTTCAAACCAAGCTTAAGCAATTTCACAGCAAGCTTAGTTCATGGGCCTGGCCTGATATGCTATACACGCAATGATGAAACTGGAAAAGTTTTCTCTCTGCACAACACCACTCTGAGAACATCTTTCAAATGACGGCACGCTCTTTGCTAGCACTTTGTAAATAATGGTTTGACGAAGACCTTTAAAAGATAGTAGATTGTATAAAACAACACATTTTATATAAACTCGTTCATGAAACTTTCATGAAACCTCAAAGTATTAAAACAAAGGTGTAGAGTTGGGCTGTGTTGGGCTTCTGGCTCTTGTGATTTTAAATGAGCTGTTACAAAGGCAGAGAAAATAATGAAGCCCAAATCCATCTGCACTGCCCCTCCCCAGCAGCCCACAGACCCAGTTGTAAAAGCAAACAAGCATTTTTAAAGGTGTTAGGAAGTAAGGACGACATAAGCCTACTTATATCCTCTAAATGGATTAGACTCTAAGTGAGGCCTGAGTTTTTATCACCTACAGTGCTGTAAAAAACAGCCATTTGGATGGAGTGTGCACACACATTCAAAAATGTCAAGGCGTCAACTCTAATGGCTTTATTTCTAATGCATGAGGATCAAAAAGAAAACACATTCTTACACTCAAAAACCCTGCTAAGAAATGAATTAATGTGTTTGGAAGCAGAGTCAGAATGAAATGCACTCTAAGTACGGCAGTGTTGGCAGCACCTAAAACCCAGGACTCACGTATTACTATACTACATGAAATAGATGCAAGTCTAATAGTGCAAACCTCATTAATGAAGTGCTGTGGGTCAGCTTTCTAAATATGATCTGTCACTGCCTTTTCAAAAAGAAATTATATATATATAAAAGTCTTTGCAACATAGTTTTTGCAAATGAAATAGATCTAATTCTAAGAGAGTTTTACACATGTTCAAAATGTAATCAAGATTTTAGTCTTCCTGGATCTTTTGTACCATTGCCAAATATGGTGTCCTTCTGGTGTTCATTCTGCTGTAGCCATCTAATTTAAACCAGATGAAATAAACTGCCACTGACAACTGCTAGCTATTGATTAAAAAGAGAAAGAGGCATCAATCCTCTAGGTTGAGGACTAAGACTGCATACCCCTCCACTGGTTGAATAATGCAGTTATTCAAGCTCAGGCTGTTGGCTGAAGATTAACTGTTACAGCATCATGGTAGATACATGCTCCGCACATTACTCATTATTAACCTCTAAGGAGAATGAATACAACAAGATGACAGGTCTCTAATTTGAAAATAACAAATCTTTTACATTTTTTTACCTGCTTTATCTCTTAGTTTATGCACTTGCACTGTCCGTCCTCTTTGAGTTTCTCTCTTCTGTCATAGTTGATAGCAATCACAATTGATTTGAAAAACCTTGCTTCATCCAAAAACAACCAAATGTTCTGTACTATACAGACTTGCTCAATGTTTCTGTACTTTCTGATAGAACACCCTGGATTGGCTCTTAGGGATTCTTATTGTTGGTTGTAATATACATTCATACTATGTCTCCTGGTATTTTGAGTCGTATTTGAGTAAATATTTACAAGTGTAACAGTGGTAGATGCTGTACATTCAGAACCTAATGAGAGAGCTTAGGTATTGATAGTGTGCTTGCCCCATCTGGACAACCAACCATATTTTACACTATGAGAAGAGGCGCCTCTGTTAACACCACTCAGATACTGGACAGACATCATCATGCTCACATAAGTCACTTCCTTCCCATTATGTAAATAGACAAAAGCTATTCAATCACCAGTAACAATGCAGATCCATGTTAGCGTTTCTAGATCCAGCAATGGAATGTCAGGAAGAACCCCTTAAACACCATGCACCCTGAAAAAGCTCTATGATGTAGAGCCATGATGTAACTAACTGGACACACTCTTACAGCAGTGTCCTTCTGACATTCAAAGTGTAAATTATGAACGAATGTATGGGTTGGTGGCTGTTTAGCTGAGTTGAATGATGAGGTGCACATGTACAGAAGGTTCATTCCTCGATACAGAAGGTCCAGGGTTTTCCTGCTTGTCTTCCCCTCTCACTCCCCTCTCATACCTGAGCTGTCCTATCATTAAAGACGTAAATGCCCATAAAAAATGTAAAAAAAATATATTAATAATAAGAATGTATGGGTTGCGCAGAATTTAGTGATTGGTTGTCGCAATTCACATAGAGACACTGATGGACTTTCTAAACAGGTGCAAATGGTTTTCAACTGCAATTAGACGAAAACTAGTAGTAATATGTGCACAATTTAGGATTTAGATTTGTTAGAGTAATAACAAAAGAAATACACCTGCAGATGAAATCACACATGATGATGGTGTTAAATTACTAAAGTAGAGGCATAATGTTCACCTGGCAGCTCTGGACATCCTGACGTAGCAAAGCCAAAGTTTCCCAGTTAACACAGAATAATACAATATATTACAATACAACGCAATGACATTCTGTTAAAGTAAACTGTTACAGTTATTTTTCAGTAACAAAGAATCAAATGAACAAGAAACAGATTCATAACCTTTGAGATCTGTTTGCAAATTACCCAAAGGGGTTAATAAAGTATTTCTTCTTCTTCTTCTTCTTCTTCTTCTTCTTCGTCTTTTGAAATGCAGATGATTGACATTATCATGTTTCCGAGTCCTAATATTGAAGGTATATTGCTAGAGATAACTCTATTCATGCCATGATGCTATTATGAAGAATGTTTGATGTTAGCTGTTAACAATTAGTTTGGGTTTTGTTCCATTTTCTTACATTAGAAGTTGACACAGTGTATATAAAATAGGATTGCCTCATAAGTCGAGGTGAATGAGGAATTCATTTGTTAGATGAACCTCTTCTACTTCACGCCCTGCCCACCAGAGTTGAAGATGACATAGGGCTAAAACGGCACATAAAGGACATTTTCCAGCTTTCTTCTGTGCATGTTAAAATTTGTATGAATTTGGCATGTAGTGGTACATTGTGGTGTTTTTCTTTCCATGTGCTGGTAACCATGCTCAGGGTGCAGGACAGTGCAGCTCTGGCACCAAACAGAGGAAACTGTTTTGTGTGCTGGTGTGAAAAAGTGCACCTCAAAAAAGAAAAGATAAATAAAAGCACTGATGTCACATGGGTGTGCAGTCAACTCATTTCTGTTGGATTCATTGTGGCCTATGATGTCTGTGAGGCCAAGATTTCTTTCTTTGAGGATTTCTGTGCCTGTCAATTCACATTAAATCACTCTCACTCTCAACTCTCCGAGATTAATGCATCTAAAACTGTCTTTTAAAAGTAATATTGAAGAATTGTATACTTCTGAATGGAATATGTGTTGTTTTTACATTTCATGGGAATTGACCTGAACCACAGGAGACAACATTTTTTTTCAAGAACAGAAGAATAATTCCACATCCTTTCTTGTCTCCTGAGATAAAACTTGATGAACCCAACATAGATTGCAGTTATGTCACTGTCAGTCTCCCTGACTGGTGTCATCCATACTGTTATCTTAGCCTTTTAAGGATTAATATACCTTTTCAAGTTTAATGAGATAAGAGACCTGGGGGAGTTCTCCCCATGCTGTGTTCAAAGACCATCCGGCCCGAGGAACTGCTTTATCTCAACCACTGATTGACCTGGCTGATAGGTGATACTGAGGAACCACAGTAGTCCAGGGAAGTGGCCTTACCACTCAGGAGATGGGGACTGGCAAACTTGGCCTCTGCTGTCTGAGAGTATCCCATCAGTGGGGCTCTGGCGTCCCTGAGATGCTGTCTACTCTCTTTGATTCCTGCGACCAGGCACTTTTACGTGCCTACCTCCCTCACACCATTCAATCCAGAGCCCATAAAGTAAGTCTGCTGCTCTGTAGCTAGTTGGACAAGACGTGTTTGTAAGTGTTGCTTGAATGCACCGCCAGGCAAAATGACACCCAGAGGGCTCGTAAGACTTGTGATTTCTTCTCCAAGCCTGTGCCAAGAGACCATTTTAAGCTCCACCTCAGTTCTCCTAAACTTTGCCATTTGTGGCTTGTGACCATGGACCACTGGGGTTTGTCTGATGATCTATATGGCATTACAAATGCAATGTATTAACTCATGACCTAATCATAAATGAAACACAAAAAGTGAATAAAAATGGCCTCAGTGAAACACCGCATAATAACCTTCAAAGAAAAAAAAATATTCAAATCAATATTACATACTAACCTCTATAGAACAATACTATATTCATTCAGATATGTTATCATTTAACAAACACTTTGTCCATATTGTGGAAAGTATGATAAATCTCTATGGTTCATTTCTACATTTTAAGATATTCCAGGAGATTTAAGACACAAGATAGTGAGGTATGAGGAATGCAGCCTGAGGCAACATTGCCCCGGGGACATATTTTTCATGAAGGGTTTAAGGGCTCTCTCATTATCACTATATGTTGGGAGAATAAAATGGGGGGCCCCTGAAAAGGTCCCTGAGGCATTTGCATGCAAGGGAGTTCACGCTACACACTACATCACAGGCTAATCTCTGAGGGAATCATCTGTGTGTGGATACACGAGGCACGTGTTGGTGCAACTGAGTAGCAGGTCGGAGACAGTGGGAAAAGCAGGGCTCCAAGCTCCATTAATGTTGCTGCTGCCATGTTTGCTCATCTGTGCAATTTCCAAATAACGTCATCATTCAGATACACTGGAGGCTACGCCTGATGCCTGTTGGCTGTCTCATACTAAATGTACTGTGACTATGTACAATTGCATAGTCTAAGGTATTTGTAGATATAATGTTCAAGTACTAAAGTGATACTTTTTAGTTTATTTAAATTGAGTTTATTTGTATTTATTATGTATTATTCATTGTGTAAAGCTAAGATGAAGGTATGGTTTGGGTCACAATTGTCTTACATAAAAAAACTTTGGTCATAAATGCAATAAACCCATGTTTTACTGTGTTATAAATCTTTCTTTTTTACAAAGTGTTGATATCTCATTTAAATGCTAAAATATATAATTAAAAAAATTAAAAGCTCTTTTCCACAAATTTAAGAATGACAACAATGAGACAAAGGGTCAGATTGAAGCAGATTCAATAGTCAGGGAATTAAACAGTGGAGCTTGAAGGTTCATTATTGACCTTGGAAATAGCAGATTGACAAAAAAAATCTCAACATCAGGTCCAACCTACTTGTCATTTTCTACAACTTTTACCTAATTCTTCTACAACTACAGCAGGAGGGCTGCGAGAAATAGTTAAAAGCTTAGGAGACAAATACTGTAAGTTGGACCTTCTGTTAAGATTTATTTTGTTGAATTGAACAATTGTTAATAGTTTATGAACTTTTAATGTTTAAAATCAAAAGTTTGTAAATGAAGGCCTGATGTATGGATTTAATTATGGATCTGCTCTTGCAAGAGACAAATCAAATTAAGTCTGCCGTATATTTAAATTATGCTTCACTTTGGTGAAAGTTGTTTATCTTTGTAGTGTGAAACCACAGTGGAATCTTGAGGGAGCATGAATAGTTTGAAGTAAACGTTTCTAGACATCATATGAAAGGTTCTTAGATGTCAGTACAGTCGTGATGTGTTCTGAAGTCGCTATAATTCACATAATTCATGATGAGGAATCAACTGCACAGTTTCATGTTGTGTGACTGGTTTGGGAAGAGGCCAGACTGTGAAACAGCACTGTGACAGATCCACAGTGCTACATCACAGTTTTAACAGAACAGCCACAGTGTAGGCACGTTGTTGACTGAACATAACACACCACCAATGTAATGTAAGAATGTGTTACCCGACCAGACGGGAATGTGTGCCCACGCTGGCGCTAAGAGTCGTGACAGAGCATTTCTTTTGAAAAAGGGGGGAAATCTCCATCTATATGAGGGTGATCATGTTATTTAAATGCATAGAATGCGACAAATTGTGGTACACTGAAGTTAATGGCACTTCCCCTCATGTTTTGAAGTTCAGCTGGCACTGCCACCTCATATTGCCTGGTGTTAATCTGCCATGAACAAGCCTGCATTATGCCAAGAGTGTAGTGGAAGTGAGTGGGAAACAGGTGGCCTTTTTCTCATTCCTGGTCTGAGCAATGGCTTCTGGACGCAAAGTTGGACAGCCTGCATTCTTAATGGGGATTTTTCCCCAAGCTACTTCATTAGGGATGGAAAATAAACCTCAAATACTACATGTGTGGATTTGTTGATTATTTTAGTGTTTAAAGGACAAGTTCATCATTTTTGTAATTCTGTTTATTTGTTTTGTTGTTTTGCTGAGAGTTATGGGACGATTGATATTGCTCTCATGTTTGTGCAGTAAATATGAAGCTACCGCTAACAGCCTTAGTTACCTTAGCATAACACAAAGACTGAAAACAGGGGAAACAGCTAACCTGGATCTGTCCAAAGATAAATTCTTCCTGTTACCTCTAATGCTTTAAGGTCACATATTATGTTCATTTTAAGATTCATACTTTTAATTTGGGTTTCTACTAGAACATGTTTACATGCTTTAATGTTCAGAAAACACATTCTTTTTCACATTATTTTTCTGTGTCTAAAATGCCCCATTTTAGCCTCTGTCTCTTTAAGCTCCCCTTCTGAAAAAGCCCAGTGCTCTTTGATTGGGCAGCGTTTATGGGCCATCATTGAAACTGGGAAATGAGTTTAATGTATGTAAATTGTTGCATGCAAATACATGAAAGACAACACACAGTCTCTTTTAAAAGAATGACCACATCTCATCTTCAAAAGACCTTGTCCACTGTTATCACTTATATATCTTGGCAACAGCACAGAGTGTAATTCCATGGATCTGAAAAAATTGACAGCAGATTGTATGCAAGGCTTCTAGCACTAGAAAACGTGTGGTAATATCACAATCACATCACAAGTGTCTGTTTTCTCAACAAAGGGGTAAAAAAATCAGAAAGCTTTTTCACTTTGTGACTAGATAAAGATGAGGGCAAGTAGCAGTGTAGGTTTTGGAAAAGTTTAAGGTGGAAACTTGATTGCAACCCACTCTAAGTAACAGGTTTATGTTAAATGAAGGAAATCAATTTTATCCCTCAGATGTAAAAGTCACACTGAAACCAAGCAGTGACTGAGCAATTATTGTCAAATAGTCGTTCTCTACAGCAGCATTTCTACACAGGTTGTATGGTAGCCTAGTATCTATGTAACCCCAGTTTTTCACACTAATAGACACTGTCAGGTGTCAGTCAACAATATGCAGACAGCCTGGGGAGTCATGCAAGCGCTAGTCCTCTGGTGCTGCACTTGGACAGAGATGAGAGCGTGCGGGAGAAAGAAAGAGGCCTGCTTTCCATAAAGTTCTGGTATCCTGTGAGGCGGCTTCACTTCATAATCATAAATCGTCTAGATGGAAATTGGGGGTTCATCATATCCCAACATAACAACGAAGTTTCAAAATCAAAAGATGGACTGGCGGTTCTCGTGACAGTTTAATATCAGTGGAAAGATTTTGAAATTTCCCAAGGTTTCCGTTCAGTTTTTATTTGAAGTTTTGCAGCTAGACAGGGCAGCTACAGAATGTTTGGAGTTCAGTGCAAGTTCAGTTTCCTTCTTATGATGAACATATATTTCAGCTCATTTTCTCTCATTCTCATAATTAATGAATGTGAAAAGATATGATTCTGGGTTTTTGAGTCTCCATGTGATGGACCCAGCTCCCTCATTTCTCTCCTGGAGGCTGTGGAGGACAGACGTCCCCAGCCTCTCCCTGGCTGCTGCACCAGCCAGCTCCAGCCCATGCGTGTAATGCTGTTTGTAATGAGAAATCTAAACAAGGAGCAGCAGTGAGGCATGACAGGAATGTGTTTCCATTGGAGGGAGCTCCATGCAAGAAAAAGAGAGGAGGAAAAAAAAAGAATAAGAAGAAACGATGAGGCAGAGTGGTGTCCAGAAGGAGCGCTCACTTGGGCCAAAGCGGAAGACTAATGTTATTGTACATCGGCTGTCACTCTGCCAGCCCTCCCTCACCAATTGGTTCCTGGTCTCTTTACCAGTTTCTCCCCCGCCTCTCCCCCTCTTTCTCTGCTTCCCTGAGACTCTGTTTGCTCAGGTGGACAGTGACACAGTTCTGAATGAGCCCCAATCGTCCCCCCATCTGCACGCATGGTTGTAGACTGTGTCATCGAGTCAGAGTCCGGAGGGGCCTGCGGAGAGATGGAAGTTGAAGCTTCAACCCGGGTTCACTCTGGATGGGAGGGAGCAGGAGGTTGAGGGACAAACACTGGGAGGAACAACACAGGAATGGAGGGGAAATGCAAATGCAAAGAATTGAGTGGGATAAACAGAGGAAGAACAAACAAAGTTGGGGTGAAAAAGGAAGAAATGAAAGACAGATAAAGAATGATGCAGAGCGAGATGTGGAAAAAAATCCGACCACCCATTTTGAAAATTAGAGAGGGTTGGTTGTAGTCTGTGGAGGCCGTCTTGGTTTATGGTCCATGGAGGATGTCTTGAAACAGCGCTGTTTAGAGTTTATTTTATCATGCCATGCCGCCTCAGACCTTCTGTCAGGAATCTCATTCTGCAAAGACTAATTACAGTGTAAACACTACATTAAAGTCTGCAGGCCACTCCACTTCACTGTTTACCTTTTCTTCCTAACAATCCTGACATCCCTCCACAGATTGATTTGTTTCCATAGAAACCTCCTCTGCTGGTGTTTATTTGTTTTTAAACTTGCATGCAATTCATGCTCGAATGGATGGACGAATAACAGCTCAGTTTGAAAGGCTGCAGGGTTGGTTCCACCTGCAAAATGCAACTACATTTCAGATTGAGCATAACCAGGTTCTGAAGAGAAAAAAAGAGCAGAAAATACCAGCGTTCAAGTTGCCAAAACATTCAACAGATGCAGTACATTGTGTAACTGGTGATTGTCAAAGGGTCCAACACTCGAGAGAGTCAATTGAACACAAAACTAAATATCTCACTATTTATAAAAGAAGACCAGGAAACTCTGCTTCATTTGCACATGCGTGGGTGCCGAGGAGTGGTCACTCAGTGTCAGTCACCTGCATGGCCAAGGCAGAGAACGTAATTACTACCACATGGCGGCCAAAGGGGCGGAAGAGAATGCTTTTAAGGCAACCAGAGAGTTATAGCCCCCCAGATCTTTTAGCATTTGAAATAAACAAGGGAACTGCTACTGCGTGCAAGTGTATATGTGTCACTCTTTGCATCTGTTGTATTTAGTTTTTTTTCATTTCATGATCGCTGTAGAATACCTAAGCCTACCTGTCTTGTTTGCTGATACAGAAAGTTAGTTACAGTGGTGTAAAAAGAATATCTTTTACTTTAGTAAATGAACAAATACTACACCATTACAAGAATTTATAATAAAAAGAGGATGTACAAAAGTATTACAAAATGTACTTTAGTATCAAAAGTAAAAGTGCTCTTTAAGACGGCCGTCATTAGGGTACTATTACTGACTTGTTATTACTTATGCATTAAGATATGACGGCAAATTTGAACTGCTTTATAAACTATTTGTACAAATGAGTCATATCTTATATACATCAGCTTATCACATATTTTGCATGTAACAAGTGACTGTATCTATCAAATACATTTAGTGGAAAACTGTGCAATGATAGCCTATTTAATATGTAGTGAAGTAGAAGCATCTAGCCACATAAAATGGAAATACTCAAGTAAAGTAGAAAGTACCTTAAAATGATGCTTAAGTACTTGACAACATACTTATTTACACCCCTGGCTAATCAGGGTTAATATGAAATACAAAATCAATAAAATAGGTTGTACAGTTACACACAAAAGCAGATTAATCCCTCTGTATTTGTCAGTATATGATAAAAATAGGAGGCTATAGTGTTGGTGTGTGTTGTGTGACACCTGAGGAGTGTTGATATTCAGGCTGGGCCAGTATACCCGGCAGCTGCCTGGGAGGTGTAATAGGTTGTCTTACAAAGCACAGACAGGAAATGAACCCTGGTATCAAGCTTGAATCAGCTACATCTGGACTGAATTATTCATCCTGGTTGTTTTTGGCTGGTGATAAATGATTTAGTCGCACCGCTGACACCATTTCTCATGAACAAATTTAACTATGATATAACAAGAATGTTGCAGTTATTCACCTGCAAGCTGTAAGAAGAACAATTTAATTATAATAAAAAAAATGTCATTTTGGCTCAATGGTGATTAAATATTTGTAGGGTTGAATCATCCCTAAGCCTTCTTTGTTGTTTGATTTGTCTTCTCACTGTGTTATCATTTTTGTGATTAACTGTGTTCTTAGATAATCAATCCACACTGTGCCTTCTGTAATTTCAAAATAAAGCAAACACATTATTATCCTTATCTTGACACAATGTTCTGAAGTCAAAGCTGATTCCAGTATTTTGTTGCACTTGCACACAGGGTGGACAAGAGCAAAAACATTCAAATATCTTCCCGGTCCAAATATAACACTGCCATTTCTAGTGTGACCACAGGGAGAAGTTTAATAGCTCCTTGGAGGTTATGAACTGTTGACAGTTAATAAGTCATAAAATTCCCCCTTAAAGAGGATGCTAGATTCCATCTGCAGGGCACCCAGTACAAAGAGCCGGAAAGTAAATATCTCGCAATGGAAGTAGACTGGAATCTCTCAATGGCTGCTCATGGAGAGTCTCTTGAGCATTTTCCTCAAGGTTTCCTGATTTCTAGAGGCATGGAGGAAAAATGCTTACATTACTGAGTAATTTTCCCTTAAAGTAAACTGACTTTTTTCACTTTTGGAGAATATGAGGCTTTGAGAGTGGAGGCAGCACATTGCAGGCAACTGACCTTCGTGATTACACCTCATATTATTGTACTTGTCATCTATTTTTCTTTGCCTCTTGGGATGTTTGCCATGGTAACAGCACACAGCGGGCTGTCTGGGCTGACCCATGCTGTCCTCTGCATTTCCCAGCTTGGCTGTGATGAAGGGAAGTCTCTGCCCATGATCCCCAACCCCTGATGAGGAGAGTTCTCAATTTCAGCTCCAGGTCCTGCATGGGCCTCACATCCCTCTCTGCTCTTTGCCACCAAAGGAGCAGAGAGGGACCCCGACCCCCCCCCCATTCAACCACAATAGGCATCCCTTCCTTCAATAAACAGTTATTTTCTGAGCCAAACTGTACTAGATTACCCAAACTGGCCAATCAAAGAGAACAATTGCTGGTTGTGAGAGCCTGAATGCGGTTGACATTTTGATTAAAGTAATATTTATATATCAGCCAGTTAGATGGAAAAAATGATACATATCACACTACCACCAGCCAGTAAGCTTATCTCAGAACAAAAACCGGTAACAAGGGGCTGTGTAAAACATCTGCCAACCAGCAGCTCCAAAGCTCAGTACTCAACACGTAATATAACAATTAGCAGATACATTTGGCATCAACAATTTGTGAGCTGCCAGATACATTAATTAACAGCATTAGTTACTATAAAAAGTTGATAAAAAAATTGGCAAAATAATAATTCAGCATAAGGTTCCATGTTGCAAATTAATTATACAAATGTGATTTCTATAGAACCAGTTGGCCTTAGAGGAGCCTTTTTTCGAGTGTTTGTGCTAAGCTAAGCTAACCGTCTCCGGGCTGCTGCTACATATTAAATGGGGGACGTGAGAGTGGGATCATGTGGGATCTTCTCATCTAATTCTCGGCAAGAAAGCCCATAAGCGTATTTTCCCAAAATGTTGAATTATTAATTTAACAGGCCCTACTAGACAGCATGACTGCCTGACATTATTTTGAATTAGAGTTTTCCCGTCTTTCAGCAAAGACTTATGCTGTTAAGGCTATACTTGTACTGTTAATGCTGCTTTGACAGGTGTCCGTGCCATATGCCGTGACACCGGCCTCTACAAGCCTGGAGCATTGGAGCGACTGGGCTCCACTTTGGTGATGGACTACAGTCACAGATTGGTTAGAACAGAATTGCTCATGCAGCTTCACCTGAGAGCAAAACTAACTATTTGTACAAATGAGTGAATGTTTTGGCTGACTCTTCTCAAACTTTAGGACGTCCTATATCCTGGGATACCCAAAGAACAAAAGTTGTGCTTTTTGTGTCCTGTGGGGTTGAAAGAAGAAAATCTATTTACAAAAGCATGAAAATATTTTATCACTAGCAGCAGGGGCAGGAGTGTTTTAATGACCTGATCCACAGGCTTCTGGCTGGCTGCAGGCTTTCTCAAACTGCAAAGAAAGAGCCCACTGGTCTGCCTGCCAACCCTTGGGGCAGCATTGAGATGAAACAGATAAGATGATTGTTTCTAATGAAATCCAGATCTTTAGGTCTGTCTGGACGAGGACTAGCTGGGCCCCTTCTCCATTTTTTTCCTTTTCTTTTTTTTTTGTTGAAGGGGGGTGTTCCATATTGATCTTGAATTTGAAGAGCGACGGTGGAAGTTGCTCCATAATTCAAACCAGAGCTCCAGTACCAGCACTGATGGAGCTTTGATGCTTTGAAATTCTGCAAGCGAACACGGCACCATCAGCCTGCTGGACCCAGTTGTCCTGACAACCCTAATTATCTTCCTTTACGGCCTAGTTTTTACACAGGAAGGGGACCATTATGTTCTTTAGGCATTTGCATCTCTCTGGGGCAAGTGTTAAAGGTCATGGAAATGAACCAAAATAACACATAACATGAGCAGAGCAAGCGTACGTGTGTGTGAGAAAAGGTGACTCACTGCAACACAGCCAATACTTTGGCAGGCATTTCTTTTGTGAAATATTCCTTGAATTATTAACTTGAACACGTGTTCCCAAGGACAGTTGAAACTCCAACTTTCTACAGTGTTTTGCCAAGGTTACGGTGAAGTTTCTTTTTTCGATTGTCTTGCTAACTCACTGGACATTTTTTTTCTATGCACCATTAAAACTAAAATCTACATATTCTTTGTACAATAAAAAGCACAGGAAACTGCATGTGTTCTAAAATAATGAGCCGTTCTCCACTGCTTAAGAGATTTATTTTATAAGGCTTTAATAGGCCACTTTGATCTTGCTCATAAAAAAAACTGCTGTCCAATCACAATACATTATTCATTCGTATAATGTGATAATACACTTGTAATATAAAATAAACACAGCACTGTTTTTCCTGATGGGTTTCCAGTTGTGTTCAGACGTCGTGTGTGGAAAGTTAATGTGCCACATTTACTTCTTTGCTCTTGGATAATGTATGCTGGTACCAGACTATTTGGTTCAAAAACAGCAGAACATGGCCCAGACTAAACAGCTGCTTTTCACACAGTAGATATTACATCTCTGACATCTTGTTCTTATATTTTAAAAAGGGAAAGTCAATAGCTGCCAATCACCTGCATCAAAGAAGGTTAACAAGGATTTAATTCATTGCACGAGTGATTTAGGCTTTATTTCCTGTTTTATATACTTTGGATGAATACAAATGGCAACCACTGAAGTCTTGCAAATACAATCATGCAGTCATTGATGTTGCAGGTATAAATGGATTAAAACTCTCAAACAAGCTCAACATTTGGTGTGAAATAAAATGAATCTATTCAGTTAGTCTGTCTGCCAATGTATTATCATTTATATACTCTAAATCTAAGCAGTGAGTGTTAAAATGAATGAAGGCCTGGGTGAAATGTGAGCTACTACTCAGGAATCCAACCACTAACATGTAATGTTAAAACATTCTCTAATCAGATTTCTGTCTTTTACGAGAGTGGGACTTCTGTAGGATTTTCTTGATGTGCAATTGTGCATATAAAAAGGATGAGATATTGTGTAAAAATGTCAAGTACAAAAAATTCAAAGAGATTGAAAGTCAAGTCAGTTATCACCCAGATCTTATCAGACTGACCAGAGTAGCTGAATGAAGGGGCCTTAAGTGATGTTGCTCTGCCAGGGGTCACAGAGAGCTGCGAATCAAAGGGGGAGCCAGAGGTTGACCAAACACACTGTTCTCCCACTGCCCTTGTGTAAAACTATCTGCCAAACACCAGTGGTCCTCTTTGAACTTGATTTAGCACTAAGGTCACAAACAGCTGCTCCTCTGTTGTAGAGGATGAAGCCAGCATCCTGATGACATGGAGATAGAGGACATGTATCTATTTATATTGTCTTACACTGAGATTATCACCAGGTTCTCTTATGGTGTCTCACACGGACTTCACTGTTATTATAGTGAATTATAACTATAACTGCATAGGCTATTAAACTTGCTGTTTTTCACTTTTATGAATAGGGAAGTGTTTTTTCACATGTAAATATGAGCATTTTTGAATGTTTTTTTGATATACATTTTTACACAATTGTGTAGTTTAGAAGAACACGGTTGTTCTTAAATTATGCCTGTGCAATCAGCATATTATTAATTATAAACAATTACAGTTCAAGCTATCAGCGAAATATCAAAAAACAGACAAAATGCTTTTAATAATTAGCATTAAAAAATATTTTTATTAACTAAAAAACATAAACAAAATAATTGCTTGTATATAAAACAAACAAACCAACTTGTTTTTTATATTGTTACTGTTGTTGTTGTTGATGTCATCGTTGTGGTCAGCTGACCAGGTGGCTCCTCTGTCGGTGGACTGGAGGATCCTGACGTGTGATAAGGCAGCGTCCTGCATCGACGCTCCTGCTGGGATGTGAGGAAATACGTCATGAGTCATAACTTATACAGAACATTAAAGCCAGGTGAAAACGTGCCTAAAGCAACACGTATAAAAATGTATCCTGTTTATTAATCAGTGACACATGCTATGGAAAAAGTTAAAAAGATGATTCAAGGTTTTGCATTTTCTTTATATACTGTACGTCATAGTTAAAGTTTTTGCTTGCCATCATCTTCCTTGATGACCTTCAATAGGGTTTTTATTTAGTTTTTAAAGCTAATGTTTTGTGCACTTTGTGATACAAATGATAAAGAGTTGGTTTGTTGGGCATGTCCCTTTTTATCAAAGACTTATTGTCTGTATTAGGACAAGACTGTGTGATTGGTAATTAGATTCTCCCTGCATCTTCATAATGCCTGCTAAGAATTCACTAAATTGGATAAGAATAAAGTGTCTACAATGGTTCAGAGGGAATAAGGAGATCATTGTAACCCTAGGTAACAACACATCAATTATCAGTGTGACATTAGAGTCCCGTTATTCAGTGTTGGTGGGACTTTTGGGCCAGCAGGTTAATGAAGGCAATGGGATTAATACCTGGGGAGTGGTGGAGAGCCCTCAGGGACAGGAGCAGGGACGCTGCATCATTAGAGCCCCGTTAACCCCAGGGCAATGCAAGGACTGCTGAATGTTTCACTCAGTGACTTAATAAGGGACAAATTGTGCTCTGCCTTTAGCCACATCCAGGAAGAAGTTACTTTAAATCAGTTGAGATTTCAAATAATTTCTACACACACACACACACACACACACACACACACACACACGTTTATGAAAGGCTAATACTATTTCAATAGATTTAACTTTTTTACAGTGAGTTGGGACATTTACTCAGGGAAATGATGCATGTGCTTTATAAGCTCCACTATACGTGTGGTTCAGTTTCCACAATGAGTGAAGCACTCATCAAACAGTTTACATTCAATAGTGAGGTATTCTTTTTCCCTCTTCCCTCAGAAAATAATCCTTTGTATTTCATGCTCAAACTGGGGCTACATTTATATACTCCATCTTGATTGAACATAAACAGGAATGTTTGAAATCACTGCGTTGGACTATGACTGCCCTCCACTCCATCGGTCTGTTTATACTTCCTGTAAGCGGCCCTCTATTTATGGACAACCAAAGAACACAAATAATCATTCCCCTCTCCAGAAAAAAAAAATCTGCTTTTATTATCTGCAACGTTTTGCGATGCCTTTGTGTACGCTCACGCTGCCTTCTGATTGTCTGTTTATTATTCCAACGTTTCTGCAGAGCCAATGGGGATCCGGCCAATTCTGAAAGGTGCCAAGCCTTTTTCAGCCTTTTCCTGTCTGTGACATCATTGTGCGTTCACACTGATCCGTGTCTTGTCCGCAGCCTGGGTGGCACAAATCACATGCAACAAAGGTTGAACACAAGGTGCACATGTTTTGACTGTGTCCTTTGGACGTGTATCAAAGGACATCTTTGGTCCTGGATACAATCCCATGGAATGTCTAAATCATGTTGTCACTCTTCAAGACCAATGGGCCTTTTCAGGAAACGCTGACCTGTTATGCCTTCATATTTTCAGTTGAAATCTTTAATTTGCCAACATATGGTGTGTGTCCACAAGCCCCTAAACCATATTTACACAATAATCTATTTTCTCTTTAACAGCGAAGGGCATCCAATTCATCCTGTAGAGTCCACTTTCATCCAAATATTTCAAGAAATAATGTTTCCTCAATGTAACTTTTACAGACTGTAGATCATTTTCCTCAAGGGCCATACAACTCTTTAGACATAAAGCATCATGTTGTTTATGATTTCAGGATACAAATCTTTGAATTTTTGCAAAAGTATGCGCATCTAAATAAAAAAGGAGACATTTCATTCAGTATCAAAGTTTTTGGTCTTCTTTCTGCAAGTTCATGTTAATTCTTAAATGCAAAATACATCATCAAAAGAAGTTTTCTTTGTTCTTTTTTTTAAGATGAGGATCAAAAATGCAGTTTGCAGTTGTCTGAAAACATGAGCAGAAATCAGTAAATTTTGTCAACATTTTGTAAATTTCAGTCAATAATTTTGCCAAATACTTCTGAAGCCAAACACCTTACCGCCTCTCGTATTCGTTCTCATATGTTTCCATAAATCAAGGAATTGCTGCACAGGTGTCTATTCAAATGTTTTTCAGCATGATGCCAGGTTAGAGAGATAGTATTAGACCCTGTCTTATCTCATTTGTAAAAAGACAATGTTTTATATTCATGGAATTTTTTCTTGAAAGAGTGCAATGCATTTTTAGAAACACACCTGTGCTTGTGCATTAAAGGAAATAAAAATATTTTGATTTAGGAAAAGATTCTCATCTAAAGTTTGTAGTTTGCTTTTACATTGACAGCTATTTAGGTTGAGATTAAAGCTTTATTTCATAGTAAAACAAATTCATCTTGTTGCACAAATCTGGTGACTAACACTCTCTAATAATCTGACAGTGCTCCTTGATTTGAACTTTGTTTTTTTCTGATTCAAAAAGAGATGGAACATTATCTTTTTTTCCTGCATTGAGCTGATGTGAAAAAGGGCAGAAATATGAATATCCATCCTGTACTATTTAATGGTGTCATGTGAAAGAGTATACACATCTGCAGGTAGCTGCTCATTATGTCAGAAGAACTTTAACTTGCATAGCTGCTATCCGCTCAGAGATGCAGAAAATCATGAATTATGTACCACATTTTCTACAAATTCCTTTCACAAAAAAAAAATCTGATTTCCCATCTTTAAGACACCTTTTATTACCATAGTATTTTTCTGATATGTGTATCAAATGAAATGCCCTCTGAACAAAGAGCTGCGTTCTAGATGTATTCAGTAATCAGCAGACTCCATATGCAGGCGCTATGCACTGTAGCTGTCTGTTTCTCTTCAGCCTCTCCTCTGTTTCCTTGCCTCAAGTGCATTTCTGTACTCTGATCTTATCTCCACACAGTTGAACTACTCCTGGCTTTAATATGCACTTTCTGAGGCATTGTTAAAGGTGTGGATGAAACTGTGTGTGGGCCTGAAAAACTTTTGATTACCAACCAGAGGACCTTTCTCACTGAGGCTCAAAATGGAAAATCTGGAATTTCACTTAAAATTGGTGGCGAACTGGCCGTAAAGTCTGCACCTGCTCTTTCCTGTTGAGCTCAGAAATAAACTGTTTAATGCAACAACATAAAACAAACAACAAACTTAAGTTTTCTTGAGTGCACATATTGTTAAAGTTATTCTAACAATATCTTACAGTAATTGTACACCGTCTATTTTCAAGTAAGCTGCAATTGACTCAAGAATAATCAAATAAAGATTTTTATTTTATTTTTAAGTACAAAAAAAGAATTAAAACACTTTTAAAAGAAGCTAAATATGTCGGCCAAAATAATAAATAATAAATACTTGCTATATCCACTGTCAGCTGCTGGTGCACGTGAATATGTAGTTACAAAACTGAGTGCTTTTATTATTATTATAAATTATAGTTTTTGCGCCAGGCCCCATACAGTCAGTCAGGTTAAGTTTAATTATTATCATTATTTTTATTATTATTATTATTATTATTATTATTATTATTTATTAATAGAGGTTGTATAATAACTTTTAGTAACTTATTAATATCACTGATTTAATATCGACGTTACTATAACTGCACAAATACAGCCAGAGCAAACGAATCATTTGGATAAATGGAAACATGTTACTCAGATAATATAGAAATAGAGAAAAAAGTCAAATGCAATTTGAAAGTGCAGTCAATTTAGTCTATTTATTATTACTCAGCTTATCATCCTTGTCTGACACAACAGTTCTCGTGTAGGCTTAGTCAGGGGTTAAATATGTGTCATGCATTTCTTTTTTCCCCAATAGCTGGATGATAGATTTTACTCCCCTCGTTTAAGCCCCTTCCCTCCCCCAAACACACACACACACACACACACACACACACACACACACACACACACACACACACACACACACGGGCGCTCTTCAGTCTAAATCTTCGACGGCAGAAGGCCTGTTAGTGTGGAAGCTTTAGAAAGACATTTCTTGATCTTTATATATCTTAAAGCCAAATAATCAGCAAGTCAACCTCTCACACGATCATTAATACAGACTGTCTTGGTTTTCTTGCAGCCTACCTTCGTCTCAGCGCGTTCAGTCAGCTCCAGGTCATGTTGCTCCCTGCAGGTGGCCCTTTTTATTAATCCATTTTAATCAAACCTGCTGGATGATTTTAATGTAGGACTGCAGACTCACAGTCTATGTGGAAGCAAAGCGCCTCTGAGCTCTCTCTCTCTCTCTGCAGCAATGCGCTGCACAGCGAGTCTCTGCACAGTCTGAACATCTGCTCGTTTCACGTGACGTTTTTATAAAAATACTAACATCTGTTCTAAATAGGTTTCATTCTGTGCCTCTGCATCGTGTCAATTGCCAACTCCTCTCTCCTGAAAGAAGGGGAGAGGAAACCTATTTAAGCCTATTGCCATGCACAAAGGCTGGGAATTTAAAAATAGGCTGCAGCTTCTATTTATTGTAGGCCCTGTATATTTTATCTGGCAGGAACGAAAACCTAACTGTAAAAGTTGAAAGAAAAACGACTTATTCAGTGAGTGTGAATCATGTCCCCCCCCCCACATTTCAGTGAGATGGCCTTTATATGCAAAGACCTACAGCCTACCTTCTCAGCCTGCTTAAATTTCATAGACATCTGGGAATTCCATGCATGCCTCGGAAGCCAATTACACACCTTCAAACGGGCACACACTTTGATTTGGACAGTGAGAAACACTTTGCCCGATCACTGAGCTCAACCACATCCCGATTACAGTATGCAAGATGTAATTAGTGACAATAATCAGGAATACCTTTCATGCGAAAAGACGCAGAAAGTGTTATTGGTTATTATGTGGCAGATATGCAGAATCACAAGCGATTATTGCCAATACAATAGGTAAAAAAATCCCATTTATGATTTCATTGTTTGAATTTGTCCACGTGAATTTATATAGCCCCGGCATCATTATGCTACAATAAAACAGTATAGAAGAAATTCTTGTTAGTTTGACAAAATGTCTAAATCCTAAGCATGTAACTGCCCTGCTGTTTATGTTCAGCTGCTGGTAGAAGAGAAACTGTATCATGGGCCCAATGGCAGGTTGACATGACCCCAGTGTAACTTATTTACTCCTAATGGTGAGTCTCAGGTCCAGTCCTTCATCCAACTGTACACAAATCCAGGAAAAGAGAGAGTGAGAGAGAAACTGGAGACTAAACGAGGCCTTTCAAATTTTAATTAAAATGGAATTTGAACTTCGTTTATACAGACTAACTCTGTTTTCTCTACAGCAGACTTTTTCCGCCATAAAAACTTTTCTCACGTTTAAATTGTGTCTTTTAGTTTTAGCTATAAATGACGAGAACATTTTTTTTTTCTTGTTCCTTTTGGATGTGTAACAATGGGCTATACAGGCTATGAAAAATAGCTGCATGTTTCTCCAACGCTTTCACTTGAGCCAATAATAACTCCATTTGTTTTCCCAAGTGACTGGCAATATAGTGGAAGCTTTTGCCATTAAATCTGATGTGTAACAGTCCACGAGATACATACATGGAAGCTGTTTCATATAGCATTTACCTTGTCTACCAACTGTCCAGTTTATTTTATCTTCATTTTGGCCTCAGCCGTCTGCTATTAACAATTAAATTATCTTGACACAAAAAAGAAAGTCAAAGGCAAACACTTCAGTCTTCATTTTCTTTAATGCAAAAAATATACAGACATTTACAAAAGAAACGATGATAAAAATAGGAATGTATTTGTATTTCAGACACAGGATCTATTCCTCAATGTAACACGTTTCACCAATAAATAAATAAATGTATTTTGAAAATATTTTGTTGTTGTTGCACAGGTTAGATCCACACAGTCAGCCTATAATGTGAGCTACACCACCAGTTGACAGTCTCACAACTGCTTCAATAATGCACTTTGACCTCCACAAAAATAAGTCCAAAGACATGCATTCAAAATGTCCTTTCCTTAAAAAAAAATTAAAATTAAAATAAAAAGCCTAAAACATGATTTAACATTCGTCGTCAACTAAGTGAAAACACATCAGAATGGGAGTGTGTGAGCTAGGCTATCACACGGCTGCAGGTCCCTATCGGGCCTCTGCAAAAATGATCCCCCAGAGCTTCTGTGGTCTTTGGTTTAAATAGAGTGATCCCATGTATCCAGCATTGGACTCCAGATTTGTCCCGTCGGAATGTGATAAGTAGATTCAGCAGTCATCTGTAGGTTAGACAAGGCATTAGACTAATTATCACTAAACTGTGCAGAGAAGTAAACAAAATAACGCTTCATTAGACCACAGTTAAAGCCATATATGGAACATTTTCTAGAGGGTTATTTTTTCCCCACAGTTGAATGGATTTTAGTTGAAAATCAAGCGTACCATATAGGGCATAATTTCTCCAGATGTTAGTGGGATGTTGACATGGACCAAGCGCCCTCCATCCTCCACACAGAGAAGGCGTAGCTCAGCCTCTCATGAGCCACATAACTACAACTTGACATTTTGGAGTCCAGCTCGTCGCTCTGCAGCACCTGGTAGAGAAAGTCGATGTATCTGGCTGCAAGTTTTAGGGTCTGTATTTTGCTGAGTTTGTCCGAGGGCAAAGTGGGGATAATTTTCCGCAAAGATGCGAACGCCTCGTTGAGAGACTGGGTCCTCTGTCGCTCCCGGACGTTTGCCATGACCCGCTGCGACTGGAGATCCTCGAAAGACTGGGGGCTGCTGCTGCTGGACTTCTTCCCTCTTTTCCCAGGGGTCGGGCTATCTGAGTCCTCCCCGTTTTTCCTGCTCGGTCTCCTCTTCCTCCCACACCTCTTCGGCTGTCTGTCCAGCTCCCCCTCGCTGTTGCTCAAGCTGTCCACAGGCGAGACAGGAGAGCTGCCCGACTCTTCCCCCAGGTTTTCCTCAGACATCTCCACTTGGGTAGATGGCGACAAGAAAGTGTCCAAAAAATGGTTTCCCTCTCATGAAGTCACGCAATTGGTCCACCTGTAAGTTTATCTGGCTTTAAAGACACCAAAGTATCCATAGATGGTTTCCTGTGAGGACAAATCTTTTCTGATACTTGAGAAACTTAGGCAGTTCTTATAGGCTGCATGGCGTAAACTTTTTGGGGAGGGACAGGATTGGTCAAAAAGATGGATTGCGTAAAGCGAGGGGTGGGAGCATCCAAGGAGCTATTAGAAAGCTCTTAATATAATTCAGAGTTGGAATAGATAACGCGGTTATTTCACATTATTACACAATTATTACCAAAATATAGTTATAGTATAGGATCATAATAATAATAACAATTATGTCAGCAATATGATTGTTATAAGACTGTCATCTTTTAATTTTCATTTAATTAAGTTCACAGGAAAAATCAAAATTGTCTCAGTATGCTGAAAGGGAGTACAAAACGAAATCACATTTAAAAAACAACTACTTTTAATTTAAATTAACGCATTGTAACAACCTGTAACAGATTTTCCTGCAGGTCTGAACTCAAACAATATTTTTAATTCCTTCATCCATCCATCGGCATCCCAATAAAATAACTATTGTTCGATCACATCACTGCTGCTGTATGTTTGATATAATCTTTTGTAATTGTATGAGCTGACACGTCTTTTTTGAAATAGCATTATGCAACATTGGCTCATCTCTATAGACCTAACCCACAAGGAGTTTGGATTTATGTTTCCATCTAGTCTTACTTAAACCAAGTGAGATCAAAGCACTTTCACATAGGCACCATATGATCCCAATCTCACATTTTTAAATGCAGCCATTACTGCAGATTTGATTAAACGTTTCCTTGGAGGACTTCTGCATGCTTTAATTATATTCCCCCACAAGAGGGCATTTTTTGTATACTGTACTATACCATAAAAATATGTGAAACTGTGGTAAAACGAAGTTAATGTTTTTTGCTTGTCCATAAAACAATACAAGAAGTGATTATTCCCTCAGTTCTAGTCAGAGAAGAGGAAATGGCAGCTCCGTGCAAGACCTTCTGGTATTTACTAGGTGGGTGATACAATATCCATCTTGTTTAGTGGAGGATTACTTTGTTTAGGTTGAGATGGCTGTGGTCCACAGGAGCAGCATCTGGTTCAGGAAACAGGGGGGCAGTCAGGGTTAGAGGTCACAACACTAGTGAACATCTATTTACATCCTTGTGGAGGCCTGAGAGTTTAGTATTGTTCTAGGGGAAACACAGTCTTGTTTAAGTGAAACATTTGACATTTTATCTAATGAAAATGCCACATTTTATACATTTTCTGGCAAACAAATGACCCCCTTTTCATTCCACACACTCTGCTAAAAAGTAAAGGTGACATTTCAAGTTTGCAACTTGCATATATTGCAGATATACTATATATATACACAGTATATATAGAAAGGGCAGCAGCATAAGCCTCTTCAAGGTGAGTGTACCTGTCTGCAGGCCCTGTCCTTGGTGCTGATCTCAGCACACACACACACACACACACACACACACACACACACACACACACACATACCTGCTATACCTCACAGATAAGTGCACCACCTTGTCTCAATCTTTTTTCCATCATTTTTTACTTTTATTAGTGTGCAAACAAATGATCCACCTTTCATTCAAAATGTGTGATTCCATATCCAAGTATCTTTTGGCTTTAAATTTGTCTTTACAGAGGTGAATAGTAACTAAATACATGTATTAAAATTACTGTGTACTTTAGTACAAATGTACTTGTACTTGGCTTATACTACTACATGTCCGAGGGAAATATGTACTTTATATATGAATTACTTTTGGGATTAAGAGTTTTCAGTCAAAAACATGAACAATTTATCAGTTATATGAAGCATTGTTATAACAATGAGGCAGTTCAATGAGCTCCACCTCCACCTACAACATGAAAGTACTGCTGACATGTAAATGCATCAATAACAATGATCCAATAATATAGTAAAGGGGTAATTGTGCATTATGTGTACTTTTGATATTTTAAATACATTCTATAATACTTTTTTTTTTTTTTTTTACTGAAGTAACAGTTTAAATGCAGTTGTATTTTGATAGTGTTGTGTTACTTTAAGTAAATTGATCTGAACACTTCTTCCACCACTGTGCCTTTATTAGGTAGTGCACAGTAAAGAGGTGAGAGGGAATGAGCGTGGAGGGTATACACCAAACGTATATTGCTTCCTTTTTTTAAATATTTCTTTTACCTTCTCTTGTTATTTTGGCAATTTTTTTCTGTCGACTGGCATTTAAGATTACACTCAGATTGTCTTCCGTCTTCCCATGCACCTATTAACTGAGCTTCATGTTTGTATGTCTTTTATTGTGATGTTTTAATTGAGCAAATGAAACCAATAAAATAGTCTTCACTCCATCCAGGGATGTTTTGATTGGTTTTTCAACAACTTAGGCCCCTCGACCATGAGCACACACCATCATCCCTTATTTTAAAAATAATAATAATGCAAAAGCTAGTATTTACTCTTACATTTACATTTCTTGGCAGATTGCTCAGTAGAGTTCAGCTCTTTGCTGCTGAAGTGATTTGGAGAAAACACAGCTGGTTCTCCGGAATATGATGTCATCACAGGACAACTCCTCCAGTGTTGATCTTTAATAAGGACAAAACCTTCATCAGTCAATCACAGACTGTCAGTGCTTGACAATTACAAGTACATGAAGAGGAGATAAACAGCACTGATTGTTTTTCAACGTGATTTACCGTACGCTGCTGTCTGCTTGGCCTGGAGCAGTGGACAATCATTGAAGAAAAAAGCCTTTGTCCTTATCAATGAGCAGTTAGTGGTTGTTATGATAAAGTCAAGTGTATATTTCTGACTCATGCAACTTGACACACCAGCCATTTGTGACCCCAAAGCGTCATTAACCACCCTTCCCTGAGGTCACATCAAGGCAGACACAACTCAGGCTCTCAATTTACTGAGTCCTGAGCCACAGCCGGATCCACAGAGACCTGTCTATTTTCTCTGTTCGAGCCTTGGAAGGCAGCGTTTCTCTATCAGCCTACTCATATCTATTGAAATAACAAACCACAGTCATCCATATATACGAGTCTCCCACAATTGACAGTGATATTCTTGTTCACTCCATTAAAGATTAACCACAAAGAATGCCAGCTTGCCAAGATGGATCAACTGCATGGGATGAGAAAAGACAGCGTTGTGTTCTTCAAAGACCAAGTCCCAGATAGCCTCTAATCAACCCTTGGCTCTAACAAGGTTAAACAGCAGAGTTGGATGACAGCATGTTTCCTCAGCAATAGTCTGAAAATGTCCCATTCTGCAGAAAAATCCAGACATCATATCAGGGCATTGCTGATAACAGCAGTCCAGTGGTGGTGAGAGAGGATCTGGGGTGTCTCATCGGGAGGTGAGGATGAAAACAGGCCTTTATAAGCTGTCTGGAAACATAGGAGCCAGGACTCCTGAAGTTAGCTGTAAAAGAAAGCCTTTGAAAGCTGAGTGCTTTGATGTTGCAGGTTCTAATCCTGTATTCTTGTAGCAGAGCACAATTTCACCTTGTCAGAAAGAGCTGTGCAAAGACTTCCCATTCCTGGAATCTTATCTCATGAAAAGTATTGATTTTTTGTAGAGTGAAAGGCTGATTTTGTGGGATATCAGACAGCTCTACCGCACAATGACACCTTATTAGCCACTAAGAACCAACAAACCTCCAGTATGTTTTCACAGCTTGGAGAGATGTGGGGTCTGTGGAAGAACTAGCATCTCTGTCACACACACACACACACACACACACACACAAAAAAAATAAAACCCAAGTCTTCCTCCAAGAGTTCAAGAAAGTGTTTCACTGGTCTAACCTTCCTCCCAAACAACAACACAAGATATACTATGTATTAGGGAAAACTAAAGCATGGCAAATCACTGAATTTGCCATTTATCCCACATAACCTTACTTCCTGTCAATGAAGACTGTAAGAGGAACATCAGCTCATATTATGTGTGCCCCGGCCACTGCTAAAACTTAAACCTCAAGACCACTGAGCCATGCCTTCTTCTGCCTATAAAGCCTGCTGCCAGCCAGTAGACCACACACACTTTCTCCCAGACTGCTGCAGCACGGAGACCAGTGCACTGACCCATGCAATGAAAATATCTGTTCACAGAATTACAGTAGCTTTACCATATTGTGGTGAGACTGTAGGAGCTTGGCAGGTGCGGCTGTGAGTTTAGAGATACTCTGTCTGCATGTAGCTCATAAGGAAATGAAATGGAAATACACTCAATTGCTTGTGTATACACCTTTGCAGTCTAATACAACAGTCGTACCTATGATCATCTTGAAGACTGCAGTTTGTGGTGCTGTTTCACCTGAGCTAGCTAAAGCTACAGCTCAGCTGAGGAGGCCACCATTAATGTTTCCATCTTGCGCTGTCACGAGCCGCAGCCCCTTGTGGAAAAATATGTATTTTTGGTTTTGGGGTGAACTGTCCCTTTAAGTATCAGTATCAGATCAAATGTGTTGGAGAAGAAGAAGCCAACACAAAAAATGTGTCTCTTCCTTGACTGCATTGTGCAGAAGATAAAGTGACCCAATTGAAAATGTGTTCATAATAAAATAAAAGTAATGATATTACATAAATTACATGCAGTCAAATAAACATTGCAATATAACTCTTGACACTAAAAACAGCAGTACAGGCAACTCTTGGTGCAACTCTAAACAATTCCTTCTTAGAAAACTCTTACAGTAAATTGTGGAGTCTTTTCATAAGCACACACTCACATCCAAAAGTGCTTTGCAGGTGCATGCTGGGTAACGAAAACAGGAAAAAATAAGTAATTCTCATCAACTGCTGTAATGTTCCCATGAGCTAGTTCTTCTGTTATGGCTTCATTGACCATACCTGACAAGATGACTTGGCATAGACCACCTGATTGGAATGTAATGCAAAAATAAAAGAATAACTAACTGTTAATGTATCAGCAGTGTCTTTAACTTCATATAACACCCAGCAAAATAACTCTGGCAGAATGCATGTTGAAAAGCAGTATAACATGCCATGTCACATTATGTTAGTGATGAGCACAATGTCAGTAGTCCAGTGTGGTTCTTCACTCTAACCGCAAATGCTGCGAGGAGTCCCACCCCAGTCTCTGTTAATAAGGGCTCTGTGAGGAGAGAGGAGGTCGAACAGAGTGCTCCAGCTGCACATGAAGATGAATAGTATACAGGAAGATGATGGGCAGAGATGTGGGGGCGGAGGTGAGAGGACCTGGGGAGTGATCAGGACAGAGGAGGGTCCCCTATCCTTTGCCAAAAAAAACACAAGAGTTATCTGTAAATAGATAGATAGATAGATAGATAGATAGATAGATAGATAGATAGATAGATAGATAGATAGATAGATAGATAGATAGATAGATAGAAGTAAAAAATGCCATTTTGCCATTCCACATCCCCAAGGTCTATATTTCAAACCAACAAGCAGACAGCATAATAAATTCAATGATACTCAAACAACCCTTTGCAGGCAGTCAATTCTAAATGATGTGAGGTAGTAACGACACTAACTCTCCTCTGAACCACAGCTGTGTTCCCATCTCCCCCAGATTTCTGCTCACCTCTGCTCCTCCCTGTGTGTCAGTTAGAGGCTACCTCCTCCTCCTCCTTTAGTCAGAGCAATCTGCCAGGACACAATAGGCTACCTCTCCAGTGATGTTGTTTTTGGAATGGGAACCCTTCATCTCCGCTTGTTCTCCCTCTTGGTTGACAGAAATTAGCAAAGAAGCCACTCTTCTTTGGATTTATCTTAGATGACTGTAGATTGTATGCTTTTTTTCTTTTCTTTTGCTTTCAGCGTGTTGTTTACTTTCACTCATCAATGTGGAAGTTATGTGTTCATGACCACCCAGCTGGGGATCTTTTTCAGGATGTGAAGTCATCATCACCAACTTGATTATCACCTTCAACATTTCTATTTAGAAGAGCATAAGCATGAAGAATACTATAATAAGTTATAGTTTATGTGTTGATTTAATTTTCACAAAATAGATTTCCTCAGTAAAGTAACCAGCATTAGCTGATAACTATCGATCAGGATGGAGGTGGATTGACACAAATCTCTTAAAGACATTACTTACTGTTGTGAAGTGTAAACACCGGCATATTGGGCTGATCTCACCATCTGGGTATTCTGTAAGTAAAAGGGACTGTTACAAGAATAGGCAGCAGTGGTTGTAAGACTATATATTGAATGTTTTCCTTGTGTTTGGTACTCTACCATGGTGGAAAGTGTTTAGTTAAGTACTGTAAGCTACTTTAATAAAAATTGAGGTAGGCTTACTTATTCTTTACATGAGCATTTCCTTTTAATCCTACTTTATACATTATACTACTCTCCCCAGTTTCATTTCAACATCTGCTCCGGCCTAAGAGGTCAAATTATACCATTAAGCTTACAAAAACAAAGTTATGATCCACTAAATGACGCAGCATACTAGATAATCTGTTATTTATACATGTTATTTATACATAAAGGCTGTGTAAAATGGTTCCTACATTATAAAGGCTAGTGCTTTCATTTTGAAAGAGTAATGCCCGGTAGAAGAAGAAGTCGCAGGTGTGTTTTCTGAAAGAAGAAGGCTGTCTACCTTATTTGTTTAGCACCTGGCTGAGGGGACAAGGTTTGTAAATGTTTTGTTTCCGATTGATATAGAGTGAAATAAGTAGTTTTTGTGGTCGATATTATTCATACGGTCGAAGTGCAACTTATTTTGACTTGTTTTAAACTATTATTTAAACAGTGTGCATGTATTTTCGTTATTGAACAATATTTGGTTCAGCTAACATAACGTTAGCCTGTTTCCCAATTTATTGCATGTGGTGGTAGCCTACATGTTTATGGTAGCCTATTTCATCATTTTATTTGAATTGGCAGCTAATTTTTCCAGTCATTTTTGCCGTGCTTTTCTTAATGTATTGTCTAATGTTGGTGTGTATCATGTGATTTCAGTCATGTTTTTAATGTCCCTGAAGAAACTGTTTCCTACAAAGGAAGTGTCAGTTGATGGCATGCTTTTCTAATGTATTGTTTTTTTTTTTTTTTTTTTTTTTAAATGACATTTAATTTTAAGTTAAATATGTTTACCTGTAGAACCCTATCAGAGCTTATCATTTTGTTTTGGTCAAAAAATAATAATAATGGTATTATTTAGTTTTTTCTTCTTGTAGCTGGGTAATATTTTTGGAGCTAATGCATTATCTGTAAAGCTCAGTTAGTGAAGTAGGCCTAGCCACCTCCACCAGCAAGACTACATTTAAATGCACTCTAATGCTAACAATCTAATAATGTAAATTATCTAATACAATCATGTCACTCAGTAGCACATTTTCAGCAAAGGTACTTTTACTTTTAATTACTTTTATGTAATTTTTGATAATAATACTCATACTGCTCTTATAGGAATTTGAATGCAAGACTTTTACTTGTAATGGAGTATCTGAACCATGTTGAATTAGTACTTTTACCTAAGTAAAGTATTTAAATACTTCTTCAGCTACTGGTCCTCTAAAGCTATCCAGAGTAATACTTTATACCGAAGCCAGTAGTTTTTAATGATTGCTTATATTGTAACAAGGCCTGAGATTTGAGAATGGAGTGCAGTCTATTAATACAGCTTGTGTTGTTAGATTTGTGCACTTTTTAAAAAGAAAACATCCCTGTGGTGAAATAATCATTATCTAAATGTTGCGCTGCTGTCATCCTTAACATTCCTATGTCTCATTGCCAGCCTTCCTCCATCTGTTTTTTAGATTATTGACGAACTGGGAGTGTCACGGTTGGTACATCAGGCCTGTTGGCAGACATGCTCTTTGCACTTCCCCCACACCATCGGGGTACACCTGACATAACCTCTTACTGCGTGGTAGGAAATGTTCACATCAACAAAAATAAACTTTCCTTCTAACAGGGGAACTGGAGAGAGACTTCACCATTAGTCCACTGATGGGAAAGTAATCTCCAAAAATCTAAAGGGACTTTGTCGGGGTGTGAGGGTCAGATGCTTATGTCTGATGTTTATCAAGAACATTGGGGCTCATTTATGTCTTCTATTTTACCATAATTCCTTAATCTTTATCTTGGTTTAACTTGGTTTCTGTTAGGTTGGTTGATGGAAAAAGTGAGAGTGAGAGCGAAGTGAGGTGTCCAAGGATGTGGATAGTGATTACTCACAAAGCCGCTCTGAACACTGCCAAACACTTCAGATTTTTTTTTCTCCCTGTGAGTCATTTGGTAACAGAGCTTCCTCCTTCCCAGCATTGTCCTTGGAAAGAGGCTCCAAGCAGGCTGTTAGTCAGCAGAAAAGCATTGAACTCTGGGTAACTATCGACACCTTTTACCATACATCACAAAAATGTTCAGCTAATAGTGGAAACAGACAAACCATTACAGGTTTAAACAGTGTCTTTATTATTGTGACATGAACGATTATTATTTTTTGATAAACTTGTTTTCAGGCATTTTGTGCATCAGTATATTTGCAATGCAATTTGTATTAAAATGTTACCGAGAATCTTGCATTAGGTGTTATCTTGTGGTAGGGTTATATGGGCTCCAACTGTAGAGCAGGTTGCTGTGGACTTACTATTTGATGCTTAACTGAGTAACTAAAATGCCAGTGATAAATGAAGTACAACCATAGAAACTGTAAACCCTTTCCTGACTTTTGTAATTGCTGAACTTTCTTTTCTTTTACATCATCCATTACCAAATTGTTATAGGGCAACGAGAAAGGGAACAAGAGCGGGAGAATGGGTGGTGGGGTGTACTACTACCTTTGCTGCAGGCATAAATCACCAGGCTAATAAATTGAAAGCTAAATGACTTCTTGCCCTCCACATATATCATGGAGGCAAACCAAATGAAGCCTTATATACCCCAGAGGACAGAGGAATGCTTCTGTTCATAACAGTGATTTGTTGATGGCCCCCATGGCTGTTGGCTTCAGGAATCCAAGTCAAACTGTTTGGACTCATGCATGTTTACTTATAGCAGCAGGGTTATGTATATCAGACGTATATCAGAAATAGGTTTATTAGGGGAAAATATCAATGAAGTCCCCAAATCCATTTCTATTTTCATTTATACTTCTCCCTTTTGAATATGCTTTAAACACATAATTAAATTATCCAAATGCAATTCTTGCAACAGAAAATGTACCATTAAGTAAAAATGTGTACCTGAACTTATTTATTATTATTATTATTATTGTTATTATTTATGACATGACATGTGTTCTGGAAACTCATTGTATGTGTTGCTGTCAGATTATTTCCTCATCTGATAAGAAATGAAGGCCATTATTAGGTTTTCATATTCATTAAATAGGTGTTGGTTAGAAATAACACATAAGACTTAACACAAATGAGTAACTCTGGACAAGCACTGAAATTCACTATCATTGATACAATGGCGCCATCCATTGGAATTATACTGCCAGGTTGTGTGATGCTATAAGGTCTTTCTGGTCTCACATAAACACTGTATTGCAGATATACCTTGCAAGCTTTAATGTCGTAAGAATTATCACTTGTAATATTCCTCAATGAGACTGATTTGAAGATCAACTAACAGTGTGATTACAGACAAAATAAGAACTCAAGGATAACAGTTGAGAAAATGAACTCTGAACAAATTAATCCATTTGAGGACAGGAAGCATACAATGCATGCATCATCATAATATGAAGGATAGTCAACATCTTCTCAGTTAATGCATCATCCAGATTTTTATGAAAAAAGCTGCACTAATGAACTAAGTTTTTCTTGGCATGTGAGCTGGGATACGAGCCAGATAAAAAGGCAATTTCAGCATTTTTTTGCTGCTCTTAAAGAAAATGAAAATCCTGCCAACCTCTACTTAATCCGACTGGGATCACCACGGCAGACTGAGTAGCTGAGATGGGCTTTGTTTGTGAGGTCTTACCCTGTCTGTTTTCCTGATGAAGAATAGGGTCTGTCTGGGACATTTCTTGAAATGCAATATGTGGTTAGTTTTTTGTCTTGACTGAAGAGACCAGGAAATATACATGTAGTATGCATGTATATTTGTATGCTGAAAAGACATTTTTTTTGATGTGTGCCTATAGTTCAAGGCTTTACTTTTAGAGTGTGTGAGAACTTTTTTAGTGTCACATTTTGTTTATCAAAGATTGCACAGGAGACAAGCCATAACATGTATTTTATATCGTTGAATATTCTCACACTAACTGGCAGGGTTCTGTGTTTGCACAGGTTTGTTTGGCAGTAGTGTCAGTGATAAGGAATACTTAATGTGTAAATTTGTAATGAGGAACCGCAATGGCTCATATTGGCAGGTAGTGAGTGAAACACAGCAGTCTGGAAGAAGCTGTGGGCATAAACACATACTTTGTGACGACTGATGTATGCTCTTTTTTTTGACCGTATAGCTTTACTGAGAACAACCTGTCCAGAGTTCAAAGGAGAGATGCTATAGTCAGCCCTTCTTACAACTAAAAATGGTATTTTATGAGTGGTAAAAAATAAGACAGACTGTGGTCTACTGAGAAGTGGATGAGTAAATGTGGTATGCCAGTGGGGAAAAAAAGCCACTCTAAGGCAAAGAGTTGTGGTGGCTCTATTGTGGTATAGAGTTCATTTTCCTGGTGTATATTTCCTGCTCCATAGATTGGGTAAATGCCAGAAACCCAGAAAATTCAAACAAAGCAAAATGGTTATCTCCTAATGGGAACTGAGTCATTTAAAGTAACACAGCCCATAAAGATGGTGAATAAAGGCTCACTCAAGAATACCATAAATGCCGATGTTTTTAATTGTTGTAAATGGATGACAATATCTTCACTGGACTGGAAGTTAGTTTTGTAATATAACATTTACAAATTATTTCATTTGGATGCCCATGTCTGAACTCCAGCAGTGGGGCTGGAAATAATGTATACATTTCAGGTCAGTCCGTTAATGAGTAAAAACAAAAGTCTGAAAGTCTTGATAAACTGTGTGAGACTGGAACAAAAAAGTAACTTGACTCAGCAGCTGGGCTGGCACTTATTGAACAAAAGAATGAACAACAGTGTAATGAAATGAAAACACCATTATGGGGTTGGGTTATGGTTAGCATTATTGTACCTCATTGATTTTAAAAGGTTACAAAACCTCACTAACCGATTTACTGCACCATCCAGCAAGCAGACCAAGTGACCCAAATCAAGCTCCCAGGACGTCAACTGTTACTCTCTGTCACAGTTGCAACTGCAGAGCCTTATTCAATAAATTCAAATGTTTGAAAACAGTGGGCCATAGAGGCAGAGTGGACTGGTGATAGTGTGCATAGAGAAAGAACGGTATGAGCAGAGATGTAAAAAAAACAAAAAAAAACCTTACGCAGTAACTTTGAACAAACTACTTTTTACTTTTATCTAAGTACATTTTTACTTGAGTAAAGTGCATTTAAAGTAACAGTACTTTTAATTTCCTGCATTTCCAGCTGAAATACTTACTTTTCAGCCATTAACATTAAGCACACATTTACAGATTTGTCTACAATCACAGATCTGATTCCACACACACTGATTGAGACGCAGTTGCACAACTTTCCACACACATTTGCAAATACTTATGCTACAGTAACGGGCCCATATCTTCAATCTGCATAGCAATGTACAAGCAGAAATGAGGTGAAATATTTTCTCACAAAACTATAAAGCTTCAGACAGGCAGCAATATTCCTAATAATTACCTGCTATCTGCACCCTCGCACTGCTGCTATAAAAGGCTCCCAAAACAAAAGTGGTCACATTTAATTAGTCACAAAGTTTAACACCTCACTGCATTTGAAAAATGGGGACATAAAAAGCCACTGTCCCTCGAACATTTTTCATGTGTCCCTCATTTTGTTGTTAGTCAGTGCTTTACCTTGTATCTTGTGAAAGCAAAAGCTACATTTTCACAAAATATAAAAAAAACTAACCCAATTTAGTTTTATTGAGCCATCAGGTTTCTCATTCTGTATAGCTCATTTGTAATTGGTATAGCACTACATATGCATGCATAAGTGATACACACATTTTTACAACTCCTAAACACTGCTATCTTACTTTTTTGGTAACTTTTGATATTGGTAACTGAGCACATGATGCTATGGTCATAATCTTAGATTTAACAGCTACAGCAACAGTGTTCAGTATTGAGAATTAATCATTAATGTTTGTTTCTATAACTGATTGTTACCCATTTATCTATGATGAGCAATATGTTTGTGAAAGAAACCTTCCTCTGAATTCATGTTCAACCCTCACTAAAACGGGAACATCTGTCCTCCATGTTCAAACATAGGTGTATGTAGGTGTTTCCGTTTGCAGAATTCCTTTTATTTTAGCAGAAATGCCAATGACCAATTAATCTAAAAGTTGTTGCCATCATCAGGAAACTATGCACTAAGCTTAACACTAAATTATAAGGTACATATATTTTACTTTACTTGCTGCTAGAGTGGTGACATCAGTTTGGCAGACCAGGAGGTATTATTAAAGTATAATAAAAGCATAACGCATATTATGACTGCTCTGACAGATTGTTATACTAAATTGGTTATTTTAGTGAGATAGAACTAAAGAGTTATGCATAAATACTTTCTTGTTTGGCATCTTAATAAACATCAAATCCAGTGTGTCATATCCCTGCTTTTAATCTTGATGTTACCAACTCTTTATCATCAGCCCTTACAAATAAAATACAATCCTACAATATCTGAGATTGAATCAGGTCCCTCTGTTGCTTGATAACATTTTCCTTATTTGATTTACTTTTCCCGAAGTGCATTCAGTGAGTCAGAGTAAAGCATTCTGCGCTCTCTGTTTGATAGAGAACTGGAACACAATGCTCTCAGCTGAAACTAGTTTAAACAAACAGTGTTAGGAAAAGCAAACAGTCAGAGAAAATCAATGAAAAACACTTATGGAAAAAGTCATTTGTTTCTATATTGTGATTTAACACAACCAAGCTGGAAAATGACAAATGTTGCATAAGTTGGTAAGTATTGAAATATTATTTAAATAACTACAGTAGTTTAGTAGCTCTTTGTCAAATTATTTTATCTCTGCATTTATAAGAAAAAATGGATCAGATAGTTTACTGCAGTTAATATTTATTCATATCTAATGCAACAAATCTCCATTTCAGTATCAAAGATGTCTATCGTCTAACATTTCAGTGACTTGAGGCACTTTATGGCACCACTCTGAACAATGAGGTTTATGTTTAGCAATGAAAACGTGATCATACAAACACAATTGTTACATTGTTTACCTTGTGAAATGATCTGCTCTGTACATATCTAAAACATTACACTATAAAAACAATAGCAAATAGACTAATATTTAAGACAATAGTTCATGACACTTGCAAAATAGCATCTTAATGGTTCATTTACTGGCATCAGGAAACTTTCACCTGGTAGAACGTTCTCATTTTCAGCACACAAACTCCTATAAAGGTGAATGTACTGTCAGTACTGTAACCTTTGCGATTGTTTGTTAGCAACAGTGTTCACATTATTATATAAAAAAAAAAAACGAACTTCACAGGACCCATAAAGATGAAGGGGATCCTTAATTAAAAAAAAAAACAATACAGTCAGGAAAGAAATCAAATTAGATACATCAATAATAATTTAACCTGCTCTTCAGGTAATGCACGTTTGCAGAAACATTAAATGTATTGGGTTACATTACATTACTGGGTCACTATTAAACAGCAAAAAATTAAAAGACAAAGATCAAAGAAAGAAATATCAATATGCCAGTTGAGATTATTGATACCCAGGAGAGTTGATGTCAGTCTGGAACTACTGACCTCATAAACAATTGACTGAATGATCTACCACAATAAACTTTCATTTTATGGCTTCATCACATTGGCACAGCCATTTATAGAGAAAAGTGACAAACTACACTTCTTTTGTCTTATCTTTGCAAGATGAAGTGACATTCCTTCATCAAAAATTGTGAGAACATAGTTTACATTCAACAAGTGAGATCATCATTTTCATCATTTTCAATAAAGTAGCTTCTTAATGCTTTGTGTAAAAATGAGCGCGCGCAAAACAATGCCACAATAAAAAAGCGCAAAGTAACGTTAAACTCATCCAAAACCTTATTGCTGTGTAACAAAACCTCTCAGTTTTTCCCAAGTGCATGGGTCATCACAAGAGTGCGCTTGCATAAAGTTTAGGAATTTGGATATGCAGAGGCTCGAAAGATATCGAGAGAGTTCGCAGTGATGAGGGCGCCAGTCAGCTGCCTCCACTGCCTGGTGGCAGGGTTTTTCATTTTGTCCAGGACCAGGTG
This sequence comes from Etheostoma perlongum, assembly GCA_026937815.1. Lineage (NCBI taxonomy): Eukaryota > Metazoa > Chordata > Actinopteri > Perciformes > Percidae > Etheostoma > Etheostoma perlongum. The sequence goes on from CM049376.1 coordinate 16,423,432, forward strand.
CAGATCCTGGATCATGTCCCTGTAGCTGTCTCCATACCGCAGACTCCAGGAGTACAGGAAGTCATAAGCAGGCTTCCACATTGACTAAAACAGAACAGGAAATACAGGAATTAATTTGTAGGATACAATGGACTTTACATTCACTGAATAAATGCCACAAATCAGTGTTATCTGCTCTATTTATATTGCTTGCTGTGTCAATGTGTACTGTTAAACTGACCTGGGAAACGATTTCTCCGCTCTTCCCTCGGTGCGGCGCCTCGTAGCCTGCTATCTGAGCGCTGGAGAGTTTTGCCATCTTCTCAGCGAGCTCCGCCATCGAACTCCCAGCTCCACAGCTGTGGATAAAATGACTGTGTTCTGAATCAGCTGTGCCACAAGATTCACAGAGTCAATCTTCAACAGACCCTGTAGTGATTAAACGCAGAGATAAAACCCGTCACAAAACCATGTTAAGCATAGGACATCAGAGCATACAGGCTGTGAAATTGATATAGCACCAGTGGGGGGTTGTGTGCATGTCCAATATTTTATGAACTTGCTGTTTTTTTTGTTTCTTTTATGTAGTGCTAACAAAGAATTAAATGTAAAATAAAAATATTCTCTTTCAATGAATTACAATGAATTTATCAGGACAATTAAAATTATTGTTTTTCTCTACTAACCAACATGAGCGCATGCAGAAACTTTTTCCTGCTCTTCTCAGCATGGCAGTCTTCCTTAAGCTTTTCCAGTACGCAGGCCACTTTATCAGCCTGAGTTTCAGCGTGCCTGTGTGTGATGGTGTCCAGTGACAGATTGCTGTACCCTAAAGCATCAGCCAAACCTCTCCAGCTGGTTATGTGTTCAGTGACCAACGTCTGGATGGCGGAGTACATGTAAGTAAGCTTTGAAGGGTAGCGTCATGTTGTCCAAGAGGACCTCTGTGGTGATTTGAATGCCGGTGAAGTCCATCACTTGGTCTCTGGTTATGAGCTTGACGTTCTTGCAGTGAACCAAACCAGTCTTGCCTCGGAGGAATCCAATATACCACTCCTTTACTTTTGAGTTACCCACTGACCTTACTGTCTCTCTGGATAGGAGCGCCACAGTGTCCCCCTTGAAATACTCCAGAAGGTAGTCTACTCGTGGCTGACGGAGGACTGACTTTAGGGCTACACCATAGTACTGTATGTTCACAGGTCTGTCTATGAATTTGGGAATATCTGTTACACTTTCCTCAGGAATAGGTGGGCTTCTTGTCATTTCAATCTGCTTTTCTATCTGCCTCGACACTCGCCTTTCTGATCTGATGGGTGCTGCGGGAGGGGAAGCTACTTGGAAATGTGCAACAGTTGTGCCGTTTAATTCCTTCACTTGTAGATCTAATTCAAAAGGAGTCATTTCTGTATTACTGGCACAAGCTAACGCAACTGGCAGTTGCAAAACTATCCCTATTTTGAGCTGACCTTGTCTCACTTCTTTCAGTTTGTCCTCAGGTTTGATTTTAAACATGGAGTCTGTGAGGCTGATACCGACATGCAGGTTGTTCAGTTTGTCTGGTTTAAACCCATGTTTTCCCCAAAGCTGCAGCACAAGTGGAGGTGTGTTTTTGTTTCCTCTGCAGGCAACTAAAACGGAAGCCTTGGCGGAACATCCCCATGACCGCAAACCACTAGTACGACCTTAAATGATGGATGGATGTACCTGGGACCATAAACTGCAAATGTGATATGGCGATCAAGGTAATCCCACACTGATGTAGCAGGAGCCTGTATTGCAGAGGCCTCCGCAACTGCAATCACATAAAAATGTGTCTTCAGGTCCTGCAGCTTCATCTGCATCATGTTCTTGTAAATGTAACAGTTGTTCACTTTAAGATAAGGGCCCTCTCTTTTGATGGACACCAGCCCGACCACAGTAGTCATCACCTGACTCAATGGGTCGCTCTTCACCTCTCCAGCCAGTTTGATCTCCAGAGAGATGCACTCCTGTATGTTGATGTTGCTGAGGACCACCTCTAGAAGTGGACTCATGGTTGTCACATAGTTGTTATTGAGTCCAGGAGGAGGGTCTAGCATGGCTTTCAGTGTAACTTCCTGGACTTCTCCAGGAGGAACATGGCCTTCTGGGATATGGATGCTAACTTCTGAGTCTGGCAACTGTACTGAGCCTCCAGCGTGGCCGATCTTGCAGATGACCTGAAAGTCAGTGGCCTGTGTCTGAGCCCACCCTGGACTCTGGCTCATCAGATTTAAGTCCAGACATGAGCGGGTTAGCTGCCTGTGGCTCAGCCAGGCCATCTTGTAGGCCTCTCTGTCGTTCTTTAGCCACTCAAAATCTGGGTTCAGCACCGGCCCAGGCGGTCTGAAGCTGTTCTCCCGTTTTGGCACTTTTCTCTCCAGATCATCCAGGATGTCTGAAGCACTTCTACATCTCCCAGATTTGTTGCTGACTTTTTGTATGTTTTCCAAAAAGGTTCCCACGTTGCCTTCATCAGAAGATGTGCTAAAAGCGTCATCTTCATTTGGGTCCAAATGTTTTTTATTGTCTTGTTTTACAGTTGATTTGTTGGAATTGTGTTTGTCTGTGCCGCTGTGCACTATGTCATCTAAGAAAGGGTTTGATCCAGACAGTTTGTTCCAAAAGGGATTTTTCGACTGAGAGGAACCTACGACCTCTGGCTGTAAAATCTGCCACTCGGAGTTCTGTGTCCCATACCCACCTGGGAAAATATTTAGAGTTTGGTTAGGAATATTATAATTAATTAATAAATTAATATTATAGGAGGGTTTTCAGATTTAGAGCACAGGTTGCCTCTGCTTCAAAGTGAGAATTTTACCATTTAGGTTGTCACTGGTTGAGACTTTGTCATCCAGATCAATCAGTGTCCCCTCAGATTTACTCCGCATGAGACTCCCAACACGACGGAAGGACCTTGCTCTTCCAGCTGCCATATTTTCATCTGTAAACATAAAACAACGTATTGTTTTCATTTCTAAATTTACCTGCATCCTTTTACTACTCCAAAACAAGACTTTATACCTTAAACAATGCAACCAGGGGCCCTGAAGTAGAACAAAGTGAATACCCAATATTCAGATATCCCATACTTATTGATAACCCATGTATGGCTGAAACAATTAGCCAATTCATTGATTAGTTGATCAACAGAAAATGAATCTCAACAATATTAATGACTTATGACTTGAACATGTTATATTGGGTTCTTAGAGATTGTACAGCGCTCTTGTCATTACTTTCCATCTACATTTTTACAAATCTAGTACTTTTTACAAAAGTAGATAGAATATTGATTAAATAGAAGTAATTGTTAGATGCAAATAAAAAGATAAGCAGACATACATTTTGAAATGCTGTGACGCATGATATCAACCTACACCCACGCAAACAAAAGACATGAGAGTAAATTTGGTCTGTCTTAACCATGTCTGTCTCCTGTAGCACAGGGAGCCTCAGGCTTTCTGCAGTCTGTTACAGGATAATTGTTCCAAAGCACAAAATAAAGCCTGTACTCTTCATTCTGTCACTTGTTTGCGTAAAAGGACACTACCCATTCATGACTTGTCACAGTGAGTCAGTCATTAATAATGTGGTTTCTTACACCAGTGCACAAAAACAGGTTGGTCTTGTCAAGCCTATGACACAGTAATCGGTTCTCTCATCGCTTCTTGCTATGACAGTAACAATATAGCCTTATTTAATAAGATGCACATATTCTCAAAGAAATCTGACATTTAGTAATAATCCATAGTAAAACAAAACAACACTCTGCAGCAGGTTCAGATTTAAAAGCTCCAGCTTCATTAACCACAGCTGCAACAGTCACACTGACATGTAGCCTCTCAGTGTCGGCGTCTGAACAGGTGTGTGTGATCAGTAGTTACATATTAATAAAGCTATTATCTACAGGGCACTTTCTGTTGTGAACACCTGACAAGAACAACCATCCAATATACAAAAGAGAAAAGAAGTTTGAATCTCACCGTCGGCATGAGATTGTTGTAGTTTTGCTTCTGAGCGTTGAGAGGAAAAGAGGCCAATCCACTATCATTTACACTTTTTTTTTCAATGGCGCACGGTGTTCACCTCCTCACGTTACAGCTCTTTACTCTGTTTGCTCTCAGGCACGGAGCATTTTGGGACTGGGAGTTTAGAATGATACAGACACTCCGGCGAAGGCGTGGCCTCTCACGGTTTAGGACCACAATACCCACAATGCACTTGTCTGTTTACGCACGACACTTACACCACCTGAAACTGAGCGATAGTTTCGACGGGTTTAGTGATAAGCCATAAGCATGCAGCTGCAAAAAAACATGCAGACACAGGTTAGAGGTTACAGGTGAGGAGGAGACACACAACAAACAAGCTTAATCGAGACAGTTAACATTTAGCCTAAAGATAAATTAGGCTATTAGTTAAATATAATTAGACTAATACTGCTTGTAAAGTCCACACAGCATTGGAAGAATTTGGCAGTAAAAGCAGGTGCTTATATGCTTGTTGCAACAGCCTATATTCAAAAGGCAGAAATACCCCCCCTTCCCAAATTCTCAGTCGCAGTATTTCTCCTTCTTGCTTATCATTCACTTCTTCTTGTTATTCAATTAATACTTCAGTAACAAGACTGTTGGCTTTTATTGATTTTACTGTTTGTCATCTCTGCTGTTTTGAGTGACTGTAGATCAAAGCTAAAATAAACTGAGAGGTTAATCTCATCAAGTCATGTTATCTCACAGGTTATACACATTTTACTGTGGATAATGCCTGAATAGATCACTATCATATTTAATCTTTATTAAAATAATACAACAGGAAACTACCCCTTATCATTGGTGATCAATACCCATGCTGAAGTTTAAATTTGTGTCAGAGCTGTTGTGGTATTTGGATGCAAGCCCTGGCAACCAAGTTCTCAAGGAATGCAACTAAGCACTCTTGAGAAGGTTATGAACTTTCATCCAGTAAATGTGGTCAGTGGCTGTAGCAGCCTGAACATTAACATATTTAACATCCCCCTAGAGTAGTATTGAAATGTGTCCATTTTGGTTTTGTAGCTATACAGTGCCTTGCGAAAGTATTCGGCCCCCTTTAACTTTTCAACCTTTTGACACATTTCAGGCTTCAAACAAGATATAACATTTTTATTTTTTGTGAAGAATCACCAACAAGTGGGACACAATTGTGAAGTAGAACGAAATCTATTGGATTTTTGAAACTTTTTAACTAATAAAAAAATGAAAAGTGGGGCGTGCAAAATTATTGGGCCCCCTTGCGTTAATACTTTGTAGAGCCACCTTTTGCTGCGATTACAGCTGCAAGTCGCTTGGGGTATGTCTCTATCAGTTTTGCACATCGAGAGACTGACATTCTTGCCCATTCTTCCTTGCAAAACAGCTTGAGCTCAGTGAGGTTGGATGGAGAGCGTTTGTGAACAGCAGTTTTCAGCTCTTTCCACAGATTCTCGATTGGATTCAGGTCTGGACTTTGACTTGGCCATTCTAACACCTGGATACGTTTATTTGTGAACCATTCCTTTGTAGATTTTGCTGTATGTTTGGGATCATTGTCTTGTTGGAAGATAAATCTCCGTCCCAGTTTCAGGTCTTTTGCAGACTCCAACAGGTTTTCATCCAGAATGGTCCTGTATTTGGCTGCATCCATCTTCCCCTCAATTTTAACCATCTTCCCTGTCCCTGCTGAAGAAAAGCAGGCCCAAACCATGATGCTGCCACCACCATGTTTGACAGTGGGGATGGGGTGTTGAGGGTGATGAGCTGTGTTGTTTTTACGCCAAACATATCGTTTTGCATTGTGGGCAAAAAGTTCGATTTTGGTTTCATCTGACCAGAGCACCTTCTTCCACATGTTTGGTGTGTCTCCCAGGTGGCTTGTGGCAAACTTTAGACAAGACTTTTTATGGATATCTTTGAGAAATGGCTTTCTTCTTGCCACTCTTCCATAAAGGCCAGATTTGTGCAGTGTACGACTGATTGTTGTCCTATGGACAGACTCTCCCACCTCAGCTGTAGTTCTCTGCAGTTCATCCAGAGTGATCATGGGCCTCTTGTCTGCATCTCTGATCAGTCTTCTCCTTGTCTGAGCTGAAAGTTTAGAGGGATGGCCAGGTCTTGGTAGATTTGCAGTGGTCTGATACTCCTTCCATTTCAAAATGATTGCTTGCACAGTGCTCCTTGGGATGTTTAAAGCTTGGGAAATCTTTTTGTATCCAAATCCGGCTTTAAACTTCTCCATCCATCCATCTTCATCCGCTTATCCGGAGTCGGGTCGCGGGGGCAGCAGCTCCAGTAGGGGACCCCAAACTTCCCTTTCCCGAGCCACATCAACCAGCTCCGACTGGGGGATCCCGAGGCGTTCCCAGGCCAGGTTGGAGATATAATCTCTCCACCTAGTCCTGGGTCTTCCCCGAGGCCTCCTCCCAGCTGGACGTGCCTGGAACACCTCCCTAGGGAGGCGCCCAGGAGGCATCCTTACCAGATGCCCGAACCACCTCAACTGGCTCCTTTCGACGCCTGAGCAGCGGCTCTACTCCGAGCTCCTCTCGGATGACTGAGCTTCTCACCCTATCTCTAAGGGAGACGCCAGCCACCCTCCTGAGGAAACCCATTTCGGCCGCTTGTACCCTGGATCTCGTTCTTTCGGTCATGACCCAGCCTTCATGACCATAGGTGAGGGTAGGAACGAAAATTGCCCGGTAGATCGAGAGCTTTGCCTTCTGGCTCAGCTCTCTTTTCGTCACAACGGTGCGATACACAGAATGTAATACCGCACCGGCTGCTCCGATTCTCCGACCAATCTCACGCTCCATAGTCCCCTCACTCGCGAACAAGACCCCAAGGTACTTAAACTCCTTCACTTGGGGTAAGGACTCACTCCCCACCTGAAGAAAGCACTCCATCGGTTTCCTGCTGAGAACCATGGCCTCAGATTTAGAGGTGCTGATCCTCATCCCAGCCGCTTCACACTCGGCGGCGAACCGATCCAGTGAGTGCTGAAGGTCACAGACCGATGATGCCATCAGGACCACATCATCTGCAAAAAGCAGCGACGAGATCCCGAGCCCACCGAACTGCAACCGATATCCTGTCCATAAATATTACAAACAGGATTGGTGACAAAGCGCAGCCCTGGCGGAGGCCAACCCTCACCTGGACGAGTCCGACTTACTGCCGAGAACCCGACACAGCTCTCGCTTTGGTCATACAGAGATTGGATGGCCCTGAGAAGGGACCCCCTCACCCCATACTCCCGCAGCACCTCCCACAATTTCTCCCGGGGGACCCGGTCATACGCCTTCTCCAGATCCACAAAACACATGCAGACTGGTTGGGCATACTCCCAGGCCCCCTCCAAGATCCTTGCGAGAGTGAAGATCTGATCCGTTGTTCCACGGCCAGGACGGAATCCGCATTGTTCCTCTTCAATCCGAGGTTCGACTATCGGCCGAACCCTCCTTTCCAGTACCTTGGAGTAGACTTTACCAGGGAGGCTGAGAAGTGTGATACCCCTGTAATTGGCACACACCCTCTGGTCCCCCTTTTTTAAAGAGGGGAACCACCACCCCGGTCTGCCACTCCTTAGGCACCGTCCCAGACTTCCACGCAATGTTGAAGAGGCGTGTCAACCAAGACATCCCCTCCACACCCAGAGCTTTCAGCATTTCTGGACGGATCTCATCAATCCCTGGGGCTTTGCCGCTGTGGAGTTGTTTTACTACCTCAGCGACTTCCACCAGGGAAATTGACGACAATCCCCCATCATCCTCCAGCTCTGCCTCTACCACAGAGGGCGTGCCAGCTGGATTTAGGAGTTCCTCAAAGTGCTCCTTCCACCGCTCTATTACCTCCCCAGTTGAGGTCAACAACGTCCCATCCTTGCTGTAAACAGCTTGGATGATTCCTCGCTTCCCCCCTCCTGAGGTGGCGAACGGTTTTCCAGAAGCACCTTGGTGCCGACCGAAAGTCCTTCTCCATGTCTTCTCCGAACTTCTCCCACACCCGCTGCTTTGCCTCTGTCACGGCAGAGGCTGCAGCCCTTCGGGCCCGTCGGTACCTTGCAACTGCCTCCGAGTCCTCCGGGATAACATATCTCGGAAGGACTCCTTCTTCAGTCGGACGGCTTCCCTGACCACCGGTGTCCACCAGGGTGTTCGTGGGTTACCGCCCCTTGAGGCACCTAAGACCCTAAGACCACAGCTCGCTGCCGCAGCTTCAGCAATGGAAACTTTGAACATTGTCCACTCAGGTTCAATGCCCCCAGCCTCCACAGGGATGCACGAAAAGCTCCGCCGGAGGTGTGAGTTGAAAGTCCGTCGGACAGGGGCCTCCTCCAGACGTTCCCAGTTTACCCGCACTACCCGTTTGGGCTTACCAGGTCTGTCCAGAGTCCTCCCCCATCCCCTGACCCAGCTCACCACCAGATGGTGATCAGTTGACAGCTCTGCCCCTCTCTTCACCCGAGTGTCCAAAACATACGGCCTCAGATCAGATGAAACGATTATAAAATCGATCATTGACCTTTGGCCTAGGGTGCTCTGGTACCACGTACACTTATGAGCATCCCTATGTTCGAACATGGTGTTTGTTATGGACAATCCATGACTAGCACAGAAGTCCAACAACAAACAACCACTCTGGTTCAGATCAGGAGGCCGTTCCTCCCAATCACGCCTCTCAAGTATCTCCATCATTGCCCACGTGTGCGTTGAAGTCCCCCAGCAGAACTATGGAGTCCCCTACTGGAGCCCCATACAGGACTCCATTCAAGGTCTCCAAGAAGGCCGAATACTCCGAACTCCTGTTTGGTGCATATGCACAAACAACAGTCAGAGTTTTCCCCCCCATCACCCGCAGGCGTAGGGAGGCGACCCTCTCGTCCACCGGGGTAAACTCCAACGCAGCGGCGCTCAGCCGGGGGCTTGTGAGTATCCCCACACCCGCCCGGCGCCTCACACCCTGGGCAACTCCGGAGTAGGACAGAGTCCAACCCCTATCCAGGAGTACGGTTCCAGAACCGAGACTGTGCGTAGAAGTAAGCCCCACCAGATCTAACTGGTAGCGCTCCACCTCCCGCACAAGTTCCGGCTCCTTCCCCCACAGAGAGGTGACGTTCCACGTCCCCAGAGCCAGCCTCTGCCGCCCGGGTCTGGTCCGTCGAGGTCCCTGACCTTCGCCGCCACCCATGTGGCTGCGCACCCGACCCCAGCGGTTCCTCCCACAGGTGGTGGGCCCATGGGATGGGCTTTAAACTTCTCCACAACAGTATTACGGACCTGCCTGGTGTGTTCCTTGGTCTTCATGATGCTCTCTGCGCTTTCAACAGAACCCTGAGACTATCACAGAGCAGGTGCATTTATACAGAGACTTGATCACACACAGGTGGATTCTATTTATCACCATCAGTCATTTAGGACAACATTGGATCATTCAGAGATCCTCGCTGAACTTCTGGAGTGAGTTTGCTGCACTGAAAGTAAAGGGGCCCGAATAATTTTACACGCACCACTTTTCAGTTTTTTATTTGCTAAAAAAGTTTAAAATATCCAATAGATTTCGTTCCACTTCGCAATTGTGTCCCACTTGTTGGTGATTCTTCACAAAAAATAAAATTTTTATATCTTTATGTTTGAAGCCTGAAATGGTTCAAAAGGTTGAAAAGTTCAAGGGGGCCGAATACTTTCGCAAGGCACTGTAGCTGCACTGTTGTACAACATTCATTATGAGCCTGCATGCATGGTGTTGGTGTTAACTGCTTGAATATGTAACAAAACCGATACAATCCGCATGGCTCCCACATTCCCCCAAAACATGGTTGCAATAATTTAATTATTCACGGAGTCAGATCATTTAGTATCAGTTATTTGAAACGGAAGACATATGTGTGAGCAAATTCTGCTCTCTTGTGGCTGTCTTAAGAATAAACTTTTAAAACGCATACATGTTGCTATTTACTCCGGCTGGAAATAACTAAACATTAGTGTAGAAGTCAGAAATTATTGAAAGACAGGCTGCTGATGATGATGATGTTGTTATTGTGTTATGAGATTTGTTGACCACAAGAAGAAAGAAACAAGAACTTTCACATCTCACAGTAAGAAAAGCACAGGTGTAAATAATACAAATTAATAATGACTGAGTTCTATTTAGCTGCTTCAGTTTAAGGGTGATGAGATTGTGCATGATATCTTAGTGTCACACTGTTGTGGTTAGCCATTGTTGACGTTATTAGTCATACTTTTTATACTGTGTCAGGGCAAAATATCTGCTGTGGAAAGAGACAGTCATCAATAATAAGATGTGTATCGTGAGGTGGCGGTATTAATGAAAATGCTCTACTAGCTTCACATATTTTTCTACTTTCTTATCCATTGTAGCCTGTAGCCTACATGTACTTTAGGCTATGTTGTCTGTAAATATAAAAGATTTGATTCTAACACAGAATTGTGTTTACAGTATTTTACACAAGTATAACTACACAAATCAATTCACGCACATTACCAAGTATAATACTTAGCATAAGATAACATTGCTGTTTTATTTAAAATTAAAATAATGTCTGTGTCATGTTGATATGGATACAACTGAACATGTTTGAACCTGTTGAACAGATTATTATATAATATGGGTTCAACAACAATACAACTTAAATTCCTCTTCTCTTCTGCTAATATAGTATTTACACCTTGGGGGAAGTATTTTGTTTATGATGTAAATTTCACATCTAACTTCACTGATACAATTTGTCAAATTAGATTTGAAGATCATTTTGTGTGCTTGTTAGGAAAAGAAGAACAATTCAGTTCTTTTCCAAATTTCACATAAAGTGATATCACTTTGTGATTCACAACTTTCACATTTTGCATGGGTGAAACTTACATGTTTTTTTCCTCTTGGTGGAGCCATTTCTCTACCACTTATTTGGTCAGACTTCATTGTGTTTTTTTCTAACACCAGACAGCAGATGTCTTATCGGTTTGCTTTAGATTTTCACCACTCCCAACAAATAAAGAATTGTCTGGTCAACCAAAGCAGACTGAAGCAGTGACAGAACCATATGATTGTGGTTATTTAAAGGCCGAAATAAAGAGTTTTAAAACTTGGTATTCACTGTTGCTGATGAAATACAAATAAGTAGCCTTTAACAACTAAATATAACAGGTATAACAAATGCCCATCACAATTTCCCATAGTCCAAGTTGATGTCTTCAAATGTTTTGTTTTTTTGTTCAAAGAGTCCAAAATTAAAGTATTCAATTTACTGTACTGTAAAACAGGAAAAACCGCAAATCCCCATGTTTGAAAAACTGGAACCATCAAAAGTTTGTCATTCTTTGCTTAAAACTCCAGTTTTTATTTAATAGTTGCCAATACATTTTCTGTTCATCAAGTAATCAAGCAATAGTTGCAGCTCTCAGGAGAAGTATGATAAAAAATCATTGGGATGGCTTTCATAGAGAAACGTGGCTGCATTGAATGCGATCATTTCTTTAAATCTCATGCTTATTCTTGTTCCTGTGAGTTTCACAGCCTCAAGGACTTTGAGGTGATTTCCCCACCCTTGATATCACAGGAGAATATTCATGTTTTAGTCTCTCTTTCATCGACGTTTTTTCCTCATTTTTTATCATGTTGTTGTTGTAGTAGTAGTAGTAGTAGTAGTAGTAGTAGTAGTAGTAGTAGTAGTAATAATAGGTGAACAGTATTTATTTCATAGACAGTGATGTGTTGAAATCATTAAATCAGACTCTGGGAAAACCATCAGAGCATCCCTCAGTGTGCAGGTATTCAACTCAGCGATCAGACAGGTGAAACACCACCTGTGACATGAATGAATGAATCTAAATTGCTGAATGCATTGTATAAGGTCACCGCTGTCAGGGTGGCAGCAATTACTGTTAATTATTTTGACTAACCTCTTAGCCTTGTCAAATTGCCTTTCCCAGGAGATTGGTTGGTTTGATGACAATGGCAGTGCGGTTGGTGGTTTTAACCACCAAATTGGCCACAGATGCATCATTGGTGAGAGGTGTTACCACAACACTGTGATTTGCTGGTAGAGCTAGAAAACCCAATATATTTCAACATACCAATAGCAGCTGGTATTTTCACCAAGCCTCATGTGAAACCTTGTGTGATTTAAGCTTGAATTGTATTAAGTGGGATACAACCTCAACATTACTGATACATTCACATGTCTATCGTCAGTGTAGGATAATGTTATTTCTCCTTTGTGTTTTCTAGGTGACTGGATCAGAAGCTGGGTTTGGTTTCCAACACACTGCATGCTCTGATCGAAGCTCTTATTGTGGCCTTCAACCCCATCCTCCTCATCATGGGATGTGCACTTACCTCACTGAGGCCTTAAATGAGGGCTGCGGGGACACTACTGTGAGGACCAGGTAAAGCAGCAACAATCTGAGAAGGTGTTAAAGGTCCCATGACATGGTGCTTTTTGGATGCTTTCATACAGACCTTAGTGGTCCCCTAATACCATATCTGAACTCTCTTTCCCAAAACTCAGCCTTGGTGAGAATTACAGCCACTAGAGCCAGTCCCACAATGAGGTTTCCTTAGAATGTGCCATTTCTGAGTCTGTAGCTTTTGAGGAGCAGAGGGGGGGGGGGGGGACCAACTGAGCTTTCATTTTCTCAAAGGCAGAGCAGGATAGGAACTCATATTGATGTTAAAAAAGTGAAATTTTCATGCCATGGGACCTTTTGGGACACTAGGCTGAAAGGACTGTTCATTTTTGATAACTACTTTTGACTCTTTTATATTTTAGTCATCTGTTTAGGCAGTTGAAAACTTGAATGCTGTTGTGTTTTGACAGGACATTATGGCTTCACTCAAATGTTCAAGGCAAGTTTGATTCAAACATACTGTATCACTTCACACATTTTAACAGAAGTTTGTGGATACAACCTAGGGACGTTGTCCAATTAAGCCAATGTCCTCCAGTCCATGTTAATGTATTTTTATGAAATATATTGTTTTTCTAAATGCCAACTACTTTATCCATAATGAATAAAAAAATGTTTGTTTTCCTGAAGACCGAATCTGAAATAGCGCAGTATGAAAAAAACATAATTTGTTAAACCTTATGCTGAAGAGAAAACTTGACATGTATTGATTTGTTCCCAAAGTCTTTTGTCTGTTAATATATTTGCTATCTTGAGGGGTGGAAAGTATTTTTTATTGTCTGACTGTACAGAAATGCCGCAACCCAAAAACTTGAATGATGGCTAGCATGCAACCTGCAAGTACATATGGAACCTAATAATCTCTGGTTGTAATTAGTCATTGTTTCGTGAATATTAAAGCAAGTGGGGATTGGTGTATTATGTAACTGTGCTGCGGGCCTTAAATGCATCTATAACTAAATCCCAAATGCCCCAGTACTTCAGTGACCCAGCAAAGGCCACATTTCCTCAGTCACACTGCACTTGGTTTCACTTTTCACTTTTACTATTGTCACTGCAGCATTTTCTGCTTGACTGCACCATCACAGAAAAATAAACTGAGTAGAGGAGGCAGGGGAAGAGGATATGAAGGTGGAACCTGCTGCAACTTTACTACAATTGTGGAGTTTTCTCAGAAATTTCAACAAAGCAGTTGGAGAGTGTGTTGGCTGATAGAAATAAAGAATAGACATCACATCACTGTGTAAGATGTCCTCACAATGAGGCATCCTCTGTATTGAAAAGTGAGACCTGTAAGTAGGCCTACTCTAACTTCATTTTCTAATTTGTTTATTATTTGAAACATTTTGAAAGCATCATGAAAGACCCCTGAGTACATTTAGTTATGAGCTTCTATCAGCAGATCAGGCTTCAACCCTGACTGACTCACATCTAAACTAGACCTGCAGCACCTGTGATTCAAGTTGTTACAGGTGGTTGAATTACCTCATGTTGTCCTTATCAACGCACATGTCTCATAATGTGCAAAAAAAGACATCATGGATAGTGTTCAGTTGAATGCGTTACAATAAAGGCTCAAGTTTTAGTATCCAAAGTGTCAACATGTCTTGAGGCAGCAACACTGAAATAGATGGTTTAAAAAACGCAGAGTACGTTTTCTCAGCTACCTAAAATAACACCAGAAGCACAAACCATAATTTGCGTTAAAGTGGATTAGGTTTGGACTTGTAGTTTAAACCTAACAACACTAGATGGCGCTACCGTGCTGTTTATAGAAAGCAGTCTAGCAGAAGTTTGAAAGTTACTAGCTTTAGTTTGCCCTTCACGGTAAACCCAGGAAACCGAAAACACAAAATATTTAGAAAAGTATAGTAACTAGAAAGGCTGATGTTTTCCATGCTTTATCATTTTTGTAACCCAGTTTAGAGTGTGATCTGGACGTCAGTGTGAATCATGTGGTTTTATGTGCATAGGCTATTTGATGCATTAAAGCCACAGAAACAAGAAATAAAAAATGTAAATGGTAAAAACTGCGGTTATCTCTATTATCAGGACTGACAAAAATATATATAAAATATAGGATGCTTGCTTAAATAAAAGATGTGACATCAGACATGTATTTGGGCCTTATTAAAAAAATAGAAAATAAAGATAAATAGGCTACATTAACAAATAAATCATTTGGTGTAGATTCTGAAAGCCTAGTGATAATTTTCAATTTTAGCAATAAGCAAGTGATTTAGTCTAACTTGAGATGGAAGGGAACAAGACTGCCACATAATTATATTTTCTTAAATTGTAGACCTATAACACTATTTAAAATTGTACAGACTAATGTAAACATGTATCTGTAAACACTGAATATAATGCGCATTTATTACCAACACAATTTAGAATCAACAAAAGATGTGCGTGTTTTGGAGAAATGTCCGCTGACCAAGAAAGTTTGATTACCAAAAAAAATGAAGAACCTTCTGGATTAATATTTTTGGAGTTTCAACAAAACTAATAAAAAGATAAATGACAGGTGACTTTGGAATGCAATAATAATAATAAAGTCATTCAAGATGAATCGTTGACATCATTATGGGTGTTTGACCTGCGTTGACTTCAGCCTCAGAAGGTTTAAGTTTTATCTTCTCGCTCAACAGAAAAACTCACCGGAAATTGTGCCTGGATTTAAATTCCTACAACACAGACTTTTTGATTTTCTTTTAAGGCAGATGCTCCATTTAATTGTTTAATTTTATTATTGAAATGTAAAATAATTTCTGGGCGAGGCCTCGATCTTGCTACAGGCCCTTTTCCCACCTTGGCCAGAAAACCGTAAAATCCACCAGATGATCCACGGAACACCTGTGTTACTTAATAAATTGTTTAAAAAAAAAATACATAATGTTTATAGGCTAAACTAAAATAAGAAATTGACAATGTAATCATTTTGAACGTTCTGGTCTGCCTTTCAAAAAATTGCATTTATCGACTCAACAATCAAACAAACTGAGTCGATCAACTGCTTCTGAATTCATACTGACTTTATTGAGTGGCTTACATAAAAAGCCATTCTCGGAGGGGAAAAAATATCATTGTAAAATTAAAATCACTTTACAACATGCTTACTTAAATTAAAAGAGTGGGTGAACAGTAAATTATTTTAAAACCTTACAAATAAATTCAAAGTGCGCCTAATGACCCCCCTAAATACAAGAAAACTCGTGGTTAAATATAACTCCCCACAATACATTTCATATCATGTCAAAGAAAAATCCAAGTACATTTCCGTATATTTTCAAATATTTACTAGAGTCCATATACAACTAGAAATACCTATACAAAATCGTCTCCTGGACAAATACATTACTCACCTTTACATTGGGCTGTAATTATTCTAACCTACATTTCTCAATATGTACAACACATTTTGCAGCGAAGTGTGTGTTACCTCAACTGGCCTAAGACTTGGCTCGACGCACATACTGTAGGCTGTTGAATAGCAATATGTGATATAAACCTACAACTGCTCCTCCATTATCAAACGCTTGATAGGATCGGACAGGTAAAACAAAACTACCCCATCACGTATCTTACCATACTCTACAAGTATTTGTTCCTACCGAGCAGTCCTCACAGGGACAAAAATGAAAACAATTTCCTGCTGCATAATAAAGTGCCAGAGTTTGGTTTTGAACAACATGTATGACAGTAGTAGCACAACTTTGCGGGCCTAAATGTTTCACAGCAGTGTTTATATATTTTGTTTGTCATATCCTGGGAAATTAAACATCAAAAATTAATTCTGGATCAGATGCAAACAAAACTTTCGGTTGTGCCCAGTTCCAGTGTGCCCACAATAACTTGATTCCACTTTCACACCGCATGTATTAATGAGAATATTCTGATGATACAGCTATGAAATCATGTAATTAGTAGTCTTAAACACTTGGATAGAGTCAAAGAAACGTATAGTCCTATTTTCTCGGGACACCACTCATTATGAAACATTTCGCATACACAAAAGTATGTCCACTTTCGTGTCGTGTTGGACAAATCCATCACAACACTTTATTGTTTTACAGTTTATTTTTTACTTTACTGAGGGGAGTTTTTAGAGGCCGTTCATGCCCACTCCCTGGGTTGACTCAGGTGGGTGTAAGAGGTCGGGGGAATGGCACGGAGGGCTTCCCGGCGCGCTGTGCTCGCTGTCGGTATCACTCCCCCTCTTCCCTCCGCTGCCCCCGGAGCCAGAGCCGGCGGATCCTCCGGCGCTGTGAGTTTTTACATGTTTACTCAGGTGATCGCTACGCATAAATCTCTTGTTGCACACCGGACAGGCGAATCTTTTCTCCCCGGTGTGTGTGCGTAAATGTCGCTGGAGCTCGTCGGAGCGCGTGAACCTCTTCCCGCAAAAGAGCCAGTTGCACACAAACGGCCTCTCGCCTGTGTGCCACCTCAAATGCGCCTTTAGGTGCGACGTTTTCCCGTAAACCTTACCACAGCCGGGGATGTGACAGCTGTGGAGACCTTTTCTCCGGAGGCTGGCGCCCGCCGGTCCCAGTCTCTCTGCTTCTTGGCAGTTTGGACAGTCGCAAGTGGCTCTGCCTGAGTATCGCCGGGCAGATGACCTCGGAGACCCCGCTAAAGATGCAGGTGGACCCCCGGAGAGCATAGTCCCCCCTGCCCCGGCTAATGGAGAGGGGCTTGTGTCCGGATAAGAGGATAACACCGGCTTGAAACCGTCCATCAGGTGCTGGCCGGTTGTCAACAGGTGTGGAGAGGGACTTGTACTGAAAGCAGAGTGACTTAAACTCGAGTAATCAGAATTATATCCGCCCAAAGGAGAGTGCAAGGAGGTCTGGAGTCCACCAGAATGTAAGGACGTTTGTAATGCTGCTCCATTAGGATTTTGAACGTCAATCCATCCCGCTCCCACGTCCCACCACGCAGAGGCTCCAGTGGTGCCAACCTCTCCTGTAGGAATACCGGGATGAGACGATTTGAACCAGGACTCGTAGGGATGCGCAACGCTCATTCTCGGATAGATGCCCTGCAAACTGTCCACCGAAGTGTGCACCTTCGAGATGAAAACCGGCTGGTGGCTGGATTCTTGAGAGCTGTTTGACACTGACGCTTGGAAAACAGAATAATCGTTTCCAAAGTGTGAACCAGGCGAGGCACCAGACGTGAGGGAAAAAGCACTGGATCCGGGGGACGTGTTGGTGCCGAATGAGTCCGCGATGCCGGATCCATTGCGGGACACCCCGAAACCGGACAGGGTGGATCCGAGGCTGCAGCTGCTCGCAGTGGCTCTTTTCCACGGGTGGAAGCCTTTTCCAAATGACGAGGAATTATCCGAAATTGTTGACGGTGAAGGGCTCGGACTCCCTATTTTGTTACATGTTGCAGCTAACATGGCTAACGGAGTCGATCCTAATCTCGGCTCCTCCTGAAAGGACAAGAAAAGCTGTGAGTGACGGATCAGGCCAACACATTTAACGGGTTCATTACAGACATTTCTATGCAGTATTTCAGGGTAAGTAAAATGTTTTGAACAGATGTCTAGTACGCTGTTAGTTTACTTTTTTTTAAAAGTTTTAACATCTGATTACTTCCTACCTGGACGAACAGAAAGTAGCCTAGACTGAACTAAAATGCGACACAGCGTTTACAAATGCATGCCAAACAGTACACCAAGGAAAACACGCGTGTTTTGAGCACCAGGTCAAACTTCTATCCCGTCCCAGAGCCTCAGCTTTCTCATACGAACTGCTTGCTGAAAATCTAACCAACGCACTGCCTTGGCTGCTAGGCTACTTTGCGGCTGCTGTAAGTTTAATCCGCCGGACAATGACAAGGACTAATTAAACCAGTAAGAAAGTCCTTTCGACTCACCCCTAGAAGTGAAGTTGCCATCACACAAAAACACTGCCCTCCTCAGAGGATCTTTTTATATTTATGAATCAGAGCACTGTTTTTTTTAGAGGTGTGCAATACAATGATGTGTTCCGCCCATTCTTCCACAATTGTAGGCTCCTCTCCGGCTTTGAAGTGCCGCTGTGACACGGGCGACCAATCAGAGGCTCCGTCCCGCCGCACTGCCACATACTACCGTGAGGTCATCAATAGAGCGCCTCAGACAGCTCTCCACCCTCCTCCACCCCCCACCGCCCCCTCCATAATAAAAGACAGCGGAAGGAAGGTAAAGTTAAATGAGAGTGAATTAGGAAGGAGGAATTAGGGGGCCACTTATTGAAATTTTACAGAACATCAAGTTCCATAAATTTAAAGAAAGCAGGTTGACGACCTGTGCTTGGAGATGGCGCTAAATAAAAAGGTTGGTAAACTAGGACCACAGCACCACCAAAAAGCTAAACAGCCACCATAACCTAGGCTACTGCAAATAAATATTAAACTTTTATGTAAGTTACTTTTGCATTTACAAATTACTTCAGTGATCCTTACTGTACTTAGATTATCTTGCTCGAAAAGTTGCACATATAAAGTCTTTTCCCCAGATATAGGCTAGACATTGGTAAAACTTTTAGTGGGTTAATCACTTCATCCTACGTATAGTCCTACGTGTTTATTTACTTCAGTGCAGACCTCGATTATTTAAGCTGCTCAGGTATTTTATTTTATAAAAGCCTCCTCGTGTTTTTACTTAATCATATTAGAAATTTATTCGGACATAAATCACCCCTCGGGATTTTGCGTGTTTTAACTTCCTAAGAGTTAATATACTCAAACTGTTAGGCTACACAAAATATAAAGGCTGCATTGTTCTCGGCATGGACCAATATTACACCATGGCAAACTTTCGCATTACTGTAATTGCGTTCAATTATCTTAACAGTTTTGATTAAAACTGGTAGAAGGTGCATACCGGTGGAGGATTATTCATTGTATTATGCTCTTGTCTAAAACATCAGATGATGACGATGATTATAAGAGGTCGATATAGTTGACTCTGGAGGATTTTCTGCTTTAAAATGACAACATTCAAAAAAAGCCAAATATTTCAAGATAGTTTATTGGCAATATAGAGACTGTTGGTGCCGCAGGTCGACTGGGATTATTTATTAAAGTAAGTGATTGCACCTTGTGTCAGACTGAAAATAAAATGATAAGCTGGTTATATTGAATAGGTTCATCACTTTGCCCACTGCCATTTAGTTAAATCTACAGAGGAAGCTCCTGTTACATAATAATACTTGTAGGCAAAACGTGCGTTGAACCCTGGAACTCTCTGGGCCCTATTAGCATGCAGTGCGCACTGGGAGCATAAATTTCATTTGAATTTCAAATTTAATAACGCAGGAGGTTTTTAATCATCCCCAGTTTTATTTGTTTGATATTAACATGCTTATTGACCGGGTCTGTTGACCAGCTTGGTCATTACAGGACAGGGAAAAGTTAATTAAAACGACCAGGGATTATTCATCACATCATCTGCCTAACCCATGTCGCTTCCTTTATTACACAGCGTGATAGATGGACTACCTGATTAATTCTTGTGTTTCTAGGATTGAACAGCTTTTTGGATTAATTTACACCGCTTTACCTTTTAGGTGTAAAAAAATAAATAAAGAATAAGCAGATAAAACTAAAACAGCTACAAATATTCATAATATTGCACAGTAAGAAAACAACAACTCTGAAACAAAATATGTTATCTTAGTAGTTATTCTTATGCAGCACATGCTATTTAGTTGCCATTATTTGGCTTCCAATATTTAGACACATTTCTGGCATTTATTTAGATAGGTAATACAATATATTTATTTAAAGTTATTTTTAAATGAGTGTACGTTTGTTCTAACGCGTAAAGTGTCGCTTAATTATTTCAGGGGAAAAGAGAGCTCACAATAAGCCTTAAATGTATGAAGGCAAGGACAGATTTTAGATAATCGGAAAAACACCAAACACACATTCAGATGGCTTATTGACTTTGGAGATAAGAAACAACTTGTATCGATCGGTTTTCTGCTCATTCTTTATTTTATTTCCGTCCAAAAACAATCTCAAAAACTATCGGAGAACGTTAGCAAGCTGTGAACATTAGGTAACAGCGTTTAAAGGCGAATAAAATGTGACAAAGTAGTGACGAGAATGAAACCTACATACCGTGCGCCTCCGCTCTGCAGTGCATTGATTGACCCTCGACGTTTGCTCTCAGTAGAGTAAAACACATCTCCTGCTGCCGCTGTGACTGTGGACCATGCCAGATAAATGTTACACTGGCAATTCAATTAGGAATAACATGGAACATATCCTCCGATCCCTGTTTTCTCTACATACACCCAAACTCCCAACATGTATGAGATACACATATTAATTGTACATATACTTATTATTTATACATATAATTAGAGTATATATTTCATCATAAAACAATCAACACCTGTGATCCTGCTGGTTTTCCCCTTTCCTCTTCCTGCTAGAGGGGATGGTCGTTCACAATATTATGCGTAATAGTGATTTTACGCATTTGGAGAGCAAGGTATGAGCTGCAGCTACATGGGACGTGTTGGCCTCTGGTGACAAATTACCAAGCGATAATACCAGCAAGACTGATGTCAGAGGTCAGCGTGATAACTGCTCGACAGGAAACGTCTTGCTGCTGGAGCTACAGCGGTACAAGATATTTAATCCATGTGCACTTCAAATTGTGATTGTACAATTTATTCTCATCGCACTACCTCTCCAAAAAAACCTCCTTTGTTGCCTGTTGCGTTCAGAGGGTCGGTCCTAGTTCATATGGTGTGCACAGGTTGTTCTTATCACGGCTGTAACTGTAAGCCGCATTGAACAGATGTCCCTATTGAAGGCTTTCTTCTCCTACACACATGGGCTATATTACCATCATGAAATCAAACTTAAAACCTGTCCCTTTCGCCACCATAATGACCGAGTTATTCTGGGCCGCTGAGCACGAACAAAGTGTGTTCAATATTGCGTGCTCCAGAATCACTCTGCTTAGAGAACCGGGAGAAAGGAGTCAAGCCCAGAGATGCAGAAATATACTTTAATGTGGAGATTTACATAGCAACTCGGTAATCTGAAGGCCTTCCTTTTTTATTTTTATTTTTTATATATTTTTTTCTAGAAGAAAACTGAAGGTAATCACTTGTGGCTTTCACCAGCAATTAGAACACCGCTCTTGCTCAGGTTGCATATAGTCATAGGCTACACTCACTCGTTAAACTGCAGTTATTTATTTTAAAAAATCCAAAATAAATGGTATAGTATTACAACTCTGATGCTCCCTTTTAGAAAATTTAGTACACTGTTATGTTGGTTCAATAGATAGACATAGTTAGATGTGACTTTTCCTGCTGCATCAAAACATTGTTACTGCTCAGACACTGTAACTGTATTGAGTAAAGTATGCAGAACAGAGAATACGAGAGCAGGGTCTGTTGGTTGTTGTTTTCTCTGTTCACCAGGAGGTTGGAAAGAGCAGATGTCTGTCTGCACTGTGAGCTGCCAAGTGGGTCCGGAGTGGGGCAGCCACAGACACAAGGGCCCAAATGGTGTGACAAAAGATGTGCAGGAAGCCCCTCTCCGCCTGGGTGAGCCACAGAGAGGGTCTCCCCTCTCTGCCAGCCTGCATGGACACTCTCAGCATGAGCCAGAGTGGTGGCAGCAAAGCCATGTGTTGCTGGCTGGGATGCATGGTACACCAACTCTCATATTCACACAAACATAAATACACATGCATTATGTAGGAATGTGCAAATACAGGTCAATCCCATCCTCCGCTGCCATCAATGCACACTCACACCTGCACATTGCACTCAGCCGAAAGCATACACACGTTCATGCTTTTTCTAAATCCTTCATATAGATAGCCAGTCAGCTATTTTCAATGTCCACTTTTTTTTTTCAAATGAGCTGCTGACAGTGATGCAAAAATGTGGTAACATGAATATTAATTATATAAATATAGCAGAAAAAAATCAACAAAGAAATGTCTATTCCTCTATCTATGTCCGTATTGTATCTAACTTGGAGACGGGTTGCCATTTTTCCTTTTGAGGTCATGAAATGTAGGTGAAGAGGCCCTGAAAATGTTCCAAGCACAGGTGTGCAGCATGGCCTGTACTGAACGGGTGCACTGAACCGTAAACAATGATATAAATGTCTGGCAAATAAAATGGCTAGTTAACAATCTTTTGACTGCTCTAACCTCTGAGCCTTTGTCGGGTATCGATCAGGCAGCTGTTCCTGGCTTTGTCTGGCAGGATGGGAGCATCTGGTTCCTCCTGGGATGAATGGAGAGAGCCGCCAAAAACTTTTTTGTGTTGAGAAGTTGTTCGTTGTGGTCAAAAATCAAAACAAGCTGTATGCCACCTCCTGTAGTTAAAAAAATGTATAGATTTACTACATTCACATAAATTAAAATCATCAAATGAGCTCACCAGGCTCTTCAGGCTACTGGAAAGCTTCAATTTAAAGTTCTTGTTATATTTAACAACCCCGGTGCTGGCTTCTTTGTTCACAGTTGCCACGTTGTTGGTTTACATGGAAACCATGTAAATGGTCATTTGGATGGGCATAATTTGCCTCCCTATATTTAGATAATTGTATGTTAAATAACGAACATCCTCAGATTTGCAGTGGGTGTCATATGATGGGTCTTGTCACGCAAATATGACAGGGTGCTAATGATCAGTCTCAGCGCCTGTCAGTCAGAGCACGCTTGACGGCAGTAGCAGCAGCAGCAGCAGTGAGGTTCTCTGGCCAGTACTTTATAGTTCAGGCTTTATGGCTGCCAGTGCTGCCCTCTTACTATTGCTAGAGCCCACCACAATCTCTTACCATCATCAGAAAAAAATTAGTTGAATAATTAATTTAGGCATTTGTTGGATAGCCAGTTGGATGTTATGATCTGTATTTCCCAGGCCACTTGTTTGCCTGGCTGAGGTGATAGAGTGTTTCAAACACAGGCTGTTTATGATAAACAGAGATAACAGTGTATTTTGTCACCATTTGGCTCGACTGTTACATCTGTGGGCCATGAGGTCTTCTCATTGACTTTCACTGAGCCCAACATTGCACTTTGTCAGTGTGAGCGGCAGTCTAAGAGACAGGCGGGCGAGGCAGTCATACAAAGTGAAGTACTTAGGATTAGCCCTGGCTCTTCAAGTTTCAGTAATTATCCTCCTGGAGGCATTCTTGCTGTGTTGGATAATAATGGAAGTCCGGGTGTACGCCTGTCACCTCTCAAGTGTGGGTGGAGAAAGCCAACATGAGGCACAGGACAGAGAAATGTTTGCTTTTCTGTTATGTCATCCGAGAAGCACAAGAGTAAGGCAAACTCACCCTGAGCAGAGATAAAGCTGCACAAACACAGACTGTTTTCTGCTTCCAATGCAACAAACAACTTTGAATATGTTTAGCAGTGGATGTGATAATGAAACATGTTCTCCAAAAGGTGATAATATGTTCTGAGATCATGTGTAATTACCAAGTGTCAGGCGAGTGTTTTTGATAAACAAAATCTGTTAAAACACAGACTGCGATATTTGTTGACGGTGAGTATCATCTGATTGGCGTTGATTACATTTGCAAGCTGCACATGTGTGTGATGTGATGCTTTTTCTCCCTCTCTTGTCAGATATTCACACCGAAAGAATAACTATGTATTTTTTTTTCCACTACTGAAGTGTTGTGTCACTTTATTTATCACATTTTCCTTAAAGTTTCATTCCAGTGCATGATGGAATAATAGAAAGGCCTTTCTATCCAGCAGAGACAGCACAATGCTTTAATTAAGAGTCAGTCCGATTTCCCAGAGGGGAGATTGTCTTCTTCCATTAACTTAGTTTATCATATAATAAAGAGGTTGCCTTGTCCTTCTCTACCCAGACAATTGGTTTTAATCAGCCAGCAGGCCTTTCATGGCTGATAATTTATGCTAAATTGACAAGGGTGGAGGATATCACGGAAAATCATTATGACAGGGCTCACAAGGCTGTCACGATCTTGTTTTATCCTGTCCACTGAGTTTACGGACAACAACAAAATTCAGATATAAATGTGATGAAAGTATTAGCTTGGTAGACAGCTTACTCTACGTATTCCAAAAATAATTTCAAATATACCGTGTGGTTATAGGTACATACTGTAGTTGCAGTAGCTATTGAGATTGGAGATGTGTTCATTATCAGCAAAGTAAACTACACATAGACAGAAAGTTACAACGGCGAGAATTAGTAGAATTAGTAAAATCCGACACATCAAAAGAATCAACAGGTTATTCTTCTGATTTAATATATCTTAAAAAGTGAGTTGCTAAAATGACAATTTGTGTCAAAGCAAAACCACAGCAACTCATTGTTACAGATATTTCCCGGCAGAATCAAAAAATGTCGGTTCTGACTTTGGTTTTTTTGTGTGAAAGTACAAATTGTGATTTGAATTGAGGGGGTGGTGGCGGGGGGGGGGGGGGTGGAGATAGGGAGACACAGGATGAGCATGAGGAGGAAGCAGGGACACACTTCTCGCCTTGCAATTTAATCACTGTATACCCAGGGAAGTATTGACAGTTGTCCTGTGGAAGCTATTAAAGTTGCTGTCCAAGGTTAAATGAAATTGCAGTTTATCAAGGCAGCATTGAGAAAATAAGGGAATCTGTTCATGGCTGTTGATTAATGTGGAGCGTGATCAACACAAGGGGTTCATTAAGCTATACATCACCAGGGTAATTTAACATGTCATCGTGCCTGCTGTCGCTCTCCTTCACACGTTCTGTGCATGTTCGGTGTATATGTGTTTTGTGTGTTGAAATCAGGAACTGTGACCTCACATTTTTGAGAAATGATTGTGCCTGCATGCCTTTCTGTTTGTATGATCAAAAATTCAAAATCATTCCTGTTACCACTGTAAACCAGCGTGTCTTTCTAGAGACTGGCATCAAGTGGGTCACTTATGTTGTATGAGGGCATAATATAAACATAGCATTATATACTGTATATTTGTATTAATGCGCTTGGAAGGGGAAGTCTTACCGAATCAGGACCCCTTCTTCCAAAAGAAATTGTGATTTGAACTCATACCAGCCTTTAACAAGTGCCTGTTTCTATCCTGATCATCATCTTCTTATCCTTTTATCGGTGTACTGTTCATTTAATCACACCGCTGCTTTGATCACTTGTAGTTGCACTGCAGCTGACGAGCATACATAGAGGTATGCTAATCAGGTCTGGGACCTGGAGCTGTGTTTTTTTTTTTTTTTTGCCTGGTGGATTTGTTTACTGGTGGATAATTGATGGTGCTTGAGGGACAGGCATGAGTCGGACATGAATCACGGGCGACATGGCTCACGATAAGGAGCTGAAAGTCGCCTGTAATTAAGCCAGGCACTAGAGACCAATTGTTTGTAGAATGATTTGGTCGGGGCTAATTGACACTAATTGTTTAATCAGATTTTCTTCCCCTCCATACTGCAAGCAAGTGTGCTCTACCAGCACCTCATCCAACAATGCAGTGAAAGAAGCTCTTGATATGAAATTCTGTAGGGGGCTGTTGATGATTGGAAATCTAGGTGCTTGTTTATGACTTCTTCTCACATACTGCAGAACTATGTTTAGTCGTGTGCCCCCAGTAACCAAAATAATTGCATGTATACAAGCATGTTACCCCATTTTTGGAATGTGGCATTTTGCATTTTATTTATCATTTGTCCCTGCATATAGGAATTTGGCTTATGATGCAAGTATTATAATTGTAGCGAATAAGAAACACATGATTGATACTGCTTTGTGATTAGCTTTCTGTTATGAGCAGTGACATCACCCAAAAGTATTTTTGGATAAGGATGATTTGATTGATCTTGTGTGCAAAGTTACCAGGTACTGTGTTGTTGAGCAGATTTATGACATTTGGAAAAGGCTCGTAAATTAGCAGAGTAATAACCATAATCCTCCCTCACCCACTACAGGAACTGTCTTGTTCATGAATGCACAACAGCTGAATTTGCAGCACCAACTAAGTTACAATGCGGAATATTGCACTTGGAGGCCATTTTGGAAAAATGGCAATCAATTGTTTTTTTTAATACCTGTAATGCTTTATGAGTGTGGGTCAGCATCAAAGCCAAAAAAACAAAAGTGGCTTTTAACAAAAGTGTTACAGTAAGATGACTTGTGTTACACCGGAGCTCATTTTTGTAGTCCCTGATCATTATGATGTTTTAATATGAAAAAAAATGGAGTAATGCCATACTCACTACATAAATGCTCTGACATAAAAAGAATTAGAAGTGAACTGCCACCACTTAGGGCATTGTTCTGTTGGTGTGAATTCATCACTTAAAATCCAATTGAGCACTCGTTCGGTTTACATGATTGAGTGTCTAGCTAATTCAATGCTACATTTTCCACTACTGCTTTGCACTCTGATTATTAATTCACCCAAGAAATAAACTATTTTGAGAAAAAAACTCAATAAGATACATCTCCACTTATACACATATAAAGGTCGTAGCACATGCGTGGAGCTGTTTTGGTAGGATTAAATGATAAAGCGGAGCAGATAATTGGAGACAAGTCTTCCTTCTCTATCTGATTAAATCCAGCAAGTCTGAGTAACGAGCTGGTGATGAGTGGAGCTGAACACATGAACATGAGATCTAACATCATTACATTTAACGGCAATTAAACCTGTAGCTTTTTTAATTAACACAAACTATGATGGGAAATTAATGGTTATTACTCGGGGGCCAGCAGAGGGGAACATTGGATACTCCCTCACCTAATGTAAACCACGCTGAGCAAGTGTGAAAAAACTGTCCTGAGAGTTTCATATACAGCTGATTACTTGTAGTGGTATAGCTTTATTACAATATGCATCGCAATTTGTAATCTTTGGTACAAAGGACAATAAAAAAACAATAGATTATTGGATCACAAACATAGCGCAGTTCCAGTGACATTCATGGATGGATTATTAAAGGATCAGGTCACTTAATTTGCAAAAAAACATGTTATCACTTCCAATGCAGATTTTTTTTTTTCCTCCAAGTTTTGAGATATCCATCTGTGAGATTTCAGCAGCCACCCCAACATGATAGAGATGGATTAAATTTAATTTGAGGTTCTCACAGCATTATAAAAAAAGTTATTATTATTATAAACCTCTCTTTCCCAAAACTATGCCCCTGTTCATATCAAAACACTCATAGAACATGTTAACAGTTTGACGACGGGAGTATGTTGAACGGGAAAATAATCTTTGGTAGCTCCAACTAAAACATTATGTTCTGTACATTAGCATGTGTAAATGTTATGTCCTTTGCCAAATTAGCAAAAACATATTTTTTCACAGCAGTGGGGGTAAGTAAGTACATTTAATCAAGTATAATTTTGAGGTACTTGAGTGGTTCCATTTTATGGTAATTTCCTACTTCTACTCCTTTTTGTTTCAGAGGGAAATGTACTTTTTACTCAACCAACAGCTTGACTAGTTACTTTTGACCAAAAGTTTTATACACTAAATATATAATCAGTTTATAAGATTTGATGCACTGATACAGATTAGAGTATCCAACAGTATATGAATGCGGTAAATAGAGCTGCTAATTAATGAATACATCAATGATAAGGAACCTACAATGATTAAACACTCTGCATCACGAGTTCTTTTACTTTTGGTACTTTGCTAATAATTTTATACCTTTTACTCATGCACATTTATATTTATTTTATAGTGTTAACAACTTGCAACTGTTTTATTAGTATTGTTTTTAGTAGTGCACTTATTCACATTCCAATTAGCATTTATCTTGTCTGCGTCACTTTTCAATAAAGTTTTCTAATTTATTGTGGAAGGCTGCCTTTACTTTGTGCTAATAATTGGATGCTATTGAAAGGATGAGTTTCATTGATTTTGTGGATGACTGGGAGCATTACTGGCCCAGACCATAGATTGTCAGCAAGGTCTGTGTTGAGCAGGGATCGATGCCGGTGAATCTTCCCCTCTGGTTTTTATTTACTTCTGTCTCCATTGATTGAAACATGCAATAGTTCAGGGGCTATTATCACACTGACGCTAAGTTTCTCTGTCTCCCCATTGAAACAGCTCCCTGTGTTCCTCTGCAATATCTCACTCCAGCAAGTGCTCCCATCTTTCCCTTTCTAACTAATGAGTTAAGAGTATTACTATGACCTGTAAACATCAATCATGGAGAAAGAGGGAGACAGTGACTAACTGCACCAGCAGGAAAGGGATGAAATGAAATGAAATGAAAGTGTACAATAAAAGAAACATCCAGCTTGGTGTTTGTCACAGAAACGGAAATAAAAAAATACCAAAAATGAAGTTAGATAATCATCAAATGATTGCTAGTTTGTCAATTTTATAGTAAATCATCTCATCTGAGTAGACCAACTTGAATTGTCTTCTCAGTTTAATGGAGGGTGACTAATAGTACCCTGAGACTTTGGCTGTATTAAAATGGAGACAAAGAAACTAAAACTTTTTTGTTTACTCATTGGGAATTCAGTGGTGTGCTCTTAATCCAATTTAGTGCTCTTCGAGTTTGAAAAAAGCCATGAATTTCTATTCAACTGTTAAAATGAAACTCCTTTCAAACAGATGACTTGTGCAATCTGCCTTGTAGTGGCTGCCTTGCTCGATTGTTTCCACAATGTAACATAGAGATGGTCCTGTGTTTACATATCTTATTTCCTGACAGACGGAAGAAAGGTCAGCGTCCTATCCAACTGGGACTCTGATGATTGAATGTAATCAGTATGTACTTGTTATTCTGAGTGCCGGGCCTTTTATTTTATTTGCTGGCCCAGAAGTTAATTTCCCTGGTGACCTTTGTGTAATAAAACAGTATTATCTGTTTCTGGAGCCACAACAAGGAAACAAATTAGCTTCCTCAGCAGTGTTTTGTCACAGAGGAGATCAGTTATAAGTTTATTTGCTTTAATTAGATTAAGGGTGCAGTAAAGGCATGTGTCTGTGTGGGCATCATCCCTTGTCTCCTTGCATTATCTGATTGTCCCAGCCAGTGAATTGGACAATGGTTATGCGTTTAATGAGTGTTCACTCCACAAAGTCAAGGGGGACACTTACATATATCAGATAAGTGGCTTTTTGTCCCTTTTTTGCAACCTTTTTTTGACAAAAGTTCAATATATGCACTTTCTGCCTATTGGCATGCTTGAAAAAGTATTTTAAAGTTATCCTGACCATCTTGCCAATTGTTAGCTTAGACAAATTGTGAACGCACAGACATTTAAAACGACATAATCAAGCTGTTGATTTCTCACACTTTTGCACGAACATATGTCACCCAAGACTGTGGAATTCCTCTAATCCTTTCTCAAATTTTAGTGGGAGTGACACTTTTTCTTTTAAACGGGATCCTTTTCTTCTTAAGTGCACCAATCAAGCTTCAATGAACACCTTACATTTCCTTCTAAAAATCATGTACAATTTCTACTACTGCTTATAACAGCAACAACATTAATATTTATTGATTTTATTTATTTTTTCAGATTTCTCTTTTTTACATTTTAGAAAGTGACATAACAGATTGGAAAGTATTTAAATGTTGATTATTTTACTTATTTGTATTACAATAGAACAACACTTGCACTTCATAGATATGTTTGCTGTTTTAAATATATCCAATAGCTTGTTGCAGTTTAGACTAAAGGTGAATGTGAGAGGAGAGGCTGTGAGCTGTGGAGGCCAAAGTGAATGCAATGCTTTACTGACCCGAGGAATCTCTTTTATTATGGTGCTCTTTGTGCTTGTCCCTCCGCTGCTCTGTCAGGCCATTCAGACCCAGTGGCAGCCACCTACATTATATCCTGGATAGGCAGGACATTCATGCCTTTTTAACCCATTGTCCTTCCCTCTGGGGTGAGGGCCCAGAGCGGGATGTGAGAACCCCAGGCTGGGTATTGTGTCCCTTTGCACTCTTCACACACCCGGCGGGGGACTTCCTTTCTGGTGTCACCGAAACCTGTGTGGTGTAATCCGCAGCTCCCTGCTGAGCAGGATGGGAAGGTTATTAAAAGTGCCTCTAATGTCTCGTTAATAAATCGCTTCAATTTTCCGCTTCATTTCTAAGTAATCGTGTTGGGAGTGTGGATAAGAAGGAATGTGTACTCGTTCCTGTGTTTTCAGTATCAAAGCAGCATAAAAATTAGCATGTCTTTTTATTGTCAGCTACACATATCACAGACGCCCGAGTACAGATCCATTAGAGATGTGACCCTCACATTAATGATCAAGTATCTGGACTGCTGTGTGACAGGGTCAACCTACAGGGTGTTGATGCTGCTGTGATTGCCGGAGGAGAGATTTTTAAATGCACAGAGTCCAGGATGGGTTCAGGTTAATGGTGTCTTATACCGTGACCCGGTGGATGTTGCGTTTAGGTCTCCTCTGGGGGTAGCTCTATAAAGCAGCAGAGGTCACTTCAGTTAAAGTGCTGCTGTGTTAAGAGGTTAGAGAGCAGAGGTCCCCACAGCGTGGTATCACAAGCACTCTCCATGATGCGTTAAAGATGCTGATGCTTCTGATTGCCACAGTGGGACCTGGAGGTGAGGTTAGGGATGCTCAGGACTGCTGGGGTAATCCCATTAACTGTGACTTTGTGTGTGTGTGTGACTCTGAGACTCTGTGTGTGTGTGTGTGTGTGTGTGTGTGTGTGTGTGTGTGTGTGTGTGTGTGCAACATGTTGCTGCAGAGACCTGTAGGTACGAGATGGAAACACCCTCATTTAATAAATCCTCCACTGTGTGACTATACAGAAAGCTGTGTCCCATTTCTTCTCTCATGATTTCAGTCATTTGCTGTGCGTGTGACCAAGACTGTGTGCGGGACTGTGTGCACAAAAGACTGTCTGTGTGTGTGTGTGTGTGTGTGCAGGGGGTGACCCAAAAGACATTAGCCTGCCCTGGAGGTCAAAGGACAGGCAACATTTAAAAAACGTGAATCATTCATCAAATATGAGAGCTTCTTCTGTTCTTGGCGGCCGCTCTGTGTGAGTAATTACCTGTCACAACTCACGAACCATCCAGCTCCAAGTTTGTCAGCAATTCACACACATTTACTCAAAATATCTCTCGAACTGGTGGTTGTATCTAATTAATTCTAAACTAATTTCTTGTTTTCTTCTCAATTATTTTATGGCAAATAAGCACATAACTGTCCGTGACGACCTCCCATGTGTTGTATATTGAACATTGTCTTCTATGAAGTATTAAGTAGTTTTGAAAATGGCTTGTTGTTTGACAATTGAAGGAAGAGTGGCTCAGTCAATATGCAGGAAAGCGAGAGATCCTCTCAACACAATCCGGTTTGTCTGTTTCATGTGGAAATGCACATCTGTCAAATAATCACTGAGAATAACATAGTAACATGTCATATGCCTCGTAAGTACAAGGCTTATAATTGGTTAATTAGTATTAATTATCTTGTGACTCTTATTTTGGTATACGACAATTAGCTTAAGTTCTGACTCAACTTGCACAAATATATATGAGTTAATGTCCTCAACAGCTGTTGCCACCATTGAGCTGATTTTAACAGTGTTGTTAAAGGCTGAAAGATGGTGGCTATTATGCGCTATACACTGCTAGGCTATCTGCATTGCTTCCAGGCAGTCAGTCAATGCAGGACTATGCCTGTGGAAATATAAGTGGGGCAGTTATGGCAAACAAAAAGCTATCAGTGATTCTGAATAGAGAAAATACAGAGGGGGTCAAATGTCAATGGCAGGGAGTAGGAGAGTGTTTGGTATTGTCAATAATGGATTCTCTGTTCGAGGGTAGGATATTCACAGCAAAAAGCTTTTGGTGGGCGGGATGTGGTGTGCCAAAGTCATTCATGCAAGAACACTTTATCATATACATACTGATAAAGTAGAGCAAACACGTGATTAAATATGAGCTTTTGTGTATTTCCTTACTAAATCAACTACCTTGTTGTTGTTTGTTAACCCTTTTTAAAGATAGTGATTTTGATGTTTTAAAAATATTGACCTTAAAGTACACAAGTCCAAATCAACTGGACACAGTCACCTATTTCTATTTTAAAAGAAACTGGTTGTTGCCTTTAAATCACCTCAGGATTTCTTTTTCTTTAGGCAATGAAGTTAATTAGATTTACTCAGCTGAAAATGTACAATGTTGTTGATGAATGTTTTGATTAGATTGTTTATCATGGCACCATTACAATAAAAAAAAAATATGTTTTCAGATGTGAGGCTCTCTTCTTTATGTGAATAAAAAAAAAGATTAATTTATAAACATTTGACAGATAGGATTATCCATGTTTAATTATTTGACTGCCTAATGCAGTTAAGATGGATATTCCCAGTTATTGGTATTTCGAACAATATGGTGAGTGTGTGTATTGATCAGACTGGAGTCTTGTTGCGTTTGTCAATACTAGTAGATGAATCTAATTATGGTTCCTCTCTATCTACTCAGTAAACTGCCAGCATGGGAGCCCTCAGACTGTATGTCCAGTACATACACAAACACACACACACACACACACACACACAGGAGCTATCACAACATTAGGACAGTTGGCTTAGAGTCCCACCTCCATCCTTAACATCCCACCATAAAGCCTTAACAGTGGTGCAAAAGAATCAATAGCTGACACATCTGTCATACATGGATACATGTCTGTTTATTTTCATGTTTTGCCAAAATAGAACCAACATCATGATCTCTTTATCCACAGTGTGATTTGAAACCAACCCTGGTTCCATATTACCAATGCTCTAAAGATGAATTCACTGTGAGACTACAGCTCAGGTTGTGTGATGTTAGATTTAACACATCCACTAAACCGAGGCCTAGAAGTGGAGTCTCTATCCCCCTTATAAAAAAAATATGCAAATTATTTTGACTGATAAAATGTATCTGAGAAAAGTTGCAGACCAGAGATTCCAAACATTTTCTAAAAGTAAAATAAAAAACTAGGTCATGTCTTGCACCTCTGAATGATGAATGTTCTTGATTTTCAATTTTTTTTTTGTACACCTGACTACCATATTTTTTATGTGACATCTTCAATTTTAAATCTTCATCAGTAGTATGTCTTATTTAACAGAGCCAACCGTTTAAAAACAATACTATTTGTATATGTATTTTTGTGCACAAGAGAATCAGTTCTTAAAAATACACTTTTTTTTCTTCTTTTGTTTAAAGTTTACAAGTTGTCTCAAATACACTTTGGCACCTATGTGTCACATAAGCATTTTAAATGATTATTTATTTTCACACTGTCTCACTTACAAATAAAACAAGCTTTACACGTCATTCACAGACAAGACTATACACTAACACACACAGACACACTCACTTGTGTCTTTGTTCAGTCTGTCACTTCACTCAACCGTGTGCGGCCGTTCAGGCACTCCCCTATCTCCTCAGGTTTTTCGAGGGAAAGTCATTTGAGTTTGAAATCTTCTTTGGCAAGTGCAACACTTCATCAAGGGTGAAGACTCCCTGGCTATCAAAGATGTATCAGTTGGTCTGATAAAGCCGTTGCCCTGGTCCCCGCACAGCAACATCCCATCATAAATAAAAGCAGCAGAAAAGAGGCCTTTGTCACTGTTTATCTGGACTGCTTTTCTTCCTCGCCCTTGATTTCCTCTTCAGAAAATTGATGCACCCTTAGATTGAAGCGGAGGGCTTGACAGGTAATGGTTAGTGTGATAACTGCTCAGATTTCATCAGCCAGGGTTTTTTTTGTGTGCAATTGATGGAACTTTCAGCTAGATTACCTGTCATCCAGTGCATCAGATAAAAATGCAGAGTTGAGGAGATATTGCCAATACTGGAGCAGATAGGAAGAAAAAGATCTGGATGGAGAATGTTAAATGTGAAAGAAACAGCGAGGACACAAATTTACATTTATCTGATAGTGAGGCAAATAGAACACATTACCATCCCAATCAGGGATCAGTTCGCTTTTGGCATAGAGATTTGTGATTTGTTTTATGTGGTTTAAATGGTGAACATACACTTATAATTTAGCGGTTTGCAGGAAAAAAAAACATGTTGCTTTATGAATTGATGTCTAGGGTTATTCTCTAGACTTCAATTTAAAATACTATCACTTATTCAATTACTTTATAAGATGTTATAGTTTTATTTTTAAGAGATTTAGGACAATGTATTAATGTTTTCATTTACCCACACAAACATTTTTAAGTATATTTAAATTTGGAATTGCTGATTATTGCAAAGAAGGCCTTTTCTGTTGTATATAAGGTTATTGATTTTTTTTTTGTCAGAGAGAGAGACAACCTATTCAGATCTA
Organism: Etheostoma perlongum; assembly: GCA_026937815.1. NCBI lineage: Eukaryota > Metazoa > Chordata > Actinopteri > Perciformes > Percidae > Etheostoma > Etheostoma perlongum. The sequence continues at coordinate 16,458,182 of CM049376.1, forward strand.
AAAAAAAAATTAAATCTGCATTTGGTCTTTTGCTCCATTGATGTTATGGTAACCAATAGAGCTGAAATCTTTGGCAGATGTGTGGCAGCAATTTTTTCTCAGCTATTATAGCATTATAAACACTCTGTTAGAGTTACATAAAACATGCATATTTTTGACTGGGAAATTTTCTGACGAGAGAAACAGCTGTGCTGGCCTTACAATGCATTAAGTATTTCATCCCTTTTAGATGGTTAAATTGTGCATGAAATGTTGCTGGCGCAGGGTTCTCCCGAGCTGGACTGATTAGGCAACATCTGTTACATTGGGAGAAATCTGTGTCGTTTCTAATTAGCTGTCAGGCTGCGGCTACGTTGTGCCTGATGGTGCCGAGGATCTGCCACAGGTTCCTCTCCCCGTACTGTCACCTGCTTGTGTGTCCCCCCCCTCTCCCCACCTCCCCTGCTCTAGTTCCCCTTTCCCTCCCCCTCTCCCCCTTACTCTCCCTCACACACACTCATCAGCTGTAATTAGAGAGCAGGGTCCTTACAAAGGAGCGAGCTGGGAGCCAGGCTCCAGTCCATCTGTGCAACCCCATCATCAGCGAGCTCACAACTCCTCCAACGCTGGGGGCCGCTCCCGAGCCGGGGGGCCCCCGCATGCTGATCATCTGAGCACACAAACTTTCTTCCTCTGCCTCCCTTCTCCCTACCTTTATCTTTCTTTCTTTTTTTTACTTTGCTCTCTTTCACTCTGTGCTGAAAGAAAATCTATCATAATCGTAATTCATCTTGCTTTAATAAGGCTCAGGCGATGGTAAATATTAAATGCACCACAGTGAGGAACAGACAACACTGTGACCAGCTATTGACAAAATGCAACATTAGAGGGATGGAATGAGCTGAAATCTATATGGACAAATTAACAAACACAGTTGCCTCAAAGAGACACTCACAACTGATGGTGTTTTCATGTACACACACAGTGCCTTGTTGTTTCAGTACCATATATCTTTATGATTTAGCATCAAATTCAGCTTCCTTAACTCTTTAATTTGTTTGTTTTTAGCAAAATGTTAAAAATATTTACTTCCTTTTGAACATCTCCGTGACCTTATAAACCGTATCAGTTTCATTTCATTCATTGCTATCTGTGTAAACAATATGCCATTGCTATAGGTCAACTCCAGTATTCATCACAATATCTGTCAGGTAATTCATTTCAGCAGCTAATCAATAATTTGTGTTTGCCAATGAATTAAAAAAAAAAACAGCAATGCCAATACTTGGCTTTTATTTTTTTCTTACCATTTTTTATACATCACCTTTTTTAGATTTAATTTTTACTTTATATAACCTGATAAAAGTCTTCTTAAATAAAATATATTTTTCAATCAGAGACCTAGCCAATAGCACAACATTAAAACATTGCATAGATGAAAACCACATAAACAGGCTAAGAGAATTTTCACACTCTACAAAGTAGTCAAACATATACAGTTAAGATGCATAAACGGATATGTTTCCAAAAAATAAGTACAAAACAATACATTTAGAAATGCAAACGCACTGAGCAAGTGATTTAAAATGGACTTTAATTCACTTTAAAATTACTCTTAACTAAAATCCAGTTCTTATCTTATCCAGAAGAGTTGCTTTGCCTTCAATTTTGACATTTTGATCTACTATAAATCATTACTCAGTATTTGCTTCATGTTAAACGAGAATAGTCTTGCTTCAATTGCAGATATTGAGTTATAGAGAATGACTCATGTTATTTTTGACATGTCTGGATCTTTCTCTGTCATGACATAGTCAGACAGCATACACATCTGTCCCCCTTGGCAATCTCTTACAAGTTCAACTGGAGAATCTACGAGACAAGGGAGGATCTGCTAGCCAAAGCAAGAAGTTCAGCTTGAGCTGTGACTTAAGGCAGCAGACGAGAGACAAAGATAATGTTGAGTTGTTATTACAGACACTTAACCAGAACTAAGACACTTCCTGGCCAATCCACCTTAAAAATCAGTTGTTTTATTTCAACAGCTGAAAGGTACGATGTACATCGGGGTAGTAACTCATGTTCTCATCTCCGGTGTCATCAGATGTGCTCCTAAACGCGACAGTTGGCTACTCGACTCCCCGTCGATGTTGGGACAATTTGTTGATTGACTAATCCGATGTGGATCATGTTCTGTCTGTTATTGTTGGTAAGTGTGAAGGATTAAATACTGAAAACGTGACAGATTTGAGTTAATGTAATGGGCCATACACCTTTACATAGACAGTGTATTGGAATAAGCAAACTTTTTTTAATAACTTTTCTTAGTGAGTAATTAATGTTTTTATAGCAGAATAAAAACAATGTTTTCATAGCAGTATTGTCATATGCTGTTGCAAACTAAATGCACCCGATATATTTTTCTCAGAGATTAATTTAAAATGGTTTTCTTTTTGACAATTTATCTGTGTAGAAAAGCAAAGCAAAATGTTATTTTTAAAGCATATTGCATTCCTAGGTCCAACACAGTTGTAATAATTTTATTCATATTTAGAAAAAAATCTCTCAGGTCCTTCTGGATCCACTATCTTTGCTCCCATTCCCTGCTTTATTTTATTTTCACATAATGTATGTGCAAAATCAGTGAACCTACATGAATTGAAAATATCTAAAACCGAGAGCTGACCCTGCAGATACGTAAGTCGTTCACTTAGCAGAGGAAAGAAGATGAGGAAAAAAGTTACAGGAAAACAAATTAGTCTCTGAAGTATAGACACAAGGCTGTCACAATTCTGCTGCGAGCAAATCAAGGCTGAGAGGAAAAACAGTCTGTGACCAAGAATGACAGGCCTGAGAGAATGTCACAGCAATTGTGGGGCCATCACTGGCAAGAGATGATGGGTGATTGCTTTGCGTTCCATGGCAAGTCCATCCTGGAGGACATTGCGCACCCTTGCTCATCTGTGGCCCAACCTTTGGCGCTGACATTTAAAGTGTTGATTTTGGAGCACTTATGCTAATTGTTGTAATTTTCCTGATGAAGCGCCATTCTGATACCTTGATGTGGCCAAGATAGTTTTACATTTTCTATGTGGTCCTCTTTGCCATTTGCACCGTCTAGTGTCAGCTCAGAGTGCTACTGAAAGCAGACAAAATTGCAAGCAAATTGCATCAGATTGCCAACATTGTGAAAAGGTAAATTGCTTGCAAATCTATTTAAACCACTGGCCTATTTTCATCAGCTATGGTACTTGGTATTCATGATTGCTTAATTGACGACCTTTTCTATTGTGTAGTGCTTTATGGTGCGATGGAAAACAATCTTTACCGAACCAATTACCCTTTTTTTCTCCTCACTACTACATTAGAGCTGTGATTGCAACAGCTAGTCCTTTGTAAATGAACTTTCTGGTTTTAGGGAATAAAGTGTCATTTGTTTGATATGATGTTGTTAAGCATTGTGTTGTTTTTTTATGGAAAGCACTGCCAAAATAATATACTGTTTTAGTTATACCCTGTCCATGTGTGACAGTAATAAGCCAATAATAACCTTGTCCATGTGTAAGACTTGTTAAATATAGAAATATTTGGTCACTGGGGCGGCCTCTAGCTTACCCAGTAAGAGTGTGCACCCCATGTAGGCTGAGGCCTTTGCAGCAGCCCGGGTTCGAGTCCGACCTGCGGCCCTTTGCCGCGTGTCATTTCCTGTCTATCCACTGTCACTCTCAAATAAAGGGAATAAAAATAAATATGTGGTCACAATATCAATCATGAGCATACCTACTGCTAAATTTCCTTGCGGGAGTCATCCTAAAAGGATTAATAAAGATAAGTCTAAGGCTGTATAAAGCTTTGGATTTGGCCATTTAGATTTACATTATTTGTACCAATACAATGTCTGATGGTTTACAAAAACACTGTACAGGACACGTCATTGAACAGAACAGAATTTTGATCATCTCCTGAATACTGATAAATTAATTTGTATTCTGCTTCAATCAACACATCTTCCATCCATCCAGTTGTCAGCTACAAAATTCCAATTTCATTCATTACTGCCCCAAAAGCATGATGATGAGAAAGTGGGGACCTCCTTCCCCAGACAGACTTAGTATTCCTGTATTGAATGTACTGAAGTGATGTCAGTCTGCTTACATCTCCTCTGCCAGACAGGCCAATAGAATTAACCCTGGATTAACCCTCCAGGCCCGAGTGCAAGGTAATGGCCTCAGCTAATCGCTGTGTGTGGCCAATGCCAGGTACCATTGACTCTCGCTGGCACAGTTTGATCCATTTGAGGGGCAGTATGACAGCATGGCCATCTATGTACAGCTGGTCGTTTGAGTGCCATTGCCAGCCGGGGATAATACTCCCGCTCAGATCATCAGGAGCACTGCTCTCTCGCCTTGTCTTCATCTTGACAAACATGGGAAGGCATCCTTTAGGAGAATATCAACTATACTTTTTTTCCCTCTTCATCTGGTCCATAAGATATCATACTCCTTTCCTTCAAAATGATTATGTACTGTAAACCCAAACAGTTTGTCATTTATATAACATATTGATTCTACACTTACAGGACACATAATATAGTATTATAGTCAATCATCTAAAACAGAAAACTGGCACTTTTGAGGCTATGACAGGCTTTCCTTTAGGCCAGTCATATTCTGCTCTGGCAGCTCTCTGCGTGTAGTTGCTCTCGTACATAAACCGCTCTCATCCTCAGTTCTTTTGTGTTCATGTCTTTGCCTGAGGTGAGGGCGTGTAATACAGGCGGGGGAATGAGAAAGAGGACTCAAATCAGTCGGAGCAAGGAAGTGCTCTTTTCCTCTCTTGTAGATTAGCTTATTTTAACTGCGCTCAGGCTTTTACACAGACAGAGGATGGGTTTAGTGTCTGTATACGTGGGTGTGAGTGAGAGAAAGGATGTGTGTGTGTGTGTGTGTGTGTGTGTGTGTGTGTGTGTGTGTGTGTGTGTCTGTGTGTGTTGGGGGGTCATACAACCCCTCCTACCATTTTAGCAGACCAGAGCTCCCTGAAAGTGGAGGTTGGGGAGGGGGCTGTAAATTTTCTCTGAGTCAGGCCAAAGCTGATTGATCTCTGAGTGTAAAATCAATACGAAGACACTGTCATTTTTGTAAAGGATGAGTTGGAAAGAGAAAATAAATGAAGAATCCCCAGATCAGCCTGGATGTGCACACACTGAAGCTTTGGTCTAATTAATTCAGTGCAGTTAGATATTTTGGTTGTGTGGTTGCTGTGTCTACAGCTTCAATCTCACAGGTGCCTTGCTATGCTGGCAGCAGCAGCAAGCGCTTTATTATACTATGTATATTTCATGCAGAGAAATCAGACACATGCCCTTGCACCCCCTCCATGTCTTTATTCCTGATTAATCTATTTTGTTATTTTCAGACGTACATCATGCCAGGGGTTGATTAAATCAGGAATTGAAAGCCATTGTCTTTCTTGCATGTCCCTTATCAGAACTAATGTACTGGCTGTGGTCATTTGTCTTGAGTTGTTATAAGAAATAAAGACGGGTGCACTTTTCTCTTCCGCAAGGTATTGCAGGAAGATAAATTTACTACTTCTCATCTTAGCTCCTCAGTTTACTGTCTGCAATGTCTCCTATGATTTTTTTCATGCTTAGATATGCTGTTTTCACTTATTCATTCCTGTTTCACCTTGATCTTCTCATCAATTATATTACACTTCTTTCGAGCACTGAGAGAATTTAGTCCTCATGGCCTTATTGGATTGATGGTTACAGAAACCATTGCATAATATCAACTTTCAGTGGGCCATTTTTCACCATGTGCCCCCCTATGTTTCATTTGATCTGCACTCATGATTTGCTTCATCCTCACATCTCCTTTGTCTTTGTTTATACCCTTGTGCTTTGTGTCATGTAGGACATCATTGTCTGAGGCGGTGTATGTGTGAGCAGTGTGTGTATGTGTGTACCTACTCAGTGGCCTTTATCAGCTGTTCTCTAATGTGTCAGTTGTTGCTGAGGATCCACTCATCACCACGCTGTCTCTGCTGTTCAGCCGGGCCATTAAGGAGACATCAGGAGGCAGCTCTTGGGGACTGGCAGGCATAAAATACACCCTTTGGCCTCACTCTGAATCATCTTCAGGTCAGAGAGGCTTTGTGTATGGGGGCTTTAGAACAAGCATTGTGGGACAGAAACCTGATAGATTGAAGACAGTCACACATCATATGTGTGGGTCAACTTTTTCGTTTTACAGACCTTGGGATTTTTAAAGGCTTGACCTTGACAGACGATGTGTAGTGTTTGCTCCGAGTTTAATATCACTCTTGACTACACTTGAGAGGAGCAAGACTTACTAGAGCAGATTTATCTGGATGTAGGAAACAAAGCAAATCAGAAATGCCCTAGAGCTTCAGAGACATCTGTGTTTTGCAAACCAAAAGAGTAATTCTTAGTGGTGAAAGGAGATAATTTGTATGTGAAATACTCATTTAATTCACATTCACTAAGCAGGTTATCAAATTAAATCAGGGCTCTGTTAGGCCTGCCACTTGGGCTTTTGGGCCTGGCTTCATGTGTAAAATTGGCCAACAAGAGATTTAAGGGAGCTCTTTGCACGCCCCTGTCACGTCATTTCTTGGCTCCCCTCAGGAGGCCGATCCCAGGGTCAGTGCTTGTGGAGAGATGCCTCTATGGACTGCCACAGGGAGACAGGGCCACAACACCACCTCCAGCTGGGCAACTTATTACAGCCCCTGTCTTTCTCACCCCCTCCTCACCTGCCCCAGCCATTCACAACATCATCAAGCCATCCCATATTCATGAAGCTGTGGGCTGATAGAGTGTGTGTTTGTGAGGGAAGGGTGGTGGTGGTGGCGGGTTGCGGGAGGGGGGTACCAGTGCGGTGACACTGTGCGGTGGTTGTGGCAATGGTACAGTGGTTGGGAGAGTGCAGTTGGAGACTGTAGGGGGGTGAGTCTGCAGGTGGCTGTCACATCCGTAATTGCCTCATACTTCCCTCTGCAGCGTAAAATTGTTTTCATTATGTGTCATGCACACAGTGCCAGGCAAGGGCCTCTTGAGAGCATTCCCAAGAGCCAGAGGGAGGAGGCACTCCACTTAAACAGCCGCTTAGCTTCAAATAAGAAAGGAGAAAAGGAGCGGAGAGAGGAGGTGGAGGAGGAGGACAGGAGAGAGGGAAGGGGTGTGGAAAAAACAGAGGAAGCTCATCATTAACTGTGTTCGAACAACAGCAGACAAGTGTGAGCTCATGCACAAAAACCAGGCAGAGTTTATCCCAAACATCTCAGTTACCAGGGGGGAGTTGTGTGGCTTCAACCCTACTGTGAGCTCCTAGAGGGCTTCCGTGGTCAGAGGGGGGAGACAAACAAGGAGCGGGAAAAGAAAAGGAGAAAAAGTTTCCACCTGACTGGAGTTCCCATGGTTTGCCATGCAGGAGGGTAAGCAGGTTTCAGCAATAAACTCAGGCATTGTCAGGCAATAATGCTCAGTCAGGTCCCTCCATTTGGGATTCAAGGGTGTCTTTTTCTCTGCTCCCTGTGCTGCACTAATCACAGGCCTACTTTGTTTAATTGCACCAAAAGGGAGAAAATGTGTTCAAGAAGTCATCCTAATCCCTCCCCTTTACCCCCTGCTCTCTTACAACAGCCCAAGCTTTGCTTCTTCATACTCTGTCCCTCTCTTCTGCTTCCCACCCCCTTTTCCATTTTTAATGAATTGTGGAACACTACAGAGACAACAAACAGCACAACCGGGATAAAGGATAGACCAGAGGGGGAGTGGGATAGGTAAGGGCCTGAGGTGTTGGCCTGGGTATCTATAAAAAAAACAAAAAACACTTCCGCTAGATTTAAGCCCTTGCAACAAGTGCCATTACAGTAATTTTTGGATGCTGCTGTTGCACAGGAGGTGGTGGGTGGGGGTGGGGGGGGTGGGGGGGATGAGATTAAATAAATCCTGCATGCTGGTAGCCCGCTGGGCATGCAGCCTCGGAATAATTATCTCTGTAAAAGCACGTCAAAGCTCCCTCAATAGACACAAATTCGCTCCTTCTATTTTTCAATTGCAGATTTAGAAACTTAAGGTGCTGTGCATTGTACTTGATGACTCTGGGGTCACAGGCGCCAGGGGGGCAAGGGAGGGGATTTATCAATCAGGACTCCTCGTCTTTCTAAAGCTGAATAAAGAGCGACCCATGAAGAGACAAACCAGTCCCCTTTTAACCAAAGGCTTTTCTTATTCATTAGATCCGGATTCTGGCTTCTCCCTCTGCCTCCTTTCCGAGAGAGCCGAGAGCATCTCAAGGCATAGAAAAACCGTTCAGTGGAAATAGACAACATTCAAAAAGATCTAAGATCTTTACTAAGGTTAAGGATAATATCATAGGTGGTCTTCTATAACTGACTGTGTGAAGATAATTAATTATTAAATATGTTTGATCAGTAAACATCTTATTTAAATTTACCCAAATATTGATATACAATAATATAAGAAACATATGCACTTTTCCTTTTGTATAGATTTTGACTTACATAAGGATTACTTCAAATGTAACCAATCTGTTTAGTTGATGGAAAGACTAACAATATGAATGTAGATACAGTGTAAAATATTTTCCACCAACAACTGGGCAACTGCAACCACCATGCAATCTGCTCCATTATTATAATTTAGTAATGGTGAATTTCAAAAGAAGAAAATACAAATTAAATATATTTTGAGCAATTACAGTATATACACTTTGCAAACTGTGTATACAGCACACATGCAGTACTTATTTAGTGCCTTCTTCTTTGTACCGTCTTCTGTGTTTTGTTATGATTTCAATAGTCCCAAACCAGAGTTTATTCATGTTTTAGAGAAATAAAATCCACGTTCTCCCAAACTGGTGCAAAAAACACAAATTATCCGCATAATTATACAAAAGATATGATTGAAGTGTTATTTACTACAACCAAACAGTCACTTTTAGACAGAAAAACATAAATAAACAGCACACTGTTAAAGGAAATCATTTGGAATGGGAACCACAGTAAGAATTCAATAAGTGATCTTTTTAAAGGAATGTTATAGAAACCCTTGTGGCCTAAGTGGATGAGGGTTTCGATGAGAAAATCCACCCTAAGTAAACGACTTCCCATGTGACCTGGGGCAAGTCACTTAACCTCTTTCTTCATGCCCACCACCCAAGTTTAAACAAGAGGATTGCTCCGTTCCATCCCCATACACTCCTCGAGTCCCCTTAAACCAAATCATTTTGCTCAGGGTGAAAAGCTCTCAACACAGAGCTTTCAGAGTAAACAAATATACCTTTTTTATTACAATGTCCAACCTTTGACAACACTTAAGGTCACATCTAAAGCTAACATAAAGAACCCTGCTGAAATTGCTGCACTTGTGTGCAATGACTGCTGTTTCTTATACATCTTAACCACTTAAAACGTATGCAAATATACTCCTGTTCCATATTTTGTATAATTTTTGTTTTGAACCATTATTTTGAAGTAAATGTGTTTTTTCTTCTCACAATAAGAAGATAATCTAGTTATCTTAGTTTTGTGATTTTTCCCTTGGTTTGTCCTTTAACTTGTATGAATCTACAAGAGACTGTTGCAAGCCAATGAGGGCCACCGATGCCTGAATGTAGCATTATGGCCCAATCTCTTTCTCACTCCCTGAAAGACTGTTTAAATGGTTTGGTTTATTATTGCCCAAGGAAGGCTAAAGGCTTCTGTCAGCATTTGGGAGAGGGAATCACTGCCTCTTAACTGGACAGCTGTTCCGGCCTTACCCCACTTTTCATATGGATATATATGTTAATGACAGGCAATGGACTGGAGATGAAGAGGCCTGAGAGCTGGGCCCTCTCTTCAGCGCACTTCTAAAGCTTCCACAAAAGGAGCAGTAAAAGAGGCTGCAATGGTGAAGCTCCCACTTTTGTGCCCTGAATTAGTTCTGCAAGCAATGAAAGTGATCTTTTCTGGACGACAGGGGAAGTCTGCCGATGGCTGGACCAGCTCATTAGCACAAAAGTCTGTTGGGACATATAATTGACTGATGCAGATCCCCCGCCTGTCACAACACAACACAGGCTGTGGGACCAGAGCACATACAGAAAAAACACCTTTCCTCTTCAAAAACTCACCTAACAGTTTACATTAAAGTGGCCCTGCCCCCTGTCTTTAGGTGATGTTGTGTTTACTTCCTCAATGCAAATGTTGCCATCCTGCCGACACCTATGGAGCACTGCTTCCTGTTGCTGTCAACACTGTTGATATCACAGCTATTGACTTTACTCAGTGGGAAGAGAAAAACAGATTTCATTTTATTTGTCAGTATAAACCCAGTTTTGCATCAAATTGTTCCAACATTTGGATTTTGTAGCCATGTTTTGTGTGGATATTTAATTTGTAGATAAAAAAAGGATGAAATAGCCTAACTAATGTGTATTGACTGGAATATCAAAATCACTTTCCTAATATGCAGGAGAAATCTCTATCTCTTTTTTGTTTCATTTATAGACTGGGGACCGTTGTAACAAACATGCTCAGCACACCAGAAGCCCCTAATGGCTGCATCATGGTTAAATTGACTGGAAAATGCCGTTTTAATTTCCATGTTAATTGAAATGGACTAATTGTTAATATATTCTGAGAGCAAAGTACCAAAACGGAATAATTTCCCCAAAATTTAATCCATTTAGAAATGGCTTTGGAACTGATCGTTGTTTTAGATTGTGTGTCTGACCATGCATTATGAACAAATCGCATCTAACAAAATAATTTAAGTCTCATAAAGTTATTTTAACTTTTTTCCACAGCAGATGTTAATAGAATTAGTTTCTAGTTAAATTCAGAGACTTGGACAGTGTAAAGGAGTCCACTTGAAAACAATTGCAATTGTTTTTCCATTTTTAAGCAAAAGAATTTTGTCAAGCAGCTAAATAGGGTATTCTTCATGGTCTCCCTTCTTCACAGGCAACTATAGAAATTAGCCCTACCTTTCTCGGCTCTCACACATGGATACACACGCTTGCATGGACACAAGAAAAATTTCTTTTCTTCTGTCAGCATTCCTAGCCAACAATGGCTAGATTAGTGGACGTGAGGGCCCCCTCGGGGGCACGTATTGTGGCACAGAATACCCTCGGCAGGAACAGCTGGTAGGGGTTAATGGCTACTGAACCTCTCAGTCGGAGCCCTTTCTCTATTGTGTGTTCCGCTCATGGGAAGGAAGGGGGCCACTGACAGCTTCTGGGGTGTGAGGAACCCACAGAACAGCACCCGGGTCACCCCAAATGGGTAACAGGGCAGAGGGTGGGGGAAGGAGTAATGGGGAGGGGGACCTTGATGCTGAGGGTGGTAGGATGGTGGCTATATGGACGTCTCTGTGGACCAGGGACCAAAAGCTGCACATTAACACAGCCAACAGTAGAATTAGCATCAGTGTATATTCACAGATAACAATAAGGGCTAGACAATGATAGGGGTAAACTGTACACGGGGGTTCAGCTCTGCAGAGGCTAAGTGACATCAAGATTTTCAATACATGCTATAAAAAAAACTAAAGAAAAATATCTATCACCATTTAAACGTTTTCACACTTGAAAGTTTTTTGTTTGTTCTGTTTAAGTAATCTTTGGAAAATAGTGCAGGGTAATGAGCCTGACGATTTGTATGTAAATGTGTACTGGAAAGAAAAAAATCACCTTCGGAAAGCACTGTCAAAGCTCCCTCTCACACAATGATGTCTGGTCCAGAGTCTCGTTGCATCTTAATGATCCCGTTGCCTCATTTCAGTGATAGCCTGATGTGATCTAGGGCTGGGGTCACTGTGCTGGGGCTTCTATCCTCTGTAATGGCCCCACACATTAGTATTCAAAGCTGAGGATACACAGGAGTATGCAATCCTCAGATGCTGCCTCTTGGCTGTCTGTGTGTTTCAGCAGTAAGAGCAGGTCCCCCCTCGTGTGTGTGTGTGTCAGCCGTAAGAGCAACTCTCCCCTTCTGTGTGTGTGTGTGGCCTGTTGCCTTGTCTTGTCAGCATCACAGTACTCGAGCCTTGCCACCCAGAGGAGCCCTTCTGTCAGGGCTGGAGGGACTGCTCCTCCATTTTAATCCCTCAGCTACTCACCCCCCACTGGGCAGCGTGGAGAAGCCCTTCTCCCTGATCCATCCAAGCCTCTCACACCACGGCCACACTCATTAGACGGCTGATTATGATAGTGTGCCGGTGTAATGTTTAATAGAGTCTGACACCTGATTTGCTATGTTACAAATCCTGTCATGCAAATTGAGCCATTTGTGTTGTTTGATATGGAAAGATGTGCTATGAAATGAAAGACTAGCGCTGAAATGAGGCACCAGGGATGTGTGCCCTTTGCTCCCTCTGCTGTGATTACAAGGATGAGAACAAGCATCTTTTTCCGTGCTGGTGTATCACGTTAAGCCCGGACACATTAAATTAACATGGTGTTTTTCACCTTGCAGAAATCAGAAAAATAAGCCCATCACCCCCTGCAAACAAGAGCAGCATAATGGATCTCTGGGAGCATGTTTTTTTTAAATCATGCCATTCTGTGACAACTGTCCTTATGTCCTTAGCCTATCAGGTTGGCACTCTTTGCAAGATAAAAGCAATATAACATCTTATGTGACTCAGTCACTCAGTTAAATCAGTATATACATGAAATATTTCCATAGCAGAGAAAATCTCATTTCAATCTTTTAGTAGTGGGGAAAAAATCATTGGCATGCTGTGGGAAAGTATTTCTATTTCATTGCAAAGACACAACAAATTGCTGATCTGAGTGCTACATTCAATTGAAATTGTAGGAGGTTGGTTGACATACAGATAGGGTAAATTAAATGGGGGAGTGCACAACTTGACATTTTTCACTGCCCTGTAATAACACCTGTTTTAAGAATGACCACTCCTCATCTGTAGCAAAAAGTGACAGTCCGAACAAGTGCTCTCAAACGTCTCATGTGGCCCCGCTTATCAGCCCCCTGAATGTAAACATTTCATTTCCTCACCCTGTCAGAAATGTCTTTGTTGCTGGATGTTGCTTGGGCTTTAATCTGAAAGACAAAGTCAGCCAGATAGCTCCCCCGCTTTCTATTTGTCTCTCCGCTTCCTCCTCTCTCATCTCTTGTGACAACCTTGTTTTTAGTGCGACTTAAGTTCATGTTCCAGTATTTCTTGCCCTTATTTAGAGTGCAAAGGTCCTCTAAAGTATGTTCTTTTAAGTGGCTCACTGTTTGTGTCTTTGTCAATCTGAGGTTACAGTGCTGATGTTTATCTCCAGGTCAACAATGGATTACATTACCACAAACACAGTCAGATGCCTTCAGGTCACACAGGGACTTTTTTTTTATATTCCCTCTTTTGATGGTATTTGTGCAAATTAAACACTGCTATGATTTCAGTGTCTCCGGGCAGACGGCCAGAACTCAGTTGTGAGTTATTGCAGCAGCAGAAGCCTTTTATGTGAGTCAATTTGGGTTTCAGTGGAAATTTACCTGTTTTTACAAGTCATCTCCTTTGCAAAACACCTGTACTGAGCAACAGGATCATTGTTTTCCTCTTAGTTACATCGTAAAGATTGAGAGACCAGCGAGACAACACCAGGCAGGTTTGCTGAATCACTTATCCTTCCTGGCGCCACTCGGCTGACTGAAGAGTTCCTGTCAGAAACACTCCATCATGAGTGATGTTGGACTAAAGATCCTGTAGCTTGTTCGCACCATTACATTGTGCTGTTTTGTTACAGGAAACATAAGCTCATCTCTGGGAACCATTTCAATATAAAGTCACTTTGATTGATGATTGCTGAATTATATATTTTTTTCATTACTCAATGGGTTATGTGCAACTCTAACAATGATGTATCTATTTATTGAAAATGTTTGGTAAATGAGAATTTAACAGATTGTCAGGAGTTCTTAGTGCAAACAATTTGAATACATACAGACAAATAGAATTGATTGCATTTCTATTAATTTCTGGTTTAGTCAGAAATGTTTTTAAAGTTATTATGAATGACAACCTTTTCTCTCCAACAGACAAGGCAAACAAAGTGTGACTTATTTTCAGCCTAATTTACAGTCAAGCTCCTTTTATATGTAGTTTGAGTATAAAATAGTGACTTGCTCTTATCTGTTAAATATAAATGTTACTGTTTTTACCAAACTGCCCAGAATATTGTAAAGTTATTGATTAGTTGTCATGTTTGGTGGCTCTTATTGATGGCACAAGAATGTGAAAGTAGCTAGAAACCTGGATGTAAAGATCAGGATTTATTGCCCAGAATCTCTTGAACAATTTTATCAAAAGCCCATTCCACTGTGACATTTTTTTTCTCCCATAAATCAGCGAGGGGAAATCTATCAGTGGACAGTAGTGAGAGATAGATGAGCAGAGGGATGAGAGGGTCAGCAGAGATTTTTCACTGGTCCTCCCCGTCACAGCTGCAGCCTTACTTTTTCACCTTTATGAATTGGTCTTTTACTGACTGGCCGGGCCTTTAATTTGTTCCACACACTCGGGGGAAAAAAAAGCTCTGAACATTCCGACTTTGCACATAAGATAATGTATTGATTGTTAACGCACTGGTGCATTGGGTTTCTGGCTCATATTTAGATAGCACAAAACTTTAGATAAATGATTCCTTGGGAGATGGATCAACCCCTATATTATTAATATCTTGGATATATTCCATGTTGGCAAGATATGGAGCATCAGGGGTCTTAAAATATGCAATTTGTAAAATCCCCTCAGTGCAAATTCAAATAGGTTATGTAAAGAAATGAGCAAAAAGAGTTTGTGTAGCAGTTAACATTTTGCAGTAATGACAAGGTAGTAATGTATGGCATTATTAGTTAGATATGCATCCTTGTCCTCGGGCATATGCCAGAAAAATTGCATTTCTCAATATGCGGATAAGTATTTAGGGTGAGGCATCTCCTAAGAAAATAAAGGCAAAGCACGCACACAGCAGCACTTAGTTCAGCTAAGGACATTTTTATTTAATTCTATCAATTTGAATCTCTACAAAGATCCATATGTACCACAATGTAGCAGTATACTCTTTAGATGTTTTAAATGGAAGCTGTTTGGAAATGAAAATGTGCCTATTTGTTTAATTAAAAATAGTCCAGACACATGCAGTATTATATTGTCTTTCTAGAAACAGTAGAGTGTTGACTTTGAAAGTTTTTGTAGTTTTTTTTTTCTTCTTTTATTTGATGGATTTATTCCTTTGTCATTACTCTCAGTGCTGTGTGTTGTTGGTTCACCTATAGTCCATTCACCCAATCTGACTTGATTGAAGGGCCTCATTTGCTATGCGGTCATGTAAAGTGGAAGCCTTGAAATATCACACTGACCTTGGTGTTCCTTTCTGATTCATTTTTCCCTGACACCGTATCTTCAGATGGGATTTGTCAATAGTTAGACATCCAACTGAAATTGCTCTGTAACTCTAATCGTAATTTTAAAATTTAATTCAGCAATGAAAGTTAGTGTGCAGCACAATATATATTTGTTTTTGTTGGTGTAAAATAGTGTTGGTAAAATGCAATTTGAGTATAGTTAATATAGAGTTTTAAATGCATTGCATTTATTCTGCACAAAACCTATGTTGACAGTTGATAGAAAATTCAATTTTCAACATGATTGTTATGCAGTGATATACCTACTGGGATTACATGGTACAACTTTAGGTTTTACACACAGCATATAGTCAGCTTTGTGTTTGTTTAACACTATGTTTATTGTTATGCATGTTTTCACTCATGCTCATTCATTAGAGCATCTGTGTTATTCTTCAACCTTCTGAAAACCAATTCTACATAGACTTTGCTGATATGAATGATAATGCACATCCGTTATAGTAGGGTTAGGGTTAGGACAGCCAAGTTACCCTAAAAGAATGTGTGCAAAGAAAGAGTATTTACTAAATCACTCACCTGAAATTACCACTGCTGACTACTTTACAATCAGAATTTACAAGTATAATTGACAGTAAATATTAAAAAGTTATTTGGAGTACTTTGTCTATGAAACAAAACAAATCTGCATTTTTCTGTCTCGTGGGGATTTTCCATTTATCCCTGACTTTTGTATGAAAGTTGAACCTTCACTGTGCTGGAGAATTTCTTTCTGCGTTCATAACTTTACTGCAGCCCTGTAAAATGTGTTTGTGGTGAAATGGCTACACGGTGTTGTCAGGTGACATTGTTGGCATACTTGTTTCCTGTGCCTTTAGGGACAGAAGCAGTGAAGACAAGGCATGAGTGAGCCGCCTAGTGTCGTCTACCAGCTGATTTACTGTCCTGCTGCGTTTGAAGTAGGACAGGCGGAATTCACTTCACTCTGCTTCTTTGTGATCAGTCTCCCCCCAGATTACAGCCCAGGTGAGGCCCCTCACCATCAACCACAGGATATAGGAAGTACCTGTCTCTCATCGCCCCTGGACATTTACTAAAGTCAGTGTGTGAAAGGTTGCACTTATGTTTCAAGACCCTTCTGCTTATGGTGACTTACATTCTTGCATTGGCAAACTTTAAAGAACGCAATGTGATTTCACAATTCATGATGTGTTAAAATTAGCATGTATAATGAGAATAGCCTGCAGCTGGTGGCACTGTTGTGTTTTAACCTGTTGTGTACCCAGACAGCACAGCGTGGGCCTGGCATCAGCAAATTTTTTTTTGTCAGACCTGTTCAGCACATGGAAACACAAGCCAATACTTGTGATGTGTTTGGCTATAACAGCAACCGTCACTGCTGCTGGTGCCAAAATCTTACTTTACTTTATTTACTTTCTTTGTGTTTCAGTATTGACTTTTGGTGACAAAATGGAAACGGTTTGAACTTAAACATTTAAAAGCTTTACGGAATTTGCTTTAGTTCCAGCAGATTACAAATAGCTGGTACATGTGTGTATCAAAACAGATATCTGTGTGCTTATAAAGCATCAAGGCATGCTAAATATTTATGGATTTTTCAATTCCCCACTCTTCCCACGTAATCAGCCACCAGCGTATATGGGCTTCAGGACAGAGTGATATTGGCATGGTGTGGCTGATTAGAGTCAATCAGCAAGGGGTGAAACCAACATTTCCTTCAAAACAACCACAAAGACAGAGGTCTGGAATTCTTCATCTCAGCACATCATCTAATGGCACAACCACGTTTTCATAGACCAAATAACAGCTTGATTGTGAGCAGCATCTTCATGTGGAATTGAGATGCTGATTTGGTGTTCTTAGATGGGACTTAGAGAGGAAAAAGGCAGAACATAATCAGCACCTCTAAAAGTTAGAACACCGGCATCAAAGAAATTGATTGGGGAAGATTTTGTAAGGGAGCTGATATATCCCAAGAACAAATTAGCGTTAAACCTGACATGTTGTTGAGCAGCACAATCAGACTGTTGAAAAAACAACATTATGTATGATCATTATATAAATTTGAAACAGTGGCAACAGTTTTATATTCAGCTTTGAAGTTCAGGCAGGGAATTCAGTCTCATTTAACAGCAAGCTTGTAGAAAACACTAACCAAAAGGCGAGGTAGGGTAAGTACATGACTTGGTGTATTTAAAATGTTATTATTATTATTATTTTATTATATGTACTGTACATGTCATATCATTATATATATTACTATTACTGTATTATATTGTTTTTTTATTTATCTTATGTGTATACATAATATGTATGTATGTATGTATATATGTATATACTGTGTATATATATATACTTTTGTCATAAATCCTCAACCATCTATATTGTTGATAAATAAAGTTGTAAAAAAATAAGAATTAAAGAAACTAATGCAACAAATCTCCCACTGTTTATGAAGGAAATATGAAGGATGAAAACCAGTGATTTTCTAACAGTGTAGCAATATAATAAGATGGCTGTTGGTGTGTTTTGCCTTGGTATGGTCAAGTCTCCATCTAAGCCATGAGTAATTTTAAAATACTGTTTTTAGAATCCACACTTATGTACTGAGACATATTTACATGTCAGTTACAGCGGACTTGTATTGTCAGTTGCACAGAAAAAAAGATATTTCAGTTAATCAGATTTTTCTCAAACCAAATCTATTGAATTTTGCTTTTTTTAACTTAGCCAAACAAAAAGTCTCTCAATGGTACAATGAACACAAACATATTGTCATTGTGACTGGGATGAGGTCAAGGGTCAAATAGAAATGAGATTTCAGATGCAAAAACAGTCTTTTATTTCACCATAAAGTGAATGACTGCTGTGAAATAAACATCACTACAGTGACTCACATTACCATGTGTCAGATAAGACACTTTCAAGTGTCTTCAGAGAACTAAATAACTGCTATTGATATTTTAGCATCTCAATGGCCACCTTAACTCTCAAAGCTGTCATTGTTTTTATTTAAGGCTCAGGCCTTTTGCTGCTGCTGGTACCAGTTAAGTTTCCCATTGAAGAGGAAATCAGAAGAAACCAACATTTGAATGAAGGATAAGAGCCCTCTGTGTGTCAATAGCTAAAAAGAGCTGTTTTTGTCTTGCATCACTGTATTGCCATTTCAATGAATTACTTCAAGGGAAAACAACATAATAGTGACAGCACGCACATTGGCAGCTAGTGAATTTGTTTTCTCACCTCTCAATTTATTTCTGCATTGTTTTTTCATTCAGTGAAATTCATCAGAGAGACTGACATTTGCACTTATCATCACTCGTAAAATATGTAAGTGGATTCCACTTTGCTGTATTGTTTTTAAAAAATGTTTGGTTATGACGAAGGTTCACACTAACTGTCAATTCACATGTGATCATTGTAGGTCTACGTTTTGTTGTGGCTATCTTCTTCTTCTTCTTCTTCTTATTGTTATGATTTATACTTTATTAATCCTGCAAGGGAAATTACAATCATTGTAACAAAATAAGATGTTTTTAATTACATATTGTAGATTAACTATTTTACAACAGAACAGTGTTCAAATAAACATGACTCATCAAAAATCTTAATTAAAAAAATACAAGAGAATGTGTGTGTCTTTAACTGTATGAGTTTTTAGATGCAAAGTATTCTTTGTAGATCAGTGTGGTCAACTTCATCAATATCAACTGTTCCAGCTGTGTACGAACTTACAGTGGATTGACAAATCTGTGTGTGGGGTTCTTGAGGCAGCAGTGAGTCCCAAATTGAATTACATGCACATTTCTCAGCCACAAAGGGGAGCCATCACTAATTAAAACCATGTGATTGATGACACTGACGCTTCATGCCAAAGAAGGATAAATCACCCTCACAGACAGTTTGCTGCATTGGTTCCTGTCTCGCACACCATAAGCTACTGTACGTTCAACACTTCCTCTGCTGAGGGAAATAAACAACTGTTTGACGTTGTTTTGTTTGTTATTGTTTTGTTGTGCATTATGTCCTTAAAACTGTAGCTTTTTAGTCACATATGTGAAATAATCTGAGGAAACAATGTCACTTGTGAAGGCCAACATTGGTGTATGAATCTAATGTACAGTATATGAAGCATACAGTATGTGCTCTTCATTGTGTTTAGCCCAGTGAAACTTTGACTTATTAAAAGGGAAGCCGATAACCTATCCATCTATGGACAGCACTTTGTGAGTAATCGCTATCTAATGGCTTGTAATACTGAATCAGTGTATTATACACACAAACCTACATGCACACATATCTGAACCTTCAGATCTGCTCAACTTGTAGTCTTATTTCCTGATCAGAGTCTTGCTTTTGCTTTTTGTTGTACAATCAACCAGAAGTGTCTTCAATGTTAATTCGATAAGCATAAAGGTAAGGGGATTTATTTTCACATGTTCAATATTTAAATACTCTGATGGATATATCAAGTGTGTTGCTTTTTTTGAAATAGGAGAGGAAATCTGTGGAAATGTATAAAAATGTGTACTATTTTATGAAAATACTGATAAGTGCTTCCTTTTTGTAACAATCTTGACTCTTCATGGCCATCTACAACTGCATTCAGTCAGCACATACAATATTATTTAGTTGTTGTACTTTATTTTGTAATGTCTATCTACTTAAACAATCTAGTTTGGACTCTTGTTTGTGTTGTTAGCATCCTGGATATGGCTCTGTTTACTTTGGTAAAGAAGGAGTTCAAGTTTATCATTTTGGGTGGGTTGGTAGATAGAGGTGTGGTTCTCTTATCAGATCCAGAGCAAAGGGATGAACCTGAAGCCTAGGTCCCAGAGAATATGTTGAGTCCTCGTATTGCTGCTGATGGCTGCCCGCTTAAAGGTGTGTTAAACCCATCTAGAAACCACCTGTGCTGACGTGGATTCACTGATAGTTTGATTGGAACCGTCTCAGAGCGGCCTACAGCTGGAGAGATCGTCTCTTTGCAAAGAGAACCAAGGTTATAACGTGATCGACTGTTCAGCTAGGTTGCTACTGATTCCTGCTTTTGGCAGACCATCGTTCCAATCTTTCCCTGTTTCAAGGTACTTATTGCCTTGAGGGTCTGATGCCACCACTCTAGCACCCCTGGATTAAAAAAAAAAAGTCATTATATTATCATTAAAATGTTCAACTCAAGTCTAACAGAAATTACTGCAAGTCAGTGCATGTATTTTAACCGCAGCACTAGTTGCAATTATTGTCACATAAAAGAACCAAACGGTAAAAAGAATTCTCTCCCCCTTCAGGAATCCCTCTAAATATGATCACCCATATGTTGTACATGTGAACTCTCTCAATAGGTGGACTATTACAGTGGTTTAAAATTGCCGGCCAGGAACAATTTTGCGCTCTTAGCCCAAACCACTGCATACAAGTCAGATCCTGTCAGTGGGTTAGTTTTGTTCAAAGGACCAATTAGTGGGTCCTACCTTAGCCTGCAGCTAAAAGGCCTAGTAGTGGGGGCATCCACCTGAGAGGTGCAGAGCTCTCCCCACTGGGCTTTAATTTGAGAGAGGGGTGGGTGGCAGCCCCTGAGCCTTTTACCATTACACAGGACTTCATTGTGGCTGCTGACCGTTTGATCTTAAAATAATTTACTTAATGATCTCACCACGGGAGCAATTGGTGCTGCTCGATTAGTCTGCAAGGTCTAATGGACATGGGAAAGAAAGAAGAAGAGAAGGAGGATGGGTAGGAGGGAGAGGGAAAATGGGGGTGGCACAGTAAGAACTAAATGAATCTGCTATGTAACCTCTTGGGGAGGTACATTTTTTAGCATAAATTCAGAGGTGAAATTCTCCGGCTTTAACAGTAGCAGCAGTTTAACAAGCCCAAATAAAACAAATGTCAGTCGTTTAGTTTTATTAATATTTTATCATATAAAGGGATAAAGATTGTACTTGGACCTTTGTATTGATCTCAGCTTAGTTGATATCCAGTGATATTGAGGTTAACTAAACCACCTATTTATTATTTTCATTCATAAACAGAATATATATTTTACTATTTATGATTTTCAGAGCAACCATGATTTCAATGTGATCTGGATATATTGTGATCAATTTACTTCTTTTTTATAGGCATAATTTACCCTTAAATGTGTTACAGTAACAGCGGTGTCTGTTTAATACTAATAAAGCCTAAACATGATAACATTTTCCAAATTCAATAATTATGCTAATTCCAGTCTGTAACACCAATTTTGTTAAATATGACATACTTGATTACTGAGTCTCTTCATTTTTAATCAAAGTATTATTCAACATATACTGTATGAAGACTAACAGGACTAAAAGAAAGCCCAAACCACAACAGCTTCAAGGATTCACAGTAAAGAGAGTTGAAAAGGTCACACACACTCCTCAACATGACTGAAAGGCCTTCCTGACCTCTGCAGATAACGAGCCAAAGAAAGGGGGGATGGGGTCTAAAACAGTCATTAGAAGACAAGATAGCTGAAGTCAGGTAAGTTGGTGCAATTTACAACAATCCCTCTGGCAAAGTATGAAAAGCGGAAAAGGGAGTATGGGTGATTAACACAGAATACTGTTATTAAATCATGCAGAAAGGTTGTTAGTGAACATGAAGTTGTCTGTGACATGTCATGACAAAATATGTCTCTCTGGTAGGAAGTACCCAAATAAATCTCTGGATAGAAACATTTTTGATGGAAAGATACAGCATTATTAGTGTCATCCCGTTCAATGATGACCTATTACATCTGTTCTTTTCTCAGCGTTGAAACCTTATTCAGAAAAATGCGAGATCATAGTGTGAAAATTCCCTGAGCCTATGAAGACTGGCAGTGAAGTTTATTTTCATAACACAAGACATATGAAAATGAATGCAATGTAGCATATATTGCCAGTATATATTGTCATAATTCATTCACGCAATCATTAGTCTTACAGCAAAGCCAGTAAACCACTTTTTTCTCATTATTTCTGAAACATTATAGGATAGAAACTTTTTTTAAAAAATCCTTGATTTAAATTCACTCTGCATGATAAAAGGATTTCCCAGATACTTAAATTAAAAAATCAAGAAGGTGCCCAATAATTCTTGTTACAGAGAGGACAAACACTGGAGCTTCAAAATATTTTCACTCTTGGTTATATGCTGAGATATTTACTGTGACATGAACAAAGGTTGACCTCTTCCCTTTAAAGTGGGCATTACTACACAGTCAACAATGCAGTAATTAAAAGCCAGTGTAACTACTACCAATGCATTTGCTGGTGTGTTGTATGAATCGCTTTAATATATTGTTTCTTTTTCTGTATTTTATATTATCATTAGTGTAATAATTGTGAATTTTATGAAACCAGGCAAATGCTTTTTAAATCAAATCTGGCAATTTCTTTTAAATCTGGTTAATTCTAAATGACAATATTAATATTTACCAGACAACACAGCTTATAGTTTAATGATGCAGCATGATATTGTACCTCTGCTGGAAAAACATACATGGATGTTTGTATAATAGCTATAGACTGTAAGGCCTCAGATGAATTTTAAACATTTATTGACCCATCCCCCCACTGAATGGAAGTAATCCTTGTGCCGGGCCATGCCAGAGACCACGAGGTGTGCATATTAAAAGTTTTACTGAGGCTCCACAACACCTGTGATCCTCTCACCATTGAGCCTTTGCACCACAAGAACATAAATCACGGCCTGTGAGTGGAATATCTCATGGAGAGCCAGCATTCCACCGCTCGTGCTGGGATTAGGAAATCAAAAGGGCACACGCTCTGCAAATGCTACACAAGGCCCCAAGAAAGCCAGCATGTTGAGAAACAGCCAAAGAGGCTCACTCAGCTTTGTCAAATATAATGGTGCTACAGTGACAGAAGCCCCAGGGACATTACCGCCACAAACCCCAAAACCACTGACTGTATGTGTCATCCAAGCAAGTACAAATTATGGTCTAAATGAAGCGGAAGAGCTCCTGCAAATTGCAGGAAGCGTTTTCCCGTGTCTTCATTATCTTGTTAGTTTTTTAAATAACTGTATTTCCAGCAGCATCTGGCTATGATGATCAGCCTAAGTAGAGTTATTTTCCGGGACAAGCAGAATTTGTCATTTTTACTTAACATGATATGTAAAATCATTTTTAGAATCTGAATATGTTGGCTTGTCATAAGAAAGGCTATATTCCCATCTCAGCTGCTGTATGTGTGATTAACATTGCACAGATGATATCCATGATTTACCCTTCTGTAGTCTCTTATTCCATCTCCAGAAATGGACACTGTACTGTGAGAAGATTTTGACATGCAAAAACGCTCTTAATGTATCCTTGCCCTGTGTTAGTCAAAGCATGGATGAGATAGTTTGCATTTATTGAGTGAATGATTACACAAGTACACTATATGAGGAATAAAGGGCCCAGCTCAGGTTAAGGCTGATTGACAGCAGCATTGTCTAGTGGGGCTTCTCTTTATTTTGAGGAGCCCACAGTGACCCCAGGCATTATTACTATGGGGGCAGTGCCAGTCTCTCAGGATGCTGATTAAGTGGGATAAACCAGCCCCTCAGACACAAGTGGCCTGCCCGTCCTCAGGGGAGTCCTACCTAACCGCCTGGACCCAGCTTCCTTCACAACACACTCACCCCAACCTGCCTTGTAGACCTATATGCACAGCCAGACACAGAAAAAATGTAAAAGGACTTTATGTGTCATTAATGCTATCGCGTTCAATTTAATGTACTTTAGCACAGAGGAACTAGATCAACAACTACACATTTCTAGAGTCTCACAGCAGATGCCCATAGTTTGGATGTATCTGGCTATATTATGGATTTTATAATCTCACTTTATTTCATCCATATAAACCACTTAAAGCAGCAGGATTAAACTGAAGCATAATGCATGGCATATGCTCTAATTTGTAGCCTGTGTATGTATGTGTGTATGTGTGTGTGTTTGTGTGTGTGTGTGAACTAACTAAACAATGGGGATTTTACAACAATTGTAGGGTAATGGGTGTCCTTAAAGCTTTTGTTTCCCAGCATAGGAGCACTTAAAGCAAACCTTTCAAGATAAACGGCCGGCTGTTGTACTGCGGTCACCGGTCCCCCAGGACCACATATCCATCACCAGATACCCTCGGGTGTGGCCTAACAAATTTGTTCAACCTAGGCTTACATAACACCCCAAGAGCTTTGGCGCTATCTCCTCGGATTTTGTGTGATCTGCCAACAGAGATCTCACTGTCAGGTTGAGCGCACAGCAGTCCTGTTTTTAACATTTCATTACAGTGGCGTTTATTCACAAGAGGGCAATGATCACTTCCCGCTATTATTTGCCACCAACACAGCAAAACTAGATTATCGTGTGCGTATTTCCGGAAAGAGGCAAAGCAATGATTTATGAAGAAATGACTATTTAAATATAATTTTTTAGTCAATATGATCAATTATTGTATAGACGGGAGGTCAACAGACGCACGCAGTATGCGAGCGCAGCAGCACCCAGTCTGATGTTTTTAAATATGGCTTACACATTGATCTCTGGACTTTTGTCTATCAGCTTGCCATTTGTTCTTTATTAGGCCTAGGCCTGTAATAATACTAGGCTAATAATAATTACCAAAAGAACAAGATGAAGGCTGTTTTCGTCGAAATCTATCTGTCTGTCTGTCTGTCTGTCTGTCTGTCTGTCTGTCTGTCTATCTATCTATCTATCTATCTATCTATCTATCTATCTATCTATCTATCTATCTATCTAAACAGGCTTAATTTGACAGTCTCAAACTGTCTCGTTTCCTCGCTGGATCTCCAATCTGCGAAAAGAGAAAAGCCAGTGCCCTCTACAGGACGCCACTGACGGTGACGCCAAGACGCACACCGAGAGACGCATAGCCAACTTCAGAAGCCCCCCAAAACCATGATTTCCAAGTCCAAAATCCAATTAATTTAGCGTCCTCACATAACTCTACTGTGCCTTGTATTTGATCTTTATCAAATAAGAAAGAAAGAAGAAAAAATGAGGGAAGCAAATGATGATTTTCCTTTCGTTTTTACAATGGAAAGCATCTGGGTCTGAGGTAGGCCTACGCTGTTTAAACATTTTAAAGCCATCTGACAAGATGATTTTGTGCTAAATAGGCCTAATTCCTTATTTGGATCCCCATTAGCTTCCACTAATGTAGCACTCCTGCTGATATTCTTCTCAGAGGTAAAACTGATCTTCTCAGACATAATGATCTTTATTAAGCGTTTCCCTAAATCAGTCTAGTCCATAGAGGGCGACCTTGTAGTGTGGACCTTCTGTATAACTTACCTAATGTATGCTACAACAGGATTTGATCACATATATGCCTTCAATATAACCTCAGACTGATAAAAACAACTATTTGCTGAAAAGAAAATAACCACTGGCTGGATAAAGTATGGTTAAAATAGCTTAATTAATATTGTTATCCCAGTGAATGTTATAAATTGATTTAGTAAAATGTGTGGACTCATACCTCTATACCACATGCATTATGTATCTCATTATTTTGGTTTAATAAATTGTATTGCTATTTGGTTCATGGTAAAAATACTTAATATGATTGCAATTTTGAAATGTATAAAAAAGAAATTAAAAGCAATAGTGGGCTAGTAAATGGTGAGAACATTAATCTAATCAGAAATCTTTATTGTTGTCACTGTATGTGATGCACTTCTTTAAAGAAAGTGCACATGGGCGATTACTGTTCTGTCAGCATCCTGCAGTCTCCCATTTGGACACCAACACGGAATCCCAAAACACGTTAGTAAAATCAGTTAAAATGCTTGTCATGTTGTGTTTTTCTTAGATGCAATAATCATGTCATTGTGGAGTGAAATTGCTTGCCTGCTTATTATAAAGGTAGCCATAACTACACAAACCCCTTATCTTACCTCTCTTAAATTCAGAAACAGAGGGGAAGATCACTCAGCCTTTAACGGACTGCTATGTATACAGTTCACCTTTGTGGTTTCATTACACAGAGACAGCTTGGTTCAGGATTAGAAACAAACATAACATATTTTAGACTCACAACCCATTTGCTTGCTTAACGCTGCCTGTTGGATTGAGTGGGCTGTCATGATGGAGTGCTGTTTTGTGATTCAGTTTGGGAATCAATACAACATCATCAACAAAAAGTCTGTTGACACTGCCAGTCATTGATGAGCTGCTTCGTATAACAAATGTACCTATGTGCAATTTTGAAGGCCAAAAGACAAAGTGCATGTTCAATAAGAGTACAGATCATTATCCATGCACAATTTCAATTGCCAAAACTGTAGTACTATTAATTAACTGATTAAGCCAAGCAAACAGATCATGCATTAAAACAGAACACTAATTTGAATACCAATGACAATGATTGCAAGTTATTAATTAATCTAAATATTTCCAGTCAGATTGCAGCACATTCTTTGTTGTGGCAGACTGCACAACAAGCAGTGTATGGAGATATTAGGAAGGCTAGCTCAGCTAAAACAAACCTTGGCAGGAAAGTGGTCGAAGTGGAAGGTATAGTGCTAGGTTTGAACAGCATTGTTTCCTAAGAAATAGTTCTATGTTGCTTGGGAGGTGCAGTCTGTCTCACACAGTTTTGTGATGTGACACAGATATTTTACAATATTTTTTTATTTGTTGTTTTTCTTTATTTAGAGGGAGGCCAAACTACGATGAAGAAACGGAAAGATATCTGTATATTTTGACCCATCTCTCTCTCACCCTCCATTTGAGGCTATAAGGGTTTTCTGGTCTTTAGCAAATTTAATGACTCATGTTCTCAACCATGTTTATATCTTTGCTGATTTCCAGAGTAAAATGAGCGTGTGGATTACATCTGGAGCCATCTTTATCTTGAATCATGCTTGACTGCATCACCTCCAACTTGTTATTAGCACCATAGCAACAGGCAGGCAATCTCTTCCCTGTAGGTGGTCTTGTCATTGTTGGTTATGAGGTCAATAACTGTAGTGCCACCTGCAAACCTAAGGTGTGTGTCTCACACTATCCTTTTTCCTGAGGATAAGTTTCTAAATGTAAAAACAAGTTGTAAAAACGAGTGCATTTTCCATAAATTGTAGCCTACAAACTGTTACAATGCTTTAGGCAAATCCTACATAGCACCCTCAACCTCACATTCACAAATATATCAGAGTACTGCTCGGCTATTCAAATCTTCAAGATATACTGTAAAATAAGCATTTTGTTATTCATTTAAGGCAATCAGACCTCGAGGTCGCTCTGAAATGAGGTGCAGGAAAGTGCCTTGTGAATGGCAGTTGCTAGGTACAGTGCTCTGCTGCTAAGACAACAGTCAAACCAGTGTGTGTAGATGACTCTCTCTCTCTCTCTCACATACACACACACACACACACACACACACACACACACACACACACACACACTACAGTGTGTGGCTCCACTACATAAGTTCCTTCATGTCTAGTCCTGTCACAAAGAAGGCATTTGTGCCATAAAAGAGGCCACAGATTTGCACTTGATAAAACCAAAAATGTTTGAATTACTGTATATTATAGACATTCTGTAAGTCATGGTATTCATATGTCAATGAGCAGAACTGAGTAGAACCTTTAAACAGACATGTAGGCCTAACGTTAGTTTTAACTTTAACTAAATGCATGTCCTTATCTAAGGAGGTAATATCTATGAAACTTACGGTAAACATCCAAGTAAAACCTATCAAAAATGTCTTAAAGGACTTACCAAACTCACTCTTTTCCTAGAGAGTTATTTGACAAATTTCAGTCTGGTTTCCGTAAAAAGCAGTGTACAGAAACTGCACTACTTAAAGTAAGTGATATTATGATGTCAGCTGACTCTAAGGAATATACAGTTTTTTTCCTTGGAGCTCCACTGTAAACAATTAGTTAGGTACTGTTTCTTCCAACTGAGGAATATTTCCAAATTAAGAACATAGAGAGTTAGAGATGATCATTCATGCTTTTATTTCTTCACGCTTGGATTACTGCAACAGCCTTTTCACCTGTTTGAATAAGAAGGAGATTTACAGTCTCCAGGCTGTTCAGAACTCCGCTGCTAGGCTTTTAACTCACATTAACAAAAGAGCACACATTACACCTGTTTTAGCAGCACTTCACTGGTTACCAGTCCAGTATAGAATTCAATTCAAAATCCTGGTTCTTACTTTTAGAGCCCTGCACGGTCAAGTTCCTCCATACATCTCTGACTTGATCCAGCTCCATACTCCCACCCGTAATCTGAGGTCATTAGGTCAGAGGCGTTTAGTGGTCCCCTCCATTCATTTTAAAACCAGAGGGGGCCGATCATTCCAAACAGTGGCTCCTAGGCTGTGGAATGACTTGCCTCCCTCTCTACGTTGTGTGAATTCTGTTCTCTTTTAAAGAGCAATTGAAGACTCTGCTGTTCAAGCAGATTTAGTCAAGGGGTTTTTATGGTTGTTTGTTGTGTTTTCTATTTTGTATTTAAATGTTCTTGTATTTTAATTTGTTGTATTGTATCAGATTTTATTGTGAAGTACTTACCAATTATAATGCTATCTATATCTAATTTATTAACTTTCCATCACAAAGAAAATTGATGCAATATGCCTACAATGTGCACAAACAAATTAAAACACAAAGAACAGGACAAGGTCTGTGGAAAGGCACACTGCAAACCACCAGGGATTAGATTTTAAAGTGGATTAGAGCCTCCTTTGCAACTGTACACTTAAAAAGGAAACTGAATGCTTAATATTCTGGTAAACTAAAATCATGTAAACATGTAGTATAGTAGACTAACTTATATACAGTAATAGCCTAGGCTACTAAAATAAATTAGAAAAAAAGTTGTTCTTATTTGCAAAATCTAGCTACAGTGCAGTGATTGAGGATAGTGGCTGTTGCTTAGCGACGGCATGCTGAACCGCCCCCAGGAACCCAGGACAGTAGAGCTTGTGCCAGTCTCCTTTCTTTGCAGACAGTCATATGAAGAAATTTAAAACTAACGTTACAACACGAAGCTAATTTAGTTTCTGGAGCTGTCACAAAACAGTTTGCTTTTATTTTTCGTTTTGTTGAAGGAAGTGACAGAGCAGCATGTGGTGGTGGTAGATCAATAATGTCCGACGACGAAAGTGTGCCTTCTTTTCTTGAGGACGTCAGAGTGAAGTTTGTTAAGGAAAAAGTTTGTGGGCTACTGCGACTGCACCGCCAAATATGGGACAAGAGTGACGTCAACGAAGAGTTTCAAACACTTTTGAAAGACTTCTTTGAAAAGGAGTCTGTAATATTTTTCTCTTTATCAAAAAAAGCCTGTCTGGTTGCTTCTAATGAGGTACTGTATGTTTGTTACAAAATCTCCATTACAGTTCATTAAGCTAGAAGCTAGCGTTACATTCGCAGCATGTGTAACCACACTTGACTAGCTAGTAAGCTGACGCTAGCTAAGTTTAGGGCGCTTACAAAATGTTGAAATTCACAGATTTAGCATATTTTCAATGTCGTATCTGTTTGTAGTAAAATCTTGTAATATTTCAAATGCAGGTCCCACCTGTTTCCCAAAACAAGCAAATCTATATTCTCAAGA
Source organism: Etheostoma perlongum (assembly GCA_026937815.1). NCBI lineage: Eukaryota > Metazoa > Chordata > Actinopteri > Perciformes > Percidae > Etheostoma > Etheostoma perlongum. The sequence continues at coordinate 16,488,204 of CM049376.1, forward strand.
AGAGAGTTGTTCCTGTCAACTCTGAAAACTACAGGGAACTTCTGCTTTTTGGCCTTCTGTCTCTGTCACCACTACTTCAGCTGTCAAGCACAGTTGAGCAGGTGATTGTTATACCCTCCAGCATACACTTGATCTCAAAACAATTTGGTTCAATGTTCTCTCAATTTTTTTGCCATGGATATTACTAGATAGCTTGCCTTAATGCGTTTTGAGTGAATGTATTCCGTGTCTCCTCCCAAGGTATGTGTTCCACTGCTGTCAAACGACAAAAATCATCAGATGTGGCCAAATCTGATGTCTGAAGACATCATTCGACATGTTCAGAGCATGTGCAGTAGGACATCCATTGTCCGTGGACAGGTTTTGGGAAAAAGTGTCCTCCCTATCCCAACTGCGACAGAGTGGATGGAAGAATCATACAGCACCTTCAAAATGTAAGTAAACACACACATTTAGAGCCTGGGACTATAATTACTGTAATTATTACAAAAATACACTCTCAACATGTAATTTCACTCTCAGGTATAATAACTATGACAGGGCACTTGCCCATGCCATAGAGACCCAGGTCATCAACTGGACCAATCTGATCCAGAAAATCCTAAAGGATGATTCATCAGACATACTTATGACAGGCTGCAATCCAGGGCCCAGTGCAGAGCTGAAATTCTGGGCTTCCAGAAAGAGCAATATACAGAACATTTATCTTCAGGTGTGGTCCTGTTTCCTTCTGATCTTCACTAAAACAGTTATTAACTGTAAACTTCTCTCCTGACTTTCCACTGTATGTAAAAGTGTGGTACTTTCCCTCGTAGCTTCAGAGTCCCATTGTTCGGAAGATGGCAAAGATGTTAGAGATGATGGATAGCAGCTATCATCCAACAGTCAAGACTCTAATTGGAAATGTATTTGATGGTAATATTAGCAAACACCCTTTTAAAGCTGAAGAAGACATACTGTATGTATACAGACATAAGACATACCTTATCAAATGCACAGCATAATGTGATTACCAACTGTGATCACAAACTTACTATCTCTGAATATGTTGTTTTATAATTTATTTCTTTATTTCTTTTCTTAATCAAAAGCCCTTCAAGAAGCCCAGGACATTGACCTCTATCTGCAGCCACTACACGCACAACTGACTCAACTGGAAAAGGAAGGATTTCCTCACTTGGAAACATTCATCCCTGCACTGTTGCACACTCTGTTCCTTATCTGGAACAACTGCCAATCTTATCAAAAACCGGCACGCATTGTGGTGTTACTGCAGGAGCTTTGCAATCTGTTCATTGAGCAGGTAGGATTCCTCAACACCTGTAGTGATGGAATACATTGAGTGACACATACATGTTACATTAGTTTGCGATTGCTTTTTTTGTTCAGACAAGTTTAGTCAATTACGCTTTGCTGATGCTGGTCTGTCATTGTTACTTTGACTTCAGTTATTGGCTGTCTGTGTAAAAAAAATTCACAGATATACAATTTTTCACCCTTTAGGCTTCCACATACCTCTCTGTGGATCTGCTACTCAGAGAGGATCCAGAGGAAAGTCTACAAATGTTAAAGAAGGTGATTCAAGTCTTTAGATGTTTTAGAGACAGTTACCAGACCCAGAGGGAGAGGTTGGCCAACCATGTGAAACATGCACCCTGGGATTTCCCATCTGACATGATTTTTACACGTTTCAACCAGTTTTTTAATCGTATGCTACAGCTGGAGGTGAGAGCAGATATTTGTTTTTGTATTCTGGTGTCAGTTAGGTAATATGTGTATATGGTTTTGTTTCCTATAACAATTTGGTACCTTTGCAGGACTTGTTTGAAATTATACTGGACTTTCAGAGGATGAAAAAACTGGAATTTGGTGGACTTAACGGCAAACTCTACAGTGAGCGTGCTGCTCAGATGTACAAAGAGTTTAGTAACCTCTGCCAAGTGTTGAAGCACAGTGAAAACAGCCACCTTGACTTAAACTCCCAGGTGCAATTTTTTTGTATTTAGATAACATATTGGCATTCATACTGCTTTGTAGGATTCCGATGAACAGCTACTGCATATAATTCTTAATCCACAATTTTACACTTTTATCCATCATTTAATACTGTTGTTCACTCTCATCCACTCATAAGGCTTTTGAAAACAAGTATAAGGCTTTTAAAGTGAGGATTGTGGACGTTGAATGCCGCCTTGCCAGCCTTCTAACCTTGGCCTTTAAGGATTGCCCAGGACTGGAATCAGCATATAAAGTAAGCAGAACTGGATTATAGGATGATGGTGATGACAGTACTATCAACACACCAACATCTTTGGTTTTTGTCCTTTAGCTGCTAACTATTGTTGAACCCTTCCTGGAGAGAAGACAAATCAGAAAGATATTCAGTCCCAACTTTGTTCTACTGCAGCAACATTTTCGAGAAGAGCTGGAGAGATGTAAATGTCTGTTTAAATCACAGCACAATCAGGTACTAGAAGCAGTACTGAAATGTTATATCAGCAATATGTATTCAAGGCACAACATGTATGATCCATGTAACAACTGTATTCCATTCTTTCTTTGTTTACAGATGGAGAGTGGTCTGACTAAGAACATGGCTCACACATCTGGAGCTTTGAAGTGGGCAAAAATGCTCAGAGAACGCATTCAAACACCATGGGCAAAAATCAGATTACTGTTTGACATGTCAGTAAAAAAAAAAAAAAGACTATTTCCAGTCAATGAATTAGTTATAAACAATAGCTAGTCAGAACGACTTATAGATAAATAGAGATACAGTACATAGAGGGAGAAGCGCTAGCTATTGGTGCTATTACATGCGTAAGGCTAAAGTTAAAAAATGACAATTAAAATCAATATTATGTGATATTTCCAGGCTTGAGGGAGGTATAGAGATGGCAAAGGAGTACCAGCTGTACATGGAGATGTTGAGTCTCTTGGACCAATATGAGGAGGACATTTACTCTGAATGGTGTAATGGTTTGGAAGAGGCCTGCCTGATCAACCTGAACCAGCCCCTCATCTCCAGAAATAACACCTCCGACCTGATCTCACTCAACTTCAATCCTAAGGTAAATTATGTAATATCCCTACAAACTAGAAAGCACATTGCACATGTGTAAACATAATCCAATGCTAATGTATTGTCCAATTTACTGTTAGACTGATGTCTGTCTGTTAAAAATAACTTCAATTGCTCCCCTCACACTGCTGACATGCCCTCAAGATCCTTTGAAATTGAAATCCCTGAGGATCCTTTAGTTTAGTAGATATGGTTGAAGAACTATTCTTATAATGTTGCAAAACCCAGATGCAGGTCACCAATTAATTGGGGTCAGTTATCCTCGGGTCAAGCTGTCTCTCATTTATTTAAAAAAAAAAATATTTTCAGAAGTTTTTTAACAAAGTACTGACAGACTTTGTAACGAGTGCAAAAACATAGCCATCCTGACAGAGGTAATAGTTATTTGTTACACCTATTTAATATTAGTTATTATAATCTTCAAGGTTTCTGTTAAGACAAAACATTTTACCACCACTCCACTATGTGATTATGTTGAAGAGTTAATTTCCTTTCACTCCTCAGCTGACTGAAGTCTTGAAAGATGTGAAGAATATTCTGACTCTAAGTCACTTTAAGATCCCTGAAGCTGCAATGGCAGTTTTTGAGAAGCGTGACATGTTTACAAAGGTAAGAAACAACTTATTACTTTATGGGTTCACTTACACTCATGCACACCTTTTTGAGTTGAACAATAAGCAATATGTCTTTTCTTACTATCCTTTTCTGCATCTCCAAATATATATTGTTTCTCCTCATTTGTATTTTGCAGTATGTGAGCAGTCTGCAGCTTCTGGTACAATGGTACAACAAGTTAAAGCAGACAGTGCTAGAGGTGGAACTTCCTCTCATCAGAGCTGAGCTAGAGTCCATAGACATGCAGTTGACAAGAGCAGAGTCTGATCTGACATGGCAGGATCCGGACTGCTGGAGCTTCATTAGCACCACCAAAGACCTGGTCCATGACCTAGAATGTCGAGTCAGTAGAGCCAAGGAAAACTGCGAAGCCCTCCAGTCAGTAATGAAGGGATGGAGCAAACAGGCCATGTTTTGCAGAAAGGACAACAAGAAAGGCTCGCTCATACAGCTGGAAGACAGGGGAGACCGTGTCAGCAAGAAGTACAGCGCGATGAAGAAGGAAGGATACTCTATCTACCAGCTGGTGCAGGTGGGTATAACTGAATAATATTCACTCTTGTATATCACACATTTTTCATGAATACGTGTGTGTAAGTAAACACCATAAATATGAATTTATTGCCATGGTTCCAAAACCTTTTAGCATCTTGTAGATATATTTATCTTCATCAGATTACATAACATTAAAAGGACAACTCTGCAGACATTTTAAAACTTTGTTTATTTACATTTATTAATTTCAGAATTTGTGTTTGTCTTTTGATTCGGTTTTCTTAGCATAATGGAGATATGACAAAACCTAACCCTTATCTGTCCTGTACCATTAACAGTTTGTTATGCTTTTTCTGACCTTTTAGTTCTAATCAGTTAAATTTAACTTATTTTAACATACGTGGCAAGCCATGTAAATAAATATGCTCTAGTTATTCAGAAGTAGATATGGTTAAATGTGTCCACCTGTACAATCTCTAGAAAAGTGATACCAAGTCCAAATATTGACAGTGCTCACAGTCTTTCTAATATCCTACAATTTCATCAGGAGAATATGGTCCTTTTCCACGCTGACCCTGTGTCAGAAGCATGGCAGTCCTACCTGGAGTATGTGGATGAGATGGTGGTGGAGGGGCTCTTCAACTACATCAGCCACTCTCTACAGTTCTTTGTGGACAACATGGGATCCTGGCCCAACCAGACACCTCTATTTGAGGCTCAGTTGATGCTAAGTAGCTCAGGAATGGTTTTCCTCCCCTCGTTGGAGCAAGATGCAAGTGAAGGCCTCTATGAGCTGATTGAAGGGCTGGTCGGAGACATATTCAAGACTTCAGTGAATATCAACAGAGTGGCTGCTCGTCTTAGCATGGAGAGCTACCAGGTACTCTGCTGTACTGTAGATTTGGATGTTAAAAAAACTAATTATAGTGCATTCTTCTTCAAATAGTAGATTCTTCTAATGTTACAGGATGTAATGGATGGCATGCTGGATTTGTTAGCCATGAGACAAGAAATAATGGAGCAAGTGGAGAACGTCCTCAAGAAAGCAATAACTTACCAGAGAAAGTTTGACTGCTACACCCATCTCTGGCAAGATGACAGGGCTGAGTTTCTCAGACAGTTTCTCCTGTATGGACGTGTACTTACAGCTGAAGAAATGGAGGCCTTTGGAGCAGATGAACTTCCTGAAAGCCCACCTACAATTGAAAATTTCAAAGAACAGGTAAAATGCTTTTTTAAAATCATGAGTCACATTTCCCATACATGGCAGATGTCTGAATTGTAAACTCTGTCTGTCTTAAATTTATAGATAGATTATTATGAGGATCTGTATGCTGAAATTTCCAAGCTTGAAGACTTCACGGTATTCAATGGATGGTTTCGGGTGGATATCAAGTTCTTTAAAGTGAGCCTCCTTAACACTATAAAGAAGTGGAGCTGGCTTTTTAAGGAACACCTCTTGACATATGTCACTAACAGGTAAACATCCATTTCTGTATGGCTATTAAATGCAGACCAAACTGTAACATCAATTGTTCTCACTGTGCATGCTTTTCCACTCAGTCTTGATGAGCTGCAGAAGTTTGTCCGAGCCACTGTTGAAGGGCTAGGCCAGCCTGTGGCTACGGGAAACCACCGTGGCCTAGTGGAAGCGATGAGTCACCTGTTGGCTGTTAGAGACAGACAAGCAGCCACAGACAAGATGTTTGAGCCTTTTAGAGACACAATAATCCTATTGGAACAGTATGGAGTAACCATACCTGACCAGGTCTATTCACAGCTGGAGGTGAGGAAAGGAATGGGTTAATGTGCTTGTCTTTCCATCTTTTAAGTACTAACTAAAATTACATAACAAATGATTATTTTTTTCACAAATTCATTTTGTGGTCATTCATCCTTTTTAAAAATTAAACAAATCTATAACATTCATAGGAACTTCCTGAGAAATGGAGTGGGGCGAAAAAATTGGCCTTAAAAGTGAGGCATGAGGTGGCGCCCATGCAGAATGCAGAAGTGATGGTTATACGGAGACGATGCATGATATTTGAGGTGACAAGTCACTTTTATGTGCAGTGTTGAAGCTATTGTATTTCAAATCTTAGTGTAAACAACAATTAAATTACTTATTTTTCAGGTGAAACAAAGCAAATTCAGGGAGGTGTTCAGAGCAACAGCGCCCTTCACTTACAATGCAGTGCATCCCTACATCAGTCTGGAGAAAGTAGTTTATTTATTGCTGGATTTAAGTATTGAAAAAACATTGGATTATACTTTAGACTTACCATAACTATGATCATGTGTTTTTTTTTCTAGTCTGAAAAAGCTGTCCGAGAAATGGAGAAAGAGGTAGCAGAGCTACAGGAGTCCACAAATCTTTTTGACGTTACTATTCCTGACTACAGAGACATCAAGCTCTGCAGACGAGAGAGATCGCAGTCCTAAAAGAACTGTGGGACATTGTTGTTTTTGTTCAGGTAAGTAGCTTAATGTATACTGTATAGTTAAATGTCACTATTCTGGAGTAAAAGGAAACACAGCTGGCCTGATCACCCCACTAACATGCCCCAATAACTCAATAACGTGACCAGCCTGTCCTCTTGGAGGCTTTCATTGATTCTTTAAATACCCTGTAGCCTCTAAATGTTCCCATTAAGTACCCTCAGCCCATTGACCCCTCTGAATTCTTCTTTATCTATACAGAGCAGTGTCGAAAACTGGACAATGACCAAATGGAGGCGGATAAACGTGGACCAGATGGATGCAGAATTGAGGAGGTTTGCCAAGGTGAGGTCACCAACGGTGCTACATCACACCAGCGCATCTCTCCTGCTGTCTTACTGTCATGCACCATTGCTATTTGTAACAGATGCCTCTAATAACTAATTACGTTTACCTACCTTCTGTTTGTGTAGGACATATGTAAACTTGACAAAGAGGCTCGCGTGTGGGATGTGTATTCTGGGTTAAACCTTTATATAAAGAACCTGTTGACGTCACTGGGGGCCGTGAGTCAGCTACAGAACCTGGCAATACGAGAGCGCCACTGGGTGCAGCTAATTAGGACAACAAAGGTGGATACACACAGCTGAGGTCATCTTACACTGCAATTTTTTCCTTGCATTATCAAAGGCTTTGCATCATGACAATAATTCTTTTGAAATAGATGAACTTCACTGTGACTGACAGTACCACCTTGGATGACCTCTTGACTCTGCAGCTCCATTTGTTGGAAGACGAAGTTCGCAACATAGTGGATAAGGCTGTCAAAGAAATGGCCATAGAGAAGGTTCTTCTTCAATTAATTGATTTTTATGGTCAAACAGATCAACATCAAGAGTCATTTTGCACATGAAAAAGTAATCGAACTACAAGTCAACCTTATAAACATAGTCCATTAAATACGTTGCAGTCCTGCAAAAAAAACATATATCTCCAGAACATGAAATTTTCATGAGTCTGTGTTCAGCTTTGTGTTTTTCAGATAATCCAATTAATTTAAATGGTTCATTTTTTAATAATTGATAAAAAATATAAAGTAACTAAATTTATAGATTACATACATACATGGTTTTCAGTGGACAGTTTTAGTTGCTATATTTGGTTTAGGAGTAAATAAGTAAATACAGTAAGGTAGTTTGTATTTTAACATGTTATCATTATGCTGTCCAATTATTTTTTTTATGTCAGGTTGTGACAGAAATAAGTAAAACGTGGGCATCCATGGAGCTTTCATATGAAGATCATTGCCAATCCTCTGTGCCACTACTTAAATGTAACCAGGACCTTATTGAAACGCTTGAAGATCACCAGGTAAATATCTACAGTAAGCTACTGATATTAATACAAAGATTTTATGTGCGACTTTTTAGCACACAGAATGGCTGTGAAGATCAGCTATCTTTGAGAAGCACTGATAGTTAAGTGCTGAATAGAGATGAGAGTGCAGAAAGGGGCCGCCCTGTCTGACTGTCTAACAACACAGCTGAGTGTAGAGAGGTCCCTATTGAGCCCTTAGATTTATAGCTGCTGTAGGAGACAGGGCATTGTTGCACTGTGGTGGTCTTTGGACATGTCCACCAGATGTATTGTGTGTGTGTGTGTGTGTGTGTGTGTGTGTGTGTGTGTGTGTGTTATAGCCAGCAATTAAAGTCTTGCCACTTTAGTGCCAAGATCTTTGTGTAAATAGACTGTTTCCCTCCCCCATTTTTTATGGCATGGCATGCTGATTAGCTTGAATATGCATTTGAAATTAAACTGACACATGTTATGAGGTTAAGGTTATTAAGATATTATTTTCTCTTGCCACAGATTGGATAGTAGTTTGGTGTATGTGAGTTTTTCATTGGACCAAATCCGTTTGATAGGCTGTACTCATCTCTCTATGTCTCCATCCCCAAGGTTCAGCTTCAGGGCATCTTTCAGAGCAAGCATGTGCATCACTTCCTGTCCCAGGTAGTGGAACTACAGAAACAGCTGACTGTAGCTGACTCTGTGCTGATGGTCTGGATGCAGGTTCAAAGGACATGGGCCTACCTGGGGAGCATTTTCCAAAGCTGTGACGACATCTGCCAACAGCTGCCTGCAGATGCACACAGATTTCAAGCTATAGATGCAGAGTTTCAGGTCTGCACTTATATGCTGGTCATGTAGTATTGCAAATGTCATTATTTCTGTCTTTGTAAACATGGCAATTTTGATTCTTTCAGGAGTTAATGTTTGACAGTGCTAAGACTCAAAATGTCATTAAGGCCACCGGCAAACCTCATCTATTTGAGAAGTTAGAGGATCTACAAATAAGGTTAATTTTTATTTAGTTACACTTTCATTATACTGCTCTTAGTTTGATGTTGTGCTCACACTTCCCATACTCTCTCTTTCAACAGGCTGGCACTGTGTGAAAAGGCTCTTGCTGAATACCTGGAAACAAAGAGACTTGCTTTTCCACGATTTTACTTTATTTCATCTGCAGACTTGTTGGACATCCTCTCTAAAGGGAGTCGTCCTAGAGAGGTACTGTACATTTATGTAATTTAGCATTTCCCTTCATTTTTGTTTTAAGTATTTGTCTGGTGTTACTATTTCACTAATGTGTCTCTTCTTTGAAAAATGAAATGACTAAATGTCTTTTACAGGTAACTGTCCACCTCTCAAAACTATTTGATAACTTGTCAAATCTCGAGTTTGCCCAAAATGAACAGTTGGATAATCCTAAACTTGCAGTGGGAATGTACAGCAAAGAGAGGGAATATGTCCCATTCCAGACTGAATGTTGCTGTTACGGGCCGGTAAGATTACATTCAGTATCAAATAATCTGAATTAGCTATCACATTTTTTAAGGTAACTAATGGTAAAATTACTTTACATTAGGTGGAGGCATGGCTTTCTTGTCTGGAGGAGTCTATGAAGGAATGTGTCAGGGGCCACCTGTCTGAGGCTGTGTCTTTGTACGAGGACAGGCCCAGAGAGCAGTGGATTCTCGACTTCCCTGCCCAAGTAGCTCTCACTGGATCTCAGATCTGGTGGAGCAATGATATGGAGCTTGTGTTTAAAAGACTGGAGGAAGGATTTGAGTCTGCATTAAAAGATTACAACAAGAAACAGGTACATTTTATGACGAGTTAACACACTAATGTTAAGATTTCAATGAAATGCAACTTAGTTGGCAAGAGCTGACTAAGAGCCACAATAACAAAAATATAAATATAGCCGCAAGCGGCGTTTCGCGGGTTCAAACCTGTGAAATTACTCTGAAGTCGATATTGACAAAAATCTCAATATCGACGTGGTCCAACGTTGGTATAAAACATATCCTGCAAACTTTGTAATGATTGGACAAACGATTCACTTTGTGTAAAATGCCTACAACTGATTTGTCAAAAATTTATTTTCAATTCAGTGGGATATGTAGCTCAGTCCAGCTCACGGCAATTTGACAAAAGCAGATGACCAACACAAAAACAATTGCTAATAAAGCCACAAGCTGCGATTCCAATGTCAAAACCTAATTTGCGTCATTTCACGTCCAGATATTGTGCATTTAAAGCGCCCCCTAGTGGTCAATTTGAATGAGCCTTGCAGTGTATGTGTGAGGTCATTATGTAGACATTTCCTGGAAGTTTTGTCTTGACTGGACAAACATTTATCATTTATACCCTGCACTATATCACCTGCAGTTTGTTTGCATTTATAGCGCCCCCTGGCGTTCAATTTGAATGAACCTTTCAGGGCGTGGTTCAGGTACTTATGAGGACATATCCTGAGAGATTTGCGATGATTGGACAATGAATATGTGATTTATAGTAAAATGTGTGTAATGCCACTCACCTATCTGGCTATTGTAGTGCCCCCTAGTGGCTTATTTATATACAACTGCTTGGGTATATCTGGGGCACTTATTTGAACATACCCTGTGAGTTTTGTGATGATTGGACTTACCGTTGCTGATTTGTGTTCATTTATGTCCAGAGCCATGCCCCTTTCAAAGTTCATTGGTCAATACCTTGAGAAGTAATTGAGATATGAACATGTGTTATACAACTTGTAATAAGTTTGATCTATTGATGATTCACTGAAAATTTGGTGGCAAACGAAGCTACAATGTAGGAGGAGATGTCAAAAATGTGTTTTCAAAAAATTAAAAATGGCGGAATAATTTTCTAGGTGGACCTTAATGGTCCTTGAGACTTTTTTGTATAGCACATTAAGCTGCACCTGTGTGATAAATTTTAAGTCAATCGGACTTAAAATGTAGTTTGCATTTTGAAGCCTTAATACAGCGCCACCATGTGGCAGATTGGGTTCATATTTCTATAGAAGCACATGCACACCATTTCCAGTTATTCCCCCAAGTTTCATGATTCTAGCTCATTCCAGCTCAAGGTAATTTGAGGTGGCGCGGCAGACAACAGAGGCTTTAATAAAATCTATATAAAAATAGCGTTCTTTTCATTGTAAGTCTCATTTCCTGTTATGTCATTTATGATCCTCAGATGAAAAATTATAGTTTCAAAAACATTACAAAGTTACATATAGTCCCTAACTTAAATATGTGTAGCCACATCAATTTGAAAGATGCGGGTAAAGATAATATTTACATGTCTTGTTAATATGAGGGGTTTTGATTCAGTAATAAAATAATGATGCCATCATTTGTGGTGTGTTGAATTTGACAAGGCGTACGCAATATTTTCAAAAACAAAAATCTGCTTACAAAATTAGGATCCAGTTGAACACCACGACAAAACATAGCCCTTAACAACTCATGTAAATCATTACAATCAAGTTTATTACATCAGTTAATGTACTAATTGACAGCAGGTGTGAAGGTGCATTATTGCGATACAATTTAATTTTAGGAAAAAGTAACACCCTAAATAATTTTTGATTTCTACACACATACTGTATATGATTGTAAAGATAGTATTATATTTTTCTGATTTGTGTTTAATCGGTGAGTGAAGTGGCAACTGCTAAAGAGGATGAACACGTTTTCATAATGCTTTCATAATCACATCAGAGTTAGTGACCCGAGCTGGGTTTGTAGGGCCTCGTTGTGGGCTCTGCTCACAGTTGTGTTATCACTCTTTGTCAGTTTCATCAGCACTATTTAAGGTTGGCATGCCCTTGGTTTCCTGTTTGAATAATCACTCTCTTCCTTCAACGTTCTGCACTGATTGGATCTGCTGTCATACAGGACCAGTGATAAATGCAAGACATCCAGGGATGTTTTCGTCAAAACAAGAACAAAAGACTACTTTTAATTGTGTTTTTTTGTCAAATTGTCCACATGGTCCACATTCATATACCGACTGTGCTTGTTGTTCTGCATGGATTGACATTTTAATGACTTTAAATACTTAACATTACATATGAAACAATAAATGTGAACCATGCAATTTTATATCAGATTGTTGCCAATTCAATCACACGTGGGAATTTAAATTGGCACACTTGTCTTAACTTCTGCCTATTTTCCTCAGCATTGCTTCAAATCTGTTTTTTTCTAGATTTCCCAACTCAACTTGTTGATCAGCATGCTGCTTGGAGAGCTGAGCTCAGGCGACAGACAGAAGATTATGACTTTATGCACTATTGATGTCCACGCCAGAGACATTGTTGCCAGCCTCATTGCCCAAAAGGTAATTGTAATTGAGTCATACAATAATTAACATTTCCTTTGGCATTATAACATTTTTTTCTCATCATGTAGGTGTGTAAAAGAACATATTCAAGTGCATTTTTAAATTTAGCTTTTGTAGGTTAAAATATAATTTGGTGAAATTCACAATGTATGGCAACAGCTCAATTCTCCATTTGCAGCCTATATGCTGCAACAAGAAAATTTAACGTTGTTCAAATGTGAGTTAATAATTAAAATAATCGGAACAGGAACAGTGTCGTTCCTGACTTTTTACATTTTTATTGCACAAAATAGAGAGCAACAGCCTCAATTTCACCAAATAGAAAGACTAGATTATAGACTATGGGCTTAAACTAAAACAAGACTATATTTGAACTAGTTATGATCCTCATACTACCTACTGCCCATATCTCTTGTGACATCGTTTAATAGCAGCCACGTGTGTTCACAGGTTGCCACCTCACAGGCCTTCCAGTGGCTTTCCCAGCTCCGGCATTGCTGGTATGAGCAGCAGCATCACTGCTTCATTAACATCTGTGATGCTCAGTTTCTTTACTCATATGAGTATCTTGGAAATACACCTCGTCTTGTCATCACTCCCCTCACAGACCGGTATCTCAGCCTCTTATCAGTTTTCAGTCTATGCTTGGAATGTTACTTTCAATGCTTTTCCTACATTCAGCATTGCTTCACAGCAAATGTGTCTCTCTCTGTGTATGCTTAGGTGCTACATCACTTTAACTCAGTCACTTCACCTGACCATGAGTGGAGCCCCAGCTGGCCCTGCTGGAACAGGTAAGACCGAGACCACTAAGGATCTCGGCAGAGCCATGGGCGTCATGGTATACATCTTCAACTGTTCTGAACAGATGGACTACAAGGTGCAAAAGTCATTTAGTGGACACTTCACAATTATTCCATTTGATCAGTTTATTGTCTTGGTTAGATGTGACAGTTAACATGTATGTTCAAATGCAAAATAATTTTGTTCATGTTCAGTCGATTGGAAATATCTACAAGGGTCTGGCCCAGACTGGAGCATGGGGCTGCTTTGATGAGTTCAATCGTATCGCCGTGGATGTTCTGTCAGTTGTGGCAGTGCAGGTCAAAACTATACAAAATGCCATTCGCTCTAAAAAGAAAAGGTAACCAGTTAAAGCTGAATATATGGAGCCTTTATTGTGAGTGTGCACATGTGTTAACTCTCCATGCAACTTCACAGGTTCCTCTTTTTAGATAAAGACATCGTCTTAAAACCCTCTGTGGGGATTTTCATCACTATGAACCCCGGCTATGCAGGCAGGACGGAGCTACCTGAGAACCTCAAGGCTCTTTTCAGGTGAGAGTGATACAGTATCTTTATTTATAATATGCTTTTACTCAGCTTTACGTTTTATAGTTTGTTTATTGTGTTACTGTGTGTGTCCTTCTGTAGACCCTGTGCCATGGTGGTGCCTGACACTGAGCTTATTTGTGAGATAATGCTGGTAGCAGAAGGCTTCCGTGGTGCTAAGCTTTTAGCCAGGAAGTTTATCACCTTGTACACTCTCTGCAAAGAACTGCTGTCTAAGCAGGTAGGGGAAAAGCACCTGATAGCACTGTTATATTTCATAATGCTGGATTAGAACAGGGCACGTCAATAATAAAACATTTCAGCTACGTGATACCTCATGAGCACAGAGATGCATGAAACCATTCAATTCATCTTAGTACTTTATATGATATGATTTATGGTAATTGTAAACACAGGAATACACATCTCTACTATCTATTCTCGTTTGTCCATTAGGACCACTATGATTGGGGTTTGCGTGCTGTCAAGTCTGTTCTGGTTGTGGCAGGGGCACTGAGAAGAAGAGACAAGAGTAGACCAGAGGATCAGGTGACTTTCATGTGTATGTCATCTCACAGCCACAAGAACAAGACTCATTGTCTTATATAATCTGCAAATGCACTTTACTTTCCAGGTGCTGATGCGTGCGCTGAGGGACTTCAACATGCCTAAAATTGTGACTGAGGATGCGACTATCTTCTTGGGACTGCTGGGAGACCTGTTCCCAGGCCTGGAGGTGGAGAGAGAGAGAGACTGTGAATTTGAAAATGCCATTCGAAAGACCACACTGGAGCTCCGACTCCAGCCTGAAGAGACATTCATCCTCAAGGTTTGACATTAATTGGTGTATACAGAGTCGTGTGTAACAATGCTTAAAAAAGAATGCAATAATCTATTTTTTTAAACATTTATTTTGTCAGGTGATGCAATTGGAGGAACTCATGGCGGTGCGTCATTCTGTCTTTGTTGTTGGAAATGCAGGGACTGGGAAAAGCCAGGTTAGATTTGTTTGCCTTATAAATTGTGAAAGTAAATACTCAATTTAGTTTTTTTTATGTTTGGTACATCACATGACAGGTTTTATTTTTTCAACAGATATTGAGAGTTCTCCACAAAACTAATATAAACTTGAAGAAGAAGCCGGTATGGAATGACCTCAATCCAAAGGCGGTAGACAGAGATGAATTGTTTGGCTTTATCCATCACACAACTCGAGAGTGGAAAGATGGTAAAGAGCTGGTTTTAAATGAGAAGAATAACAACATTTAAAACACATAAACTAGTGCTAACTCATACTAGATGTAAACAGTGTTAAGACTTTGTAATCCTAGTTGTTCAATCTCTGTGTAAGGTTTGCTTTCATCAATGATGCGAGAGCAAGCAAACATCTCCCACATAGGACCTAAGTGGATTGTGTTGGATGGAGACATTGATCCGATGTGGATTGAATCACTCAACACAGTGATGGATGACAACAAGGTACCGCCCTCCTGTTCACTCATACACTATGGTACAACACATGGCAACCAAGGTGGTATAGATAGAAAAAGATGTTTCTTTCCCCCTGCTTCAGCAATCACTTTCTGGAGTGTGCGTTCTTGGAGGTATTTTTGCACAGCGATGAATCATGTCACAGTGATCTTGTGCCTTTTGAAATATTTTAAAGCACTGTCTGTCAAACCTGATGAGATATAAAGGTTTTCCTTATCGTTTGGGCAGAGTCTTGTCTGCCATATTGACCATTCATATGTTATGATATTTGGAAACTGTAATGCTACATAACATCTTTTAGGTCCTGACTCTGGCCAGTAATGAACGTGTGCCACTCACTTCATCAATGAGACTGGTGTTTGAGATCAGTCACCTAAGGACGGCCACTCCTGCTACTGTGTCCAGAGCAGGTATTCTCTATGTTAACCAACAGGATCTGGGCTGGAACCCGTGAGTCATATTATTTGTATTCACATGATATCAAAACACTTTTGAAGTTTTCATTGCAATGCTTTTTTTGTAATGTATTATCTTCTTTATGTATTGTGCTTGTTGCACCAAAGTGACCATGTTGTGTAAATGTTGTATTGTAAAGACAAGGGACACTGATTCAGATCCTGATCAGAACAGCACAGCAATATAACATTAATCCTTCCTGCTTAGGTACGTGGCCAGCTGGATTGACCAACGAGAACGCCAGACAGAAAGGGCCCACCTTACCATACTGTTTGAAAAATATGTTCCTCATTGTGTTGAACAGATGCGAAACACCTTCAAGACCATAACTCCTATCCCAGAAATCTCTATGGTGCAGGTACACAATACAAAAGCATGTACAGTGAAGTTTTTTCTTCATTTTATGCCTATGCAGTCAGCAAATCAGAATGAAATAATAATTATTATTTTCTTTCTCATTTAGACACTCTGCACTTTGCTTGACTGCCTTCTAACACCAGAAAATATTCCATTTGACTCTCCACGTGAGCTCTATGAGACCTACTTCACCTTTGCCTGCATCTGGGCTTTTGGCGGGGCCCTGTATCAAGAGCAGGTATTACTTTTGTTTAATTCAAGGGGATTGCGAATGCACAATTGAGTCTGGTATAACAAGTTCTAATTTCACATCAACTTAATATAGCAACTTTAAGGATAATTTTGGTGCATATGTTTTGACATGACAATGACATGCTCTGCAGAAGTGTTTGTGTCCTAATAAAGCTGTGGTTTTATTTTTTGGATACTCAAAACAGTTGTTCCTTTACAGAAATTGGGCATTTTTCATAGAAAAGAAAATGCGTAACTGGGCATTAGTAATGCAGGCAACATCAAGGACTGTTGAAAAGTTTTATTGAATACTTTGTTAAAACTCCTGGCTAATAATAGTAAACACTCAACTTATTCCTTGAGTTGTCTTTGCACTTCTGTTAAAAAGGTATGACTATAGGGTGAGACACAACATTGTGCATTTTGCAAGCCGACATGTCAAGACTGTCATGATGTGACCAAGAATAGTAATAATATAATAAGCGTATCTGTCTATGATTTTGACTAATGGTGGTCCATTGAAATGATATGAATTAATGCTTGATAAAATTTCTTCAATGATT
The DNA here is from genome assembly GCA_026937815.1 of Etheostoma perlongum. NCBI lineage: Eukaryota > Metazoa > Chordata > Actinopteri > Perciformes > Percidae > Etheostoma > Etheostoma perlongum. The sequence continues at coordinate 16,504,968 of CM049376.1, forward strand.
TGTCCAGCTTTATGATTACCGGGTGGAGTTCAGTCAGTGGTGGACCAAAGAAATGAAGACAGTGAAACTGCCAGCACAGGGGACAGTGTTCGACTACTACCTTGACCCTCAAACCAGACGGTTCCTGCCCTGGAGTGATACTGTGGCTCCATTTGAAATGGAAACTTGTACACCACTACAGGTAAGAACATAAAAGCTGCTATAAATAAATGGGAGAGTATGACCCTTTTTGCAACTCCAGAAACACAGACCTTTCAAAGCAGTTTGACTAACAATCACACACATGATCACAAGCAACCTTCTGTAAGAAAACTAACCAAAAACGAACAATACAGTCATATTAAAAATCTATGTATGCATCAGTGAACATAATAAGAGAGGGTAAAGTCCAATCATGAGGTTATGGCAGGGGTACTAGAATGGATGCTAGGCTTTCTACTGTGTCTGATTACCATATGCTAGACCCCATACCAGACTGTGTGGGGGTGAAGGCATGAGCAACAAGGCTTGAGCTATCACCCACGCACTATTGTCTGTCTTTATGCTCCTGCATACAGCTGTGAATGCTCCAAAGGCTCTTGCTGAGCCATAATTAGTAGGGTTTTGTTCTGAGCAAATGATGCTATTATGACAGAATAGTTGTGGTGTACTGGGGAAATAAAAGAAATTATAAATCACATACAATTCACTGAACACATGTCTGTCAATAAATCACACTGAAAGAAAGCCATAATGACTATGTATGTTTCTGCTCTCTGTCTTCCTGCTGTTTCTATGATTGCAGGCTGTTTTGGTACACACTGCAGAGACTGTGCGTCTTCGGTACTTCATGGACTTGTTGCTGGAGAGGAGACAGCCAGTGATGCTTGTGGGGAATGCTGGAGTGGGAAAGACTGCACTCGTCAAGAACAAGTTTGACTGTCTGCCAGAGAGTTACATGACAACAAAAGTACCCTTCAACTACTACACCACCTCCCTCATGCTGCAGGGTGAGTAGGACTTATCTGACTCCTTTAGTACTGACTACTAACACATCAGGTAAACTGTAGCACCATCTGCTGGTAATACTCAGATTCAGGAAAAGGAAAGGGGGAGAAAACGGAAATCAGATTATTCTAAATTTATATACAGTGGGTACGGAAAGTATTCAGACCCCTTTAAATTTTTCACTCTTTGTTTCATTGCAGCCTTTTTCCAAAAATCAAAAAAGTTCATTTTATTTCTCAGTAATGTACACTCAGCAACCCATCTTGACAGAAAAAAACAGAAATTTAGAAATTTTTGCATATTTATTAAAAAACAAAAACTGAAATATCACATGGTCATAAGTATTCAGACCCTTTGCCGTGACCCTCATATGTAACTCAGGTGCTGTCTATTTCTTCTGATCATCCTTGAGATGGTTCTACACCTTCATTGGAGTCCAGCTGTGTTTGATTATACTGATTGGACTTGATTAGGAAAGCCACACACCTGTCTATATAAGACCTTACAGCTCACAGTGCATGTCAGAGCAAATGACAATCATGAGGTCAAAGGAACTGCCTGAAGAGCTCAGAGACAGAATTGTGGCAAGGCACAGATCTGGTCAAGGTTACAAAAAAATTTCTGCTGCACTTAAGGTTCCTAAGAGCACAGTGGCCTCCATAATCCTCAAATAGAAGACGTTTGGGACGACCAGAACCCTTCCTAGAGCTGGCCGTCCGGCCAAACTGAGCTATCGGGGAGAAGAGCCTTGGTGAGAGGGCAAAGAAGAACCCAATGGTCACTGTGGCTAAGCTCCAGAGATGCAGTCGGGAGATGGGAGAAAGTTGTAGTAAGTCAACCATCACTGCAGCAATCCACCAGTCGGGGCTTTATGGCAGAGTGGCCCGAAGGAAGCCTCTCCTCAGTGCAAGACACATGAAAGCCCGCATGGAGTTTGCTAAAAAACACCTGAAGGACTCCAAGATGGTGATAAATAAAATCCTCTGGTCTGATGAGACCAAGATAGAACTTTTTGGCCTTAATTCTAAGCGGTATGTGTGGAAAACCAGGCACTGCTCATCACCTGTCCAATACAGTCTCAACAGTGAAGCATGGTGGTGGCAGCATCATGCTGTGGGGGTGTTTTTCAGCTGCAGGGACAGGACGACTGGTTGCAATCGAGGGAAAGATGAATGCGGCCAAGTACAGGGATATCCTGGACGAAAACCTTTTCCAGAGTGCTCTGGACCTCAGACTGGGCCGAAGGTTTACCTTCCAACAAGACAATGACCCTAAGCACACCGCTAAAATAACGAAGGAGTGGCTTCACAACAACTCTGTGGCTGTTCTTGAATGGCCCAGCCAGAGCCCTGACTTAAACCCAATTGAGCATCTCTGGAGAGACCTGAAAATGACTGTCCACCAACGTTTACCATCCAACCTGACAGAACTGGAGAGGATCTGCAAGGAGGAATGGCAGAGGATACCCAAATCCAGATGTGAGAAACTTGTTGCATCTTTCCCAAAACGACTCATGGCTGTATTAGATCAAAAGGGTGCTTCTACTAAATACTGAACAAAGGGTCTGAATACTTATGACCATGTGATATTTCAGTTTTTGTTTTTTAATAAATATGCAAAAATTTCTAAATTTCTGTTTTTTTCTGTCAAGATGGGTTGCTGAGTGTACATTACTGAGAAATAAAATGAACTTTTTTGATTTTTGGAAAAAGGCTGCAATGAAACAAAGAGTGAAAAATTTAAAGGGGTCTGAATACTTTCCGAACCCACTGTATATATATATATATATATATATAGTGAGTGAGAGAGTTTGTCTTGTATTTATGCATAGGCAACTGTAGTTTTGTTGAGTTTTTGATTTGTGAAACATCATTTTGCTTTCTCTTGTAGTGATTCTTGAGCAACAATTAGAAAAAAGAGCCGGCAGAAGCTACTCCCCTGTAGGCAACAAAAGGATGGTCTACTTTATAGATGATATCAACATGCCAGCTGTCGACAGTTATGGAACAGTACAACCTCACACTCTGATACGTCAGCATCTGGATTATGGACATTGGTGAGAAGACCTCACACACTTAGTACTGGATTTTCAGTTGAAAACATAAAACATTTTGCCAAACTATAGTGTTTTCGGCTTATTAAACGTGTGTTTAATATGTGTTATGTGTTTTTTCTTGCTCTCTGTAGGTATGACAGACAGAAACTGAGCCTAAAAGAAATACACAATACCCAGTACATTGCCTGTATGAATCCAACTGCTGGGAGCTTCACCATCAACCCCAGACTACAAGTATGTTTCCCAGTTAAATTGCCCTTTATTTAATTTTCTGAAATCAAGGATTAAAATTGGTACACTCTACCTGTATAACTAATTTCTCAGTACAGTCTTATAGACTTTCAAGGTTTGAAGTATAGCATAGTTTTATGTTTAGTTTTTAGTTTTAAAAGATTTTTGTGGCATTTAAGGCCTTTCTTAGATAGGACATCTTTAGACATGAAAGGGGAGAGAGAGGCGGAACAACATGCAGCAAAGAGCCGCAGGTCAGAATCAAACCCGCAACCACTGCATCAAGGACTAAGCCTATGTATATGGGCGCACGCTGTACCAGTTGAGCTACCCAGGTGCCCAGTATATACAGTATAGTATAGAGTTAAAGTGTGCGTGAATTAGTGTGAAGATTGTGGTTTTACAGCTCCCTTTGACAGGCTCAGTTTATATATTCAAATGAAGAAACTCATTTCATTTGGTTGCAGAGAAAAGGATTAGCCTGGAGAAGAAGCAACAATTACAATGCCACAAGGAAAACTTATCTTGAATCCTGAAGCATAATCAAAACATGATTTCAATTCAATTCAATTTTTTACTCAAGTGGCATAATCATAATGTATTTTAATGTTGTAGAAACAGTTAGTACTACAGCTATAAAACAAGCCTGTAACATGTAGTTTAAATACACATTTTCAGATAAATTAGTTCCAAGCTCAAAGGGACTGCCAGTGATGTATTTGAAGATTTTGGGGTTAGATTGAAGACTTCCCTAAACTAGCATCTTTTCATAATTCAAATCATATACGGCTATGCATTTTCTGAAATGGGGTTGTGTCTTCACTCTACAGAGACATTTCTCAGTGTTTGCGGTAAACTTTCCTTCATCTGAGGCTCTGATGTCAATCTTCAGTCAGATCCTGTGTGGCCATCTGAAGCAGCAGCTCTTCAGTCCACTGGTTCAGAGGAGCGCTGTAGCTGCAGTCCAAGCTGCCATAAGTCTTCATTACAAGATGGTTCAGAGATTTCTGCCCACAGCCATCAAATTTCACTACACATTTAATCTACGAGACATGTCTAACGTCTTTCAGGTAGGACTGATAGTGAGAAATGTTTGCAATTGGACTTTTGAGTGAAAAGTAAAATATTCACATGATCAACCGTGTTATTTAGGGCATCTTCTTCGCTGGGCCTGATAGTGTGGAAGAGAGCACTGACCTGGCACTGTTGTGGCTCCATGAGTCCTGCAGAGTGTACTCAGACAGACTGGTTGATGTCAAGGACCTGCAGCTCTTCCAGAAGCTCCAGATGGAGACTGTGCATGAATGCTTTGAGGTGCAATACAGATTCTGATAAACAGTTTAAACTGTATAAAGTGTGATTCTTTGCCTTCAGATAAAAACATTGAGCTAAAGATTTCAATTAGTTATGATGCTTGTCTTCTTCCAGGGACTTGAGGACCAAAAAGTGACAAAGCAGCCCCTCCTCTATTGCCATTTTGCCCAAATGGGCGATGCAGCCTCCTATGCTCCTGTTACAGACTGGGCTGTGCTCAGGTCCGTGCTCACAGATGCCCTGGAGAACTATAATGAGCTCAATGCAGCCATGAATCTGGTGCTGTTTGAAGATGCTATGCAACATGTGTAAGTATAGCTGGTTTGCATATTATTATTATTATTATTATTATTATTATTATTATTATTAGGTGGGGGGGAAAAAACGACAATCATATGTATCGTAATTCTTGTTGCGACGATTTTTAAAATCAATTCTTTTCCTTACCGCTGACGCTACCGTTTATACGGTACCACTGATGCTACATCATATGTTTTTTAAACGGTAGCACATAATACATGTTATATTCTTCTTTACAAATTAAATAAATGTCAGACTGACTTACTGACATGTGATGTGCATTCTTTTTAGAAAACAATTAGAATTTTAGAAAGTTCTCATGTTATATTGTCTCTGGAAGTGTATTATTAAACTTTTGATTTTGTTGAAAAAGGGAAAAGAAAATCGCAGTACTCAATACTATCGAATCTCAAGACTTATAGAATCGCAATAAATGAAAATGACAATTGAATTGGCACCCATGTATTGTGAAGGAATTAAATTGAGACAAAAGTATATTGTCCTAGCCCTAATAATTATAATGATCATGGATTTAATAAAATGTTTTACTTTGATAATGTTCCTGAAGTGTTTTGCACCCAAAATTAAAACCTAAGACACTGACCGCACATCAGCTTAAGAAAGCTTATGAACAACATACAAGTAGTAAGAAAAGGACACAGGCAATTTTATGAATTATAAAGATGGCAGATTAATGTAGAAAGGGATGTTAATATAATGTGAGTTATTGACACATGTTAAAAGCTTTCATGCATATTTTGACTTTAAAAGAATGTAAAGATTTATAATATTTGTTTGGAAAGGGCTGTTTTATGGCATAACAAAGATTGTGTTGTTACCAGCTGTCGCATTAGTCGTATCCTGGAGTCTCCTAGGGGTCATGGCTTACTGGTTGGGGTCGGGGGCAGTGGGAAGCAGAGCCTGACTCGTCTGGCTGCCTACATTTCCTCTATGGAAGTCTTCCAAATCACTCTGAATAGGGGTTATAGCATCCAGGATCTCAAGGTAAATATTGATGTTGTTAATAGTTGCAGCCAAAAAAAAACACACAGTATCACTTCATAAATATGCTTTTATGAAAATGTATAAGCTCTAAGTGACCTGCTTCACAATTTACTTAAATCAAGTTTTTTATTTAAAAAAAAAAAATCCTTAGATCAATTTCCCCTCTGGCTTAATGCAGGATATTGATGTAATTCTGTTTAATTCAGCTTCCCCACTGACGCGGGAAATACTTGTCAGATACTATTAAAAGCCACTTGGAAATGTTTTTATATCTCATTGATGAAGAAAGTTTGTCAATTTAATCATTTAATAGCCTCTTCAAAAATCAAGCCATTATCATGGGAGTTGCGTTATCTCATTTATTATTGTATATTTTAAATTCTCTAATGAACTCCATATCAGTGTGAACATTATACAGTAGGTGTCCATTCATGGCATGTGTGGTTTTATTTAGACTGATCTGGCAGATTTGTTCCTAAAGACTGGAGTGAAGAACCAGCGTGTGGCTCTACTCCTGACTGATGCGCAGATACCTGATGAGCGGTTTCTGGTCATTATTAATGACTTACTGGCATCAGGTCAGACCTAAACTTCACAATAATCATACTTTGTTTTAGCTGCTAGAGAGAACATGCCTGTTGTCATTATAGAATTTTCTTAGTGAATGTACATCATCAATTTTCTTAACTTGTTCAGCCTTTTGAAATCATTCTGAAATTATAACATTGCATGAAGAGTGAATATCGCTACAGCTTGTCAGTATGTAATTATGACTGTGCCTTTCTCTCCAGGAGAAATTCCTGAGCTCTTCAGTGAGGAGGAGATTGAAGGAATTGTGTTGGGTGTGAGAGCTGAGGTCCGAGCCCTCGGATTGCTGGACAGCAGGGAGAACTGCTGGAGATTCTTCACTGAGCGAGTTCAACTACAGCTCACGGTCTAATCTATCAGATATTCATTAATGCTTCACCAGTGCTTCTAGCTTGTCAGTCTGAAGAATGAAAGTTTCTCATATTTAATTGCTTTTTTTCTGTCTTGGAAATGTGTTAGATTATCTGTCACTATTCTGTGATGATGTCTAGGTGAGCTGCTTCTGCATTTCTTCTGTAGATATTGTCAGGAAATAAACTTGTAACTTCAAAGTGCCTCAGTGTTAGAAACTAAAAGCAATAGTTAAATTTTTCAGTTTGACCAATAAAATGTTGGAAATCTGGCCCAAGTAAGATTACAAGTGTTCAAGGGTGGTAAAATAGATTATTTTACACATGACAACACCAACATATTAGTTATGTACCCTGTAGAAAAATCATTTTTTGATGGACTTAATTTAAGGGATTTCGTATACAGTATATTGTGAAGCAACATCTATCTGCCGTTAATACTTATAACATTTTAGCTGTAGCCTTAGCTTGTCTGTTGGCTTCTTGGTTTTTTTTACCACCGTACAAGCAAGAATAATTCAGATTTTCTGAGCTATTATAGTGGATTGAGGACACGTAAAATTGACCAGCACAAATTGGAAACACAAATCCTATCAATTTTGTACTAGATGATTTTAATAGCACTTGAATGTGCCTTCACAGCTGACATTCACAACAAGATATTAATGAAAATGTTACACATGCTCTAGCATGTTTGAGCTACAAAATTAAAAGCACAACTGCTGTGTGGTTTTATTAAATGTGTTTGACAGGCTGAATTAACAGAGCCAGACAAACTGGGGAGTTAAAAGGAAGGAAATATTTGTTTCAGTACACATGTATGCCATCCAGCTAATCTTTGCGCCAGGGCCTCTGGTAGCGTCACCGTCTGCTTCAGCCAACTGGGAATGTTGCTGTCTGTCCACATGCCAAGGCAGTGAAAGTGGGGGCACAGAAGGCTGCCAGTTATGGGTTTCCCTTTTGGATGCATCCACGATATCTGTGACCCTGTGTTGATTTTCCAATGGTCACTCAATCTTGTCAAGTATGGGGATGCATGTTAATACAGGCCTGGTTGTTTGTGTATGTCTGCTTGGGTGACTCTTTGTCTCCCTGCTTTCTTCTTTGTAGGTGGTTCTCTGTTTGTCTCCCGTAGGCAGTGCCCTTCGTGTTAGGGCCCGTCGATTCCCTGCTCTTGTCCAATGCACCACCATTGACTGGTTTCATCCTTGGACCTCAGAAGCTCTACAGTCAGTCAGCTACAGGTTTATCCAAGAGATTGAAGGCATTGAGGTCAGCCCTTTGAACCCATTTGCTTTATCTCACATAGCTCTATGGTTATTTTGTGGCACTCTGCTTTCCACCACACATGTTTGAACTATGTAATATTCTTGCAAATAACAGTATTAGCAAATAACCTATTAGGCAGTAGCACCAGAGATAGATCTATGGGTGTGATAACAGTATCTTTCCTAGGTTTGCAATGTACCCCCTTATTCCAGACTGAGTTAGACTTTAATGAACACCTTCTAATTACTACAGTGCAGCTGGATTAATTTTTCCATATATCCCTCATCATTAGTTCTCTGCTGAGGTACTGACAAATTGCTGAACACATGCCTGGAGACTCACAGTGAGTGCAGGCATATCATTGTTTTCCATCATAGCAGTGGAACGATCACAACCCATGATCATTTATGTTAATGAGAGAAGAGTGATTAAGCACATAACGACCCTCTAAGGAGGCGCAGCTGTCACAACCAGGAAGTGTCGCGTGTGTGTGTGTGTGTGTGTGTGTGTGTGAGACTCAAAAAGCTTTGGTATTATTAGAGAATTAGCACTTATGTAAAAGTAGTAGAGGCAACTTCAGCACACTGTAGTAGACCAGTATTAAGGCATTGGGGTAGTAAAAGAAGAAGTGGGGTAGGCGTTAATAAATAAATAAATAAATAAATGCAAGTATTTTAATAGTCAAATAATGGTTTTGCATTGTTGTGTAACTGAATATTTTTAGGTGTTGGATTGTTGGTCAGACAAAGCAAGATAAATGAAGATACTACCTTGGGCATTTTTCAAAATTCTCCAATACGTTATAGACTAAGCGATAATCGAGTAGTAGTATAGTAATAGCCTTCCTTTGGTCCCCCACTTGCTAGAAATGGCAATAGGTGTAAACCTACCCCTGGGTATCCTGCTCTGCCTTTGAGAAAATGAAAGCTCAGATGGGCCGATCTGGAATCTTGCTCCTTATGAGATCGTAATGGGCAAGGTTACCTTTCCTTTCTCTGCTTTGCCTGCCTAGAGATTTTGGCCTACCCATGAGAGAGAGACATCATGGCTTTCAAACTAGCAAAGTGGCAGTTGGTCAAGGCCATACACCCAGCCTCCACCTTGCACCCCCCCTTCTCCTCCTCAAAAGCTATAGACTCAGAAATGGCAAAGGAAGGAAAGCTCATTGTGGGACTGGCTCTAGTAGCTGTAATTCTGCACAAAGACTGAGTTTTGGGAAAGAGACTTCAGATACAGTATTAGGGCACCACTAAGGTCTGTATAAAAGCATCTAAAGAGCACCATGTCATGGGACTTTTAATAATTCCATTTTTGTGGATGCAGAAAGCACTTTGTGTTAAAGTTAATCTGCATTAATAACAATATATTTTGAAAAGTTAAAAACAAAACACTATGTGAGACATTACTGTATATTTGAAGTCGTTAATGTGTTTATCTTATCTTATCTTTTTCCTAAAGATGCTGGGAAACAAGAAATTATCATTTATTTAAAGTTTGAAATGCACAACCAACTAATACAGTAGTTGGTACATATGGACAATCAATGACAACTTCTTGCATCTCAACTGAACATAGCATGCTTTGTCAAATAGCATGATGTCAGATCTTAATTAATAATGATTTTTTTCCTACTGGCTCTGGGATCATTAACAATGGCTTTTTGTGAGTTATGGTTAGGTTTGATCCTTGTATTGTCTTCTCATTTGTTTTTGCTTTAATTGATTGCTAACTGTATGATTAATAGAGGCTCTGTGTCATTGAGCACCATATGATGAATACCTAGTTGGGATGTAGTACAACAGCCATATAGTATTTAGAAAGTTGGAGGACATCAGAGATAGTGTAAACAGTGTGCATGTATTACAAGCTGCATGTCAGTGGTCTAAACACATTATTTTCACAGAGATTTCAAAGCCTAATCATTCGTGGAAGCTGCACCTAAATTTTAGATTGAGTAAGTCAGGGCCGGCCAAGTAAGATGGCGAAACTTGTAGATGAATTCAAAATTTATGAAGATAATATTTCAGTCCCCATCAGGTTGGAGATGTTAAACTCTACTCAATTCAGCTCACCCTGTTCTCCCCTCTCCCCCCCCTTGTCTACTTATTTACAGCCTGCCGTCCAGGAATCCATCAGTCTTTTCATGGCCTATGTTCACACCAGTGTCAACCAGGCAAGTGAAAAATACCAACGCAATGAGAGGAGGTACAATTACACCACCCCCAAGAGCTTTCTCCAGCAAATCAGCCTGTACAGGAACCTTCTGGAAAAGAGCCGGGCTCAGCTCCAGCACAAGATGAACCGGCTTAACAGCGGCCTTCAAAGACTCCAAACCACTGCCGCTCAGGTAAGTGTCTTTATTGTATACTGTTAGGGGCTAAAATTAGGGTTTTACATACAAGGTTAAGGTAATAAAATTAGGAATAGTAGTAGTCTTTGATTTAAACAGTGTGGGTTTTCCCCTGACATTAAAGGTTCCATATTAGGCTCATTTGCAGGTTCATACTTGTATTTAGATTTTCTACTAAAACATATTAATATGCTTAAAAGTAAAAAAAAAAAAAAAATTAAATCTCATACTGTCTGTCTGAATATACCTGTATTCTTTAAGCCGCTCACTCGAAAAAGCTCTGAATGGTCAGCGTTTCTGGGTCTTCCGCATTTGTGCTCTGGGAGTCTTTGCACTGTCATTGCAGTTGGGGAATGACTGTAACAGCATTGTCGTGCCACTTCCTACCTATCACAATATTTATAATAAACAAAACATGGAAAATATAATACAATATGGGAGCTTCCAAGTATGTGTAACCGTTTTTTCTCTGTTTTAGGTTGAGGATCTAAAAGCTAAATTGGCATCCCAAGAAGCTGTGCTGACCTTTAAAAATCAGAATATTGAGGCTCTAATTACAAAGATTGGACTGCAGACTGAGAGGGTTAGCAGCAAGAGAGAGGCTGCGGATGTTGAGGCACAAAAGGTGAGATATCATGTCGCATATTGGTTCTTTCACTTTTTGCCATTGCACTCTTCATACCTGGGTAATATTTACTAGTACTTTTAACACTTTTGTATGCATTTCTAAAGTTTCTGTGCTGTGTCTGTTGTGTCATATCACTATTTTACTAACTTGTACTGCATCCTTAACACTTTATTAAGATCTTCATCATGATTTTTGTATTTTAATTATATCTCATTGCTTTTTGCTGCTCTGCATGTTTGTATGTGTCAAACAAATGGCTACTATTGCTTCATATTGCCTGCTTGCATGGCTACATGTACTGCATGTAGATATTGGTGATGTATTACTGTACTAATGTCTTGCTGTTTCCTGTCGCTCTGGTCGCAAAATTTTGCCAAAGGACAACTGTTGAAAATTAGCCAGCTGGCTAACACTGGCACATTTACAGTAATGTTGATTAATGTGTCTTGTCCTAAAACAATTGAAAAAAATCCAATACCACTACATTCACTATGCATACTTTTTGTGATTCAGTTCATTATGGTTGCTTTTGTACAGGTTGCTGTCATTCAAGCAGAAGTCTTAGTCAAACAGAGGGACTGTGAAAATGACCTAGCCAAGGCAGAGCCATCACTGACAGCTGCCACAGCAGCACTGGACACCCTCAACAAGGTGCTTCATTTAATCAAACAAGACAGAAATCCATTGAATCTTCAGTCATTCCTAAGACAATATAATGTTTCTAATTCCTTTTTAGGTGAATCTTACTGAACTGAAGGCCTTTCCAAATCCTCCAGCTGCAGTGATCAATGTAGCAGCAGCTGTGATGGTTCTGCTAGCTCCCCGCGGTCGAGTGCCTAAGGATCGGAGCTGGAAGGCGGCGCGGGCCTTCATGGGCAAGGTTAAGCTGTCATCATGTCAATCACATCTGCCTGATTAATGTCAATCTAATTTGTGTGTGGACCTTGACCCTGGCCCTGTCAGCATCTCTCCAATGCTCACAATACAGCTGGATGACTCTACAAATGGCTCTCACTCAGTAGGGAGCTTTTCAACCTCTAGCTGCCATCAATGCAAGTGTGCAGTTTTTTAATAGCCTGTAGAATTTAGCATGTAGATTATAATTCTTTCTGTTTCAAAAGCATATTTTCTAGGCCTAGTAGGTTTTTGAATGTAGCTTATCTGAATTATTTGAAAAGTTAAAACATTTACAGTAGATGTGTCTGATACATACCTTTTTATATACATGATAAAAAAACATAGAAAATCAGGCTAAAAAGCTTATTTTCACTGCGATCCACTATGGGTGGGCAACAAGGGGGGAAAAAGGAAAAGCAAAGTAGCCAGTAGTAGTCAGTGACTGGTAGAACACTATGCTTTTGTAATATGACAATATAGAGTCTGTTTTCCTACAGTATCACTGCCAAGAATTAAACTAAGTATTGTGTTCCAAGTTGACTCCTACTTGCAACAAAAGAGGGAGCTCACACAAACGCCACATTAAAGGGCTTAATTTGGCAAACATCAAGAAAACATGGAAATCATGAATTACATACTAATTGTATTCATAAATGGCACATAACCGAGATTATTTAATTTGCGTGGAGTTTATTATGGAAAAATCTTTTTAAAATTTTTGTGTGCAACTGGCTTTTGTGTCTATTGTAAACATGGCATTAAGCTGTTTCAATTGATTTCAGGCCAAAATGCCAATGCAGGTATTAATGTATCCCCTGTATGTTTGTTTACGTCTTTCAGGTTGATGATTTCCTGCAGGCTCTGGTGTCGTACGACAAGGAGCATGTCCCTGAGGTCTGTTTGACTGTAGTAAAACAAGAGTATCTGAGAAACCCAGAGTTCCACCCTGATCTAGTTCGGACCAAATCTACAGCTGCAGCTGGTCTCTGTGCCTGGATTACTAACATTGTCAGATATTATGAGGTCAGACAATACCTTCAGATAAGTTGTAGTTATGATAAATGTTATGGTTTGTTCTTCATTATGGAGCTTTTTACATTGAGTATGCCTCCTTTTTTGCAGATTTATTGTGAGGTTATTCCAAAGAGACTTGCACTATCACAAGCTAATGCAGAACTAGACACAGCAACAGCCAAAATGTTGGCAGTTAAAAAGAAATTGGCGGTGAGTGTAATGTTATTGTTATACTTAATTAAGTCACTTAGTCTAAAAGCTAGATTTTTGTTATGTGTCTAGTTTCCATGGCTTTCTTTGGTATGTTTCTCCAGGATCTTGATGCCAGCCTCCAGAGCCTAACAGCTCAGGTTGAAAAGGCTACAACTGAGAAAATCAGTTGTCAGGAGGATGTAACACAAACCAACCAGACCATAGAGCTGGCCAACCGACTGGTCAAGGGCTTAGAGGTAAACAAGGGGATATGGAGGAGTTTGTTGGTGCCATTGGGGCTGACCTGGCAGAAAGTAAACTGTCACTTTGCAGGAGGTATGCATGGAGAGGCACTGCTAATGGAATTGCATCAGTAATCTGGACTAGAAGTTGTTACGTCCTGGCAAGCTAACCTGACAGTTGTGTGAGTAGTTTAGGAAAAGGGAGATTTTACAGCCTGGCCCAGCAGCATACTGTGGACTTGTGAGACAGGTAGAGTGGGCTGGACCACAGGAAACGCATGGCTGAACTGGGCAACTGGCTGGCTGAATGGTTTCCAAATGGAGAAAGGAAAAGAGATGGCAGAAACGCTTCACTAAAACAGGTCTCAGTGCAGTAGAGAGGTTGTGTATGTACATAATGTCTGTTTACTGTAAACGTATACTCCTTGCACAATCTCTAGTTTGTAGTGTAATAATAAATTCTCAATAATTTTTTAACACACATTGAAAAAGTATCAAGGGAAGGTTATGTCCATGAATATATGGAATATATAAATGTTGAATGTTGTACGTTTGTATACTTTTTTGAATATTATTTTCAACTCTTTTGTGTTCCTGTGCATGCATTTTTCAGGCTACAGTATCTATTTATCTTAATGGATGCTAATATGAAATAAAAGAGAGCCATTTCAGTGGCTATTTTGTAATTCTTCTTATTCCAGAAAATAAATGTGGTTTGCATGGGACATCTTGGCTTTTAAGCATATCAAGATAAATGTTTTTTTTCTTTATGGCATTGACCTGGAAGCAATAGTGTTCAGACTAATAAATCAGGCCGTCTATATTTAATCATTAACTTACCTCAAAGCTTCAACAGCTGTTGGAAATTAACAATGTCCCACCCCAGACTGAGTGATATTACAGGCAATCCATAATACATTAGAGTAAAATTATAGTGATTTTTAACTGTCTGAAAATTTATTATGTGACATATTCTACATCCACAGCCCGTTGTAAGAAAATGTCATGCATGATTTATTGTTGTAGGGCTGTCACAGTCATAGTATTGAAGGTTTAAATGAATGTTAAATTGATGCAGAGCGAATCTACAGCCAAACTTTCAAAGATATTTTAAGGGAATTGCAGGTGTCTGCTGTACTGCTTCTATCTTCTTAATTTGTACACTAAATGGAGTGGGAAGTTGCCCTGCCTGTACATTTCCCTGCAGTGTAGATTTTTCTTCAGTTCTTCAGTTTAAACTGTCTTCAAATGGGATAAAAGCATACTCCTTGTAAATTAGTATTTTTTAAATTATATTGAAGCCTGATCTTTGTGTCTTGCAGTCAGAGAAGGAGCGCTGGTCCCAGGCAATTGCTGAGTATGAAAAGCAACAGAAAACCCTGTGTGGCGATGTCCTTATTACTTCAGCATTTGTCTCCTACATGGGTTACTTTACCAGACCGTATCGTCTGGAGCTCCTTAACAATGCATGGATCCCTTTCCTTCAGTCTCAGAAGGTAAGGCCAGTTTTGCAACAGTCTGTGTTGTTTAGACTGCAGTTGTTTAGAAAGCCAAATCTTCCTCTCCACAAACATCCTCAGCACTGCTGCTAGTACTCCTACTAGAGTGAGTAGAGTGATCATTTCTTGGTTTCTGTTCCAGGTCTCTGTACCCCTGACAGACGGCCTGGATCCAATCCTCATGCTTACCGATGATGCCACTGTGGCTGCCTGGCATAACCAGGGCCTGCCAAATGATAGGATGTCCACCGAGAATGCTTCCATCCTGACCACCAGTGAGCGTTGGCCGCTCATCCTCGACCCACAGCAGCAGGGCATCAAGTGGATCAGAAACCGGCTGGGGTCAGAGCTGAGGGTGGTGCAGCTGGGACAGAAAGGGTGAGAAGAGGATGTATTCTGAATGCAGTTACAATTGTCTTTTAATGTATCACTTTGTGTTGTTTGTTGTTGTTTCTGTATTTTTTCAGATGCTAAAAACCTTTTCTTCCACCAACATCCACAGAGACTGCTAAAAATATGGTGGCACACAAATTTGCATGCCCAACCACATTAGTTTAACCAATTGTATTCAGTTTTTTTTCTTCTTCTAATCTCTTAGATATCTAGATGTGATCAAACAAGCCCTTGCTTGTGGTGAAACAGTTCTGATAGAGAATCTGCCGGAAAAGGTAGACCCAGTCTTGGAGCCTCTGCTGGGTAGGAACACAGTTAAAAGAGGAAGGTTAGTACTTAACATTACTTGTACATAGTTGTACTTCAAGAATTAAAAAATAGATTTACAAAGAATTAAACCACCTTACAATTGGTACATGCTTTGTTTTGTTGAAGCTATTTAGCATGGGCCTGTTTGCACAGCAAAAATGTTAAAATCAATGTACAGTTTTTGTATCCCTGTTGATACACAAGTCGATATGCCCACAACTCGTCCCGATGTGTCTGCGGTGTTAGACAATAGGAGCAGATTTTCCAGATGGTTGCTTCTCACTGAGCATTGAAACACCAGTAAGACATGACTGAATGCATTATTATTGCCCACTCTTTGGACTATAAATGAATTTGCAGTGCGTGTTCGGAATTCCTGAGGCCAACATATTGATTGGCCCCTCAAGATGGGTGATAGATGTATATTTGTGTGTTCATATTCTTTAGTGTGATGAATATTGAACAGCTGAGCCCCAGTGTAAAAGCTGAATTGAGGATAGTCATGGTTATGTATAAGAACTCCTGTCTCCCACAAAAAGATGGCCCGTAACACTAAATTCAGTGGTCCTCAATCATGATGGCAAACTCAATTTAGCTTCAATAATTTCATAATGTTGATAGGTTTGCTGGCGCATAACATTACTGAATCAACTTTACACTTACTATAATGACTCGTTGTATCTGGATTATTTTAAATCATAATGTGATGTTTAAATGTCTTAGCTTTTATACATGTTATCCAATCTAGCACTTGTTTGAAACACCCTGTATTTGGTAAACCTATCTGATATCAAACCTGATTTTCGTACATGACTGCTGCTACCCACTGTAATCCACTTCACAAATATAACAGTGCCACCAAAATAGCTGCTCTGTAATTAACTTTTAAATTTACTGTTACCAATTACCCTCAACAGGCAAAATCAAGCAAATTTCCTAAACAGGACAACCAACAGCAGTGTAAATAGAAAGTACCACATATTGACATTCTGCTTTGACTTCCCCTTAAAAAATGTTTACATCTTTCTTGCTCTGATCTATGTATGACAATGAATATTAAATATCTTGGCGCATGTTCATTGAACTTCTTCTAAAATCCTGTCTGTCCAAACATAACAATTCATCATAGTAAACCTGATTATAAGTTTATCCCTTGTAGATGACCCACACACTTGTTTCTGTCGATGATTAATACAACCTGCATGGGCAGCCATGATGGATCTGGTGGGGATCCACAGCTGAAGTTCATTAATAATTGGAATGTTGTAGAGTGTGAAGTAATGAATACTAATTATTCCTTTCATGGCTGACGGAAGACTACAAGCCAATCCATCAGCAAGGACTTTAATTTGGTGGAGTAATGGTTCTATCAATAGTACATTAATTCTGGCTTGTGAAGATATAGAGTTGAACCAGACCCAGGCCATGAGGAACCTGTGCCGTAAAATGGGGGCCTTGTCTGACATCCAGGGGGTAATTAGAGAAAAATGAAAAGCCACCAGGTTTGTCAAGCCATCACTAATTTAATTGAAATGCAGGGACAGATAACTATTGGCTGCTGTGGTGATAATCTTTTATAATTTTTCAAGACTATTTGTCACAGTATAAGTGACATTTGGAGCCAGAGTGAAGTTCTCTCCTTCGTTGAGGTGAAAAGGCTCAGATGAACAAAAATAGTTTTCAGGATACAGAGGGTTTGTACTTCCACAGTTCAATTCTATGGGATCATCATTCAATCATCTTTTATAACCACTTACACTGTCCTTTTTTTAAAGGGATTCACTGGTGATATTTCTAGTCATCTAGTCGTTATCTAATCAGTTACACTTCACTTTCTCACTCTGAAAGTCTATTGATGGAAAGACAAAAACAAATAGCAAATTTAACTCTTCTGCCATTTTTTCAATTAGATTCTTTGTTGTCAGGCAGAATACAATTATGACTACTATGTTTTCAGCAAAGTGGTGTTTGATTTGTAAACAATAACTTGGAAACGGAACTAGGTCAGCTAATTGTTTTAAAATTGATTACCTGTTATCCAGGTACATTCAAATTGGAGGCAAGGAGTGTGAATACAACAGCAACTTTCGACTTATCATTCACACCAAGTTGGACAATCCCCATTTCCCTCCTGAGCTCCAGGCCCAGACCACCCTCATCAACTTCACAGTGACTCCTGTGGGCCTGGAGGAACAGCTGCTGGGACAGGTAGTGTCCCGGGAAAGGCCCGACCTGGAGGCCCTAAAGGTGAATCCTAAAGTATTTTAGGAAAGATGTAGACTGTTAAACCTGCAGAAAAGCATTTTTTTGATGGTGATTTTGTGTGCAAGACATCCGTTCATAATACCAAATAGAAAAGTCTGAATTTTTTTTGTGTACATTTCCCAAGATGGAGCTGACCACACAGCAGAACCACTTCAAGATTGAGCTTAAGAGGTTGGAGGACGAACTGTTGAGTCGCCTCTCTGCAGCCCATGGTAACTTTCTGGGTGATATTTCTCTGGTGGAGCAACTTGAGAACACCAAAAGCACAGCCGCTCACATTCAGTACAAGGTAAGGTTATTACGCCAACAGGGTCCTATCAGTTGTCCAACTGTAGTTGAGTGCATGCATGTTATTTTGTCACTCAGTATTTTTTTGAATATCACACAACAGCAGTCACCTAATTTTATTGCATTAGCTGCAAATGATGTGTAGTTAGGAATATGTGTAATGAGAGTGTTTTGGAGCATGACTGAGAGCCTAATAGATCATCTTGTGCAATTGGAACACACAGGTGGCGGAGGCCAGAGAGAACGAGACAAAGATCAACGAGGCTCGAGAACTTTACCGCCCAGCAGCTGAGAGAGCGTCACTCCTCTTCTTCATCATCAATGACCTTAGCAAGATTAACCCCATGTACCAGTTTTCTCTCAAGGTGAAACCTCTACCCCTGAAGTGCTCTAAGGGGACATGGATAGTTGTTTTTTTTCAATATTTCAAACAATGCTCAGTCTTCTTTAACCAGTATTCTGTTGGAATTTTTAAATTAGTGCTTTTTGCAATTGTTGTTTCTCTTGGTAAATAAGATTTTAGGCACAGCCCTGTTTGTATGAATCAGCTCAAACGTGTGGTTCTAAACCCAAGTATTTTTGTGTTTAGCTGTCAATGCAGTTCAGAGTTAGCAAAGTCTATACGTATGTATTCCTTATCAGAGCTCTGTCCTCCCTTTGGTTGTATTACAGACCTTTATCTCAGTGTTTAACAAAGCAATGGAGCGTGCAGAATGGGACGAGGATGTGCGGACCAGAGTGCACACCCTCACTGAGGCCATCACCTATTCTGTATTCCTGTACACCAGCCAGGGCCTTTTTGAGAGAGACAAGTTAACCTTCTTGTCACACACTGCCTTCCAGGTGAGGGACAAAGGGCCGCCTCAAAGGTGGGGCCTCCTGTCATCCTCATCAATCAAAGTACTTTTCTGCCCCCACATTAACTTCAATTAAAAGCAGTCAGCAGGGCCATACGCTGCTATTGATTACCTCTCACACCATGCTCCATGGCTGCTGTTCAGACAGTTGGTTCTGACAAGGGGGTTGGTTCTGATGGCATAATGCAATTATCTGTCATTGCACCAACTGTTTTCATCTTAGAAATTGTGCTGCTCTGAAGGCCGTCCTTCATGTTGCTATTTCACATTCAGAAGCACTAAGTCAGCCTGTATGTGTTTATACAACCCTTTGCCAGAGTTTTCTTGCAGTTTAATTTTTTTTTTTATGGAAAGATTTAAAGTAGATCAATTCAACATAGATCATTACAAACTACTCTTGATCTTTCCCCTCAGATTCTGCTCAAACAGGGGCTGATTGATGCTCAGGAATTTGATTTCCTACTGCGTTTCAATATGGAAGCTTGCAAAGTTAGTCCTGTGTCATTCCTCTCTCCGCAAGCCTGGGGAGCCATTAAGGTACAGTAAAGGCTATTAACACATACGATATAACATGTTAAAGGGTCACGTTTTGATTCTTATTAGCCATCAGGTCATCACCACATATGAGACAGGCCTTATAATCTGTTATTTGAATAATATAGACCATTTCTACAATTGAGGACTTCAATGGACTGGACAAGGACATGGAGAGCTCACCAAAGCGCTGGAGGAAGATCGTTGAATCCAGTTGTCCTGAAAAGGAAAGACTTCCCCAGGACTGGAAGAATAAAAGTTCCCTTCAGAAGCTTATTATCCTTAAAGCACTTCGGCCTGATAGGATGACCTATACATTGAGGTAAGTAAATGATCAGAGTACATTTGTATTTATAAGTTCTGCACATTACTAAGCTTTTTGGCTATGTTTCCTGACAGGAACTTTGTGGAGGAGAGCATGGGAATAAAATATGTGGATGCTGCCAGGCTGGAATTTGACAAGTTGTATGAGGATAGTGGCCCCTCAACCCCTGTGTTCTTTATCCTCTCACCTGGAGTTGATCCACTCAAAGATGTAGAAAAACTAGGTACTACATATCTTGTTTGTTATCTATTTATCTTTATCACTTGGTAGGGATACTTTTTCAAAATATTCTTTCTGTGCAGGATTGAAGCTGGGGTTCTCCATCGACGAGGGCACTTTGCACAACGTCTCCCTTGGACAGGGGCAGGAGGAGGTGGCTGAAAGGCTTCTGAGGAATGCCTCTAAACTTGGACACTGGGTCATACTGCAGGTAGGAAGCAGTATTATTCAGTGGCTAGGCTACTGTAGAGACTTCAGGCCGCTCTTCCAGAAAGCCCTTAATGCACGTAATGATATTATCACCCCCCCACCCCCCGAGCGAGGAAATAAACTCAATTCTGTTCAATAAAAAACATAATTGGCTAAATCAGCACCATAAATGCCTCCTTTTAAGGGAGCAGGCTGCAGCCAGGTGAGTCACTGAAGGTTTCCGTTCTAAATGAGAACATTGCAAGACTATAACATAACCTACCTAATCTTTTTGTCATTTTCATTTTTCAGAATGTACACTTGGTGGCTCGCTGGCTGTCCTCTCTAGATGCTCTTCTGGCGACAGCAGCTGTAGACAGTCATCCAAGCTACAGGGTGTTCATCACTGGACAACCAGCACCAAGCCCTGAGCAGCATGTCATCCCCAGAGGCATACTGGAGAATGCAATCAAAATCACCAACGAGCCCCCTACTGGCATGAATGCCAGTCTGCATGCAGCCCTTAACAACTTCTGTCAAGTGTGTTGAAATTTAATAATAATAAAAAAAAGCATTACATTTGATTAATACAATAAATGAATGTAGCATTAACTGCAAACTGTATTTCTTGATCTCTCTCTTTAGGACACTCTGGATATGTGCTCCAGAGAACAGGAGTTCAACTTGATGTTCTTCTCCCTCTGCTTCTTTCACGCTTGTGTTACGGAGCGTCGTAAATTTGGTCCCCAAGGGTGGAACCATAACTACCCCTTTAGCACTGGAGACCTCAATATCTCAGCCAGTGTCTTGTACAACTACTTAGAGGCCAACTCAAAAGTACTTTTTAAAGATAATTCTATTTTTTTCTTTTTTTTAATTCATATTTTTATTGATACAACTTTTAATTAGGTTTTTCCTACTACTTTCTTAAGCTGTGTAAATTTATAATGATTATGGTATTATTATCAGACAGGGATGTTGAATTACAGCACAGTATCCAATTACTCATTGAAATCTTTTGTTCCACTGTTTGTGAAAAATCTTCAGTCTCGTATTTTTTTCACATTTCATTTTTTAAAGCTATCAACACGCAACCTGTAATTTAGCTTTATTTCATGAAGACAAAAAAATCCATTCTTGGGGTGCTGCACCCCTCACAATTCCTAATGCATTTCTCTTAGAACTCCTATTACTCTGGTCACAACCAATTATGTCTCCTAGGTATTCTGCCCTCCAAAAACGAATGTCCTTCATTATGTTAACCAAACAGTAACCTGTATGTGCGTATACAGAGAATTCATTAGGAGGGCAATGAAGCGTTATCCTGAATGTAATTACATGCAGCAAATGTGACAGTTCACAACGCTACATAAGTGATCACTGCAATTAGAGCTGATGAAGGAAGCAATTTGCAAAACAATACAGGTACAAATGATTGTGAACCTCCAGCTTTTGTAATTTGTTATGAATCACAGGTTCTTTTCTTCCTCCTTCACCCTCACGGATCATAATCTCCCGCTGAGGAAAAGGCTCTTCTGTCATACATTAGATCAGTGTGTGCAAAGAAACATAATTTTGTTACATTTCCTACTGTTATCATTATTAAAAGTGCTTATTTGGGAAGAGATCATTTACTTACTGCTTGATGTTCCCAAGGCAGAAAGAATAAATGCAATAACTATTTGTGAGGTGATACGGAAATATTATTGATTATCCCGGGAATAATTTTAACATTCGTCTTCATAGCTGAATATGCTCCTAAGTATTTAAATACTACATGTTTACTTATATTTGCATTGTCATATCAGTCTACAGACTATGTGTATTGTAGTCCATGCAGGTGCCCTGGGAGGACTTGTGTTATCTTTTTGGGGAGATCATGTATGGAGGACACATTACTGATGGCTGGGATAGAAGACTCTGTAAGACCTATCTGCAAGAGTTCATGCATCCAAAAATGGTAAGTCAGTGTTCATGTTGCCATGTAAGAAGAATCTTATTTTCTTTTTGAGTTTGGTTTCAACAAAACTATTGCAATAGAAGTTCATTTTAACTTTATTTGTGAAATGTCAATATTTGACAAATCACTACTTGTAAAGTTGGATATACTCTCAACGTCAGGCCACATTTCGTTTTACTGTGCCAGATAGTAAAGAACATTTAAAAAGCTGTTTTGAATTTCTTTTTCTGGTGTTGTTAAGGTAAAGGGTGCCCTCTTGGGATGTAAACAAAAACTGCAGTATTGCACTTAGGTTTTGGCATTGCTGAGTTTCCCAGATTTGTCTGCCAGCCCCTGCATGACACTCTACTATAATCATTAAGTGATTATTCTTGGGCATGTCTTAAGTTTAAAAACTCTTCAATTGGAATCTGTCTCCAACAGAGGATTAGCTCTCTGCCAGTTCACCTTTACTACTAAGCTAACAGCCACTGTTTCTCCAAAAATATGATTTGGACACTCAGACATCTATCAATGGGTTTTGCTGTGGCTGCAGCAACATGCTTGCGGTGCTGTCCATCATATTTATTTCTAGAACACACAGGCTGTTCTGCACAAGTTCTGCACACAAGATTCACAAGGGCAGTTCAGGTTGAATGTTCAATGTCACCATTTTTGCTTCATGTTAAATAGTGTGGTGTGTGTGTGTTTTCATCTCTTAATTCTCCCAATTTCAATTAATAGTTTGACGGGGAGCTCTTTCTGTGTCCTGGGTTCCTGGCCCCTCCGTTCATGGACTACAATGGTTATCACAGTTATATTGACGAATATCTCCCATCTGAGAAGCCCACTCTGTATGGTCTTCATTCAAATGCTGAGCTTGAGTGCCTCACTGTCACCTCAGACAACCTCTTAAAGACTCTGCTGGAACTGCAGCCACAGGACTCATCCAGAGGAGAGGGGGCAGCTCAGAGCACAGAGGAGAAGGTGTGGAGTCAGAAAGAGAAACATTTCGGGGGGGGGGGAGAATACAACAACCTCCCTACATAAGTGACCTAATCATGTTAATTATATTTGTCAGGTCAAGTCTGTCATTGAAGATATCCTTGACAAGCTTCCTGAGGAGTATAACATGTCAGAGATAATCACAAAGACAACAAAACGAAGCCCCTACATTTTAGTCTGTTTCCAGGAGTGTGAACGCATGAATCTTCTGCTAACAGAAATAAGGAAGTCCCTTAATGAGCTAGATCTTGGCTTAAAGGTACAGTCTACTGTGACAGACACAAAATAAATAAAACTATTTTTTAATCAAAGTCCTGTAGCATTAATAAGGATTTCTTTGTCCACAGGGAGAACTCACAATCTCCTCCAGTATGGAGACTCTGCACTCAGCCCTGGTCAATGACTCCGTTCCAGATTCCTGGGCCAGACTGGCTTATCCCTCCACTAAAACACTGGCCCATTGGTAACTACTTCTTTCTAATGATACAGTTTTTTTTTTTTTTTTTTTTTTTTTTTTTACTTAACATGACCTTTATTAGCTCCTTTTTATTAGGCTTTTTTATTGTGTTTCCACGGGAAACACTGCATTGTTAAGTGTAGCAAAGATTATGTCAGTAAATAAAATAAAATGTCATTAAACATGAAGCCAGTATTACGATGACCCTTGTAGACACATCGTAAAGGTTCAAACAATGATATACCATGTTATTAATGATTTTTTTGTATAGGTTAAATGATCTAATGTGTACCTGTCGAGAGCTGGACAGCTGGACTCAAGACTTAGTTCTTCCTGCAGTCGTTTGGCTCTCAGGACTCTTTAACCCGCAGTCTTTCCTCACAGGTGAGATCACAATCTCTAAATCAACAAGACAGATGATTTAGGTGACATGTGCACCAGAAATACTAACATGCGGACTCCCCCCCCCACCCCCCACCCCCCAGCTGTGCTGCAGAGTATTGCTCGCAAGAATCAGTGGCCCCTAGACAAGATGACTCTGACTGTGGATGTAACAAAGAAGATGAAAGACGACTTTGGACATCCACCACGGGAGGGGGCCTATATTCACGGACTTTTCATGGAAGGTCAGATTTTATAAACCTCCAATGCATCCCGCTTTAATTAATTAAGTTGCAAAAATTTCGGAAAGTATTTTGCAACACATCTCTGCAAGTATTGCTAATAAAACCCACCCTGTGTCTCTCAGGAGCGCGTTGGGACACCCAGGCAGGAGTCATCTCCGAGGCGCTTTTGGGGGATCTGACTCCAGCCATGCCAGTGCTGTATGTTAGAGCTGTGCCTGCAGAAGAGCAGGAGCTCAAGAATACTTATGAGTGTCCAGTGTACCGCACTAAGCAGCGTGGGCCCACATATGTATGGACCCTCCACCTCCGAACCAAACAGCCTCCTACCAGGTGGATTGTAGCTGGAGTTGCACTGCT
Source organism: Etheostoma perlongum (assembly GCA_026937815.1). Taxonomy (NCBI): domain Eukaryota; kingdom Metazoa; phylum Chordata; class Actinopteri; order Perciformes; family Percidae; genus Etheostoma; species Etheostoma perlongum. The sequence continues at coordinate 16,529,653 of CM049376.1, forward strand.
GCTGTCCGTGTGAGACTTTAGTGGAGCGGGAGATAGGTACTTTACAATGTCTACTGACAGTATTCTGCAAACAGTGTTAAAAAAAATTTTTTTAGAGACAGTATTGAATTATCTTTTGCGTTAATTTGTTTTTTCTTATGTTTTTTTTTAAAAATAATTACTAATACAACAAACTCAATTATGCAGTTTTTAGTCTTGCATTAATATTGTATCCAATTTGGTTCATACGTGACAATACTGCTGTGTGTGTGTGTGTGTGTGTGTGTGTGTGTGTGTGTTAGATTTCGTGATAATGGAAGTGGAGATGGGATGTTTAGCCAGTGCTGAACCTGTTGTGTCTGTGTCCGACACTGTTGAACCTCTCCCTTGAGATTGTTCAGTCGGGACATGATTTGTTGGGAGCTTATGTCTCTATTTTAGACCATGTAATTCAGGATAGAGAGCATATTTTATTGGAAGGTCAAGATTAAAAAAGCTCTTTGGCTGCCCTCTACTAACTGAATGATACACAATGCCGTCTGGAGGGTTCCCGGACCAAATTCCCAGGAGATGATGTGCATGGTTGCTATTGACTTTTAAATGAGGTGCATTTGACATTGACCTTTTGTACGGCAGAGGCAGAATACTAACAGACGAGTGTAATTCATTCAGCCGGGCCTTTTCAAAGACACTGATAGCTTTCTATGAGAAAGCAACACATTACCCTTTATCTGTCTGCACTCTCTCTTTGCATCTGATTAACTTAATATGAACCAAATAAATCCTTTAACTTTCAACAAGTCTAAAGAAACAGTCATATTATCTAAAATGGTATCACGTTTGAACTGATTTCATTCAAAGGTGTTTAGATTAGAGTTTGACTGATATACCGTACCGAATGAGTTGTGCATAATTCCCTGTATGTCAGAGCTATGGTAAAATATTGTGGGAGCTCCGGTGTCAAGGCTGAGATCATACAACACTGAGAAATATTTTTTAATTAAAAAAAAAATAGTGCTGAGAAAGAATTTTGTGTAATCATAAAAAAGGCAATATAACTCATGAACAAATAATATAATGTATTTAGCCTTTATTTAATATTTAATCCAAAACAAGCTTGTTTTAGTTTTTTAGAAATGTTCATTATTAACATTTGTAAACACGCTGTGTCAGAGCGGGGACTTCATGATATTTGCGGAAATTTGCCCAGGAAGAGACTGGGCAGCCAGGTGCAATATTTATCTGCTAAGATAAACAAGTAACATAGGATGTACAAATTACAGCCATTCTCTCTCTCTCTCTCTCTCTCTCTCTCTCTCTTTCTCTGTGTCTTTTGGATAGAAATCAGCACTCTTATCTTCTCAAATGAGATTTTCTCCAACGCTAATAACTGCTGTGTTGTTTTTAATTTCTCCCTACAGCCAAAATGGCTTCAGACAGTCGTGCGGAGGATGTAGAATTGGTTCTGTGCATTGTATTGCACGGGGGAAATGAAGAACCAGTCTTCCTGTAGTTTCTCTTCATTTGCTCTCTCTTCCTGTCATTAGCACGCCACAGCAGATAGCCAGTCATTTGGTGACAAGGAAATGATACAGTGCTGGCAGAGTGTTTGGGAGGAAATGGCAGGGTTTGTGGCCCGGAGCAGCAGGGGTCGTGCCACAGATAGTCATGTTAAAGGCCAAGCAGGACACCTGGTTAAAGTCAACAAGGGCATCTGGGTCACACATCCACCTCACAGTACCCCAGAAATACATTGTTAGATTTTTTTGGATAACAAAACCCATCAGTACACAAAAATCCCATTTTTTTAGTACTGGTAAATGACTGATGATGTGAAGAAGCAGGTTCTAGTAAAATACTGTGCAGTGACAGTACAGGTCTCCAGCTTTTATATTCTAATATACAGGAGAATGCAAGACCTAGCCTAGTTGCCTGCAATTCTATAAATGAATGAAAGATAACCAAAATCAGTATACAATTTTAGAATAGTGTGTTCCTACTTCAAATGTTAGATTGTCATGGCCTGATTAACCCACCAGGGGGTCCCGCGGCAAAAAATGAACTATGGCCCCTGTTGACCAACCTGCCCATTTTTCCCAATTTCTTACTAATTTGTTTATGGTGATTTGGTTAAGCACAAGATTATTAAATAGAATGTGCCATGTAAGCACAATAGATACCAACTGAATTTAATAATATTTAAGTTATATTTCAGTGGTGAATACAGTATTACATACTTTTGCAATAACTCATGCAGCCTCAGAGAGGCAGTGGAGCTTCACTTAGGACCAAGATGGGCTGATATTTAATAACAGGGTGCATATATATATATATATATATATATATATATATATATATATATATATATATATATATATATATATATATATATATATATATATATATATATATATATATATATATATGAGGAAAAAAAGTATTTGAACACCCTGCTATTTTGCAAGTTCTCCCACTTTGAAATCATGGAGGGGTCTGAAATTGTCATCGTAGGTGCACTGTGAGACATAATTTTAAAAACAAATTCCAGAAATCACAATTTTTTAACTATTTATTTGTATGATACAGCTGCAAAAAAGTATTTGAACACCTGAGAAAATCAATGTTAATGGTACATTAGCCTTTGTTTGCAATTCAAGAGGTCAAACGTTTCCTGTAGTTTTTCACCAGGTTTGCACTGCAGAAGGGATTTTGGCCCACTCCTTCACACAGATCTCAGGTTTCTGGGCTGTCGCTGTGTAGCTCCATCCAAAGATTCTCTATTGAGTTTAGGTCTGGAGACTGGCTAGGCCACGCCAGAACCTTGATATGCTTCTTACAGAGCCACTCCTTGGTTCTCCTGGCTGTGTGCTTCGGGTCATTGTCATGTTGGAAGACCCAGCCTCGACCCATCTTCAATGCTCTAACTGAGGGAAGGAGGTTGTTCCCCAAAATCTTGCAATACATGGCCCTAGTCATCCTCTCCTTAATACAGTGCAGTCACCCTGTCCCATGTGCAGAAAAACACCCCCAAAGCACGATGCTACCACCCCCATGCTTCACAGTAGGGATGGTGTTCTTGGGATGGTACTCATCATTCTTCTTCTTCCGATCACGGTTAGTGAAATCATGACCAAAAAGTTCTATTTTGGTCCCATCTGACCACATGACTTTCTCCCATGGCTCCTCTGGATCATCCAAATGGTCATTGGCAAACTTAAGACGGGTCTTGACATGTGCTGGTTTAAGCAGGGGAACCTTCCGTGCCATGCATGATTTCAAACCATGACGTCTTAGTGTATTACCAACAGTAACCTTGGAAACGATGGTCCCAGCTCTTTTCAGGTCATTGAACAGTTCCTCCCGTGTAGTTCTGGGCTGATTTCTCATCTTTCTTATGATCATTGAGACCCCACGAGGTGAGATCTTGCATGGAGCCCCAGTCCGAGGGAGATTGACAGTCATGTTTAGCTTCTTCCATTTTCTAATGATTGCTCCAACAGTGGACCTTTTTCACCAAGCTGCTTGGCAATTTCCCCGTAGCCCTTTCCAGCCTTTTGGAGGTGTACAGTTTTATCTCTGGTGTCTTTGGACAGCTCTTTGGTCTTGGCCATGTTAGTAGTTGGATTCTTACTGATTGTATGGGGTGGACAAGTGTCTTCATGCAGCTAACGACCTCAAACAGGCGCATCTAACTTAGGATAATAAATGGAGTGGAGGTGGACATTTTGAAGGCAGACTAACAGGTCTTTGAGGGTCAGAATTTTAGCTGATATACAGGTGTAGACTACGTATTTTCAGCTGTATCATACAAATAAATAGTGAAAAAATCATACATTGTAATTTCAGGATTTATTTTTTTTTTGATCATGTCTCTCACAGTGGACATGCACCTACAATGACAATTTCAGACACCTCCATGATTTCAAAGTGGTAGAACTTGCAAAATAGCAGGGTGTTAAAATACTTATTTTCCTCACTCTGTATGTATGTGTGTGTATATGTATATGTATGTGTATATATATATATATTTTTTTTTTTTTCACAAAGAAAGAAAAAGATTGGAGCCATTGATTGAAGAAACATGAGAAAATTGAATATGCTTGGTACCAAGCTTGAAACTGCAATTCAGACTACCTCCAGGCCTTAGTGTGCTCTTTCTGCCATAAAGAGTATGTATTTGTGTCTGTATATACGTGCTATAATCTGTGCTGCTATCATTTTATGAATATTTTCCATAACCTGGATTAACCAGAGGCTTTCTATGAGTTAGAAAGTACCATTCACCTGTTTGAATAATTTTGGATTGTCACCACCTTATATATGTAAATATATACAGTGTGTATATATATATATATATATATATATATATATATATATGTATGTATATATATATACATATATATATAAATATAACCAAACTCATGATGAAAAATATTTTATTGCATGCAGAGCTGACAGTGGTGGTCAATCCATGGTTTGCCATATCATGCAGACCAGCCAAAACAGTGCGTACAAAAAAACATGAAATCAAACAGGACTTATAGCAGTAATATTTATAGAACAAATAAATAATTCTGAAATAAATTAATATCTGTATCCAGAATTTCAACATTTCTATATACAGTTTAAATAGAATCAAATGTACATTGTTGATACAAATTAAATTCAAATTAACATTGATACTGCTGAAGCATTTTCTCTCCATGTTCACTGAGGGTTTTAAATGTCAACAATGTAAAGCAAAATGTCATCTACAACACTAAAATATCCTAACCTCAAGGCAAAGGTAAGAATTTTAAGTGGGCCAATCGAGATAATAAATACTGTACAGTATATTTTATAACTATACACTATACAAGTGTGTATATATTATTATTAATACACACTGCACGAAATGCAAATGGATTCTTTTTTTCTTTATTTCTATGTTTTGTTGTCTGGAAGGTGCTGTACTTGTTTTTTGCTATTGCTCTTTACTTGTAAGGAAAGGTCACCCAAAAAGCACAATGAAACATATGTTTCTTCTATACATTTACAGAGAATAATTATGCTGTAGCTCTGTAGCATTGGATTTAACTAGGAAGCAGCTCTCAGTGAGACTAGTCAGAAAAAGGGTTATTGTGGGTTGTTGCGAGTCACCATGTCTTTGTTCTTGAAAAGACATGTTGCCGAGTTTTTCAATTGCTAATTACTGGTACTCTGAGTAACATACAGCTAAAGCCAATATCTCTGAACCTCAACAAATCAAACACTATCTGGGTGACAAAATGCATTGTATTGTGTTTTAACCTCAATTTTAAAGACCTATACAGATGTATCAATATGGGTCTGCTGCTTCTTTTAACTGATTGTCCACAGCTCAACTACATGGTGATCCTGGTGCTTAAAAAAATGAACTGATTGAATGAAAAATGCAATTAGCATTACCTTGAATTGGGTGTTTTTATGGTATTTGGCACTGACATATGCAGTTATAACTCACAGACAGGAGACACAGCTTGGCACACACCAAGGGAATTCAGTACATTGTGTATTCTTATCTAATTCTCTGCTCTAATACCATCTGAATTGCCTCATCTAAAACACTTAATGGTTAAACAATAGAAAACTGCACTGTAAGAGGATTCTGCAAGGTAAAAATAGATAATGAAAACTTTAAATATTTAACAGTCCTTTTCAGAATTTCTGTCATCTTGATTCAGCATGTTGTGCATTCATTGTGCGGATTTCTTAGAGACTGTATGACATACATCTGGAGAAGACAACATCTGGATTGTGTTGAACTCGGAAAACAGAAGTGTGTGTACAATATAGGACTGAACTACTCTTTGGTTAACTGTGATGAAACAACCCACTGCTGCCAGATCTTTAAACACTGAAAATACACAAAAGATGTAGGCCTACAGTATCATGAGTTAATTCGATCTAAGTTACTTTATGTGATGTGTTTTATGTGGGTAAAAGCTCTGGAAAGGCTAGTAAGTGGTCCTTTTTGTCAAACTTACTGTTTAATTTTCTGTAGCTTGTTTTTTTTTGTTTTAGATAGGAAGGGCTTCACCTGCTAAGAACAAACTCTTACTGCAGACTGCTGATTCTCCACAAGGGGGAGGTGTTGGGTCAAAGAACAGCTCTACACCTGCCAACCTCTGCCATGTGGAAGAAATTATAATAGCAGCAGTAGGTTTGGACCTGCAGATCTAGCACTTCCACTTTTTTCCTTGAACAAGTCTCAACCGCTGGCACTGCAACTGAGCATTTTGGATCAGTGACACTGTTGTAGATCTATGCAAAGATGTATACATGTAAGTCTTTTTTTCTGCTTATTCCCCGTCTCCGGTGAGAGTTCCCTGATTGGGTGGCTCCCTCCTGTGGTCGGCCAGGATCATGCAGCGTCCTCTGATTGCCGACTGAGTCCTGAGAGAGTGGTGAGACAGAGATAGATTGTTCCTTGGCAATCCGACAGTCTGGCTGACACAGTGGGAAGTAAGTGAGAACTGTCTCTAAGCACGAGGCTCCAGCCTGTGTGACAGTTCAAACAGAGTCTGCTGATTGTCGATGATATGCAGGTAATCAATGTAGGCTCGCACTTCTGAGCTGCTTTTCTGGGTGATGCCATTACCTGGAGGGAAAGAACATATTTACTACCAAGCTAAGGCCTCCTACTGTACACTATCTGTACTATACACAAAGTTGCACATGCTAAATGAACTTGTACTGTGCATTTCCAACATAATCATATAATGTTATAATAAGCCATTAAAACCAACTTTTCTTTACACATATGCAGGGATGTTGTGGAGCGTAAAACAAGCCAACATAGTTTAAATCAATAATGATTGTGGACATTGTGGTAAGGAGTATCAACTTGAAGACTAAACATTTGGTTATTTGTCTTGCAAATACTGAAACCACAGCACTGAGTAGTTTTTTTTAAAGTAAATTTAAGAAAAGTTTTTATCTCACATCATAAAACAAAGAATGACTTATCTGAATAGCCTACTGACCCATGTGATCTTTCTGACACTGCCGGATGAGACGCACTGTGTCTGCTATCATGTGCTGGAAATAATAGATGGACACAGGCTTCATTAAACATTACAAACTACTGTATGTTTTCTGTGCAGATGCATAAAGGGTTTGTGAACTCACCAGCTTTTCAAAATTGACCAGGTTATCATGAAACGTCTTGTTGCCTTCATGAATGAACGTAATATCTAAAATAGATGCACATTTTGTTCTCATCAACAGGTATTTGAGGTAAAATGTCTGTTTTTTACATGTCAAATATGCCTGACAGAAATATGTTACAGTGCTCTCCTCACAGAGTTAGACTAGATGGGGGGGTATTGAAGTGACAAATATGAGCGCACCTTTCAGTAGCAGAGGAGGGAAGGGGATCTTTGGCGCCTTCATCTTCTTGAAGGAGTCCCTGTAGGCCTTGTGGTTCAGCGAGGGATCCTGTGAAGACATTTTTTTTTCAAACGAATGTGTGTAATCCCCTGGGGATGAATGTGTGTGTCTAGTGCTTGCATGCTTTGTTATCTGAATTATGGTAGCATAAGAGACTAATGATAATCTAGAACACCTGATGTTTCAAAATGAAAAACCTCTTTTTCACCACATGCACACTGAAGCATGGTTTTTATTCCCTGTTACAGTGGATTGTTGTCTTTGTCATTTTTCATTCCAAAACTGATATCTATATACTGTATATAAAGTATGAATTACACTTACTGTAATTGTCTCCAGCTCTGAAAACAGCTTTTTGAATTTCCCAGGGATTTTCTGCAGAGAAAATAATAGATTTTCTTTTTCAGATACTATGTACTTTCACATAAAAGATGCCATAGATGAAGAAGAAGAAGAAGAAGACATCCTCACCTCCCATGTCTGACTGAGGCGGCTAACAGCTGCAGTGTTCAGGCCCATTATAATGGCAAAGAAACAGTTGAGGTTCCTCTGTGCTTTACAGCTATAAAAGATCAATGAAGCAAACCGTTTAGTCTCTTGCTGGGGCACAGCTCATCAGCACAAAAGCAGTCTATTGATCTGCCACTGGAGGGGGCAGCATCCCTATTGTGAGTCTAAACACCTCACCCTCAAGATTTAGGGCTGGAATTCTGTAGTGTTGGCCCACAGTGTGAGAAGCTGGCATGTATCTGGTCAACAATCAATACATCTCTAATCGAAATGCAGAATAATGTGAGTAAAGCTACTAACTGGGCAGCAATCTTGATGAACTTCTTGATGAGTTGGACTCTTTTGCAGAGCATTGGGCACAGCAGCACCTCTGTCATCACCCACAGCTGGACTTCATTGAAGCGCTGCAGCAGCAGCTCCAACGCCACAGTGTGGCTACTGCTACTGTGGCGGCTGAAGGTGAAATAGACAAGTTCTTGCTGTAAAAGAACAACATATGCTCATTAGTTCAGTAGAGCAGGGCTCATGATGCTACATCATGTCTGATGTCTTTTTAAACAGTTTAGACCTTTTTCTAAAAGCAACACATTGTGCACAAGTGTTTAGGTTGTGGGACAAACCTCGTGTATTGAGTCAAAGATGGTCCAGTCAAAGTTGGTGAGAGCAACAGCCACGTCCCATGTGTTTAAACTGAGCATGCAAGCTGTCCTCTGTTGCAGCTCTAAGTTGTCTGTGAACGGGTTCTGAAGAGGGGGGGAAAGAAACACACATGACAACATCAGGGATTTAGATTTTCGCAACGCTCTGTCCCCTTTAGTTTTCAGTCGAGACTCTGGAACAGATAGCAGACCTCTACCCAAGGATCTCAAGGTGCGTGCTGGTGTGTATGGGACTAAAAGGTCAGAAATATAACAAGGCGAGAGGCCATGAAGAGCTTTAAAAGTGATCAATAGAATTTTAAAATCAATTCTAAAACATACTGGGAGCCAGTGTAATGAAGCTAAAATAGGAGTAATGTGGTCATATTTCTTTGTTCTGGTTAAAAGCCTGGCAGCTGAGTTCTGGACAGTCTGGAGTCGATCAATAGATTTTTGAGTTAAACAGGTGAAAAGGCTGTTGCAATAATCCAGGCGTGATGAAGGTGTGTAAAATGGTCTCGGTGTCTTTAAAAGTTAACATAGATCGAATTTTAGCTATATTTCTAAGTTGATAAAAACATGATTGAACAAGCTTTGTGATGTGCTGCTCAAAATGTAAATTGCTATCAAACCAAACACCAAGGTTCTTTGCCACTGGCTTAATGTGACTTACTAGCGACCCGACAGATGGCAGTATTTGCTTTGCCATCTGCTGAGACCCGATGAGCAGGATTTCAGTTTTGTCTGAGTTCAGCTGGAGGAAATTGTTTGACATCCATTTTTTTATTTCACAAAGGCAGTTGTTAAGTGAACTCAGCATTCCAGGGTCTGTGGATCTGACACGCAAGTATATTTGTGTGTCATCAGCATAAATATGAAAAGAAATACCATGTTTATGGATAATATTTCCAAGGGGAAGCATTGATGTGAACATTCAAAGACATTGTTTTTGCATTAGTTATTTCACATCTTTTATAACTGACAATGGAATTTTGAAGCTTCTAACATAACATTACTATGCACTTTGTCATTCCTTCTGAGCTGATGAATGTTTTGACACAATTCTGACACCACAGCCCATGTAAAGTATGTTTAAGTCAAAGTGACACATTGCAGTGATATTCGTACCAGGACTTCACCCAGGTCCTTCCTGCACACATGCAGCCTCCCCACTGGCCGTACAGAATCAGAGAAAACTCTGTCCTGAGGCTGCAGAAGAAGCCTCCCTGCAGGAGAGAAAACAGATCACTAACAGCAGAATAGACTACCATTAAATATCTGTCAGGCAGTGTGTAAGTAGCTATCAGAAGCAAGCGATAAGATTTGCTGTGCCAGGCTTCACTCTGAGGTGGCCAGTCACTGATAACAGATAATGACTTTATATAACTGGACTGTAAATGTTCTTCCTTTTAACTGTTGTCACTGGGAAGATATTTAGGTCAGCTTTGTTGATTCCAATCTCATATGTCTGGGCTCAATATATAACTCAGTATAGGAAAACAAACTTCAAGTATGAAATATTGTGAGAAATAAAAATGCTATATGATGCATGACGTGATATGGAATATGTTCAGTTTCTACCTCCAGGATAAGTGACAGCCACTAGCACCAGTTCCCTCAGTGGGGCATCCATCCTTTCTGCCACGGCCTGCAGCAGCTCCTGGGCCACTACCCCAGTATGGGTCCTCATACTTAGGTACGAGTCCATGGTAATATACACATGACACAGCGCTGTAACAAAGAAAATGTTTCAGTAAGGGACACTGTAGAATCCACAGCGTTTACATGATGTGCAGCTCTGACCACGTTGACATGTTAGGGAGCCCCAGGGCAGAAAATTGCTGCTGGGTCCCCGTTGACTCACATCCCTACCCAAATCCTTCCTCTCCTTAGTGTGCCCCTAAGGTCCCAATGCACACAGTACACTATACATAATAGCTTCATTATCTGGCAAGTAGTCTGGATCAACTGAAGTACATTTCCAAGATAATTGCCTAAAATTCGGCACGTGAACATGTCCCTCACCGTCCCCTCTCTGTGTTGCTGTTCTCAAACTCCACTTCACTTAAGGAAACTTCAAGCTAGCAAGCATCATGCTGACAATGGCAAGTTTTAAGGCAACTCTGCTTTCGGGGAATGATTGTAAAGATTTACAAAGAATATGGTAAGGGCATTTACTGTCCAACTGGAACATTTTGGGACCGATTGGTGGGGTTGCTGTGGAAGTACACACTGTGATATACTGGTAAGAGCAAATTATTTTTAACCCTCATGTTGTCCTCATGTTTTCCTATATCAATGTTCTTTTTAATTACCCAAAATAAACTGATTGATTCCACACAACGCTCTATCGCAAGTACACATCTCTACTTTCATTAACTTTTTATAAAATTTTATAGCATTTGGAAAAACAAATTGAAGTGTTTTTGAAATAGTATTGCGTAAAAGTTGACATATTCCAGTCTGTGATTATCCATCAACATACATTCCTTAAATTTTAGTCAATGAGGTTTATTAACCATAAATTCCAAAAATAACTGTAAAACTAAAGTAAATAAGTTAGTGTTACAAAAAAGTGACAAACATTAAAAAAGGCGTCAAAAGTGTTAAAAAAAGGGACAAAAATGTAAGAAAAAAGTAAAAAGCGTCAACAAAAGTGTTGATTTTCAAATCTGACTGGAAGACAACACAAGGGTTAACCATCTACCCAGCTAATTCAAATAGCTCACGTTACTGTATTGTGTGAACATTTTTTGCGGGGGTGAAAATGTTCACCAAAACAAATTCCTTCCCGAGACCATTTTGCAGAGCTATCATCGCTGCATCTGGAGCGTAGTGCCTCCCAAGACGATTGGGATTGGTTTAAAGACATGCATACAACCTAGAGTGTTGTGTCCCAGAATGTATGTGTGGAGGAGCCAGACTTCACTCCAGAGCACTGTGGGGATAGGTCTGGCAATGCGAAACTATATTCCAACAGACAAACTAGTAGTCAGGTGCTGAAATAAGTAAATAATAAACGTCATCAGGTTTTCTAAATTGAAACTATTATGACACAATGCCACCAGACTAGCTAATATTGCAGGAAGCGCCTTAAAGAGGTTTTTATTGGTGCAAATTTCCCAGGACATTTTCAAATGAAAAAAAAAGCGGTTTTGCTATGAGATTTGGAGTTAAACGTTTATTTCCAGACACAGACAACAGAGGGTTATGAAACCATTTAGCACCTTCAACCAAATAGAAACCAATTAATGAAGTCACCTGCTGCCGTCTCAATAGATATGATTAAGGTAACGGGACAGTGGTAGAGATGTTCTGATACCAATACCAGTATCGGTATCGCCTCCAATACTGTCTAAAACGCTGGTATTGGTATCGGGAAGTAGCCTACTGGAGTTTATGCACCGATCCAATACCACGTAATAAAGAAAAATGAAGAAAATCTTCAATAAAGTAGTTTATTTATGTTATTTTTCGGTTATATCTGACTGTCAAACTGGATAAAAAAGAAAGTTCATGTTTCACAAGGAGTTTAAACTGAGACAGACCGCCAACAAAGATCACATCATATCACATCCATACAGGGATAGTAGTATACAGTTGTTAAAACATAATAAAATATATAACACACTGGTATTGGATCATTGGCCGATACGCAAGATCAGGTATCTGACGGAACATCCCTAGTCAGTGGGAATAATTTTGATTGACTTTTGATCGAGAGTACTTTAAATGAAAAGTATTTAAAGTGGGGACTGTGAATTATCCAGAAGTAAAAACTTCTAAGACGGATATCTCCAAACCAAAAAACAGCAGATAATGACATGGCTAGTCAGCATGCCCTTAAAAATAAGTCATCACTCAGGAATTTGCATTTTCCAAACCTTCTCATTCCTTCCCTGGAAAGATTTCCATTGTTCCACTGTTCAGACTAAATGTCTCCTCTCGACAGCTTTAGAAACCGCGCACGATGGGAGGAATGTGTGAAGGACGCCATGTTTTACGATTTACCTTCCGTGGTCTCCCTCTGGGTGCCTCTGGACTGGAGCCCGTCTTCTTTCAGTGCTTTGCTCTGAAAGAAGGGAAATGCTGTTTTTTTTATACACATTCACATTGCCTGGGAACACTGCGGGCATTTCGCTAGAACTACAGAGCAGGAAATGTGAGAACAATAGCTACAACACTCAATCTAGTAAGTCAATATGGGCAGTCAGCTTTGTTTAATAAAATTATTCTAATCTTAGTGTGTTCAAGAGAACAAACACAAGGTCTACTCACTCACCTTTCTTTGAGGGGAATATTCTTCCACCGTACTGGAAAAAGGACAATAAATAAATCAGTAAAGTTATAACTGTACAAATTGTCTTTGGGCTGCAACTACGTTAAGTGCAAAAACAACATCACCAGTCTATAATCTATAAAGTCTATAAGTGAATGTACCTATATCTACTCCTCTGCAGCATTCAGTCCATTATGTAAGATCAGTGTCACGGTGAGATGAGAGTGCTTTGTAGATTTTAGACCTTTCAATGTGATCCCTTCATTTAATCACTCTATTCTCAACAGTTAGGCCCAGCTAGCATGATGGATAGCCCTGTGTCCATTATCATCCCTCAGCTTTTACTGGGCTCTGCATCACAATAGGCATGTTGGCACAAAGCCTACCCTAAGGGATCCCCTCCTTCTGGCCAGCAGCAGTCCTGCACTAATGAAAACCCCACTGTATTTGTCAAAACAGAGCTTGTGATGTAATTCACTCTCTTGCTCCTCAGAACAAAAAACAGTCAATGAGCTCCGTGAATTATAAAGCCACATGAATAGAGGGTGCAAGAGAACAAATGGTGTTTAATTCTGAAACTTTCAGAATGATATGACTCAAGCTTTCTTTCTTTTGCACAAAGGCCAGATCGAAGTTGATGGGAGCACATGACTAAATGAGTCTTCTTTCTATAAAAAATGACACTTTTTAGCTTTTCACTCAGCAGCAGATTGCCACAAAGCAGTCAACCCTGTCCTCCCCTGGGGTGAGCCCGATTGTAAAAAAGCTCATAAATAGTAGAGTATGTCAGTTAGTAACACCCTCAAAACGTCCACTGCTTTAAAGGAGTGGGTGCTGTGCATCTCCCTCCCTGCTTATAAACATGAATTAAGCAACACCCAGATAATGGCAGCAGAGTCAGGTTGAATTATCTGCACTGGTTTGTAAGGGGCGGCAGGTTGGGAATCCCCAGGGAGAAGATCTGATTGGAGGCTGTGGTTGAGGGAGGGGAAGGCGGACATGGGTGTGGCACTGTGTCTGGCGAGACACAATGTGATGCTTATTTTGATCAAACCGAGAAACTGTAGCAACACTTCCTCTTTAACCACCACAATATTTAAGATTCTGTTAAATGTCAAATGAAGATATATGTTTGATTGAAAGTTATATGTTTAATGTACAGCACATCAGTTATGCACACATGCAATACGTAAGGGATAATGTAGAGTGAGCCAGTCATCATTGCAAATTAGAACAACAGGGAGTTGCAGGAGGGGTCTTGCATCAAGGGGTTCAATGTACAAGAATCCCATGTCTAAACAGAAATAGCTTAAAAAGCTGAGACTCCTTTTCCAATGTTATGGTCAATCCCTAACTTCTATGTACTGTACTGTAAATGTGGCCGAAATATGTGGGATTATACTTATGAGTTTGAAATTGTGTGTAGAAAACTAGTTGTGGAGCATTCTTTCTTTTCATGGAAAGTGACATTTCTGACAGCTTGTCATCATTAAAGTCCCAAAATTACTGTAGTTCCTCAATTTTGGAGATTCAACATGAAGAGCTCCATGACCTTCATATTTCTGTGCAAAACAACCCAGAACACTGCAATTACTCTTCAGTTTCTGAATGCAGTCATTGATGAGAGGCTAAATAAAGGCACCAAGCAGAAAAGCAGCTCTTTCTTTGCAATCAGAGACCAGCTAGTGTCTCTGCTTCTTTTCAGACCTCCAGCAGTCATAGTTGCTGTTGTACACACCCAGATTTGCTATCAATCAATACATCGTTTTTTTTCATTTTATAGATAATTTACGTAAGGGCTTATTTAATTACCCTGGTGACTTTTATGACAAAGTAGGTTAACACGTGGTCACTCACTGTCTGCGATGCAGCTGGTACAGTTTCTGCAGTTCCCTCACATCCGTCTCCAGGGCTGGGTGCTCATAGAGATCATCCAACACGTAACGGTACAAAGTCTGAAAGGAAATGTCAATTTTCGTTTCTCCCATATTAAGATCACCTCACACCCAGTTTCCACCCTTTCCCTAGTACATCATAATCCCTACCTTCATAAAGCGTTTGACATGCTCGTCTTCCCTCAGGAAGTCTTTGCACAGGGCCATCCACTGTGACACCAGGTGCAGGACTTTTTGTTTCCTTTCCAGGGCCTCTTTCCTGTCCTCTTTCCCTCTGTATCGCTTGGTGCAATAGGTGGGATTCGGTTAAGGCTTCAGCACAGATGGAGAATGAGATCTATTTGCTGACATCAAATGAAGCATGCATAAAGCCAGTGTTTAATGCTGATTTAAGGACAGGCAGCAAGATGAACACAGTTGAGTGAAATGGAGCTGTTTTGACTCAATAAAGCAATTATGTTTTAGTATAAAACATTTATATCTGTCTGTAGCGTTCCCAATAGAGGAGTACGTGTGAATCTTTGTTATAATGTTTCTGTGTTAGGATATTGTCCCAGCAGAGCTTGGCATAAATCACTGGTTGACATGAACACTGGGTAGGTCAGCAGAAAATCATCCAGAAGTGTATCTGCAAAGAGAAAACACATTATCGACAATGGAGAAACAATGGTACAGTTTCTAGTAATACAACTTTTTAGTCTACAAAATATATCACAGAAAATAAGGTGCAGCTCAAGGTACAAATCCTACATGCACACACACACACACAGCCTCACTAGTTTGTAATATGTTACATGATGCTGGAGGGTGAGATACACCAGTGATCTTGACAACTGTATGCTTAATGAGTTGCACATACAGTAGGCCTGTTCTTTTAATTGAGATGGCAGCTCGGTTTCAGCTTTTCCTATTCCTTCTAAATAACACCAGAAGGAGACCTCATTTTTTGTTGTCAAATATCGGTTAACAAGCACTAAGCAGAGAGATTTCAGAGGAGAGCATAACATGAGAGATTTTTTTCAATGGCACACCATTCTTATTGTCAGTTTTAGATAACAACTTGTGCTGAAACTACTGAGGATTCTTTGTCCCATTTTGCTCAAACAAGTTCAAACAAGCCGTATTGTCAATATCACACATTTGCTATTGCAGGCTGTATCAGTATAGAAAGGCCAATAATGTGTCTGTTGACTCACTGACCTCTAATTAAGTTTTTTTTTCTATTTTGATTATCTTGCAAACAGAAAAAAACAATCTGATATTGCTTAGCCATCCTCCTAATGTGTTTACAAGCAGCATTTTCTGCCACTGTATCCTTGTGTGAATTCCTCCCAAGGTTACACATGGGTGTTTCTGTAAATGGATTAAATCCAAGCTGGCCAAATAGATCACCAGCTTACTTTGACAAGTTTCCGTAACAGGGAATGTACAGTCTACATCATAACATTCAATTTTTAACCATGATAAACAAAGACTAAACCAGACTGTCCAAAGGGTAAAGAGAAAGAGGAAAGCTTTATAAATGCTATTAGGGCCAACCTCCTCTCAAGCCATCTGTAAGTGTGCCTCATAGCCAGAATTGTAAATTCTCCCCTTTAATTTCACACTAGCTTCCCCGGGCCTTTGTGTGCGTTCTGGTCCATGGGACTTGCTGACATCATTATGTTAATCCGTGCAGAGCAGCTGTGGGTGCATTGCTCACTGCTTATGAGAGGTTGCACACTCATATACACATGTAGCTCCCATAACAGAGTACAGTAACGCACCTGAACACAAAGTCAGAAAAACCTACATGCCCCCCCCCTCGTTCCTCCACACAGATGTTCAATATGCACTCACATTGCTGTCTATTTATGACTTTCTCCAAGCTATTTTAACTGAAGCCCATTCTCATGAGTAGCATCTTACCTACCACTCCCAAGGCTTTACACTCTGCAAGTTTTTTGAAGTTGGAAAAAAAGTATACATATTTAATTCCATGACCTAAAGTCATGTTCTCAAGTTTTTCTTGGTAACACAACACAAAAAAGCAGGGGAATGTCCTTTAGAGTAGATTTAATCCAAACAGTTTGGCAGAGGATGGGTTTGCCTCTCTGACCCAGACACCTTAATGCATTAATGGTGCTGTATAAATAACATTTAACAGTATGTTGGGCTGATTTGTGAATCCTACACATCACAACATTTTTATTTAAAATGTTCAGTTATCATCAGTAGTTGGCCTTGATTAGAGAAGTGAATGTAGAATGTAGAGAAATCAGAGATTACTGCTTTCTGGCACCAGAGCCAACATCTTTTTATGTATATTTCTCTTTCAGAGGAAATGCAGAATGGATTCATCTAGATTGTCAATCTCCTGTGAAATCACTCCAACTGTCAATCCACCTGACAACCCTTTTTGTATTTCAATAAGTGTTCGTAAAATTGATCTATGCTGCCTTTGAAATAAGCATGTTAATGTGTCACTTATTGGCTCAGTAAGCATCATAAGACAGCCTCTTGGTGTAAAAGCCTTAAATTATATTGCAAGTCTGTATTTAAACATTTTTAATGTTATATCTGGTGACTAAATGTGATGTTTTCTACACCATCTCAGCACATGGTGCCTCAGTAAGAGAGCTGCAACATCCTCTCATTAAAAACACAATGCTACCCACAATGCTAGCCCACAGAAGGAAACGCTAGCATATAAGAGCTCAGTGTATAGACTATTGCGTTGGTCCGTGCTTGCTTTTTCTCAAACATGCCCGTGGTGCTTCCAGAAAAGTGCCATCTCTTGCAGAAAGCTCCTCTGCATTCTTAATGTTGAGTATTGAGTATAGATGGAAGCAAGTGCGACCATGATGATATGAAATTGCCTTTCTAATGTGCTGTACAGCATGTAAGTCATAAACACAACATCAATAACCCGCTGCTACCATCAGTCATGTTGCTGCACAGTCTCTCTGAGCCATGTTTGAGAGGAAGACCAAACACGGCAGCTTGGTGGATGTTCAAATAAATCTCTTTTTGATGAAATCAAGGATCTCGTGCTATCATGCTTCTGGTGAGCTAAACCTCCAAGGGCACTAGCACTAGAGCATGGGAGCTTCAGTAGCCACACAGAGAGCAGAGAGAGCCAAGGCCAGCAGGATTGAGACTATGAAACATTACTTAGTGCAGATTAATTGCTCTTCCAATTCCGTTCTTTCTTTTTTTTTCCTCCTCAGGTCTCTGGCTTTTTGACCATGGCCTCAGTGACCTGCTCTGATCCACAGCTCCCTATGAAGGCTTCCCTTCAATATACTCATTGCAAGGTGAGCTAATAGTGAATGAGTTATCAAGCCTACCAAACCTAAAGGATATTTTTAAAAGGTTAGGAATAAAAGGGAGGTATAAAATGATGTCTTTCCCATACACTTGTAATTTAGCTCCATATTTCACTTTATTTTATTTTTATTTTATTATTTGTTTCAGATTGTATGACAAACAATATAATTATTCAAGTATAGAAATTAAAAGATGGGATAATATTTCACTTTACATCAATATTAAATACTCAATTATAGCAATACAATATGGGAATCAACATTTAACATAACTCTCTGTGTATGTAAAATGCACATCTTCCAACTGCAGACACATCTCCCCAGAGGACATTCAGATCAATTTCATTCATTTCCTCATCAGAATGAGTAACAATCTCTGGTATGGGGTTAGCCTGCCTCCATCTCCAAGGAAAAAAAATCTGCATCCCCCGTTTCTTCCCTCCTTGTTTCCCCTTTTCTCCACTCTACAGTCTTTCTCTCTATTAGTTTTACTCTGCATGTCTGACTGTGCTACAGCTCTCAGTCATCATCTTTCCAGCTCAAACAACGGGGAGTCTTCTCTGCCTTGGCAACAGTGTCACATTATCATGTACCTGCTGGGATGAGAGGAAATGTGTTTATTTGTCATCGCTGTGAGGCTAGACTGCATGCCACACAGTTTGATATGGCAGTTCTCAAAAGAAATGAGCAATGTTTATCTCCTTCAAAGGCTTTTAAATGGCTCAAACTTAGTGCCATTCTGGGAATGATAGCACATGATTAGCCCATTAATACCGCCCAAAGGGGGCTGTTGTCCCAGCTCCTCTGCGAGAGACTAGAAGGGTGGGGAGAGCGTGAAAGGAAAAGTAAAGGGAGTTATTTCTGTCTCTTCCTTTCTATCTATATTTCACAAACACACAGACATATCAGTGGACTTACATCAGCACACATCCTTAAATATACCATAGTCATGAAGTTGTCTAGGTACCATCCACCAACTAAATATTCTCCTATTTTTTTGTATCTTATACTTTCTGAATACAAGACAATGCTTATTCACACACTGAAAAAATGCATTAAGGACAACAGGGATGAGAAAGGTGTTTCAGGAATTTAAAGTATGCATGCTGACCTGACTCTTTGTCCTGTTTTGTCCCCTGCTCGTCATCTAGTGTCAGGTCATTCAGCAGGTGCTCCAGGATCTTCTCCGGGGTCCCTGATACCACCACGTACCTGTCAGACACAACAGAGTCAGTGGACGAGTCTTCCTCGATAGAGGACAGAGAGCGGCTGCTGCTCCATTCCTCCTCTCCCTCTGTGCCCTCATCGTCTATGTAGCGAAAGTAGGGGACGTCAAAGGTGGGCATGGTCACCGGCTCTGCCCGGCTGGTGCTGTCACTGCTGCTCTCCTCGGAGCCCTCCTCATCATCCCCATCCTCCTCCTGCTCCACCAAGGCAGCATGCAGCAGCCTGCCCTCCTCCTGTCGCAGGTTCGGGGGCTGTGGCCGAGATCCCATCCTTGCAGAGTCCCTGTGCCCTCACACCGGCAATGTTGCCGTGGTTACTGCTGCCCCTTTTACCCATCCATCCATCCACCTGCAGCTGCCACAGCCCAGAATCCACTGCTATCTATCCCTTAAGTAAAGTGAGGTATTCCCGGTATGTTCACAGCTGAAAAGGCTCCTGAATGACTTGCATGAGAAGGCAGCCAGCAGAGCTCTGCCTCACAGTCCCATGCTGCTTACTTATATGTATTTAACGCAGTCATTTATGTGTTGGGAGTTGTGATGTAAGCATGCCTGTGTGAGTGAGTGTGTGATCCAGAGAGACAGAGAGGGGGAATGATGTGGGAGAGAAGTAGATAGTGAGGGAGGGAGGGAGGGCATCAAGAAAGGAGGGGAGTGGAGAGGCTTACCTCCTGTTCCTAGCCTCCTCCCTCCCTCCTCCCCTCGCCGATGCAGAGAGGGCTGGCTGCTCTGACGATATTCTCTGGAGAACCAGCACATCGTGGCCCCTCTCCCTCAGACACACGCGGGCTGCCTCGTCACTCTGGGGCTGGACAGAGAAAGAAGGGGGGGAGGGAGGGATGTGTGCGTTATCACCAAGGAGATTCCCCTGTATTTTCTCCCACTCACACAAATCACCACTGATTTCCATCATAATACTCTGACAAAGCCAGCACTGTAAATGAAAGAGAATTTCCATATATATAATTATTCAGTCCTTATCGGTAGAGCCCATTCAGGGATTAACATAAAAGACTTGCACAAATTTTAATTACCAATTCCAATGTAGAGCCTATTAAATTATGGGTGGTGTCTAGAGACAATCTATTTTCAAGCTGTCATAGGGTTAAACTCGGTATGCACCAACTGGTTCAGAGTTTAGTTTAAAATCACATGGTAAGTCCTTGTCTCATGAGGTGTTTTAAGAAATGTATCCTCATGTTGCTTACTGTCTCCTACACCCTTTTTCTCTCTCTCTCTCTCTCTCTCTCTCTCTCTAACTCTAACTGATCCAATTTTTTGACTAATCTACTAGTCCCACAAGGGGTATCCATGTAGGAATGTGTTTAAAAATATTTCTCCCATCATATTTGTTACAGCATATTAAAAGACAACACCAAGCAAATATAATCAGGGATGTGAAGTACATCCGCCCACTTTGAGTCCCACATGCATACTATAGTTTGATGGGTGTGATGCTGTACACTGGTCAACCTGGACATTCACAAACTTTTCAATAATTATTTAACTTTTGTAGCCCTACATGTCTGCTGCCTGCCTCCTCACCCACACACGTTCCAGTGACCGCATCACCCCGGTCCTCCAGAATCTCCACTGACTCCCTGTTCCCCAACGCATCACAAAGCCCTCCATAACCAGGCCCCTTCCAAACCCATAGACCTACTCCACCACCCTAATCTCCTCCGTAACCTCCGCTCCTCTGACACAAACCTCATCTCCCCATAACTCAGAACCAAGCAGCGTACCTGGGGTGACAGAGCTTTCACCATCGCATCCCCCTCCCTCTGGAACTCCCTACCTATACACATGCGTGACTGTACTGACCTGGACACATTCACTTGTCTACACCTACCTCTTTTGATTTGCCTTCAGCCTCTATTTCATCTGCTGTTATTTGCTGGTTTTATTGTTTGAGTTGCTTTTTAAATGCTTGTTTTTTGTGTCTGTTTTTTTGCTTCATTTGTTTTAAATGTGCTTAATGTACTGGTTTTATTGTAAAGTGTCTTTGAGTACCTTGAAAAGTTATTATTAGTATTTTTGTATTTTTGAATGGCTTGTTGCAGCATCATAGGCATATAAAGATGGCTGTTACCTTGACAATAGAGGGTCTGGATCAGAGATATTGGTCTTAATGAGGAGTTAACTGTATAGTGCACGCACATGCATCCTGCATCAGCTACACCCTCCCTCTACACCCCCACTCTTGTCAGCCATCAGTCAATGCAACACAAGCCTCTGTGCATGCAATTAGCCAGACAGACAGTCTGGAAGTGGTTGCAGTTTTCTTCCCTAATTGGCTTTTGCAGAGAAGCATGAGCTAAGCATGACTTCCTGGCACATTAGCACTTATCTGTGATCTCTGGACATACATATACATAAACAGATTACTGTAGATTCACAACCAACACATACACAGATGAATGCATTAACACAACACGCAAACACGCTCATACAACAGCTCATACAACAAAGACACAACTGTGTCTATCAGTGAGCCACATTTTTAGCATTAACATTAAACAGACTGGCTGGGACATCTATAAACGGCAGAGATGTTTTAAAAGCTTCAGAAAGTACCATTAATGGCAATTGTTTTGCTAGCAGTTAATTCAGTGCTGTGATTCATAACTCTAAGCAAAGTTTACATGTCTGTTAAAGTGTCAACTTATGAATTTATTTGTTCACTATCACACATTTATGAAAATGTTTTTTTTATGTAGTCCTACTTACAGGTGTGTCCTGTGTAATAGCAGACTGTATTATCCTGTCACAGGACCACAGTAGGGCATAAGGTTAGGAGCGTGACGAAAAGAAAAGAACTAGAAGATTCCCAGAAAAGGAAAGCTGTGCTGATTAGCTTCCTGGTTCTTGGGAAAAAGACACTGGTGGTCTATATTTATCAAGACATGACTTACACTGTGTGCTCTTTAAAGTACGCTGTTTTTGTCCATTTAAGCACAATAAAGTTGAATTCTTGACTATAATTAACAGAGTGTCTCAGTGTACTGTTAACGATTCAAACAAACAATCCTTTCCTCACAATGAATTATTGATTCTGCTGCTGCAGGCCACTACTTAGTGTGCACTGGGCTTTGTGGTTACCAGTTTCCCACTAAAACACAATCAGACCTTTAGAGTGGATGCTTGTAATGAGACCAAGTGCTGGGGCCAAACAGTTCCTACCATAGGCTGGAGGTGACCTCTACTCACAGCTACCACCATGTCCTCCCAACATGGACACTGTCAGCAGAAGAGTAAACACTAGTTATCAGACCTCTGCACAGTCATGTCATGTCATGTCCCGCCAAATGTTTTACTGTCTCTTTCAGGGTTCCAGATGCATTCCTCTAACTGGAGGAACACTGTCTGCATGTCTCTGTGCTGTTACATCTGGTCTGGGGTGCATGGTAGAAAACCCTTCATAGCATTTGGCCTAAATTCCTCTCAAGGAATAGCGTGGATCATACAGAATAGTAAGATGAGGAGGAAGAATAAGATCAAAGATTCATACATCAGTGTTGTTTTCAAAGAACGCTTTGATGCAAATGCACTTCATTATCTCCAGTATTAATCAGCTGAAATTTCTACGTTAAGCTCTGATAATATAATGTAAACAAGAATATGTGCATGTGCACTTACAAATATATTCAGCTCTGTATGCTTCACGCATTGGCAGAGAACAGCAGCTCTATGTTCAGATAGACAGAGATAAAGAAAATAAAGTTGATGAAATAATGTTATGTAAGGTGTAAGAAAAGTGTCAAAAACAACCAATGCTCATGCATATATCAAATGGGTTTTTATAGCAAAATGAATTATCTATGAATAGTTTGATTTTATCTTTTTTCCAAATTTAAGGAAATTGCATAACATTCATGATGTCTCTCTGCCAGAATCTCAAAACTTTCATGGGCGTGCAGTCTACTGTATATTAAGCATCCCTGTTTCCACCAGCTGGGATTTAGCTCATTTCTAAGCTCTTTGATGTCTAGACTTAGACATTTGTAAAAATCTCATGTAATACAGTAAATGCATTGTAGCATCATTGGATTATGTTAAACCTACAATATAGAAACAGATAATCTCACATAATCTTAATATTTAATGTCAAGTATTAAATACAAGGTCAGTATATCTGTCCATTAGAGAAAAGATTACATAAATGATATGCACACATGCCATTGGAATACTTTTAAATTCACAATATGAGAAACTTTGCACAATGAATGTTACTAAAAAACAAAGGTAAAACAGATTGGTGTATTAGCCAGTCTAACATTTGATTATACGCAGATTGGCAGTGGCTTGGTGCAGACGAAAGGTCATTATACTGAATAACAACATTGATAAGGAGATCTAGCCTTGTGTTTTCAGAAAAGGTCAGAGAACCGATGCACTGGAATCCACCCTAAAATCATACAATGTCTTGGCATGGTGGTGTGGCCATTTGCGTCAACTTTTCCTGCCATTGTTGCTCAGGTCAACACACACATAAAGCTGGCAGGAAGGGAGAAGCTGAGCCCACCATGAGGTCAGCTAATCAGACGTCTCCTACGCAGCCAACTGGCAGGTGATGTAATGTTTTAAAAAAGTGTGCAGGCAAAGCTGAACACTCAGTACTTGCACTTATGTTTTCAAGGATACTGCCATACTGACCACACAACTGTACTGTAAACATATGTAACGTTTCTGTAATGACATTGTGACTGTAAATAGACC
The DNA here is from genome assembly GCA_026937815.1 of Etheostoma perlongum. Lineage (NCBI taxonomy): Eukaryota > Metazoa > Chordata > Actinopteri > Perciformes > Percidae > Etheostoma > Etheostoma perlongum. The sequence goes on from CM049376.1 coordinate 16,553,617, forward strand.
TAGCCAATGTTGAAATGAATGGATACAATGCATTTATAACATATTTTTTATGCATAGGATCACACTCTACATTGTACTGTTATGAAATCTCTTTTGCAGCAATCTAGAAACCTTTTGGGGTATATTTAATTGAAGAGAGGTTTTTGTAGCCTGGAAAGAATCTCAATGACAACATTCATCTTCAGAGAAAGCAGAGGCACTATGGAATGTATGGAGGCCAATAAAAACAGTCAACAAATTAAAAGCAGTTTGATAGATGGAACACTGCAGGGAATGCGATAAATGATGCTTAGACACCAAGCCCAAAGAACAGCAGCATAGAACACAGTATAAATCAGACTATAAGGGACTAATGTTCTCAAACTGAATATTTTAAGGATAAAGTATGCTAATTGAGTAGTGTTCATGATGACAGAAATCTCATAAGCAGCTTTATGTTTTTACTGTCACAAGCCCAAAGCTAGCTGCTCAGGGAAATGCATCAAGCAGTGTAGCATTTCATACTGAAGCTGTGGTTCTATATCTGGATACTTATGAATATAGTTAGTAGGATGGTAAAAAAAAAAAGTTACATTTAAAGTGAATGTTCTAACTGCAGCAGTGCTGTTGTGTATCTCACCTCACTTGTCCTCTCTGGGCCCTTGCTGTGGGTCTGCAGGAAACGGCAGCCATCCTTGGCCAGTTTTTGGACCATCTCCAGTCTGGACAGGTCTTCTTTTTCATGAAGGATACACATGCCGCCCTGCTGCAGCACAGGGGGCACAGAGAACATGTACCTCAGGCCACAGTCCCACGACATCGCTGGCTCACCTACTACTGAGTGTCCACCAGGCAAAAGAGCAGGACTTCTGCCTGTGAGCTCAAAAAAGGTGTACAACGAAGTGAGCAGCTCAAAAATGAGTGTATGTACTGTATGTGTTTCTGCTTATGCTGTCCAGGTGAGTTACAGAGTCTTCTGTCACTGCAGCCAAAGTACGTCCCAGTCGCCGTATGCCTTGGTCAGCACTGTAGCGGAGAGGCAAACACACGCAACAAGGACTTCACCAGTTGGGCTCCAGGTATCTCTCTGTCCTTGGCTTTACTGAGAGTGAGTGACAAATCCCCCCTCTCTCTGTCCTTCCCTTGCTTTTCACCACTGGAGAGGGGTGTGAGTTAGGAACACAGTGAGTTCAGGAAACATCTGGTGAGTCTGACAGCCCCAAAAAGGAAGTTTCAAAATCTCCCAAAAGCAGGGGAGAGCCTAGGACTGGGCAGAGTACATTACACTAGAAGGTCAAACACTTGTTAGGGTGGAGATGTATGTGGACATTTAAGGTCATTCAGGCACAAGAAGTAAAACAAAACTTAACTGTTGTTTTCAGTCTGAATGAATAAAATATAGGAAATGAACTGAGAAGCAGCTCTGAGAATATAAGCATACACTTGTTAATTTTGCTAACCAGTGAATCAGTTCACATGTTGTGAACTGATTATCTATGGACTGTTACTCAGACAAATAACAATCAATATAAAGACATAAAATTGGGCTGGGAAATATGACTGGCATTGTTTTATAGGCTAAACTGTTTGTAGATTTAGGGCTTAATCTATTGATCAGTCTGTAACAACAAATCAGTTTAAATTGTTTGGTCTCAAAAATGTCAGAATTTATGTTTTTTTTAAACTTTTGCTTGAAAAACATATTGATTATTCAAATACTTGCTAATTTCTTTTGTTGATGAAATAACCAATTAATTGACAGACTGTTTTATTATAATAATAGCAAAACATAATCTGAGTGTAGCCCTAATACCATTTTCTTTACTGTAAATAAGCTAAAGCCTTCAAGGTACCCTGGAGTTTTTATGCCTAGTGGTGCTGTAGAGCAAAGCTTTGTTGAGCTGTCCTGTTGGATCTTGTCTTCCGCGAGCACAAAGTGCCTGTTTTTATTAAAGATCATCGACTTTTCAGACACTAATTAAATGAAGCTTGTCAGTTGCTTAACGTAATTACAGAAACACCAGCATTTGACCAAGATAAAGCAAGGACATTAATCCTCCGTCTAAACACTTTATCTATTAGCATTATAACTGTTTCCCCTCTGTCAGCAGTGTGATGCTTGACTGGGTCCTTCCAAAGCCATTCAATTGTGCTGCTGTTACGAACTGCTGATACAGCAAACTGCAGGATGAGAAAAGGTCTCTTCTCTTGGTGTTATTTCTCTTTCATGTGAGGTTGAGATCCATAATTCCACAATGCTCTTTTGTTCTTTCAAATTAACTGATTGGGAAAAAGCCAATTGCATATGTACAGCATATATAGTATACTATTTACATACAGTACAGGCCAAAAGTTTGGACACACCTTCTCATTCAATGCATTTCCTTTATTTTCATGACTGTTTACATTGTAGATTATCACTGAAGGCATCAAAACTATGAATGAACACACATGGAATGATGTACTTAACAAAAAAGTGTGGAATAACTGAAAACATGTCTTATATTCTAGTATCTTCAAAGTAACCACCCTTTGCTTTTTTGGTAGTGCTACAAATCCTTGGTGTTCTCTCAGTGAGCTTCATGAGGTAGTCGCCTGAAATGGTTTTCACTTCACAGGTGTGCCTTGTCAGGGATAATTAGTGGAATTTCTTGCCTTATTAATGGATCAGTTGTGTTGTGCAGAAGTCAGGCTGATACACAGCCAACAGCCCTATTGGACAACTGTTAGAATTCCTATTATGGCAAGAACCAATCAGCTAAGTACAGAAAAATGAGTGGCCATCATTACTCTAAGAAATGACTGTCAGTCGGTCCGGAAAATTGCGAAAACTTTGAATGTGTCCCCAAGGGCAGTCGAAAAAAACATCAAGCGCTACAACAAAACTGGCTCACATGAGGACCGCCCCAGGAAAGGAAGAAAGGAAGAGTCACCTCTGCTGCTGAGGATAAGTTCATCTGAGTCACCAGCCTCAGAAATCACAGGTTAACAGCAGCTCAGATTAGAGACCAGATAAATACCACACACAGTTCTAGCCGCAGACATCTCTAGAACAACTGAGAGGAGACTGCATGAATCAGGCCTTCATGGTCAAATAGCAGCTAGGAAACCACTGCTAAGGAGAGGCAACAAGCAGAAGAGATTTGTTTGGGCCAAGAAACACACAGAATATACATTAGACCAATGGAAATCTGTGCTTTGGTCTGATGAGTCCAAGTTTGAGATCTGTGGTTCCAACTGCCATTTCTTTGTGCAGAAAAGGTGACCAGATGGATTCTACATGTCTGGTTCCCACTGTGAAGCATGAAGGAGGAGGTGTGATGGTGTGGGGGAGCTTTGCTGGTGACAATGTTTGGGATTTATTCCAAATTGAAGGCATACTGAACCAACATGGCTACCAGAGCATCCTGCAGCGACATGCCATCCCATCCGGTTTGCGTTTAGTTTGACCATCATTTATTTGTCAACAGGACAATGACCCCAAACACACCTCCAGACTGTGTAAGGGCTATTTGACCAAGAAGGAGAGTGATGGAGTACTGAGCCTCCACAGTCACCGGACCTGAACCCAATCAAGATGGTTTGGAAGGAGCTTGACCGCAGAGGGAAGGCAAAAGGGCCAACAAGTGCTAAGCATCTCTGGGAACTCCTTCAAGACTGGTGGGAAACCATTTCAGGTGACTACCTCTTGAAGCTCATCAAGAGAATGCCAAGAGTGCAAAGCAGTAATCAGAGCAAAGGGTGGCTACTTTGAAGAAACTAGAATATAAGACATGTTTTCAGTTATTTCACACTTTTTTGTTAAGTACATAATTCCATATGTGTTCATTCATAGTTTTGATGCCTTCAATGATAATCTACAATGTAAATAGTCATGCAAATAAAGAAAACACATTGAATGAGAAGGTGTGTACAAACCTTTGGCCTGTACTATATATATTAAAAAAAATTATAGTATATAGTAATTATAGTAAACCTAGCCCCTGTGATACTGTCTTTTGTCAGTAGTATATTCTATACTCTATATTCCTTCCGAGTGAATGTTCCTTAGTGAGACAAAGCCATGAGGACAACTCCCGCTTTAATGTGCTACCACTGACCCAGTTTTTCAAGTAAATGAATTGCAAAGTGAGATTGCCTAAAGTCAGACTTGTTAGCAAGCTTGCTCTAATTCCGTTGTCTTTAACCAGGGACTACCATGACAACCATGGGAGGTACACTGTAAGTATAGGCCTACGGGGCTGCAAAAGAGTTCAAAAGTGATGAAACTCTATTAAACATGTTACTGTATACCCTTTCTAAAATAACACTCAGTCAAGCAGGCCTACAGAAATTCAACAGCTGCACACTCCCATGAAATGAAAGAACATACTAAACAACAGAAACAGTGAAATCATCACATACAGTAGTGTATGAATAATGAACATAGCATATTTTCATGCAGTAATACCTTACTGTATATGTCAAGCACAAATCAAAATTGCACATATTGATTTGAGAAATGTAAACCCTGGTAGTATGGGGTTCCATTTGTGCCAAAATTATGTCTATGTCTCTATGTGTCTCTATGTGTCGTCTTCCATGTGTTTGTGTCTGCTCCGTTTTTGCCAAAATTAAGTAGACATAACTTTCTATGTGTCGACTTCCATGTATGTGTCTGTCTATGTCTGTCGATTGCGCAGATGGCGCAACTTTTGTCTGTGTCAACTCAACTCACTCCTCTCGTCTTGCTGTGTCAATGCTGACAGTGTCATGACTACAGTATGTGTTCTCTCAATCTGTCATGTCCTCACTCTTGCTGTGTGTTGTTGCTATGCGTCGTGTCAGTCTGTTGTTAGCAAGAGCTAGCTAATTAACATCTTGTCATATAACTGTGTTGTCTTGCTGTGTCAATGCATGGCAGTGTCATAACTGTTGTTTCACTCTGTCGTTTCTTTGCTTTGTGTGGTTACTATGCGTCGTTGTTAGGGTTAATTTATAAAAGGCTTCTAGTGTCAGTGTATTGGCCGTGCAGTGGCTGCTTGTGCTTCTCCAACGAGAACAATGAACGCCGCCACATCAGAGCGTCCAAGTGTCATGCCATTATTATCCCATCTAAGCAATTATTACAAATTATTTTCAAACAGCTTTCCACATTAATAACAGCGATCAGAATATAAGGAGAGTTGGCTAAAGGTAATCTGAATGGGCTGCAGTATAGGCTAATTATAAAATAACAGTATTGATAATAAATCTTACGGCATAAATGTTAAATTCTTTTCACAAAATAAACACAAATACCAGGTCAACAATGGTCAATATAAAAACAACTGTAACATAACAATAGCCAATTTGTTTGTCTCTCATAACCATATCTCAATAAATACAGTTTGAGGGCTTTTTCCTTAAGTAGTGTTTACTCAACTTCAAAGTTTACTGTACAACGCAATGCAGTTTGGCCACAAGATGCCAATTCCTTTTTAAAAGTTACAGTATACATACCCTGATTAAAAAGTGACTGATTTGTGACTAGATTTTATTCTATTAAAAAACTCCACCATGCTAGGAAGTAAGGATCACACACACAAAAATCTGCTTTGTGAAAATTATTTTTTCACACTCAGATATTTCATTTTTCAACACCAAAACAGATTTCACTGACACTCACCCTATGCTAAACCGATGATTGACAGCAGTGTTTAAGCAAAATCAAATAACCTATTTTCAAGTTTCATCACCACCAGTCATAAGAGACTGATTTCTGAGTATTTGTTCGCTTCATTTTTACAAGCATAATGATTAGACTAATTTTGTTTTGCTCTTGGCTTTTGCTAAAGCAACAATCAGCGGTTTGACGCATCAGACAATGCAACCTTTATTTACCAGCAGACCCCAAATTTTCACCAAATACATCCGCTATATGCTGTGCCAACCTCTGGGGAAGTGTCCCAGCTGCACAAAATAAACAATCAAAACTAAATGATGTAGTAGTAGTGTGAGTGCAGTTTTGCAGGTCCTTGAACAGTTGGATGTATTTGTTTGTGTGAGACCACCGGCAACACACATCCCAAGACCTGTTAGCCTTGTCATCACAGTTCTGGCCTTCCATCGACGCTCTCAAAACCTGGAGAGGGGGATATTAAACAAAAAATAATCACGCTGCAGAAGAGCTCAAGATCAAAGAAGACATTACTGAACAGCCAGTTAACATAAAAGTACCCGACCTAGAAGGCTTAAACTTTGCCAACTGTGCAGACATTAAAAATAAAACATACAACCTCACGTCAATCATGTTTGAGCTGCCTGCATGGTAGGTGGGAAAACCGCTTTGCGCCGGCCTGCATAAAAACACATTTTGTTCTTACAATGAGGCATAACTGTAAGTAACATTTTTATTTACTCCTTGGATTGAAATCCCCTGCTGACATATTATTTGTACATTTTGTGCAAGTATGGAGCCAAAATGATAACTTAGTGCTTTTACACTGGCAAGTATGTGAATCATATGCATATCAAACATGCACTTTCAAAACAAAAGTATCATAGGATAGGATAGACCATAGGATAGTATTCATAGGAAGCTAGTAGAGGTGGTTAATAACTGCTGGCCTTCACAGCTTCAGATCTTCTCATTCCCTTTCAAATGGAAGCCCATATGGTAGCGTTCTTTCAGACATGCAACTCATTTTTGGGGACCACGGTGGGGACATGTAACTGATTTATGAAATGTAAGTCATTTCATGAAATTGATGTGATTATGAAATGAATGTGCTTTCAAATTTGTTTATATCATTTTTGTGTTATTGTACTGTATGTCCTGTACCAGAACATTTTCAATAAATTTCAAATAATTTCACACTGTGGACAGCATGGAGAGCTGATGTGACTTCAAAGGGGCATTAAAGGACCATAGAAACAACATATGCTATGCTACTGTCTCCTGCTTTACCTCTGTGTAAGACCAAGATATCGGCGTTTCTGAAACACCACAACTTTGAAAAGATACATAGCTGTTTTTCTGCCATGTCTTGAGTCTTCAAAGACTTTTCTATTCAGCTGCTAAAGGGACATAGCTTTTCTAGTCTTAACGACTACTCAAAGCGTTTTTACATACCTGATACATTCACCATTCACACACATTCATACAAACTCGGGATTCAGTGTCTTGCCCAAGGACACTTCGACATGGGAGTGCAGGGCCAAGGATTGAACCCCCAACCTTCCGATTGGCAGGCAACCGCTCTACCACTGAGCCACAGCCGCCCTACAAGAAGATATTAAGATATACGTAGATAAATGACTATTAAGTTAAAGACACACAAGAAAACATTGGTAAGTCTTGACTGCACTGTAATGAAAAAAGACGCTGTATGCCTGTTTGGGTGAAGCCGTTGGCACAAGTTTATGTTTATATCATTGCAGTCTTACTCAAATAATAAAAGCCTTACTGGTTTTAAATGTTAAAGTGATGTTTGAATGCGGAGAACGGATACGGAATATGGCTTTCACTAACCATTTACCTTGGCTAACGTTAACGCTACACCAGAGTTTGGCACTACAGCTGCACTACACACAACCCTATAGACTCCTGCAAAGTTGCACAGGGCAGAAAATAGTTGGACTACCGATTCATTTTGCAGTCTGTAACGTTACTGCTTCCAGTAAGATAGTCTCCCACTCAAACAACAATTCTTCCTGGAAAATTGTCTTCACCTACACGGTTTCTGTTACTAACACAATTACCAGTGGTTGTGATGCGAGCAGACCATGTCCTTCAATTCTGGATGCTGTCCATTTTGTGTCTCATACCAACCCTTGTCCTCATTTGTCTTCCTCTGGATGATAGTCATGAATATCTAATTACTCTTGGATGGTGCTAACTATAGAATGGCATGGTGATGACCATTTAATGTGACATTGACCTCTACTGGCCACAAAAAGACATTACATTTGCATATGGATACTGTACTTTCCTTAGCTTTGACATAATTATGTCCTCAACATTTATATATTGTATACATGTATTATTTGGTCCTTGCAGTGTTTCTCTTCATACAGTCTCCCCGTAACATACGCATACATATGGGTATTTCTGCTAACAACCATTAGGCTATAGCTTTGTGGGTGCTACATACTGTATTATTCTGATTGACAATGAATTAACTCTCTTGAGGTAGGCTACTATACCTCAGGTTGTATAAGTGTTCTAGTATTTGGACTGCAAGTTCAGTTACTATTAAAGGAAGTTGTCAGCAAAATCTTTGGTATCCCCTTGGGGGTTAAGGAATTTATGTATACATATGCAAACTCCACAGGGGGCAGACAGTATTAAACCAAGTGGCTATTTTATTGAAATGAAAAACACTGGAAAAACATTGGAGTGTAAGGCTGTGAATAGGGCCAAATGGATTTACGATTATAAATTGAATTTTGATTATTGAGTGTAGTGTAGTATGTGTAGCACACTCATTGACATTACATACATTTAAAAAATTAATATTCTGATCAGAAGACTTGAGGCCCAAGAACATCTTCAGTTATCTTTATTATCTTAATTACCAGTCTGAAAAAATTGGACAACATATACAGAAAATTCACAGGAAAAGTATACAAATATATTGAGATGTGTTGCTGGTTGTATGACAAAAGTTTAAACTTTGTTGTTATTTCCACTGTACACGAAGGAAATGGGAAAATATACAGTAGCTGAGAGTAATTCCTAAGTCATATACCCAACAGTGTTCTTGTTCTTAGTTGAGGTAAGGTCATGTTTAGTTCATCAGAACTACAAAAGAATTAAAGCAAAGTGTAATACAACACTGGCAATAGCAGTGATCAACATTTGCTGTCAACATACAGTATAGGTATTACTGATTTCAAACATGTCAAAAAATAAAGATTGCTTTCATCTTGGATTTCTATAAAACTATTAATATCACTCTTTATATGGGAAGGAAATAAAGTTTGGACACTATTTTTTTCATCTAACACAAGCAATTAGAATAAAATAGTTTGAATTAAAGTTTGTCCATGGCATGATGTGATACTTTTTGTTGTTGTTGTTGTCCATAACCAAGGTTTCCATGCATAAAAGAAAGGCATATGTTTGCTTGATTCATCCACAGAGAAACAAACCAGGGGAAGGGAATACTTTGTCCTTTCACTTCTGTCCATTAAAAGGGGTCTGCCTTTCAGATATTTCTTTTTCTAATGAAACAATTTCACGTCAAGTTCCCTTTATGTTCCTTTTTGGACATCCTGGAATATTTCCCAAGTGGACGGATCAGTAACATCGATGCCACTTGTAGAAGTACTGTTTCGTCTTGTTTTCATTTGCATATCATTGTTAAGTTTTCCTCACAACACCAGTTCTTAACTGAGTGAAGGTTAGAAAAAGCGCTCCATCCATCCACCCTCCCATCCAAAAAGCTATGTAAGTTAACAGGCTCGTTTGATGAAAGTCTTGCAGTTATCTTACAGGTTTTTCAAAGGCATGTGCTGGTGCCTTAGCCACTACCTTTGTGTCTTGTTGTACATTAGATTAGGACATTTCCCCTGGAGGTACCATTGCTGCATTTATCGTAGCCACCTCAACTTATGTACACGAAGGGAGAGCGTGTCTCCCACTCTATTTCACCTGAGTTCTTGTTTGCTGCTGTGGCACATGGCCCTGCAGGAAGAAAGCAAACGAGGTGGGACCGGCACTTGCTGTGTTGTGCTGAAATGAATGGCTAAGTCGGGAGTGGAGTGTTGCAATAAGATTGCTGACGGAATAGGAGGGAGACATTCATTTCACAGGTGCAGAGTGGAGTCAGTGCTGATAAGCATCTCATGTCTGGATGTGTGGGCTATGTCTGCTCCTTATGTGTCGAGGCGGCGTTTTCTCTTGGCTTTGTGTGCGTACAGGAAGTACATAGTGTGCCCAGTGGTGATGAATAATACAGAAATGATAACTAGAATGCCAAAGTGCTGTGGCTGTGGAGCGGAGATGACCATGATGAAGTGAAGCAGATCCATCAGGTAATTCATGGAGCTCTGCACCCCATTTACCACACCCCTCTCTGACTCACAGATGTTCTCCTGCAGAAGCTGGGTCACTGTCAGGTCGAAGGACCAGAGACCTAAAACACAGATTAGTTTAAAAGATAACCTGGACTTTATTTGGTCAATATTCATACTAATTGTATATAGCACTTTTCAAGCATTAAGCACAAAGTGCTTTCCAGATTAAAATATTTACAAAATACAATACAAAATACATAACAGCTGTGCATTTATTCAGTTCTTCACACTATTATTTAATTTATGGGAATGGTTTTATTGCCTAGGCAATATGATAAGCTGATATTCGGCTGATAGTATCTACAATGCCAATTTATAAGGGGAAGCCCTGTTGACAGTATTCCCATTAAGTCTATTTTATTATGCACTCATTTAAGTTTTGGTGTCCATTGGAACCAGTCAGCTTTGGATGTCCTACTCACCAATGCGTGCTGTGATGACACCCAAGAACAGAAGGATAATGGAGATGTAAGATTCTGGCTCTGTGTCAGAGGGGACGTTGTCAAAGAGCACAGTGTTGTTGGTCCAATGGATGGAGGAGCGGTCGGGTAGCAATGGCTGATTGTTGCCCCCCCTCAGAGGATAAGTGTGTTTTTGCCTTTGGCTTGCCATCCCTCCAAGCTCAGAAGAGGAGTTGGAGGTAATGTAGGGCATCAGCAAGCTAAGATCCATAGGGCTGCCAGGGGCAAACACAGAGCACACACACAGCAGCAAGCAGCCCAGGTGGATGCAGCTTGAGATGATGCCTGTGTTAACCAGGCCATAGGACTTCCTGAGTCTGGTGAACATCACGGTGCCCATCAGCCCTGTGATAGCCGATACACCCATCAGCAGACTAAGGAGGGAGCCGCTTATGCCCTGAGTATATGCATAGCCAGTGGTGATGCAGTCAAAGCCCAGCACTGTGGTGTAGAGGAAAGCCAGACCCATTCCTGCCAAGAAGACAGGCTGGCGATAGTAGGCCCTCCAGCCGTCCTTGCAGGTGCTCACCAGCCAGCGAAACCTCCGGAAACACAGTGGCAGGTTGGTGATTTCTTTTAGGTGCAGGCCTGAGTTGCAGTTGCCTTCGGTCAGAGGTAGAGGTTGTGCAACATTACCTTCCCCTGATGAGAAAAAGGAATTTAATGCATCACATCTGTTCATCAGTAGTAAAGGCCCAATTGGTGGTGTTCACCCTTTCGGCTCCATGTCATGTTAGAATCTATCAAATAGAGACCATTTAGGGCTGCAAATGTAGACTATGTGGATCGTGTCAGTTCGGTGCTGTACATAAACTGAGGATTGTGTCTTCAAAAAATGAGTGCTTCAATGAAGCTTTAAATCTTGATATTCTTGTTCTATAATGCCTTTACTCAGGTAATATGATTATCAACTTTTGTATGATACAGAATTAATGAAGTTACAGCACTCATGTAGCCCGCCGTAGAAGACGGCTAATTGCATTTCATAATTCAACAAATACTTTGTATAACAATCTGGGGACATGGCATATTTTTGGATGTCATTTCAAATAATCCTGTGTTTTAACTTTATTGTGAAGTTTTCTAATTTTTAAACGTCATTTCCTTAAGCCAAATGAAAATCTTTTGGCACAAATCTCACTACATCAGTATTAGCCTTGATGATGTCTACCCCCTTAATCCCTTTTATAGAAGTGTTTCCAACATTTTAATTGAATTTCAAAGCTACACTTTTAGTTGATTATTAACATGTTCTCACTGAACTTTAATAAAAAGAAATCATTGTGACGTAAGTGGTGATGGAAGCTGAGGAGAAAGGGATTTTAATGTACACTGTAGTTGTGTACTAAACTTGATCCAGCATTGCATAATCCCCTGCAGTTAACAGTGAATGCTGTATGTTGCCTCTACATTGCCGAATACAAGCAAGCATTGTTAACATATTTTAGCCTAATACACATTTTATAATTTTTTTTTTTTTTGGACTAATGCTCACTGGCCTTTATGCACATTTATGGTAAATCTCATACTCTAGCATTCTAAAGGTAAAATGTGGTAATACAGGAAAGTCAGAAAAACACATTTTTCTTTACCTTGTGACATTCTCCTCTCAACCCTCTGCAGAAACACCTGATCCACCTCCACCACTGGTGGTTTGACTGAAAGAGCAGGGACGATGCGGTACACCCGTGACAAGAAGAAGAACTCCACAATGAGACACAAGGTTCCAGCCCAGGATGAAGCCACAGCCAACCACATTGGAGGCCAGGGTCATGACCTGTCCCACTGCTAGTGGGGCCAGGATGTTAGTCACCTGATCTATCCGCCTCATGGTTGCATTCATTCCTTTTGTTAGGATCAAAGACACAGAGGTTAATGTGCTTCCACTAGAGGACAGCAAGAGCAGAGACAGACCAATACATAATATTCTCTGTAATTCAACCATGTATCGTAACTAGTGACGCCTGACAAACATGGAATGCAAACAAATGTGTATTAACAGAGAAGGGATCCCCTTACCAGCTAGGTGACCTCGGTTGTAGCCTGTGATAACCACAATCCAGTCCCTCTGAATGGCAATGGTCAGTGCTGTGCTTGCAAGGTTTGCCACATCTGCCAGGACGATCACCACCGTATAACAAACCACCTTGTGTAAGTTTTGCGATGCAACATGTTACTATGACAGCACAGAGTAGCCACAAGCTCAGAAGCAGAGACAACAGGGACACAGGACAGAGGGAACAACAGAAGCAATAACTCCTCTGTGTAATAATCGTGGTGAGTATTCCATTTGAAGATCAACATGGTGTCAAGTTATGAAATGTAATTATTAGTCAAATACTCACAGTAAGCCATCCATCCCAGATCTGTTCAATCCTTTGCTTATATAAGAACACCAACATGAGCACAATGCTACATACTGTCACTGAGATGTTCTGAATGAAAAGAGATGCATGTGCAACTAAAATAGAAAAAAAAATTGTTTTAGACTCTCACAACATAGATGATATTCTCTGTACAAAGTGAATGCTTGCTTTGACAGATGTGAGCCTAGTGCCTGAAGTCCTGCTGGTGTTCAGTCTAGCTATCAAATCAGGGACGGATTTACACTTGCAATTCACCACCAGGTGGGATAGGAAACCAGCAGACTTCTGGGGCCAAGATTGAGATCCACTGATCTATATCACTGTTCTGCAATATACTGCATGCAAAAAAATTGAAATGAGTGTGAAATTATTTCTTACCTTTATTCCTGGGATTGCGATCAACCCAGTCTCCAATCAAAGCCCCCAGCATGAGCACGGACCCAGCCACTACCAACCCAAACACCGCAGTCAACAGCAGGTTACGGCCATACAGCTCAATCAGGAACACAGAAATTGCAAAGTGCCACATGCGGTCGCCCTGTTTGAAACAACATAAAAGGGCATAGTTATGTAATGATGTGCAAGCTGCTGTCTGTATGCTGTTACACAGTTAACAGAAAGTAGACTACCTTGCAGTTATTTGAGATTCAATTTCTTATCTATTTCACCAGGAATCTGTTTCTTCAGGAAATGTTCTTACCCACATAGATAATGCCCCACTGACATAGATGAGAAACTTGGGACCCTTGAGGTAGATAAGAGCTGAACCTTAAGAGGAAATGTATGAAAATCGAATAAGCACACGTATTTGTTACAAATACATTGCACAAATTCTAATTGGATTTAAAGTTGACTTCACCTGGTATACTCCTTGCTCTTTTAGCTCTTGCATCCCTGATGTCGTCAGACTCAAACTCGACCACAACCCCACCACACTGGGAGGCGTCTGCTTGCTTAGACATTTCCTAGTGCGGGATCATAGGTCAAAAAACCTGTTGAACCTGTCGCACTCTTGTCCCCATTGTTAATAGTACAGTGTTTCTGTTGTTTGAGTGGGAGACTACTGTAGGTGAGAGCATCACTTACTGTAGATGCTTTGAAAGACATCAAGGTTACATTGTTGTTGATGACTACAAGAATGGTTAGTCGCATTACATCATACAATTTTATAGACAGCACCAAAAATCAACCTGTTGCAATGTTGTATGCACTAAATACACAATTTATTTTACCTTATGCAACACAAGCTGGAACACCCTGTCTTTTTGAACTCACCATATCTGCTGTAATCTCTTAATTGGGTTTTCAACACTGTAATATTATTAAGTATTCCACATCTAAATTTCCCATCAGTCACTTCTCAGAGGCATAAAGGATAACTGCCAATGGTCAACAATTTAGATTGCGAATAAAATAAATAAAGACAAAATGTGTCAAACTAATGTTTCGCGATAGCATTAGTGTGACACCTTGTATAACTCTACAAACCGAGTCTTCAACCGACAATAATTCAAGCGTTCATAAGTCAATGCAGGGTCATCACCTTTGTTCTGATGTTCCACTCAATCCTGTTGTTCCTCGATTATGTATCTTGTGCCATGTATCCTACATTGGGATGGTAGTCTTTCCTGAGAGCTGGAATTCAAGCTGTAGTTTTTTGAGAGGCTTAATAACATTGCAGTGTTCAAGTGCACCATTGTATGAAAGTGCCAGAAAAGCAGAACAGGCAGAGGGACAACAAAGGCAGCCAGCATATTCCAAAGCACGTGACACCGGGGGGACAATATCACTGTCCACCCACACCACAAAAAGGACAACTGTGTAACTCGTAAGGCTCAAAATACACACGTGCGCATGATCGGTAAGCACATGCATACACCCTCACACACACACGCACACGCACAGTCCTACAGCTCTCATACACCCACATGCACTGTTGACACGTGAAAAAGTTACATAAAGGACACATCATGCAACACTACATCACTCTTTCTACACTTGCAGGTAGAGACAAGGATAATGTTAACTGAACATACAAACACAACATTGCTGCAAATATTAGCTCATGTGGCATTTCCACTTTAAATCTTTGTGATATATATATATATATATATATATATATATATATATATATATATATATATATTTTAGAATGAGTAAAGCGCTTATCAAAACCCATTCAGGAAAGTTATCCATCACTCTCTCTTTCTTCCCATTCAAAACATCAACACAGGAAATTAACTGCTGTCTTCCTTTAATCAAATATTAACACAGACCTCATATTCAGTTCCAGCCTTTGGTATTGTTTTATTAATATTTTTCTCAGGGATATTGTCCTGCGGTGATTTGATCTTGTAGACAGTGATCACATTTCCTTCACCAATTTAAATGCACTTGTGTAAATTAAAAAAAAAAAAGTTTTAATTTAGCAAATATACTGAAATTACAGCAAATGAATGTTTTAATTTAGCAAACATACTGAAATTACAGCTGATGATAAAATGATAAAATCATGTTTACTGTATGTAATGTAATTAGAAGCTTGTAATACCATACTAATCAAAAGATAGAAAACATACTGTATGAAAGAAAAATCTGTAAAAACCTTTTGTTTGCCTTTTGTTTTCCAAATGAAGAAGTTATTAAATGACAACATATCTCAAATAGTATGTAGCCTACCACTGGTAGTCCTGACCACCAATCAGGTAAAGCAGCTAAACACTTCCCTTATAATTCTCCATGACATTATTCATTTGCATATGGATTTTGGTTGTGCCTGTTCATGATGTACTTCTTCAGAAAGCCCATTAATTTGTAGAGAGCCACAAGAGGAATGGATACAACAGGAAGGACAGATAAGAGCACACAGATAACAAAAACCCATTCAGGATAGGGCTGAACATCAGCAAGGGGGAATTGCACCTGTAAGTTTAGAGGATCGGAAAGTCAGTGTCTTTTATTTTCATCATATTCTACGTAGTGATGTTGAAGAGCTATTGTAAAATCTTTCTTACGTAATCTGGGTTCCAGGCGTTATATGTAGGTTGTTTTTCAGCCTCGACTGCAACATATGCTACAAAAACCACCAGCAGCATGAAAGGACTGATGAAGCGCCAAGTGGCCTGCCAGTAAATGTTTGGTCTCCGACCTGACATCCATTCAATGTCGTCATTAAACCTGTGGGCAAACAGAAACCCTTTGTCAAGTCGTTTAAATGTTTTTTTATATATATATATATTTTAAGTGTAATGTTTACATGAGTTAAAGTATTACTTGTTTATTCCATATATGTATACCACGCTAATGATCTCAAAGAATGCTATGATGAGCAGAGGAATGGATCCCACATAGCTGTTGAAAATCTCCAGCCAGTAGTTTCCAGAGCCCAAAGTAAAGATTAGGGCCACAGTAAAGGAGGTGAGGCACATTAACCCTATAAGCAAAAAAGAAAATAAATTGTATTTCATGCCATGAATGAATGCCATTAATATGGTGGATTCACTAATGCGAGAACCTTTACAGCCTACCTGCACTAAAGTAATTTTACAGCCGATTCTAACCTTATATACTTATTATAATATGTGTTTCACACATGAATACATAATTTCACATTGAAAGAACATTTACCAACGGTTCCTATCAAAACTAATGTATACAAAAGACAACAGGTGGGCTTTTAACATTTGACTTTTGTGTAAGTGTGTCATCATTTTTCTTTTATTAATCACTGTTATGTAGAGAGAATAAGAGTATGTTTTCCATCTAAACTTGTCTTTTTTTGGAATATTATAATACAATACAAACAACTGTTGTCAATGCCATGATTGCAAACACTGTATAATGTTATCAGATCTTTTAGTTTACCTGTGAAAATTTCTTTAGGAATCCAGGGTGGAATCATGTGCAGGTCAAGCAGAGGAGTAAGGACCCCCTCTAGATTTCCAAACATAGAGGAGAGGCCCAGGCTGAAGAGCATGACAAAGAAGAGCACCGCCCACACCTGAGAGCCTGGCATTTTTATCACCGCCTCAGTGAACACGATGAAGGCCAATCCGGTTCCAGAGGCGCTCTACAGGTAGGAAGTGAATGTGATACATGATCTCATACACAGCCATCTCACAAAATGTCATGGAGAAAGCTGCTAGAATCTAAACTATTAATAACTTTTACATTTTAATAGTAATGGATGTACTGTACTTGGTCCAGGAAAGTCTGCAGGTTACATGTCTTTAGATCGAGGCGTTCAACCTCCGAGGGATCAGTTTTGTTGAGATACTTGAACCAGTCGTCATAGTTTTCAAGGGTTATGTTCTCATCCCCAATGTTGAATGAATTAGTCAATCTCAGTATGTTCCTACAAGAAATTGAATGAGTTAACACTACTATAAGTGTCACTGCTGATATTTCTAGGGCTGAAAACCTATTTATTAAGTAACTGAGAAAATGTCTTTGTTTTGTACTGGTTAACTGATAAATAATTTAAGTAAAAACAAAATGTTACAATGTTGAAAGAATGTTTTGTATAAAACCACAAACAGACTACGTTTTTTTTTTAATGTTTGACTAATATTGAGTGTTTGACTAAGTGGCATCTATAGTATAGTTACAGCAGCTGTAATGATTTGTGGTCTGACAGCTTGTATAATCAGTTGCACATCTAATAATAATGCTGTATATTTATATAGCTAAATATATAATTATTATACATAATTACCTATATTGTACTTACCAATTTTTGCAGCCATTGTAGTTTTCATTTGCTTTAAATCCAAGTATGGCAAAAATAGGAATTGATGCATAAATTGACGTAAAACTGTTCACACATCCAACGATTAGGGCATCTCTCTCACAGTTATTCCTGCAAAGTTAAATATAGTTTTTATTTTATTTTTTAGAAATTACAGTCGCTTTCATGAATGAAAATGTGTTCAAAAGGTTGTTACTTTTGAGCATTGTAACTGGAAAAAGCAATAAGTCCCCCAAAGGCCAAAGACAAAGAGAAGAAGATCTGAGTAGCAGCATCCAACCAGACCTCTGGGTTTTTCAGGGTATCCCACTGTAATGAAAATATAAATTGCTAATTAGATATCACATTTTACTATTTAATTCTTGTCATGACATTATTGCAATATAAAACTAAAGACAAACTCACATTTGGAGTGAAGAGATATATTAAGCCATCTATGGCTCCAGGCAGAGTCAATGATCTGACCAAGAAGATGGTCAAAACAAGATAGGGAAAGGTGGCTGTGACATAAATAGCCTGTGGAAAATGTTTTGATGCATATTAAATATTTCATATTCACATCCAACAGAATTAGTGGATTTTTTTTTTAAACATATGTATGCACTCCTATTTTACTGAATTAAAACTAAAACGTTAAACTTGCAGGTGGTTTTGTGAGGGTGCTTTTAAGAGCCTCGTACACTTGAGTTACCGTCACTTGTTAAGAAAACAAATATCAATCTTCCATCCATCACCTTTATTGCCTTTAATGCAGCCTATACCAGGATGTATAATATATGTGAAAAAAACATCCTGCTTCCTGCTTTTGCTGTATGTATTGTCACTCTGCTGTTTTGGAGACAGCAGGTTTGTCTAGCTCTTAAGGTTTGATTTGTAAATGGAATGCGTAGCGAATATCTGCCAAGTTAAGGCCAGAATTGTATTTGAGCAAATTGGAAGGATTTACAGTGGGATGCACTTCTCTCTTTCAGCCTTACATGACTAAGGTAGCTTCACTTTGTAGTGCATAGTCCATTTCATATTCATGCGTTTAACTCATGTTAATCTGTGTGAGGAAAGCCAGTTACTCTCACGGTTCCAACATGTTGCCATGAAATGCTGGTATCTAGGCTAGAAGATATAACAAATGGATATGTCAACACAACTCATTTTTTTTAGCATTTCATCAACAGGTTAATTACCTTCCCAATAGTCTCAATTCCACGTATGAAGCAAATGTACACAAGGCACCAAGCAGATGCAAGACAAAGCACTAGCCACCACTGTATGGACCCACTGGTCTCAATGTTAGGCGTAATGTTCAGTGTTTCACGATACCAGAAATAGTTCACTGGTGAGCTCTTCTCACATTCACTTACATAGCCTGTATCAAAAACATTATTCATCATGATTAATAAATGGGACTGTCTGTCTTTTACTAGTTATTATTGAAAATGTATTGTTAATTTACATCATCATGATCATCAAGAAATTACCAGTGAGATTCAAATTTAATGGGCAGTCCCTCCAGGGAAGTGGATTTTGAAAGGAGTGGAAGAAGTACCAGAGGATCCAGGCCAAGATCATGTTGTAGAACAGACCAACTAGAAAGGACACTACCAAGGAAGCCACACCTGTGTGTACACATTGACAGTAATCACCAAGAAATGTAGACTTTGCATATTATGGATGGCAGTGATGCAACTTTATGTCATGAAGCACCTTTTTTGGCATCTTACTTTTCTGAGTAATATTCATAGACATCAATTTCTCACCTAAACCTCCCAGATAAGGGGAGATTGAATTCCACACGCCAACACTTCCCATGCGGAGTCGTTGTCCGATGGCCAGTTCCATGTGCAGGAGGGGAAGTCCCTCAAACACCAAGGCAATAGCATAAGGAATCAGAAAAGCCCCTTAATAGGAAACACATTTAAAAGTGATAATAAATGTTATTTTGACAACTGACAATAAAACCATAAACATTACTTACTGTGTTTCTCAGTAAGTTATTGACTTCACCTTAATGAACATTGGCATTGCCTTTATGGTTGAAGGTCATTCAGTTTCTGATTACTGAACATTTTATTATCAACAACCAGAGCTTTATCACATTCACTCATTTTCAGCAATAGAAATTAAAACCAGACATACAGTGTAACAGTAACAGTGCAGTGTTAGTGTTTTTCCTTATCATTTTACTTAATCCATTGCATTTTTTGGCCACCATTGTATGGAGTAGTGAAAACTTTGTGAACCATTTTTTTATTGGATTGATTAAGTATCCATTAAGTATCCAATTTAAGAGAATAAAACATTATTAAAGAAATAATTCAGTTTTTTTTAAAACAGCAACAGTTTTATCAAGAAAGCCTTTGGATTATTGACTGCAAACTATTTCTCGTCATGGAAACCAAAAAAAAAAGATTTGCCAGACTGTCCAACTTTACTTTTTGTTTACACATCTCAAAGCACACTGTAAATGAAATGCTCTTACCTCCGCCATAGATTTGACACAAATATGGAAATCTCCACACATTGCCAAGTCCCACAGCAAAACCTATGCAGGTTAGCAAATATTGAACTTTATTGTCCCATTTTGGTCTTTCAGCGATCTCTTTAAGTCCATCAACATGCGTCTGCTCAGCACTTTCAGCGTCTCTATCCATCTTGTTTTTCCTTTATATTATTTCAGTATATGTGTTGTGGAAAATCGTTTTAAGTCAGACTTGTCCACTCTGTCTAAAGAGAAGGGGAGGACTTGGTGAGTTGTTACCTGTTTGTATCAGGAGACTAGGAGCAACATTTGCTTTATCAGCCCCATTTTTGTTAGCTCTTGACGCTGGCATGATATGATTTGGGAACAGAGGTGATAACAGTTGATTGTAATACAACGCAGCACACACAAGGAACCCAGGGAGTATAACTGATTGTGCTCATGTCCTTTTAATGTATTACGTGATACAGTTTACATTACTGTTATTTGCCCACAGTCTGGGTTATTTTAGTCAGAGGTAATTAACAAACTTCACTTTCATCAGATAAAATGGCATGCATGTAGTGTGTAGTGTGTATGAAGTTCCTCATTAGACTTAATCAACAAAAACACTATTGAAAAGGTCTTGTACTGAATTTCTATTCTGTGTGATATTCACACAGACCTCAATCGCTTACATTCAGTATTCTTTTTTTCTTTTCTTTGGGCATTCTCAGCTTTAATTTTGATAGGACAGCAGAAGATGTGAAAGGGGAGAGAAAGGGGGGAATGATATGCAGCAAAGGGCCGCAGTTCAGAGTCGCCTGGGCCCTCTGCGTTGAGGAGTAAACCTCTATATATGGGTGCCCACTCTATCAAATGAGCTATCTGGGTGCCAGACAGTATTCTTAACTGGAAAACATAGAGTAGAGTTATACAGCACACATAGTGTCAATCAGTTTTATTCCATTTTAATTACAGACAGATGCAGAAGCTAATGGTTTTAAAATAACAATATGCAGCTGATTTAATCAATGTTTAATTTACTTCTCAAATACGTCACAGTAGTGCCCCCAGCTGGACAGATGGATGCACCTTCATTATATGGCTTAAAGCACCAGCTCTCATTCTCAAATAGAATAGTCAAATCATAATTAACCCGTCTGAAAGATCAACCCATGCACTAAGATCCTACGTTCAGTAGATTTTCATTTCTTTGCATTAATTGGACATTACACAATACAAATTTAAAATTGGCCAAATGTATTGCTTTCACAAAGGTGAAATATACAAATTTGTCATTAGCTCCATGCATTCAGTGATATTGTTTGAGGACATTGTTTATGGTGTTTTTATGATGGCAAGCTCTTTTTTCGAAGGGTAATCTGAGAATAATCTGAGAATAATCTCAGATTACTGTGCAGAAAGCCACACTACTACTTGACAAATAACTGATAGCATAGAATGCCAATAAACTACTGTTCTGGAAGACGTCTTTGAATTAACAGGAAACAGAACAACCTTAAGGCAAATTTGTATGTAACTGTGTCTTTTGAATTTTACAACCTGATTCACTGTTAAGACGTGAGCGCTGTCACAGGTGGCTGAGGAAACAGGGAGTTCTTTTCAGAAAAACTATTTTAAAATGGCATCGATTAAACCATGACAGCAACCGCATAAATGTTCTTAAAAAAGATAAAAAGATAAAATTTAAGATTTTACCACAATATTAGACTGTGGATTGTTTGCTCTCATTGTTCATTTGAATTTGGTCAGAGATGGTCGAGATCTGGCTTAACCCTCTTCTTTGACTTTAAGCATCTCCAGGCACAAACTAAAGGCACAGCAAGACTGGGTATCCCTGCCAATATAAAGATGATCGCATGGATCCAGACTGGATATGGCTTTTCTTCCAGTGTGGGGAATGTATTCTGCAAACACAAAGAAAAAATACTATATCTTTTGTTTTCAGTGGTGAGTGTATGTTTTAGAAGATAGCCGTAACTTATGGATAGATCATCTCAACATAAAATCTTATTTACCGATTCAGGATTCCAGGCTTTGTAACTGATCTTTTCAGAAACTTTAGTGACAAAGTAAAAGACCAAGATGATAAACATGATGAGCGGGCTGATGACTCTCCATGACGCCTGCCAGAAGAAGTTGGGTTTGTGTCCTATCATGAACTCAATATCATCATTGAACCTATAGAAGGACAGTAATACACACATTTCATTGCAAAACAAGCTTTCCTTAATAAATGTGGGGCAAAGTAGTGTGGATTGCTTGTGATACCATGCTATAATTGTGTTCCTCTCATCTCTTAATTGATAAAAGACAAAATAAGTTACGTAAAGCAATCTATTTTAATATCACCTGTCTATGCCATATATGTACACCACTGAGATCATCTCGCAGAATGCCACTACTAGCAGAGGGATGGATCCTCCATAGGTGTCAAAGAGTGAAAGCCAATAGCTTCCTGAGCCTTGGATAAATATCAGACCCACCAGACAGCCAGAGCATGCACGTTACACCTGATGGAGAGCAAAGAGTTGATACAATATACCAGAAATCCTTATTTATATCAAATTCGATAATACATGTAGAGTTACCAGTGACGACCTCTTTTGGCCATGTCTTAGGGAAGACCTTGAGGTCTTGCAGTGGTACTAGAACTCCCTCAATATTACCAAACATAGAAGACAGGCCGAGACAGAAGAGCATTATGAAGAAAAGGACCGCCCACAACGGAGAGAGGGGCATCTTGGTGATAGCCTCAGTGAACACAATGAAGGCTAAACCAGTTCCTTCAACTCCCTAGGTCCAAACACAGCACAGTGTTATAGCAAAGCATGGCAGGGATCATGTACCAAGAATAAACGTTGAATTTCCACTAAAAGGGAAGCTGGTGCATACATAATCTTACCTCACTGAGAAAAGTATTTAAGTTGCAGGTCTTAAGATCCAGCTGTTGAAAAACCTCAGGGTGTGTTGCATTAAGATTCTGAACAACCTGATTGTAGTTGCTGTCAGTGATGTTGCCCTCGGGAAGCTCAAACACATTTAGTAAAGCTAGGATGTTTCTGAAACGCAACATATGTCAGGTTAAAAAGGATTTTACAGTCAATGTACCGCTGAAGAAGAAACTATTGAGCTGGTAAAATCTATAATTTGACAAAAAAAGGCATGATGTACCCAGAAAGACAGTTGTCAAATCTTTCTGTTGCTCTGAAGCCGATTATGGTGTAAATGACAGTTGCCGCATAGACTGAGGTGATACCGTTGATGATAGAGATGATCGCTGCATCCTGTTCACAGTTGTTACTAAAGAAAAAATGCATTTTTATGTACATACTTTATTTAGGTAGTTAATACAGTAAATACAGTGCAATTACCTGTAACTTTAAATGACAGAGGTTAAAACAAAATAACTTACTGCACTGAGTTATAGCTGGAGAAAGAAATAAGACCACCAAAAGCCAGAGAGAAGGAATAGAAAACTTGAGCACCCGCATCAAGCCATGTTGATGGCTTAACCAGCTCTGTTAACTGAAAGAATAAGTACACAATTATGGATTCACTTATTGCTATGCATGGTTTATTTGGTAGATCTAATGAGGCTACTGTGGCTGAGGTCTATTCAGAGGACTTTGGTAAAATTATGCCATAGATGGGGGTAACTGGTAGAGCACCACAAACTCATTTTTTATTATATTTTATGTAAAAATGCTAAAATATACCTTTGCATTAACTGTTGTCCTCGTAATTGACAATAAGCATTCAAACACATTTTTAACATTAGATACTTAATTCATTTGTTCTGCGGACCAGTGTTATTGCTAAATTAATTTAAAAAATGCAACTTACGTCTGGTGTGAAGAGAAACTTAACTCCATTCAAAGAGCCTTTCAGGGTCAACCCTCTGATCAGAAAAATTGTCAGCACCATGTAGGGAAGGGTCGAAGTCACATACACAGCCTCGTAAAAAAAATAAAGTATTCACACAGTTACGATTTAGCTAAATTAAAATTGTATCTTTGTTTTATTTTAGTAAGCAATGTGCTGTACCTTCCCGGTGGTCTCAATACCACGAATGATGCAAATATAGAGCACAGACCATGCACATATGTGACATAACAGTATCCACCACTGCAGACCGCCATCTTTTTCAATCTCTGGAGTTGTGTTCAGGGTCTCCCCTGTACCAGAAATAATCCACAGGGGAGCTCCTCTCACACTCCGAAACACTGCCTGACATAATATAATAACTGAGTGTGTCAGTAAGCAAAAATCTAGTTTCTGTCATAATTGATAATACTAGTTGTAGAATTACCTGTTAAATTAGCATTCATAGGACATTGGCTCCAAGGCAGAGGCTCTTGAAATGAATTAAAGAAGTACCACAGAATCCAGGCCATAATGGTGTTGTAGTAGAGACTGACCGTCAGAGATACACACATAGATGCAATACCTGTCATGAATGTTTTAAAAGGGTTTCTTTTAGGGCATGTTTTCACTAACTGTAGCAAACACTATGCAAAGAATGTTTCTCACCAATGCCAGTCAAATAGGGATGAATTGTAGCCCACACTCCCAAACTGCCTCTTCTTAAACGTTGACCAATAGCAAACTCAAGATGCAAAAGTGGGATTCCTTCAAGAACCAGCAGGATCAAAAATGGTATCATAAATGCTCCTGGAGAAAAAAAAGTTGTCATAATGGTGTCATAAAACAATGACTCATTAATATAAATAAATGTCAACATCTTGATGTTAATAATTTAAGATACACTGGAACACATGCGGAGATAAAGTCCAACAGCTGATGCAGCTGAAAATCCATTTTAGTGTTTGCAGTAAGCCCTTATACAAGGATTTCCAGTGAGTCAGAGGGTATAACATGTCTTATCCACACATAATATCCTCACATTGATTTAAGATGCTTCTACTACTGTGACACATATAAGGATATAGTCATTAATAGATCAGTGGTCTTGTGATATCCACTGGAGCAGTTGTTCATTTACTTTTAATTGGACAAGGACATCAACTATTAGGTGGACTTTATCATCATACCCAGTGATCCAGAACTGCACTACAAGTTGATTCACTGTAATTCAAAATGCTTAATAATTTGCCCCACAGGGACAATTGAGACAAAATAGTTTGCGAACATGAAACCACAGCAAACAATACATTCACACATAAAAACAATGTAAAAATACAAAATATGCTCATAAAAATCAAACCCAGTCAAAGCAAAGAAACAAATCCACCCAAAATCACCTCCTTTTTCTTTTACAAACAGGCATCTAAAATTAATTTTGATGGCCGTAGCAGGCAGACAAATACCTCACTGATGTCTGTAAAATAAATGGTAACATAGAAGTATGGGAGTATATCTAATGCTCATGTACTGTTCCAGTAGGTCTGGATTGGGTACAATAAGGTATGAAATATAGTTGTTCCATTCAAACAGTGTTATTGAAAATAGTCAAATATGGAATAAGTACAGTAAACCTTGAAAGTATCACTTGCCTCCTCCATGACTCTGACACAAGTAGGGGAACCGCCAGACATTTCCAAGTCCCACACAAAACCCAACACAGGTCAACATGTACTGGGTCTTGTTGTCCCATTTTGGTCTGTCTCCAGCTTCGTCTTTCTCCAGTTTGTCCAGCTGCTGATGGGACAGTATCCTGTCCTCCAGGCCTGGATTGGGGAGTTGTAACTTCATGATCTGTCTAACACTAGTATTGCAGCGATTCAATAAGTTCTGTAAAGTGCTGGTAAGTAAATTGAGGCTCACACTATAAGGTCCTGCAATATGAACTGGATCTCTGTTATAGATTGACTAGGCTATGGTGTCAGAGGGCGTCAGAGTCACTCAGTGTGCACCCGTTAAATCCTATGAGCTGAGTAGGAACATACGTGACAGTTTACACTGGTAAACTGTCACGTCTTATCTGATAAAGAAGGGTTAATGCACAGGAAACACTGGTTTACTGGAGAAAACCCATATTTATAGGATTTATTGTAAAGTTAAAAAATGATTGAAACAGTTGCCTATACAGTAACAATGATATAATTCAGAACACATATAAATCCACAGACTTTTACAAAACATGTGACAACTGTTTATTCACTTTTTAAACTGTTAAAATATATATAAATAATGAAAACATGTTGAAGGTTCATTATTGACTTTGTAAATAGTAGTTTGACAAAAAACCTTCAGCAGATGAAGTTTGCTTATTTGTCCTAGAGAGAGAAGAAGTAATTATAACTAGAACTGCAAGCAGTTATGACCGGGATCCAAGCCTCATCGCACCAGTCGTCCCGACGCGAGTCGGCATCGGAAATA
Source organism: Etheostoma perlongum (assembly GCA_026937815.1). NCBI lineage: Eukaryota > Metazoa > Chordata > Actinopteri > Perciformes > Percidae > Etheostoma > Etheostoma perlongum. The sequence goes on from CM049376.1 coordinate 16,580,032, forward strand.
TCGAGAGGTGTGAACCACAAGGTCTGCCGTACAATGCAGTTGGAAATATCCCAGAGCCCTAAAGGATCTTTGACAACCTCTGGTCCGTCTGATTTTATTTTCTATAAAAGCTTGTAAAACATCAACCCTGTTGTCCATAGTCAATCTATGAACATCATTTATTTTCAGGAAAAACTGGGCTATTAGAATATTTGTGCTGCACTGAGTTCACTTGAATGTTAAAAAGGTTGTAAAACCATAAAGACAAATAAATAAATGGAACATGAATCTCACAGATATATATTAATATCACACACAGCAATGCCACACAAGTATTTGTGTTAACAAAACAGTTCTATATATTTGGAGTCAACTAGTGCAAAAATAAACATATTGAACATTATAACTCATATAAAGGACAAATTATTTACATTTCTTACATACAGTGTATCAATCTTGCATGTAACAGTATGGATTAATTGCACAATGACCCCGAAAAACTCTGTGCTTCTGGATAACCTTCTGTAAGGGATAGGAAGACAACAAAGACATCAGCAGAACGGGGCCAATGTTTCTACTAGTTATATTATTAAGTTACAAAGTTATGAATCAGAAGTGCTGTTTGGCATCATATACGATGCACTTAACCTCACAAGGTATAAAATGGCCCAACATGGCCTATTTTTACCAAATTTGATAATGAGTCTCCGAGCGGCATGCCAAACAATCATCACAGGTTTGGTGTTGATAACATTTACTGTGGCAGAGATATGTGCTTGCAAATTTCCCATTTAAATGCATTGAGTTTTTAGACAAAACAAATAAACATTATAGCGACCTCTGATGGCTAATCTTCGCCTAATTTGGTACAGAGGATTGTGGATGGATGTAAAACACTGCTGTCAAGTCTTTTGCTGATAACATTTAACCTCCTATCAGACCATTGAAAATACATGCTTTTCTCGCCTAAATTTTTACCCCAAAAAAAGTGATGCGGTTTCCACATACTTTGGCCCTCTGGGATGACCCTGAGGTCCATTGGGAAGTTAACATTCTCAATGTTTTGTTTCTAGTGTCAGTGTGACACTAGGCCTTACTGACACAGATATAAAGAGGTTAGAATAGAGAATTTCTATTTCCATCCAAGTAAATCAACTGTAAAATGATTAAAAAACACTACTGTAAGCATATTACATGGGCTACATACAAAAATAAGAACCCTAGCCACATGTCTCAACTTAAAACAGAAAACATCCAAAAAAAATTACTTATAAAATGGATTTTATATGAATTTATTTCTACAGATATGTCTGTGCGATTTTCTTATTTCCTTTCAGAAAAAAAGCCCAAAAAGTGCTAAATACAAAACTTCTCAAATTAAAAAAACACATCTACATCACTCACACATATACCTGAAATAACTACATGCATAAATTTCTAGAAATAAGTTATTATAATTTGATGAAATGGTGAAATGCCATGAGAAGGCCATATTTTTGCTTTGACACAGCTGGAGCCATCACAGGGTTAACATTTTCTGGTCATGTTTGGTATCAATCAACTCGTCTTCTTATCGGCTACACAGTGATGCCGGTTTCATAACCTTTACTTCTAACTGGTAGGGAATACTGTCAGTCTTTCCCAAGTCCCTCCCTCTGTAAATCGTGCAAGTTCATTTGCTCCCTTTTGTGATAACTCAAATTACCGTTGACGGATTGGCTGAAATGTTGTCACTCAATTCTTTAGGTTTCAGGCTATTCAGCTGTGTGGAGCGATACAATGTGGTAGGTTGAGGGGAGACGCCAGCAGCGATCAAAATCCAAAAATGATGGACTGTTCAACTTTGTTTATGAGGAAACTCGGCCAGAATCTACAAGATTGGAAGGGGACCAGCTGGTTTTGGATTAAAAGGATTGGATGCACTTATTCTTTGAACTGTTGGCGAAGTAGTAAAAAAAAGTTTATGACGATCTTTCACCGCTGTAAAGAAAGACACGGGGAAACAGGTAGGGATGCAGCACGACTTTAGACAGAAACGGCGCAGAATCTTTCTGTGTTCCTTTACTTCATACGATGATTGTAATGTGGGAGTTATAAGTAAAATCACGTTTGACGTCATTACCCAGTAAGCACACATACGTCTCCACGACGTATTGGCGATGTAATCAAAATACGGCGGGGATATGTAGTAGTTTGGTCGTTTATGGAAAGCCAAACAGTCCAAATACACGTGATTTCTCACACGTAAACAACACGTAAACAACGCGCAAACAATGTGCAAACAACGCGTAAACAACACGTAAACAACGCGTAGATTTTTCACACGTTAACAACACGTAAAATACACGTAAACAACGCGTAAATTACGCGTAAACAACGCGTAAACAACACGTAGACAACGCGTAGACAACGTGTTGTTTACGTGTTAATTTCACGTGAATTTGAGCCATTTGGTCACTTCTCCATTTTGAATGGGTGAGCGTCCTAAGTTCCCATTGGCTGCTGAGCAGTAGGGTTAAACCATTTCTGTAAGCCTGGGGAGGGGGTCGCCTGCCAACATTCAACATGCAAAGGATCCTCTCACTTCTTTTCTTTTCTCATTTCTTCTTTTTTTTGATTTAGCTTTTAAAAAAAATATATTAATTTAACTCAATGAATTTACTATTCAATTATAAACTATTTTCATCAAGATAACATTACCGCCTTTTGCTACACTGCACTGCCTTTTAGGGGACCTTCCAGCTTTAACACCATCCATTAAACACTCCAATCCTAGCAGATTGTTGTAGGGGGATGTTTACGTTGTGCCAAATGATTTTTCAGTTGCATTCCAAGGGAGGCACAATTGATTATTGCATTTTCTTCTTCTTTCTTGCACATATTGTACTGTGGTTCCTAGTTATTTGGCTGTTGTAGGTTTTTTTCTGTACAAGCTTTTATTGTACTGTTTCTAGTCATTGCCATTATCTTTATTGTGACTACTACTGCCACTGTTTATCACACCCCCAACCAGCACCATCAAACACCACCTAAAAGCCTGGGTCTGGCCCAGGTTTCTCCCTAAATGGAGTTTTTCCTCACCACTATTTCACTAAATGATTGCTCTTGGCGTAATTACTGGAGTTGTTGGGTCCTTGTAAATTGTAGAGTGTGGTCTAGACCTGCTCTATCTGTATAGTGTGCTGAGATAACTCTTATGATTTTATACTATAAATTAAATTGAATTGAATTTATATATTTGCAATTGGCTAGTCTCAACTAACTATGAGAAATAAATCATTTGTTAAAAGTATAGTGTAGATAGATAGTTAGAAAGACTTTATTAAAGGGTAACTACTTTAGTCTTTTTTTACCTGGACCCTATTTTTCTATGTTTTTGTGTGTAACCCTAAACAAAAACATATAAATTAGTATTTTACGGCTCAAAAGCACAACCCTGAGCCCGCAGAGGGTGCCGCTGCTGTGGAAGACATCCTGCCTTGTCCCGGTCCCCAAGAAGTCGACTCCATCTGGCCTTAAGGACTACCGCCAGGCTGAACTGGAAGATCAACAGCACTGCTGTTTACAAGAAGGGGATGAGGAAACTATTTCCTGACGAAGCTGAGATCCTTCAGTGTGTGCAGCAGGATGTTGGAGATCTTCTACCAGTCTGTTGTGGCCAGCACTCTGTTCTCCTCCGTCTTCTGGGGCATCAGCATCGGAGCCGGCGACACAAACAGACTGAACAAACTGATCAGGAAGGCTGGCTCCGTGATTGGCTGCAAACAGGACACGTTTGAAGCTGTGGTGGAGAGGAGGTCACTGAACAAACTGTTATGTATCATGGATAACCCCGACCACCCTCTCCACCCCACACTGGTCCAACAGAGGAGCAACTCCACCCTCTCCACCCCACACTGGTCCAACAGAGGAGCAGCTCCACCCTCTCCTCCCCACACTGGTCCAACAGAGGAGCAGCTCCACCCTCTCCACCCCACACTGGTCCAACAGAGGAGCAGCTTCTCTAAGAGGCTCCGACAGCTTTGATGTTGCACGGACCGCTACAGGAAATCATTCATACCACAGGCAATAAAACTCTTTAACATGTCATCACTGGGTGATAGATCAGACTTTTTGGACACCACACTTCTGCACTAAGTGCAACCTGCACAATTGCTTTATTTACATTTTAGCATATTATTTAAGCAGTTGCACATTTCTTCCCATCCTGTATATATTCAAATATTTGTTCTTTTATTTTATTCCTATTATTTTTTCATGTATATGTATTAACGTAATTTCCCATTTTTATTTGGATCAATAAATATCTATCTATCTAACCCATCAATGTTCCTTTACATTGTAGGAAGAAAACTTCAATGAAGAAGTAGTAGTTCAGTTTAAATACCAATGCAGCAAAAATAAATGTGCTGTGCGGCTTTTTAGATAATACTCCAGAGCCTCAGAGCCTCAGGATACCTACATTATACTTCATCAGATTAACTCACACACAATTTTTTTTTAAAACGGCTTGACTGAACAGGTGTAAGTCTGTTGCAGGCAACTTAACCATGGTGTTGTGGTCCTTTTGTGTACACAACCCTTGTCCACCGGATAGAAAAATGACCCGCCTTCACTAAATCCCTAAAATGAAGCAGATTACTGTAATTGTGAATGCCAAATCTTAGGATGAAGAAACAGCCTGTTATTGATCACAAAGTGTGTGAATATCTGAATTTTTCCTCTTCTCAATGAAAAAAGACTACATTTATTTAGTGAAGACACTAGTTGTTTTTATACAAGCTCTGTCATTATGTTTTTCGTTACTAAAGTCGAGATTTATTATAAATATTATTTTAAGGTGCTGCATATGTGGGTAATAATATTCTTGTATCAAGTAGGCCTACTTGTGGATCTCTGCATCCCAAAGACTAGGGCTGAATCTCATTTCTCTATCTTACCCCTTCCCCTTACCCCTTCCCCTTGGTTTTGCGCGTTCACGCGGGACCTAGTGGTGTCCCATTTCTTATTACGACCGAGGGGTAGGGGATAGATGGAGGGGTGTATACCCCTTGAAACGAAGTGTGGACGCGACCTCACTTGTAAACACACATTATCATTATTGCATTTGTACTGTATCATTGTAATCATTTGTAATTAATTCCTGTTCATGCACTTGTATATTGTTGTTGGTTTTGATATGGGACACTGATGAAATGTGAGGCCAAAAGGCATCAGAATGGTCTGGAATATCAGAACAGCTGTAGTTAATTTGTTTGTTTGTGGTCTTGTGTGTATTTTTGTTAGTTTTACACATATGAGTGCCTTTTTATGTGTGTGACATGTTAGGTATGGTTCTAATAGTTGATAATGGTTCTGTAACATCATTTTATGTAATGTTTTTGCCTGTTATGTTTAATTTATCGGCAATAATGACAGATCTTTGTTAACAAAATGTTTTTGACATTCAAAAAGGTGATAACTAAAACAGATATACAACACACACCATGTATACAGAGTGTATATGTATGTATACATGATACATGTGTATGCACATGTATTGCATCTTGGAAGTTTGTGATCAATACTGTATGGTGATGTAACCAAGTCATAGGGGTATGTTTTCACCCCTAGCACTTACCCCTTGGTTTCAAGGGCCAAGGGGTAGGGGTAAGGGGTAGGGGTAAGATAGAGAAATGGGATTCAGCCTAGATCCAGACTTGACTAAGGACCTGTGTGTGTGTGTGTGTGTGTTAAGATTAGCGGCCCTATGTAGACATGCAGGTCCATCTCATCCATCCTTTTTGCAGCAAAATAGTTTGTAAGTTAAATAGTAAGCTAAATAGTTGTAGGAAAAAAAAGCTATTATTTCTCAAAGTATATACACACTAACCAATTGCAAATATATAAAGAAAGCTTGTACAGAAAAAAATATACAACAGCTAAATAACCAGGAACTACTGTATGTGCAAGAAATAAAAAATGCTACACTCAAACAAAAAGGCAGCAGTGGAGCAAAAGGCGGTAATGTTATCTTGATAAAAATAGTTTATAATTGAATAGTAAATTCATTGAGTTAAATTAATATTTTTTTTTTAAAAGGTAAATCAAAAAAGAAGAAATGAGAAAGAAAAGAAGTGAGAGGATCCTTTGCATGTTGAATGTTGGCAGGCGACCCCCTCCCCAGGCTTACAGAAATGGTTTGACCCTACTGCTCAGCAGCCAATGGGAGCTTAGGACGCTCACCCATTCAAAATGGAGAAGTGACCAAATGGCTCAAATTCACGTGAAATTAACACGTAAACAACACGTTGTCTACGCGTTGTCTACGCGTTGTCTACGTGTTGTCTACGTGTTGTTTACGCGTCGTTTACGCGTAATTTACGTGTTGTTTACGTGTATTTTACGTGTGAAAAATCGACGCGTTGTTTACGTGTATTTTGCGCGTTGTTTGCGCGTTGTTTGCGCGTTGTTTACGTGTTGTTTACGTGTGAGAAATCACGTGTATTTGGACTGTTTGGCTTTCCATAGACGTATGTGTGCTTACAGCATCGCCTAGGGGTTCACGTGTGTAATATTTGGTGAGTAATTAACTTTAGTGTAAGTGATTAATCCAAACGTTGGTCCCATCGGCCACGCCACTGTAAGGGGCGCCGAGTGGCCCTAAATGGTACCCATTAAATTTTGTAAAAATCGGATGAGCCGTTCATGAGATATACACTTTTGTATTTGTAGCGATCCCTAGTGCCCAATGTTCGTGACATTTGTCTTAGAGCCTCAGTGGGTCATACCAAGGAATACCAAGTTTGGCTTCGACAGCATTTATTTTGGCCAAGATATGGCAAAGTTTGTGTTTTCATAGCTACACAAATTTGTTTGTGCGTAATATGCGCAATGTTTATTCTATAAATATTATTTTAACAACTTTGCTACCGCGGTCCTAAATATGCGCTAAAATTATTTCATAGGCTATAACAAAATTGTTATGTATTATTCAAGCAGCGTTGTATGCCTCCTCCACTCCTCCTACAACACCTAATCACCAGATAACTTCGCCAGACTCGTCTTTATCGACTCAGTTTAGCTTTTAATTCAGCACCACCCGGTGATCAGGAAACTCCATCTCATGTGGAGTTTCATCATATTTGCCACTGGAGGCCGCCATTGCGCCTGTAATATGAGCTGAGTCGTCCGGCTTGGGTCTGGCTGCTGTGTCCCCTGGCAGAGTTTATGCTTGAGGAGGGAGCCGCTTCCCATCGCTCTCCCAGACCAGGCGCTAAGTGTAGCAGTCCCGTCCGCACCTCTGACGCCCGCTGTGCCCATGGATACTGCCGCCCCGCATATTTCCACACCGCACTGACTAACCGTATCTCTCAACAAGATACCCTGGATATTTACTTCTGGACTGTTGTGTTCGTTGTCCTGAGTCCTCTGCGCTGCGTGACGCGAATGGAGAAGGTCCAAGGATAACAGAGGGTGCAGGATTTTGCTACTGCAGAAGACCTGCCGGTAGTTCGCTCCCCGCCTGTCTGTCAGAGGCTGTGGTGTCGCATCCAATATTTTCATTATCTAAATCGCCTTGCATGGATGCATCATGGCTACGTTTATATGCCGGGTACAGTTCTTAGATGATACTGATCCATTTAACAGCACCAATTTCCCCGAGCCCACCAGGCCACCTCTGTACACTTTCAGGGAAGATATTCCTCTGATAAATCAGATTGCTGGAGTCCACAGGCTGCTTACAGCCCCGCAAAAGGTAGGCTATGCAGTATATTTATTAATATCTTGGTTTTGTTTTTGTTCATGTCTCTTTAAATGAGCTTAGTGCAAAGTTAACACCCACAAAATCCTCAATTAATAATTAGCTTGGGCATGTTGATGGGGTTACTACCAAACAAACCTAATGGACCATCATAGAGCTGATGACTTGAAGCGAGTTGCTGATGGAACATCAACATGCATTCAGGCATTGCATGCACAGTGTCAGTAAGATATATGTCTATATACTCCCATTATGGTGTATACTAAATACTCCATAAGGTGATGTTAAAATGATGAAGACACACATTATTTTGCTGAGGGGCAGGGATCTGTTAATGTTTACCTCAACCACAACACTAATCCCATCACTTTGACCTGTTTCTTGTGTTATTCGTTAGCTAGACTTAGGGAGATCGTTCACAAAAAAATGTGAGAAAAGAAACAAAGGAAACAAGTAATGCAAATGTAATATACTCAATTTATCAACAATGGTTGTTTGTTTACTACTCTTTCCTCAACTTTCAGTTGGGTGCTTCTTGTCTTAAGATGAAAATTCAAAAAGACAACTTTGCATTTGTGCCCATGAATGGGCAAGCTTAAAGTCCATGTAGGAAAGAGCTTCTACTATTGTCACTTCACACAGCCCCAAACGGAGTTATGGGGGGTCAAATGCCCAGTTGGTCAGTTGATGAGGGATGGAAGCTCCATAGGGTAATTCTCCACCACTATTGTCCTAGATCTGGGGAGTTAAATTTGCAACCATCTGATCTCAACTCAACTTCGGATTCCTTGTGTATCTAAAAAAAATGTTATGTGCTTACCTTTTTGGCTGTCATTTCCTTAGCCAAAAGCAGAATGCATTTTGCTGTGTTTCCACATTGCTATAATGGTCAGCTGCTTCATCTCATCGGTCTTCATTTAGTCCTAACTGCTTGAAGAGGTGAAACAGTACATATTATTTTGCTTGCTAAAGTTGGCCTAAATGGCAAATCCAGAACTGCACAGACAGTTTTGAGCAGCTCAAAATAACTGAATGCTCCCTTTTGGTATGGTGTAAATTGCCTTGTCTAAGTTTCCTAAAGAAAGCCAGTGACAAATAATGTAAACCTGAATCCCATTATCCAGTTTCTTTTTCTTTTTGAGACCTCTGAATGATATATCTGTTGAGAAATGACTGTTTCTGCCTTCTGATGAGATTATGTGCATCTAAACACATTTTCTAAAGGCCTCATCTGCCAACCTTCAAATTTAAACAAAGCAACGGGGCCATAGAATCTGAGGTTGAGTCTTTTATTGAGTAGTCATCTTAGTCTGGTTGGAAGTAAATGCGTAAATAGAAAGTTAATTAGGGTCTTCCTTCATTCTGTCAGATCAATGGTACTCCATCTTGTTTGAGTACAGCTGGTAAGATAAGTCACGGAATCCTCAGGATGCTGTGGATCACCACAAGCCTGGCTCTCATTCTGCAGCCCACTCAGTCTGACCAGCAGGATGGGATGGGAACGCTTTCCACTGTTTAAGAGAGGAGAGGGAAGCGGGCAGAATTAAAAAAACAAACAAAGAGCTGATGTACTTTGCACAGTCGACTGGTCTCAGTTTAGCAGAAGGCCAGCAGGACCACAAACTAGAGAGGGAGTACCCGTGGTAGGCTCTGCAGCGCCTGGTTAGGGAGATTCGGTTATATGGGCATTTGTGGTAAGCAGTAACTTGTTTGTGCTAAAAAATAACAGTCAGGTGAATGACAAGACTGTCACCACAGCTCTCGGACTCACACCCTCAAAAGTTTGAAGAAGTGACTTTGGTGCGACCCTTTGAAAGCCATTGGCAGCAAATCTGTTGTCTTTGAGCTGCGTCTGAATGTAGCAGGTCAATCTGGTATAAATAGCACACTGCTAACACATGGTGCTGAGGGAGTCAAAACAGCAAGCATATGCTGTCCCTAGGCTGTTCCTGTCAGTTTCAGTCTGTAGTCTCAAGAGGCGGGATCTGTACGTGTGTGTGCGCGGTTGTTGTTTATACGCGCGTGTGTGTGTGTGTGTGTTTGTGTGTGTGTTGTATTGGTTTTGTACATGAGGTGGCACTGTGGCTATGATGCTGTAAGTCAAACATCAATTACCAGTAACTGGTTTGAGGTTCAAATTGTAAATGCTTGTTGTGTAGCAACAACAGCTTTGTCAGGACAGCAGACACACTTTGTCAGTTTTTCACCCTGTGGCCTTTTGGAAAATGCCATGCCACCATGCATTAAAATGCAGTATGCAATGTATTTCAGTATCACTGTTGAGTACTCTTAAGAGTTATAATTGAAATGTCACAGTTGTAATTGGGCATTTGTGATAAAGAAACCAATATTCATCCTTATATTCATCCATGTATAGCTGTAGCATCTCATTTATAAACAAACTTTTCTGTTGTTTATGTAGATGGAAAGTATGACTAGTCATTACCTGACTCAGCATTTTTATTCGACATGAATAATGCATTATCCGTGTCAGATGACAAATGGGGGGGGGCTGTTCAGAATTTGCTGGAGTTACTCCAAATATGCTGGTAATGTCATTGTAAATCGATTGATCAGTAGTCCTTCAAATGTTTTTTTTCTCTGTACATTTTTTGTAGTTTGCGGCTTGGTGGCCTTGAGGCATGGCATCGGATTGCAAAGCAGTATTCAAGGGAGGGAAAATGTGTGGAAAATGTCTTGGAGAATGGACTCTCACTTTACCAATTTCAATTTTGGGGGCGCTTTTTCCCCTTAAGAAATTACAGAGTCCCATAATGAGAAGTTATGTTAAATGCTGTAAAATACAGGTTCCTCCTTCATGCCTGTCAGAGCTCCTTTGAATTCTTTTACACATTGTTATGCAGAGTTGAGGTTTTGCTGGTCTCTGCATTTTTGGAGGGTTGTCTCAGCAGAGAGCTCCTTTCAGAAGAATGCAGCATCCGTGGACAGACTCATCCTTGCATGCTTGACAGAAATGTAAGATTACTGTTGTGGTTTCTCTTTCATGCATCAAGTGTGTTTTAATGAGTTATAAATCACTTGCCTTTGGAGAAAGACCACAAATACCATCCTCACCTTCAAACAAACTAAGCTTTTAGAGTGGCTTACTGTAATTCCCCTCATTTGATTTAGAGTACTGTGTAGTTTACAGACAAAGATGTGTAAGGTTGGCTCACACCGGGTTAACATTTGCACAGAACTGTAAAACTATGTAAAATACAATTTTAGGCTATTTAGTTTCTAATGTGCCACTTCCACACAATATTTGTTATCTCATTCCAAAGAAATTTGGAGTGAGATACCAGTTTTAAATTGGAAATTGCATGGTGTTTTATTTTTAGCTCTTTCTGCTTTAACTGCCTCCCTGGTCAGTGGACCACAGTATGGTGGTTGAAGGGAGAGGCCAGACCTCAGTGTGAGAGCAGAGCACTTGTGGTAACTTTTCTGGACTTGGCCATCACAGGCCACCGTGGGTTCAAGTCCTGGGCGGGGGACAGCTAAGGAAGTCACTGCTACTGATAATCTGGTAGTACTGTTCCTGGATTAAGGGCCATTTATGTTCATCAACCTGGCGCGGTTATACATGGCAACACTTGTTATCGGTAATCCGGGTTGATTATAAAATGAAATCCTAAAGTGACACCAGTTTAAGGATGGATATGTGAATTCATGGATGAGCAGAAGGATGTACAGATGGGGACTGATTAATGGCACACTTACATAGTTCACTTTGGCTTCTCCGCTTTTTTTTCTGCAAGTCAAAACCTTGTGTGGAGAAATCACATTTCTTAGTTCCACAGCTAATTACTGGTTATGGTTGCAAATTCAGCCCAATGTTTTGCCTATTTCAGGTTATGATACAGAGCGTGAAACTGAAAGAGAACCAACATTTGTTTACTCTTTCATCCAATCCACAAGTACCTAAAGTAGAATTTAAATAACTGGTACATGAACAAAGAGTAAAAAGAAAATACTGTAATAATAAATCTGATTGATGTTAGAGTATGTGTACCCAATTCACAAAAGCTCTTACACTTGCAAAATATTTGGTCTTTTTCTCAGTATTATAAGTGATATGTTTTTCAGCTTGCAACATTTCATTTTAAGGAACCAGAAGAAGAACTGAGTTAGAATTAGCAGCAATCGAGAACATCTTGATGAGAAACTAAAGAATAGTGACTAGAAATTTCAGACCTCTTTAAATGAAAATGGTTCCAGATGGTTACATTGGTAAGAAATCACTGGCAGGTGCCGTACATCAAATATGTGACACAAGCAAGTGAAAAAATAATTAATGAATAAATGAATTAGCCCCTGAATACAAACATGTTTTCCTTTGTGTGGCTCAGTGTCAAACACATTATTTAGTTCCCAGCCACTGGTTAGCCTATTTGATTTAGTGTGTCTTCTCCTTCCTGATACATCTTTAATATTACTGTCACACTCATTATTTTTAAAGGCATGTCCATCCATAGGCATATTTGTATGCCTATGTGGGCCTAATTTTGGCCCTTATTCCTAGATTTCCTGTCCATCCAGAATCTGTCCTGTAATCTGGAGAAGCATTGCTTCCCTCCTCTGCCTGTGTACAGAATAGCTTTGTTTTTTACCTACCTGTCGCTCTTTCTGTCTTACGTACTGTAAGAACATCAGCAACAAACTTACTAAGGCTTAATCACTTGCCCTAGCTACAATTAGGATCTATTGAGCAACTAAAGTTTTCAGTATTACTGCGTTAGCATTGTGCATCTCTATGACTATTATATTACCAATAATTGTTTGGTCTGCCCTACATGGGAAGCAAACAAGAAAGCTCAAAGAGTCAAAGAGAAGGAGAGAGTTGGAGGAAGAGTTAGAGTTATCCAAAAACAACCACATGTTTTGTTTCACTTCTCAAATATGACACAGTCCTTGAGTGCTGCAGTGCAGTAATGCAAACAGAGTGGCTGAAGAGATCAAAGCCATCAGACACATAATGTCTTTCCCAGCCTTTCTCCTTCACGTTTAATTAAGTTACTGTCATATGTGGCAAGGAATTGAATGGCATCAGACCTTGCAATAACCAGTCTGATTATTAAAACACATGGTTTTACATGTTACATATACATATACATGTTTACATGCTTTACTTTGCTTGTAAGAGAAAAGAATCTTGCAGGGTGTTTATTCGGGATGTGTAAATACACATTTGTATCATAGCCTTTGCCAGCTTACAAAGCCCTCAATGTGAGCTAACAAGAGAAGACAAATGTACTGAGCTCAGTATATTTATGGACTGTACACTAGTCTACACGCAGTGTGCCATTACTCTGTATAAAAAAGTTAAGATGGACACTTTTGGTCAAATCCCAGAGTTGCTGCATTTATTGTCTGAAAACACTAAACCAATTAACAGCTGGAAGACATTGTTGGAACTGCTCCCTTGCAAATGAAACACAAATTGACCCAGACTGAATACAGAATACAGTTGTTTTAGATACCCTGGCTGTTGATGGAGCAGAGCGGTGCCACTCTCTTCACTTAAGTCATGTGTTTGCCCTCCAGTAATGGTATTTGTTTTTCTGTCCTCTGTTTCACTGCTGGAGCCGCTGTCCTGTGGAGCTGTCAGACTTTGAATATAAATAGGTTAATATCTCCAATTTGGAGTTCAACCAGACAAGTGAACAGACACAGACTCATTCCTCATCTCCTTGACCACAGTCAGCTGTTGACAACTATTCAAGACTAGACAAATCATACCTCCTCTGCAAAATCATCTTGTGTGATGATAGTTTATCACTTATTAGACAGGGAGAGCCAACCAGACTGCCAAATCTGTAGGACTTCTCTCCAACCTTGCCATACTTGTCATTGTTGTCAACGCAGGAGCTGATAAAATAACTTTCTATGATCCACAGCAGACTAGACATAAACCTCATACACTATGCATTTGCCCATTGACCTATTAAAAAGAACTAAGTTGTTATGGTTTGTATAATACCACCATAACTAACATAAGCAGTTGTGTTGTTGTAACTGCTGTTGTGATTTAAAGAATAAAAGTCATACCACATTGTGATTAATATGCATGTGGTTATGAACTTCTATTTTGCTTGAAACATAGACATTTGTCAAATATATCCTTCTGCAAACCAACCTCTCCAGGGCTCTATGCCATTAAAAAAAAAAAAAAAAAAAAGTTAAACTTCTGTAGATAGATTTTCTCCCTCACAGCTTTGGAAAGGTTGACTTTGCCATAATTTTGATACCATACATGGGCATGGTTGTAACAAGTTACTGAGTCTCCAATTGTTTTGAACTTGTTTAGCTGAAGTAATGTGTGGGTTCTGAGCAGTGTCACAAATGAAGGGGGGGAGTAAAGGACAAAAATGTCCCAATAAATCTCAGAATGCCCCTAGAACATGTCATTAATGGGCAAATATATTTATATAAAAGTGCTGTTGCATATAACTGCACTCATAATAGCAATTGTATACTTTTTTTTACTTGAGTTAGCAAAGTGGTAATATTCATTTTGATCTGGGTTCATTTCACATAAAAACTGCAACTTTATGCCCCCTAAATGTTTTTTTTCCTACACTGGTTCTGTTTGGAACAGTATTTGGTACAGCAGCCTCAACTGACGATATACTCCTAAATTCACTTAGTGTTACTTAATGTTCTTTACATAAGTAAAGTGTACATAGCATGACCTTTTAGAGAGTTGAAGACAAATCAAGGTTTAACTGTGTCTTCTTCCTGTCCAGCCTGATGACTGTGCACTTCAGCTGTCCCACAATGGCAGCTACCTGGACCTGGAGTCGACCCTGGCAGAGCAGAGAGATGAACTGGAGGGATTTCAGGAGGAAGGAGGGTAAGATAACAATAACTCTCTCTCTCTTAGCTTTTCTTTCACTAGCACCAAACTTCAAAAGAAAAAAAAAATGCATGTACACAATGTACTGAAATGAAAAAAAAAAAAAACATTCTCTATCACTGCAATAAAGTTAGTCATTTATTTTTTTGCACTTCAAAAGATTCAGATTAAAAATACAAGATCGACTGGCAAAGGCAGGTTGATACTGTGTGTTTACTTGCCAGGCTCTGATTGTCCAGGTATAGATTGTTCATGTTCTTGTTATACCATTTAGCTATTATTTACCAGGGAAAAAATGTATTATTGTTATTATGTTATATGTTTTAGTCAAGAGTAACTGACTTGAAGTGTTGAGTACAAGAATCTATTTTTGTTTTTTAACAAAAATATTTTAGTTTTTTGTATAACAGTCAGACATAATCAGTAAAAGTGATTACTGTTTTTTGAGAGAGACACAAAAAAATAAAGCCGAGATAAGAGGGAAAAGAATATTATTTAATTCCTTGGCTATGGGGATAAGTATTCTTATTCTGCTTGTTATATTCCTTTGTCTAATTTAATTCTATTACAGTGATTTGAATCATAATGATACCTATTTTGTTCTAGGATGAATTCAAATAATCCCTTTTCCGGGCCTCAGCTGATTGAGCTCTCCTCTGCTCAAAAGCTGCTCTCAGGAGGTGCTTGGGTCTGTCAAAGACCAGAGGGGGACAGGCTTTACCTCACCTGAGGGACTCTCAGTTTCAGAGTTCTTTCAGCACTTTTACATTCTAGAGGAAAAATAAGTTTAAAATTTAATACCAGTATTATTAGCTAGCTGCACTAATTCCTCTGTGAATCAGTCACCAAGTATCTCAACAATCTCATTGGCTCAGGAAACGTTATTTATAAATTATAGTATTTGTTCTATTGAAAGATCTAAGAAAATCATATCTTTATACATGTGTGATGCTGATTTTGGCCTTTGATATATTTGATCAGTTTTGTGGTGGCATTAGTGCCCTTTTTTAAGAGACTAAATATCAGAGTTTCCATGGTATTCATCCATTCATGTCCCTTAAAATACCTGGCCTCTCTGGCCCAGTGGCAGCAGTGATGTCATCTAAACCAATTATGAGGTGTAGACGAGTCTCATGAGTAATCCCCTCATCTCTATTGAATGTTACCTCATTGCCCTCATTAGAAGTTGCTAAAATACAATTGTACAACCACCAAAACACAACTCTCAGCTTCTAATTTAGTTGCATTGTTTCCCTGTAATATGTAGTTAAATTGGGCTTTGTTTCAACATAACTCTTAGACCTGGATGAAGAAGAGAAAGGTTTAAAATTGTGTTTCATTTATGTCTCATACACGTTCTTTGGCCAGTTATTTTATTGACTCCATATGTTTTTTTCACATACTGTGGAGTATGTTGATATATCATTCATGTGCCGCCCACTTTTAGATGATCACAAACCAAAGGTTGGCATGAGAGCTCCTGGTCGACTGAACCACAAACATGTATGGGTTTATTTGTCTAACTTGGAATTCATAAGCTGCTCTCTGGCTTGGTGTTTCTATTGGACGTTGAGAATCCCGTTCTTTCCCAGTTCCATCTGAAATTGTTAGGAGCTTATGGGAGGCTATTGAGAGCTGTGAGGTTAAAGTGGTCCACTTCTTCTCTTGTAGAAGACCAAGCCTGCCAGGGCCCGGGTCTTGCCAGCTGGCACAGGCTGGAATGGATGTGTGTCATTAAACCCACACAGTGTTGTCTGAGGAGGCTGGGGGTGAAGGTGGTTAGCCAATTATTTTGTAAAAATAAGGCAGTTCTGCTCGCTGGCTTTTTATGGTGCTGATGTGCCCAGGATTACGTCCCCCACTGCTGCGGTGTTGTTGATTTGATGATTATTGAGCTAATAAATGGTCTGAAGAGCCATTTCACCTTTACTTGTTTCCATTTCATTTCTGTTTTCACCCTCCTATTACCTACAGAAAAGAACGTACAAGTTGTTGCCAAAACAACACCGTTGCATTAACAGCAATTAACAAGCAAAATGTTGTTTGCATTTTTTTTATTGCAGTAAGCCTAGCAACCCACCTTTGGAAAGAGAATAATACGTACTGCCTGAGTTCCTTAACCTTCCTGATCATTGGCCTTTAAATCCATCTGTAATTGATATTAGTGACAGGTTACATTCCTGAGGCGCCTGTGTCATACCTAGTGTCTTTACAAACAGATTAAAGTATGATCCTCTGACAGAGCTCTGCAGTGCCAGGAGATATCCATGTCACGGGAGCTTAAGGGACATAATCACTTCCACACTGTGTTTGAAGCTCAGCTATAGGCAATTGTGACTCATAAATCCCTTGTCGCATCTCTAATGCAGTCTCACTCAGTTATAAACTGACCATATAGCCCAGACATGTGCTCAGACAGATCTTCACAGTTTAAGGTAGTCAGTGTGTAATTTAGTTTTCTAGCTGTAATGGATTGATTGACCCCATACACACAATTTGCTGTATTTGTAGTCCTGAGCCAAGGTGGAGTAGGCTATGGGGGGCAAAGTTAGTATCAGATGGCCTGACATGTGCTTACAGACATTTATAGCCCTTTGTGGATTACATGGATTGAAGAGTGAGATTCTGTTCCTAGGATTGTAGGAAAAATGTTGCATTGAACTCATGTGTTGAGTTTTTTGTTGGGCTTGACGTTGTTTTTGCTCAAATATGTAATATTAAATGGCTGATGATAAAGTTGTAAGTCCTCAATGACATATTCCCTAGTTTGTCTTAAGAAGATGACATGAATTGTTGTTATTGATTGCATAATTGATTCAGTGTGTGAAATGTGTAGCTGGCGTACAGCAAGGGAGAAAACACTTCTTAGCATTTCACGGCCCTGGTTCATATGAAGCATCTGAAGGCCAACAGTTTTGTGCTGAATATGCCTTTCTTGGTTTTATTGAGTGTTCTTGATGCATTCGACAACCAGTTAGATGTTGAGCATATTAAAATCCAAATGTTTCTACCTCAACTATTCAGAGTTTCTGATCATCTCCTCTCATCTCTCTTAGGAAAGCTCCGCTTCCAGTATTTTCATTTTTTTCTGACCCACTTGGACATTGTTTAGTTGACACTCACAGTACACAAGATTTACATACACAGTACAGCTTAAACTCCAGTTGCCCATTCTGCGTTAGCAGAGCAGGTATTATTAACAGAATAAAACAGCTTGGTGATTGTTCAGAGCGTATGTGGTTGTGTGTCTTGAGTGTGTGAGACTTGGTCAATGGTCAGTAAAGCAGCCTCATCTGATGGAAATGAGCCCTGTCTCTCTGCCTGATCCTTCAGCCTTAATGGTTTAACAAGTTTATTCTTTTTACAAGATTAATAAGAATAGTCATTGTTATTCAAATCGTAGCAACAAAGGTATTTCAGAAGCATTATGTCGCACATGATGAATCAGATTTAATAGAAGCTTGGCTTAAGTTGATTATACAGTACCACCACTGGAAGTCCCAGAACATTCTGGCACAGAGGAGTGAACATAAGGACTAGGGAATCTAGTAGGTTTATATCCCAACATGTAGCCAATTTGTTATCTGGCTCTTTATAGTTAGCATTAATTCTGTAACTTTGGGCTCCACCCTGCAACACCGTCTGTGGGATTGTCTAAATTTCATGGTTAATTGGTTAGGAGTTCTGAAAACCTCACTTATATATTCAATGCACATTTGTTTAATTTGATAATGAGCATGTTGGCCTATGTAGCTTCAGGTTTTGGTTAAGCACAGGGATACTGTTGCAGCCAAGCAGAGAGAAAGCAGACTTTCATGACAAAATGGCTCTGGTTGCCCATTTCCCTCAACAGCATCATAGTGGATTAAGTTCCTGTTTGCCATCTCATCTCACCAGCGAAGGTCCATGTTGACAGATGTTGCTCCTGTGTCTCCTCCGCTTGTTGCTAGATATTATATTTCATAAATAGATAGCATAGACAGATTTCCCCTGTCATGTAATCTGCTGGTGTGCATGTCAGTACAGTCTCCCACTGACTGGTTGGGGCAGGAAAGATGTCTGTTTGGGGCAGTTCTGCAGTTATTCTGCTTGTTTATGGAGAGGCAGCAGTATTATCTGCCTTCTGCGCTGATAGGCTTTTCCCTCTGTGTCAGACCCACGGCTGCCTGATTGTCACTAAAAGTAACAGTCTGTTGCTGGCATTGAGCCAGCCTGAACAATTACACAGCTTTTGTGCATGCAGGATAAAAGCCTATTTGTCAGAGAGCCGAATTAGAAGGGGGGTTGTCGCGCAACTCTACCTGCTATTCTTTTGTCCACAATTGTGTCTACTGGGTTTGTTTGAGGCTTCTTTAGCTAGTAGGGAGGTGAAAGGCACACTGTGTGATCCAAAATGTAAACAAAAGGGTGGCCCCAACCACCAGAATTCAAAACATGGGAGTGAAATCCTCTTGATTGAAGTCCTTTCTCTGTCAAATGAATGAACGCCACAACTAGATCTGTGTCATTATCTTCTTCTTATATATTGTTTGTTCACATTTGGGATGCAAACACAGGCAGGCATGCTTAATAATGACTGACTGAAAAACACCTAAAGGATAAGGCTGATCATTTTCTGTATGTTTTCTCATCGTCAACAATCCCACTGTCAAGTATTGAATGTGCAGGGTAAGCCTTATATACGTTATTCCTGTCATTATTGTCCAAAAACTTAAAACAAAACAAAAACTGACTTGGTCCTTCATCACATTTGAGCAGTATTGTTTACTTTGAGTCAATCCCACATAGACTATCCCACTGACATAAATATCCACTAACACAGATTTGCATCTTCAGTATTATCAATTGAGGCTGGCAGCTACAGACAGGGTGGGGAAGTAGGACAATGTTGAGAGATGGATGGAGATGAACGTATATCTGGATTTGGGCTTTTCATGGGATTTGTAAAATACGACTTATGGCAGCCTTATCCTTTAAAAAGGCAAATTGTATATCAAACTTTGTAAAGAAATTAGAGTGTGGACTTCTAAGGTACCAAATGATCCTACAAACTACTCTGCTCTCACATTCACTTTTACAATTGAATAGAATTGGGGTGCATTGTTGTCGACAAGATGGTAATGGGGTATTGGCATATCTCCATTAACACTGGGAGGAGGTGTTGACCTCTTAGCTGCTCGTCATCCTTCATCTTCACATATGGAGACCTCCCCTGTTCTGTTCCACGACCTGTTCCCTGTTATGTTGAATCTGCAAATATAGAACGGTTTGAATAGGACTAAACGGTATAATTTGTCATCATTCTGCGCCTTTCCATAGTAGCTATTCAGATATATTTTCTTGTCAGCACTTGCCTGCCTCCGGCGTTTTGATGGCTGCCTCAGATTCAGAGAGACATTCGGCTTCTATATCTTGATACAGTTGCATGTGTACCACCCCAAACACACGCACACACGCACACACGCACACACACACACACACACACACACACACACACACAGACACACACACACATTTAAATAATCATACATGGCTTAATGTCCAGTAACGTTTCTCTTTCTCTCCATTTGTCTTTTTTCCTATCAGAAGAGGCAAGAAACACAGCGTTATTCTTCGAACGCAGCTGTCCGTCCGAGTTCATGCCTGTATAGGTGAGTAATTAACTGTAATCCAAACTGTACATTCGTCACATCTCACTTTATGATTTTCAGTTTGTCTGTCTTAGTCTATATCACCAGTGAGGTATGAGCTTTAATTATCTCTATTACCAGTGGATTACTTTATGAAGGTCCTTGTTAACTTGCCACGTGGCAGTTTTGGGAAATAGCCTAGAATCTTAATTTGAGTGAGAATTAACAGCATTTCAATAACAGCCTAAGAAACAGACCACTGGCACAGAGCACAGCTTGAAAATATGTCATATTTTTGAACTTACAATGTTCTGTCACTTTGTTTTATTCAACCTCCTGGTGTCTTTGAGTAATGTAAAGGAACCAGCACAAAGAGCAGAGTGAAAACATATGCAAACTTGCATGCGTGTGGCATGTGTGTGAACACATACAGTATACACAAACACACACACACACACTCACGCTCACTCACACACACATACACACACACACACACACACACACACACACACACACACACACACACACACACACACTCTCACGCTCACTCACACACACATACACACACACACACAATGTGCTTATCAGAGACTGGGTTTTTTATTAAACTAAGGATGCTAACTGCCTAAGCTTTTACTAACTACAATGTGCAGTACAAATTTTGGAAGAAGTTCCCTTTCCCACAGATTTTTGACACGCAGCCTAACTGATGAATAGGTGTTAATTGTTTTGCAACTTTGTTAAATGTATGCATAATTTAAGAACTTAATACACAAGCCCTTGTAAAGTTATTTTCCAGTGACTTGTAGAGTTTGTTAGGAAAGAACACTATGGTTGTCAGTAGCAGAATATGGAGGGGCACACATTTGTACACAAACACACACAGTACCTCCTCCACAGGCTTCAAGTGTAAAAAATAACCCAGTGCCTGGAAAAACTCTTAGGCTGTAAACTGTCTGATTTTAAAATTGGCCGTATCTCACTATTGCAGTAGAAGTTAACCAAAAGACCAGACATTTCTCATTTGAATGAAGTCACTATGATCTGAGAACTATCTCAGATAGTCGTCTCTGGTCATTTATTCCACCTGCTGTTGCGTGACGTGCAATGGAAAGGTTTGCAAACTCTGGCTGATCTTTTACTGAGATTGTTCTGTCATGTTTGATAGCTCATAAACTATTGGTGAGACACACAAGAGAAATAAGAAAGACAGCATTAGTTTGTTCTTGATCAGGTCTAGTTTGCACATGTTGATTACAAAGAGGATTTCTCTTTCATGCTCTTGACACTATAATTATGTAACTGATACAGTAAACCTCTCAGATTTTTTTATATGCTGTCTTTTCAAACTTTGATAATTGTGGAGAGGTGCTTCCTGGTTTTATAAAGCCGGACATATTCAGTCTTTGCCTGATTAACAGGTAATATGTTGAACATGGCTGAACCTTTTCGACACTACTCTGAACTGGCTTCACCTTATTCTCTCCTCCTGCTGGTGCTTGGCTTAGCTTAGAGGAGCCTGGGGAGTGGCAGACAGACATGCTGCTTTTCTCTAAGTGGATGATGACCCTCTTTCTCTCTAAGTTGACAGCCACCTGTTGCCCTCCTCTAGTCTCCCTCAGTGACTGCCCACATGGCTAGCTGATTTATTTCCTCTAGGCGAGGTGGTCACTGTTACTGTTTACTTGTTCAGACATTTGATCCTAATTTTATCTGACTAGAGGGCTTACCTCGAAACCCCTGAGTGCAGAATTACTGGGTGATTTCCCCGCTCCACACAGGAGATAATTTGTTAGTCTTCCAAAGACAAATGGCACAGTATTCTTTACAATGTGCACTTGCTCTATATTGAGCATTTCCCTGCTGTCAGTTTATAAAAGCCAAAAGGGCCCCCAAAGAGAAGCCCCCTCATTGTCAGTGATTATTTTTTGTTGGCCATACTCTTTTGCCTTTTGCCTTTGGAGAATAGCTAGCACAAAATGTACATATAGGCATCAGAGTAGCTTTTGTTTTAGTTGGACAAGCTTAAACTAATAGTACCACACTTATGTTCCAGTAGCTTTAGGTCAAAGGATACTTGTATCAAACATCACCAGTGCTGTTTGGATGGGATTTGTTTACTGTCACATTTTGAATGTATCCTCACTTATCATTGATTGCTAAATTAGCACACCCACGTTGTCAAGATATTTAGTTTATCCCCACTTCATTAACATGAGTAATAAGTTGGTTAAAATCATGTATGTAATCTGTGTCATGTAGAACTATTATGTGGAAAACCCATAGCATGTTTTTGAAGTTTTAATTAAGAACTTTGTTTGTTTTCTCTCCAAATGTACACATCACAGCCATAGCTTTCAATCTTTGTGTATGTGTGTGTATGTTGCATTGCATGTGTCATAAACCACAGCAAGACCTAATCCAGACTTCCCTAATCATAGTCATTAGCTGCCACATACATATGGTTCTGCTGGACCAGGCGGAAATCTAAGCATCAGAGTCAGTAAAGGAAGAAAAGTGCTCACCCGAAGAGCTAATGGTTTATTAAACTGCTTTTTACGATCTACCTCTGGCACAGTGATTTGTTTTAGTCACACAATGAAGCAGTCCAGGCTCTTTATACCAAACGTGCCCATCAGGCACTATACAAATATTTATTCCTGGGTTTTCTGCAGAGTATGGATCCATGGTATGAAGCTCCATGGATATTTGTCTGTATGTTAAACAATACTGCATATGCATCAGTCCTTTCATGGAGAAAAAACTTTTAAATTTACTTTTAAATGGTTTTTGTTACAAGATGACCAGTAAGTGGTGATCTTTGTTTATATTTGTTTGAACAGCCTGGGATTTAGAACATAAACTCAACTCATCCCTCTCTGCGTGTTAGCATTGGCCACAGCCTGTTGAAATTGCTGGGCTGTTATTGTTGTTGGTGGACTAGATGTGGTAGCAAGGGTCTGATTAAAGCAATCCTTTGCTTATTTTAGTATTGTTTGCAAGTACAATAAAGAAGGTCCTCTTTTTTGTGCCATTTTGTTTTCTGAGGCTGCCCAAGTTGCCGTGATGTGATGGTGTATGGAGAATATAAAGCCAGGAAGAGAGACTAGTATGGGCTGCTGGATGTTTAAATGGAGATACCAAGTTAAGAAGTAACAAATGCCACATATGTTTTGTAATCATCAGTACTGACTGACAGATGTTCAGTCAGAAGCTGCTCCTCTGGCAATTAAAGACATTTATGAATTGCTAGACTAACATTTGATGTGACAGATCTATCAACGACTACATCGCAATCCAGAAAAATTGCCTTGATGTGCAGAAAATCACAGTCACAGTCAAACAAATTATTTTATATAGAGCCAGCTCTTCATCAATCATAGATTAGCAAGTGGTACGAACTTATTTTTTTTGTTTACAGCAAGTAGTTATTATTCACAAATGTAAAAATCATACATTTGAAAGCTGAAGATAGTTGGTATTCCCCTTTAAGAGTAGGTTCATCTGTCAACACACTGATCTCTGCTGAGAAGTGACAGCTGTAATAAGAGGTGACACATTCTTAGTGGATTATCTGCCTTGTCTTTTACAACCTCTTATAATCCGGGCTCAGCACATGATTCATTGTGACCGCTATTGACTTGCATTTTTTGCACTATAACTTGGTCATATTGGTAGTTTTGATCTTCAGTTTGACAACTGAAAACTCTGTGGATCTTAAGATGGAAGACGATAAGCAGTAAATTCTAAATACGATTATCCCTCTGCAAATCGTGTTGAAAGATTAGTTCCTGGCAGCTAGCAATGTAGTTGCATGGAATTGTATACTGTTAAGTGGGGGCTTTTCAATGTTTGTTTATCTAATTAGTGTATAATTATGTGTGTGTGTCAACTGTATGTGTGTGTGTGGGGGGGTGTCAGCACATTGACTTAAAACAATCACCTGCAGGATATCGTGGTGCTCCCAACCACAGTGTTTGCCTTTCCTCACACTCTGCCAGATCTGTACTAAGCCATCAACGGTTTTGTGAATAGACATTAAAAACAATTCCAGTACTGGTAATTAACCTGCCTATTAAAAAGAAGATCAGCTTGAAATACCTGCTATAATTTTGTAATGAGCAAAGTTACTCAAGGTTATGGCTCATATCCAGTTCTCTGCGACAGGTAAAATTTACTCTGGGAAAATGTGAAAAATCAATTGTTACATTTATTTTACATTTCTATCTAATTATTAGTAACTGTATTATAGCTCTGTCACAATGCATCTTTGGATTAGAACAAACACTGACGATCCTCCGTACAGAATCACATTTTTGAGTCACGATAAAGCATTAATTCAAATATCTAGATATGTTTTTATGACTGGAGAGTGCCGAGCAAGCGGGGAATAATTAAAAAATTCATATCATATGGCACCCATGAGACACCGAGGATGATCAAATGGCCTCTTTGACTTCACATAACAAGACCCCAAAATGGGATCATGGACTTAGAGTCACCCCAGGAGGCCAACCTAAACAACACCGGGCCAAAGAGGAGAATTCTGAGGCAGCAAACATCTCAGGATGGAAGTGGAGTGCAGGGGGTCTTGCTTTTTAAATCACAGCTGAGAGTCAAACTAGATCAGTGGAAGGTTTGATGGTATCCCTCACCTCACACTTTCCCTTGGTCTGTTTTTATATACTTTCTGTTTGGCTGTGAGCCCAACAACCCCATGCAAAGACATAACAGTGTAGTTTAGGTTAATTCTTTATTCATGTATTTATGGGCAACCATAAAGGACTATGTTTCCCCTAATTTTTTCCTGGGCCCTCTCAACTAATATGCAACTTTTTTCCATTTTTTGGTTGGATTAGAGCTAATTGTTGGCTCTTTTTGCAGATTTGCTACACATACTGTACAAGGTTTTAGACTCCTGTGACATTAATTTGTATAAGCACACTCATATGCTCACATCACATGAACACTCCTGCAAAGGCATGCACATATTAAAAAGCCATCTGGTTCCAGTTGAAAGGCCCCTCAGCGCTGCTCCTCACTCGTCCAAAAGTGAAGAGAGCTGTCTACGTTTTCATCCAATAGGAGAGGATTTTTTTCTTGCTGTTGTAACAGGGTAAAGAGAGAAGTTTGAGCGTGCAGCCTGACCAGGGGACATAACGGTTTTCCTGTGAATAGGGGTCCTACTGTATGGCCTCATTATTGAGTTTCAGTGCAGTAAATAATGATAGTCTGTCTTTTTTATTCTTCTCCATTCACTGCTGACAACTAGCCAAACTCCTGTCAGAAAAAATGCAGTGATTGGTTTAAAATTGGGCTTTAATTCCTTTTACAGTCAACAGTAACACAATATAGTTTTTCAAAGTGACACACATCATGACATATCAGTTGGACCGCTAAGAGTGGATGCCATGTGAACTAGAGCACTCTAGGGTTTACCACTGCTGTAAGACTGGAGCAGTCCTTGTTAAAGTGGACAGGTGTGTAACCTCAGTAGCCACGGACTATAAACAGCTGCCTGCTCAATGAAGGACAATTTAGAAGGAATCTGTGTTTGTTTTTGCTCAAACCAACATTTATTTGATGTCTGCAGAGAAATGTTTATGGTATATTTTCTGCACAGCTGGTGTTTAGCCTCTCTCTGTATCCTTAATGGAGGGAGAGCGAAGAGGAGCAGACTAAGAAAACATATATGAAGCTGTTTTCATTTATCTCCTTGGTTGTATGCAATACTAACTGATTTGAATGCCATTATGTTTATTACTTATAAACATAACCATATATTTACAAACAATATACAAACAATATATTTATTACTAGTTTAGAGCTGCAATCAAAAATTGTTTTCATTATCAATTAATCTAAAGATTATTTTCCTGATAAAGTGATTAATTGTTTGGTCTTTCAAATTTCAGTAAATGGTGAAATATTCAGGCACTCTTAAATAAGACAAAAAAAAACTTATCCTGACATGAATGTTTGAAAAATTACATAAAAGGTTAAGCGACCATCTAAACAGCCGGCGATTATTTTTATTTTTTCAGAAGTAATTGTTATGTTATGTTTGTTATCAAATAAGCGCTTTCTTGTCTAATCATTTCAGCTCTAAACCAGATTTGATTTGATTTTGAGCTTAAATTAATTTAGCTTGGTAGCCACATTTCACCTGCTACTCTGGTAATTGTATTGTTTTGTATGCCTGTTATACTCTGCTATATGTGCCTCTAAGCAATATGTCTATATGCCACCACTGTCATCTATCTCTAAACCTTTAGCAGTTCAGCGTAATTCATAATTTTGTCATATTTGACTATGGGATTTGTGGTTATACTATATGGGCATTTGAGTGTCAGTATTGACAAGAAAAAACCCTAACCTTTAACGCAGTACCCCACAGGCATTTAGCCAAATCCTAGCATGCCATGGAATTCCATCTCACATCCTCCCTCACATGTCATGCAGGCTCCTTTTCTTTCCTTCCACTTTGATGTCTTTGTAAGGAAACGTCTCTTTCCCTCTCTGCATCTATCAGGAGAATATGAGAAATGCTTAAGAGAACCAAAATATTTAATTTTTTCTGTTTGTCGTTACAGTAACTGTCTGTCACTCATATACTGTTCAATGAAACAGCGTTGTTATTTCTTCTCTCACCTTGGCTCAAGTAGTGTTGCTACAGCTGGCTAGCTTTGAATCATTTACCATTGCTGTTTTGCTTTGAGGGAGGATTTATTGGATTTTTTGTTACATTCATGCACTGGGATCGATTTAGTTCTTAAGCTAACATCAGCTAGGAAAATAAAGATTGACATGACCTGCTTAGGGGAATGTGACAGTCATTTTTGAGCAGCTTTGTTTTTGCAGTGCGTAAATTGGATACTCAAATCTTTTACACATTCTTGAAAACTGGTAGAGAGATTTTTTTCATAGCATTGTTTTGGGGTGGAGAGTCTGTCATAGTTATGGTAGCTGCCATGGTCTCTTTGCTCTGCTCTTTAACAAACTGAAAGACACAGGGACAGTAGTATCCCCCTGTCTTCCACCTCATTCTGCTTCTGCATCGTCTGACTTGCCAGCTTCTCATACCCTAGGGGAATGTGATGATGTAGTCAGTGCAACCTTGCAGATTCTATGTTTCTATTTTATCAGGTAAACAGTAGCTGCTTCAAATCATGGCGTTGGGCATAATTTTATCTATCTCCATGACTCTACTCTGTGCTGTAGCTCTTGGACACCTGTGGCTTCCCATGTTTCACATTGTGTTGTGTTGTGGTGACTGGCTGGGGGCCAACAGAAACGTCAGGCATATTCATCAAGAGCCATTTGGCAAAGGTAGAAAGTATGTGGCGTTTTGTGGTGATGTGTTAATGATTTGAGAGCCATCCAGTCGTGTTCTGGTTCAAAACAGTGTAACCACCCACAGGGGGAGGCATGATACACAGCTGTAGAATGATTATGGATATTGTAGACTATATTGTGAGCCATTGTAAATAGGTATCTGTTTCTTTCTATCAACTTGAAACATGTTCAAGGCCAAGGAACAACTATGGTTGTTATTTTTAGAGCTGATGTAAGCTCAAATCCAGGGAAGAAGTGGGATAAGTACTGTATTGTATATTTAAAGAAACAGGATACCCTTTGCACTGTCAACTTCACAACAAGGCATTCATTTAATTTCTATTCACTTTTAGGTGTAGGAGGGATTCTGTAAAATGAAAAACAAAGAGCATGTGATGTAGTTGATGCTGATGAATCAGGAATGAGAATTTAAGGAATACATATTTTACAGATATAAGATCACAAAGGAGGATGCTGTCTACAGTGAGGCAATTAAAGCACATTTTAATCAAATTTTAAGTAAATTTCAAGGAATCAAAATGACAAAAGTAAGTGTTCTAACTTGGCCTTTGATTAAGGCTGCCCAGACTGAAGCTGAAATACTCTATCCTCCATCCCAGACATGGTTGACTAATTGGAGAGCCCGGTTGAAATAAAGAGCTCAAGCACCAGGAGAATCTCCTCTTGCAGCCCACTCAGGGCTCTGAAGGGGACCACTAAGAGTGGCTACAGCAAGAGAAGATTGGACAACAAACAACAAAGAAAAGAGCCATACAGTAGATAGAGAAAGAAGAGAAGCCTCATTGCCTTGTGTGAATGTCGGCCAAGAGCCTACTTAATCGGTTCAGGCACGTCGGGCAGTTGGGATGGCTCTATCTGAACTGCAGGTTACAAGAGGATTCAGAGTGTCTGTCTGAATTCCATGTCGCACATGGTAGCGAAGTGTCTTACAAATGCAAAACACTAGTGTCAAGCATATGAACACATGAATTAAGTTTTAGGACTGATAGTGTTGATGGAGATGAGGACATTTGCAAGTTTAAAATGTTCTTAAATTCAACAAGGACTTGTCAAATTTTGTATGGGAAAAAAACAGAAATTCAGCACTAATTACATTTGAACAAACAGATTACCCAATATTATTCCGTGGTGAGCCTAAAAGAAACATTGTCTCATTTTGCTTAGTCTGGATTATAAAGAGGAGTGAAAATCACTATTGGTATAAACCATAAGTGATGTCTCCTGACGTTGTGAGGAAGGCGAGCCATGTTTACATCATTGTTGTGGTTAAAGCTGTGTAAAGTTAAGTCTCATCTTTCAGTGAATATGTCAGGCATTGTTGTGATCCATTCAGATATATTCATATGTGTTGTATGGTGGTTTTCTCAGTGGTCACTTAAGGATCATTAAACACACAAAGCCCTAAAATGTTTTGCTTAGACCTCTTGTTTATAAGATAAAAGGCCATGTATAAGCCTTTAATCTCTGTGTTTGGAAATGTGAAAAATGTTTGAATCTCTCCCAGTGTCTGGACCTCAGAATTCTATGACATCAGTGGCTGTTCTCTCTGCTTTTTCTACGATGAATGCCTTTTGTATTAGCGAGGTTCAACACAAAGCTAAGAGAGGCCATATAGGGTTTCATTCAGAATTTGCTGTTCACACACACACAAATACTAAATACAGGGGGTGGGCAACATATACACACATCTGTTCAATAAAATACATCGCATTGTTCTTCTTTGCATTATATTACCGTCTTTTCTTATTTTTCTTTTTCTTTTCAGAGGTTGGGGTTAGGGAGTAAACGGGACTGGCTTGAAATATAATGCAATCCAAAAAGTCTAACAAGCTAATATAAAACATGAAAATTCAGCTGCAGCCTGCACCAGTTAAATAAAAAGGAACATACTGCAGGATGAGTCGTTTATCACCCAAAGACCTAAATCCAGTATGAAATTTTGGAGTATCAGATCCAGTGTCTGCTGGAAATAAATAAACATGATGCTGAATCTTTATTGGTATAGGCAAACAACATAAGTAGCTTTTTACTTCCCCCCTCAAGAGAGCCAGAGAGTTGACCAGGAGGGGGAAGCGGGGGAACCATCCAAGCTGTGTACAGTAAGGATGGGATGCTGTTGACCTCAACTGAGGAGGTAATAGGGCAGTGGAAGGTAGAACTTTGAGGAAGTCCTGAATCCAGCTAATACAGTGGGGCTCGGAAGTTTGGACACCCAGGTAAAAATTTGTATTAATGTGCATAAAGAAGCCAAGAAAAGATGTAAAAATCTCCAAGGCATCAAATGACAGATTAGACATTCGTATAATATGTCACAAAAAGTTAGATTTTATTTCCATCATTTACACTTTCAAAATAACAAAAAACAAAAAAATGGTGTCTGCAAAAGTTTGGGCACTCTGCAGAGTTTATAGCATGCACCGCCCTTTGGAAAGCTGAGACCTGACAGCGTCATGGATTGTTCTCAATTATTGTCTGGAAAGACTAGGTGATGTCAATCTTAAGGTTTTAAATGCCCAGACTCAACTCTAAGCAGTTGTCTAGAAAAATGAAAATAGTTGACGCTCACAAAGCAGGAGAAGGCTATAAGAAGATAGCAAAGGGTTTTCAGATGCCAATATCCTCTGTTCGGGAATGTAATTGAGAAATGGCAGTCATCAGGAACAGTGGAAGTTAAAGCAAAATCTGGAAGACCAAGAAAAAAATCAGACAGAACAGCTTGCAGGGTTGTGAGAAAAGCAAGTCAAAAACCACGTTTGACTGCATGATCCATCCAGAAAGACCTGGCAGACACTGGAGTTGTGGTACACCATTCCACTATAAAGAGATACTTGTACAAATATGGTCTTCATGGAAGAGTCATCAGAAGAAAACCTCTTCTACATCCTCACCACAAAAATCAGCGTTTGAAGTTTGCAAATGAACATATAGACAAGCCTGATGCATTGTGGGAACAAGTTCTGTGGACCGATGAGGTTAAAATAGAACTTTTTGGCCGGAATGAGCAAAGGTACGTTTGGAGAAGAAAAGGCACAGAATTTAATGAAAAGAACCTCTGTCAAACTGTTAGGCATGGGGGTGGATCAGTCATGCTTTGGGGTTGTATTGCAGCCAGTGGCACAGGGAACATTTCACGAGTAGAAGGACAAATGGATTCAATAAAATTTCAGCAAGTTTGAATTTGATGCTTACTTGATGCCATCTGTGAAAAAAGCTGAAGTTAAAGAGTCTACCAATGGATAATGATCCTAAACACACCTCAAAAATCATGGTGGATTACATCAAGAGGTGTAAACTGAAGGTTTTGCCATGGCCTTCACAATCTCCTGACCTCAACATAATTGAAAATCTATGGATATGGATTAAAAGAGCATTGCGTGACAGACAGCCGAGAAATCTCAAAGAACTGGAAGACTTTTGTAAGGACGAATGGGCGAAAATACCTCAAACAAGAATTGAAGGACTCTTGGCTGACTACAAGAAGCGTTTACAAGCTGTGATACTTGCCAAAGGGGGCAGTACAATATATTAACGCTGCAGGTAAGGTAAGGATGCCACCTGGGCGCCTCCCTAGGGAGGGGTTCCAGGCACGTCCAGCTGGGAGGAGGCCTCGGGGAAGACCCATGACTGGGTGGGGGGATTATTTCTCCAACCTGGCTTGGGAATGCCTCGGATCCCTCAGTCGGAGCTGGTTAATGTGGCTCGGGAAAGGGAAGTTTGGAGTCCCCTGCTGGAGCTGCTCCCCCCGCGACCCGATACCGCATAAGCGGACGAATATGGATGGATGGATGGACCATATGGCAGAAAGTGCAGAATCCATACGACTTTACGACCATCCATACAACCAACAACTTTATGCCATTGATAGACCACTGGTGACCTTATGTGGCAAAGATAGCGAGTCATTTTTGTTGCACTTCATGAATGCAATCATTTTAGTTTTAGTTTGGCTACTTCATGCAAAGAATGCAAGCGTATGTGTCATTTTGAACCACATATTAGCCCCAGACTCCCCCCCTAACTTTCCCCTCCTGCAGCTGAGCACAGCCTACTATTGCAGGCAACAGGAGCAGCTGTGTTGGAAGGGAATCATGGAGGAAGTAAGAGTATGATTTCTTTTGTTCATCCGTGTAGGGAAACATCAGACCGCTAGGTTCTGTGTTTACTTAAAAAGTGAAGTCTACAGGATCTACAAGTCAGAGGGGATAATCAGTGTCAGGTGTTTTTCTGTTGCAACACAGCTGACAATGGGAGACATTTACACATTAATGGCACTTGTAACCTTGTTCCAGTCTTATTATTTATTACTTCTTATTCAGTCACACCATACAGCATTAGCATACAGAGGGTGATGTGCTCTTTCTAGCCCAACATTTTGTAACTGACTCAACATTGCTGTCTACGTATGTGAAGTCCACACTTGTCCTTATGAGACCCTGTCAGAGGCGAGAGAGGTCCAACACATTACACAAATACATTCATCACATTTTGATCCGACCAGCTAGATTTCAGCCACATAAATGTTTAATGAAAATGTTTATGGTCCTAGGCAGATTTTTACAACCAATCCCATATTTATCCTAATGGTCATAACAGACAAACTCTCATACAGTGCAGAATCCATGTGTAGTACACACTAAAATAAAAGTGTGCCAGTGAGTATACTACTGCATGTTTTATCTGTTATAAATCATTCTATTGTTGGGGCAAGATTTCATGCTTTTTGCTGTGTGTTGTTTAGTGCCCATTGAGGGAGAATATACACTATAGCGCAGTAAAAAAAAGAGTTACAATACAGTAACTTTATTTTCCTCACAATTGTAAGGTACCTTCAACAAGTCTGTGTACATGCAGTAATCTCCTGTTTTGTCATCCTCTCTTCAAGAAAATATAACAGTTTTAATTCAAAGAAGCATCTTTAGACATCCAAAAACCTCTGTCAAAACTTGTCTTTAGTCTTTACCTGGATGTCGGAACACATCAATATTATAGTATTTACATAGTTTCAAGAATTTCTCCTCCACTTCATACTGATCAGTAAAATTAGACTTCGACCTGTCAGCTGTTGCAATCTTCTGGAACTCCTTGACTACCTAAAATGACACTAAAGGAGACCACCACCCTGCCATGTGCTGCCATCTAAGACGTTTGTGTCTCCGCATTTAGGGGAAGTGTTAAAGCTCAACCTGCCAACCAGACATGCACTTCTGCCGAGGCTTGTCCTGAGACAGATACTAGGTTATCATTTCACTTTATTGGAACATATACAACTGGTATTTTATTTAAACTTGGCATACAATGATAAGAGTTTTGAAAATGAATACTTTTGGCATGACTACTTACTGCCATTTTGACATTTAATGCTTATACAAACAGAAGAGTATTCTTGATGCACAGCCATTTCATAACAACTGAGCTTTCCTGATTTACGTTTTAATAATAAAAAGACACAAAGGGACTATTCCAGCTCTTTTCAGGTACTGTCTTACATGAGAGACATGCCACATTGTCCTGGTTTCCTTGACAAGCTAGGGGTAGATCTTCTACTTCTGACAGCATAGAGTCAACTGGGGTTACCCCTGTCTAACCCTCTGGGCCATCTGGAGACCCACAGCTCACCAGGATTATCCCACACCCTCCTACACATGAGCTGCACACATGAGCCCCCCTCTCTCTCTCTCTCTCTCTCTCACACACACACATTCAGTCTCTCTCTCTCTCTCTCTGTCTTTGATGACTGTGTTCTAGGATGCTGATCCTGTAAATGCTACAGGATGAAAGGGCTGCTTTGGCACAGGCCTGTTTGACCTCAATAGCTTCTACTATGGGAGCTGGCTGCACCCCTTTTTTGTTTGGGTTGACATTTGAGGGAAGCTGTAAACCCTGAGGTCAGCCGGTGGGGGCAGGCTGAGTGACTAGAGGACCACCTCCTGTCACCATTAAATGATTTATGGAGAAAAGACACAATCCCAGCTCCTGTAAGCTACATTGAATACTCAAGCCATAACATCATTTTGGTCCTCTGCCTTCCTCTGTGATGTTTACAAAGGCAGAGTTAGAAAGAAAATATTTTAAAGAGACTGTTTGGCATGGGTTGCCTTAAATTCCTTCCAAGACATTACCTTTTGAACATACTGTAGATACCTTCTCCTCTTAGAGAGATTCTGTTAGGTAATGGTAATGTTTGGCAATAGTAAAACTTTCAACTATTTTCTTTGTCATTTTATTTGTCATTGGAACACAGAAGACAGATGTTAAGTGGAATTTAGTCTTGTATACGTCTTCTTGTGGAAAGTTCCTTAATATGAGAAGTTATATTTAATTCCCAGTCTGAGACATTTCACATGTCAGGTTTTCTTATGGCTTATTTTGCATTAATCTGCTGCCCCTTATTTTTGCGTGCAACCACTTTTTCTGCCCCCCGTTTCTAAATAGGGAAAGATGGTTTTAGAGGGAGAGAAAAAGACATGGAGGAATGTACCCCTGCTTAGACGTCATGTGGTGTGTGACTATGCTCACCACCATGCCGACCCTTTCAGAGGGACAAGTCTTTCCTGGAAATCTCAATTTACCTTAGAATAACAAAAAGGAGACATTATATCACAGACATGTACGTGTACACGAAACAGGGAGTTTGGGGAAGAGGAGAAATTAGTAAAGATTCATACAAGGTTGTTTGCATTTTTGTATTTAATGACATTAATATTGTTCACCTTTGATATCATGTTACCAAGACAGCTGATTATCCTGTGTCTGGTTCTCTATCCTCCTCGTGCATTTAAAGCACACACTCTTCTTACAAGGCTGGCCCCTGTTTCTCTCATCCATAGTATCTAACTACAGACCTTGAAGGTATATCACGTAGTACAGTGCTATGGATCTTATTGGATGTCTTGAGCCAGCTCTTTTTCGTCTGTTCCCCATCAGGCAGGCTGCCTCAGCAGGGCCTCAGCCTGCCCGTGAGTGGAAATCTTTGGCCCGTGTTATCTTTGGAAAGTGTTGAGTCCACAAAAACCCAGGAGCATGGAGTCCAGTGTCAGCTAGACATCCTGGGCTCACTACTACTAAGGAAAGATGGAGACATTGTGCTACACCAGAATGAAGATGAGTAGAAGAAACCGGTAGATAATATCTATACTGTTATAGCAGGCAGTAAACGTTTCCTGCCTGGTTATTTGGCTGAGGAAAACTGATCAGTGTTGCAGTTCATTGAATATTTTTTAGAACAACACAAACAACAACGACTGTTGGACCTCAGAACATGATGAGCACTCTCTTCCACTAACAGTGCATGGTCTGATTAAATGGTACAATATTAGACACTATTTTTGTCATAAAAAAACTGAGAGAATGTGGAACAAAGCGCTCCATATGTGTAGTAGGCTGTAGTGTAACCCAAGTCTTGTAGTGAGGAAGGCCTCATCCACTTAATGCAGGAATTCATCTCATTCCCCCTGTCTATATTGCTGGGATTTGTCTCTTCATAATGACCCCCAATAGCCAGCAGGAGATTGGATAGCCTCCTATACATTGTGCATGTTGTGGCGGGGCGTGATAAATTAGCACCCTGCAGAAATGCTGAATTTCTATGGATATTTGTCTCATCAAAACAGCATGGCCATTTCCTGACTTGGCAAACAGAAGGCTCTGGTATAATGGAACATTCATAAGGCTTTCAGGCAGGGACAGTTTCTCATCAGATCTACTGTTTTCTTTTGATGGAAGAGTTTATCTCATTATTTTTACACAATTTCATACTTTTTGAACTTGAGCTGGCTGTGCATCCCATTTGGAAGCGGATGAAAGGACATTATATAATTAAGTAAACCATAGTATACTGTTCAATTCGCTTTCTTCTATGTTTATTTCACAAGTGACTGCTATCAGTTTCTACCCCAGGCACAACATACCTGAATATTTTATTGTGGTCTTCACTTAATCTTATTATGTATGGGTATTATCGTATACTGTATTGCCTTACCATACATATAAGATATTACATAACTTTTCATGTAATAGACACAGATCTGTGTAACAATCCAAAGTTCTTTGGCAACATACTACAAAACCTTATATACAGATTCTGCTCTGCATTCACAAATGGGAATAGTAACACATGTTTTTAAAGTTACTTTGATAAGTTATAACAATTTATCATGTAGTTAATACAAAATATTAACAAATGCCAAATTAGCTGCCAAAATTGAAACCCAATTACTTAGATTAAACAAAACCTCAAAAGTTTTCAATTTTGTTTCCTCTGGGCTTAACTAACTCGTGATGTTATATTGTATTTTTAATTTGAGCATTTCAAAAAAAATATATAAATAACCTGTTATTTATTTGCAGCACTGTTATTTAATGCCACAAGGTTTCATCCTTTCTTGGAGGAAATATTTGAAATGTGAGACGTACGCTATCAAATGTGACTATTATTCTTATCACCACCAGACCAAGCACCCTGTGTCATCTGCTTGCATGCCAAAAATATCACACATCAGCTGTGCTCATAACACAGCAGATATTCTCAGATAGATAAATAGTTGTAATGAAAGAGTGACCTGAATATTTACAGAGGGGCTTTGTCATTTGTTACAGTATTTGCCTTTTAGGGTAGAGCTGAGCATCAGCAGGGGGAGATTGTGGTTTGGAGACTTCACCACTTGCCACGTGCCACATATGTCTAATGCAACATACTGTATTTTTATCTCTTGTGCTTGTGATTATATTTAGCGTAACCCCGGTCTGTTTTAACTGCTCAGCTGGTGACTCATTAAACGTGTTTGCAATGGTGCTAATTTATTTTTTGATCTAACCCACATATATTCTAAGTGTAGACAGGTCTCACTTTCCTCTCACATACATAGAGCATGTTCTAACTGTATCAGCTCTTTCCAACTGATTAGTTTTGAAGCATGCTCTAAGTTTAGCAAGTAATTTAACCAATAATAGATCATGAAGAGTTGTACAATTCCATGTATAGTATACAAATGAAGGAGTTGTGATGTCATGGAATAATTGCTTATTATTTCCTCCAATCCATTGCTCTACAGGGTAGGACCTTATATTACTGCTTACATCTTACTTTTTAAACATTTTTATTTAGTATTATGTAACATAACATTTATCTCCATTTTTACTTTTGCCAAGTTGTAGTGCAGAGTTGCTTACACTGCTATTCATGCCTTGAGTTAGGTAGTGTTTTCTCAGTGCCTGGCTGGGATATGCTGCAGTATTCCACCACCCATTAAATTGCAACATGAGGGGAAGTCAGGTTGATGGCTTTACAGGATGTCCGAGGAATTTTAGTCACTCTTAGTAGAGCTCAGAAAAAGAGGAGAGCAGGGAAAAGCAGTTGGGACCTGTCTTTCATTTTGTAAGTTCACATGCCTCTTTTTTATCCAACTTTTGTAAGAACCCCTAATTTTATTTCACTTATTTGTTTGATACTTCTACTGGTTTCCGAGCCTGTCCAGATGCCACTACCCATGACAGATTTGCTACATATTCATAAACATTTTACTGGCCTTTGCATGTCACATCTCAATATAAAATCTACTGAACTGAATATCTGAGCACTACATTACTACAACATTCTACAGCTGGAAAAATGTGTTTTAAAAGAAATTAGGATGCTCCTTGTCGCGCTGGTTTTGAACCCTCCTCAGCAAAAATAAAAACATTCAAGACCGCTTCGCTATCCACTACACTATCAATAATCACATTAACTTCCAGGACATAAGGCTACTTTGGTTTTCTCTGTTGTAGGCCATGAATGACTATTTATCTAAAAACTCCACAACAACAGGTTACCTTGGTTTAGGCTTAAAAACGTAACTATATTGTGCCCTATAACCTTCTGCTACACCTCTGCGCTCTCCGTGTGCAAGGATTTATTGTAAATTATACCAGGCAGCACACAAATTCTGAAACAATGGGTCTAAAACAACTGGTTACCCTGTCCTGTAAAAAAGCTTCATATTTCTTGGCGTTACACCACTATGCAGAGCTAACAACAGACCTAATGCGTGGCATGAGATGGCTACAGATCCACCAGGTTACATGTAGAGAAAGGGGGAAAACAACTTATCACACCATATTACTTTTTCCAGTATTCTGTGGTGCCAGAATATATGTCATTGCATGTTAACCTTGGATACAGACCTACAGTAAGTGATTTCCAAATGGCTGCACAGCTGTGAATATCATTTTTGCAAAGTCAACAACACATTTTAGACCAACTTTTTGACTCATCACATCAGTATTTTTTTATTTTTAGAAGATTCCTTTTGCCACAAAACCTAATTTGGGCTGTTTAGTGACTGATGTTAAATGCATTTTGGACACACCTCTCTGGTGCCTGGTTAAGTTCCTTTGAAAACTCACATATTAAAGTGCTGATTGTCAAACCTCTTGCTGACACACACTGGTAATTGGCATTCAACATTTGACTAACCTTTGTACACTACCTTTATAACTGTAATTTGGTTATTT
Organism: Etheostoma perlongum; assembly: GCA_026937815.1. NCBI lineage: Eukaryota > Metazoa > Chordata > Actinopteri > Perciformes > Percidae > Etheostoma > Etheostoma perlongum. Next base: position 16,618,088 of record CM049376.1, read on the forward strand.
CAAAGGAAACATCCTTCCATGTTGCGATTCCAGTTACTCTCAAAATCAGGTCATCACCTTGACTACAGCAAAAACACAAGGTAAAAGTGAACATGCATCACCTAGGGATATTGCAGTCCACCTCTAGGTTAGCCGGCCACAGATGTGTTATTTATATTTGTATTTTTAGCACTGCAGTGATGATACATTCCATTCCAAATTTGAATCATTAAAAACATCTATGATTTTAGTTTGTGATGGACAGATGTGAACAAATGAAGACACAGAAAATAAATCCCCTACCCCTGTATTTCACAAAACAATGCAACAGCACAAAAATATGGGTCAGTGGAATCAGATGGTTATGTCCCATGGCTCACAGTATTATAAGAGACATTTTATTCTTGCTTTAGTCAGTGCAGCTGTTTGGAAAAGTTCATGGTGTCTGGAGGGGAGACAATAGCACACAAACTCAGACTCCACACCCAGCAATAAAAAAATCTGATTTCAAATATCTAATCCCTTAAACAAGGACAACATAAGTGAGAGATTATTTATTATTAAGAGATAACAGTTTGAAAAACAAACACATAACTGCCAGCATACAAACATGTTTGCATCTCTGTAGCAAAAAACTGTCTGTTACGATGGCCGTTTTGGCAACCAGTACAGCCTCCAACAATTCAAACAAAAGTGAATTCACATGTAGCTCCCTGAAAGTTTATTGCTGTTGTTTGGGGTTTTGAATATGTCAGTAAGATGTAAGGAATATGATGTTAGTATTTTTTTTAACTCATTTTATTGTTTGTTCTACTGTTGTGGTCACAAATTGCTGTTGTGGACATATTTGGTATCTTTCCATGCACTGAAGAATATACAAGGCTGTAATTTTCTCTTGATCTCCGTTGGATGTTCTTATGAACAGTGTATTCTTGTCAAACAAATATATATCTTTATTTTTTAACGATTATATTCTTATTTTCCCTGTCATTGCTACATTTTCTGGTGTTTTGCTGTACTGGGCATGCACATCAATGTGACAGGACGGACAAATTGGCTGGTCTCACATTTTAGTTCATAGTGGCAAGATGTCTTTCTATTTGCTATTTTTGGATCTTCAGGGGTTGGCTGGCTCAGTGGTTAGTGGTTAAATCATATTGAATGGAGGGTATGATTGAAAAGATTCCGATGGTTATAAAATAAAAGTGTTGACCTAATCAAACAACCCAAGTTGGTGATTTCCATCCATGTTATGTACAGAAAGAATGCTACAGTAGGCAGTACTTATCTAGGCTTGTATGGTAAGGAGAGTTGAGCATGTGAGGTACTTTACGTAAAAAAATCTGAAAAAAGGCATTATTTGGGTTTACATCCCTGAACACTGGACTTTGGCTTGTGAGGTTATATGAGGTGTCAATGTTCATATACAGTAGAGGGTGACACAGGAATCAATTGTCGCTGCCATCACATCCAGAGCCCACCAAAATACTGTCCTGCAAGATCCTGAGAGAAAGACTCCCAAATCTCGTCCCGCTCCCGTTTCATTCCTTATGTTATCAGACTCCCTGTAGCACGCTTTTTTTTTTTTTTTTTTTACAACGTATTTGAGTCTGGAGAGAGACTGGAATAGTATCTTACCTTCTATCCGTTGTCTCCTCTGTTGCTGATTTTTAAAATAGTATCCTGCATTGTCGTTTTTGCCCACCTTTTTCCACGTCTTATTTCATCCACGTCATGAATGGACTGGACTCATCTGACTACTACCTAACTAGTATTAAGCTACACATGTTTAAACAGTTGGATATCACACCATTTAATTTACCCAGGTGGCGTAGCAACAACATGTTTCAGTTTTGACGTGTAGACCTGACAGGAATTCAGACAAACCAAAGATAGTGATCTATTACTGGATTTTGCAGCTGAGTTAACTACACACATAGGCCTATTATAGCCTTAACTTACCCTTGTCTCAATGATTCAATAATGACACTGTGTAGTTTCATATTTATTAATTTTTTTTTTTTTCTAAAACAAAATGCCTCGCAGATCTTCCCGACTCCTTCCTGCTCCCGTTGATTTCAATGCTCTATCCGTCCCTATCACTTTACCAAGAGTAATCTCACTCTTGACTACCGTACCACGGGAATAACGTGACCTGCGGAAGTCCCAAAAAACTGTCACCCTCTCATTCACTTGAACAGGAAAGTGTGTATGTCATATGTCCTATTTACATTACCAAGGCTTTCTTGAAAACACAAAATTCCCAGTTGTTTTAAACATTTACTTATTTGTATTTACAAAATAAATCGTAATTAACAGCTTCTGTAGTGAGAACATGGCATCACCTCTTTTGACTTGCAACAAAATACTTACAGTGATTGATCCCAACCAAGTCTGGCCGGTGCATGGTTTCCCTGTGTTTGTGTGGATCTCCTCTGGGAGCAGGAATATGGGTCAGATGAATGGGGGAACACTACTCACAGGTGTGAATGTGAGTGTAACTGTGTTTCTCTGTCTGTATTAGAGATGGACTAGCCACCTGTTTAGGCTGTTTTACTGCTTTTCACCCAGTGCATTCTGGGATGGGCTCCAGCCCACCTCAACTTTGAACTAGTTGAGCAAATATAAAAAGAAATGGATGAATGTTTTTTTTTTTCAAACACACAATACTTTTGGATAAGGTGAGTGTTAACAATAAATCGGCACTGTAACTACTTACAACTATACATGTATTGAAAGGTTTTCTGATTTACAGTATCTCCCAGTTTCAGTAAACATAGAAGAAAGAAGCAGAAAAATTAAGAGTTTAAGGTCCAGGGGTCAATCACCTGTACCAGCTCTCTGCTTGGCAGTTTGGATAAACAGTGGAGGACTCAGCCTGACCTCAGTGTCAAACACACTGACATGGATCACCTCAAACTCCAGTGAGCACTTACAGCCTACGCCTATCTTTTCTGTCTTTCTTTACTAAGTTATGTTTTTAAATAATGTTGTTTTAGTACTTGCTGCATACGTTTACATTCATATTTATGTTACATAGACAATGTATAATAAAGAGCAAACAAAAATCTCACCATGGATCAACTAATTACAGTTGAGGGTTTGTCGGCTGGTGTGGCCGGTGGCCCTGTGAACCAGGCCTGCAGCTGTCACACACATCACACACATGCAGACTTCACTTTTCTCCTCCTCATTCCCCACTGATGTGGCCCAGTCAGTCCAGAGACAAATGGGCCCAGACATGGAAGACATTAAGACTAGCTAAAAACAACATGTTAAGTACAGACTTGCTCTCCCGCAATGCTAACACAAAGTGTTCACTCCGCTGCAAGTATACACATTTTGACATGGACAGCAGGGGAGACAGTTTTCTTTATTTTTATGTAAACGCTTGTTTCAGGGAAAGTCTAAGATGTAGACATTTTGTGGCTTCAAGTAGCTGTGTTAACATTAGGATGAAAGGGTAAAAAAACAAATTATCCATGTCAAGGGTTAACCATGGAGTTTTTGTAGGGTATTCAATGCACAGTATGTTAGAAATAAAGTTTTAATATAATGCATGTCTACAACCTTCCTGTTGATTGCATTGAGACTACATTGAAAGAGGTGACACATACATGTAGGGCGGCCTTCCAGAATAAGTCTCTCAAATTCAAACCCAGCAGTCTGCGGAATGCTCCTGACGCTTCTCCAGTTTCAGATCAGATTTTAAGTCTGTGACCTTTGTATATTTGGCTATTCTTAACATGTGAATTATTTCTAAATCAGACATGTCAGCTTGACATTATGTTGCAGTTTGTTGGTTGCAGAACACATTGGGCTCATATTAAAATTAGATTATCTCCTCTGCGTTGTACACCAAATCAAAAAAAAAAAAAGTAGGTCTGTAGAATTACAATCCTGGCAGTCTCTGGCTGTTTCGATCAAAGCTATTTCAATCAATCCTTTAAGGTGTTGAGAATAAGATGTGGAAGGGCCAAGGGCTTACTGACATGATGGTAACAAATGACTTACTGTTGCACTGGGCTAGAGAGGCGGGAGGGGGGGGGGCTTCCCCCTGTGGATCCTCAAACATAGTGTATTTTCTTAAAGGAGACAATTAGCTCTTGATGAGGCAGCCCAGCTCTAGGAACTGTTGATATCAGGGAGTCAAAGGTCACTGTTTGAAGCGGAAAGCCAGTGGCATGGACCAGCTCCTCCAGTGGGACAACATTACCAGCTTTTTCTCATTAATGTGCTGAGCTTGAATTGGTACCAGATGCTGATAGGTTGTTAATTGTTAAAATATTGGTGATACATTTAGTTCATAGTTCAAAGGGAGAAGATCATTTTGACCTTTGTTCATTTACAAATTATATTTTTCTATATGTGACTGTTTTCCCCCATAAAAGAATAAATTATAGTTAAAAAAGATTATGAAAAAGATTTTTTTGCCATTGAACAATATGTTTTAATATATATTCAGATTCAATGCAAGTCTATCTGATTACAGTACAGTAGAACAGTAAGTGGTGGTTTGGGGTTCAGATTATTGACTTTACCAGGGCTTGAGACAAAGTTGTCAGTGGGCATTTATTATTTATAGTTTATCTTGCTCTTTATCTCTCTGTCTATAACATTTTTATGTATAAAATGTTATTTTTTGGCAACATTAGTCCAGACTGAAATATCTGAACTATTTCATAGATTCCCAGGAAATTGTGTATGGACTTATTTTTTGGTTAAATGACAACTAGAGAATGGATTGGCTTGAAATTTGTGTTTATGTCCCCTCAGAGTGCGTTGCATTAACCTATGTGATCTCCAGAGGTGGGTGGAGTATGGTAGAGTGGGTTGAGTAATATGACTCAAGTAAAAGTAAAAGTAGTCATCCAAATAATTACTTGAGTAAGAGTAAAAAAGTGCTTGATGAAAAAACTACTCAAGTAGTGAGTAACTGTTGAGTAACGTCTGATTTATTTCTTAACACAAGCATCAATCAGACCGACAAAAATACAAAATAATCATCTTTAGGCAAATAATAGTTCATCCAATCAATAAAAATAAATTAAAATTTATTTATTAATTACAAAATAAATTTGGATGGATACTTAAAAACATACTGTATGAGACAAACTTGTCACATAAAACTTTGGATGGATTTTTGAATGCATGTGCAAAACATACTGTATGTAACCTATGGTAACCATGCTTTCACTATGAGGCCGGGGGGGGGGGGGGTCCTCCTGGACTGCGTTGCCTTGGCGACGGTTGATTCTGACATCTTTGATTTGCTACGACTGTAAAGCTAACCTGTCCCGCCGCTGAGATTGAGTATGGTCACGTGACTGCACAACGACGTTTGATTGGTGAAACACAGTCACATGGTAGAGCCTTCAGCGGAAGACTCTCTCTCTCTGTCAAAATAAAACATTAAAATGAGACGTACGCTGGGGTAAAAACGATGACGCATAGAATACCACAGAGGTAAAAAGAAAAGTAACAAGCTCATTGTAGCCTAATGTAGCAGAGTAGGAGTACAGTTGCTTCTTCACTAATCTACTCAAGTACAAGTGAAACTATAGTGATTTAAAACTACTCCTAGAAGTAAATTTTTTTCAAAAACATACTCAAGTAAAGGTAACGGAGTAAATGTGACTTGTTACTACCCACCTCTGGTGATCTCTTAACTAGTGCCATCATCAAGTACAGTTTTTATTTGTCCAATACTTTGTTAATCATCAGAGCAGTTCAAACCCAGCTTACTTTCTTACCTCAGTATAGCTGATCAATCACGGAATGGAGCTGGTTCATCAGTTTTTGGAGATCTAAGCATTCAATCCCCTCCCCTCCAATCCAACATTGTCAAGGTGTGGGGGGGAGAGAGTTTTTAACCATCCTACAAGCTTTTCTGATGGGGTATACTGTCACCTTTATTTATAATATGTATGTATTTTTCCATAAACACTGCCGTAGTGATTCCATCATGAAAGCTTACTGTATGTCTTAGCTACATTGTCTGTTCTACACATGGTACATAAAAAGTTTCCCCATTTTCTGATACACAAGAATTTTTCAATTTCACAACTCTGCCAGCAGCAAACACTCTTGTGTTGAACAGATGAGAAGAAATATTTTTGACGCTTTCATTTTAACGTGAGCTAGTCTACTTTTGTAAGCTGGTTGTAATGTGGTGTATTATAGTATAGTTATCAATCCTCTTTTTATCGAATCATGGTAAATGTAGAAAAACATTAACAGAAAAGGAAAAAATAAAATCTTCATGATCAAACATATCAACTGTCCACATGAAGGCAACCAAATGAAATAGCACAGCCATTACCCCAACATTGTAAACAAACATGCTTGTTTCATCCTCTGGATGCCATTAGGAATGTTTCAATGTTTGTTTTAGTCATTGAGCAAAATGTGTTCTTTCTTCCTTTTTATGCGTACAATAGTATGCAAATCATAGCATTCATTTACAAGCCGCCATTGTTCTCAGTCCAAACACAGCTTGTGTTTGTAAGTCTGTAATTGTGTGGTATATTCTCCTCTGTTTATCTAACTTCCACTCTTTCTAATCATGTAATATTTAGAATATATAGAGGCTACGTTGTCCGCTGGTTAAATCCCGTGGCTTTTGCAGAGTGCAAAGGCTGCTTTGAGGCCTTTATGGAATCCAGCTGGCTTGGTCCAGCATTTCCAAAGTTCCTCATTTATCTGAACCAGATCAGAGCCAAGCATAGTCCAGTCAGACACCACTGCAGCCTTGAGAACAGCAAGGGTTTTTCAAGAACATGAACATATTTGTAAAGATTAAACACTGGCATTATGAAGTTGTTTTCATTTCCAAATCTATTGTATACTTGCTGATACTAGTCTTACATCGTGAAGGAGGTTCCTGGAATCTTCAACAAGACTCATTTTAAGTCTCCTGAATGGTGAAATTTGATCTAAATCAGTGAAGTTACAGCATCCATTAAGCCTTTGATAAAGCAGCTGGTAAATGGGACCCCAATGCTGCATGCATGCACACACACACACACACACACACACACACACACACACACACACACACACACACATGCACATCCTACTCCACCTATGGTAAAGTACTTTAACTCTCAAACACTCCATAGCAGGTGATTCAAACTTTAACGTGAACCTAACCCTTGCTCTGTGATAACCAACCCCCGTTCATTGTTATCACAAAATACTACCCTCTGAATGTGGGTCAAACCTATTTTACGACTATTATTTTTTTAGAAAATGTTCTGTAAAATACAAAATTATGCATTTGCTTTCCTACACTACATGACACTTCCTGACTTGGAAACATTTAGACTTACTAAACTTTGCTGCACTTATCTTTGGTTCAAATGTACCACACACAAACATACAAAGTAGCAAGATAAAACATTATAAAGCGTGCAATGGCAAGTGCATTCAACTTCACTGAGAAATACAGTATAAAGCTAATAATTGTTAATGAGAGTGCTTTTTGTCAAGTTTTTCCTGTCTTCTACAGCAGTGCTCAGGAGCTTTATTCTGTGAGCCTAACCACTACCAGGTGTGCGTGAAAAGGTTTTGGTGAAACTGGCACAGGGTCAAAACAGAGTGGAGGTTGAAGGGGTGCGAAAGAGGGGGAGTACCAGAGGAATGGAGTTGCTTAATCTGAAAACATCAAACGACTTGAATCTGGTACCAGAGTGTTAGGCTAAGGTGTCTGAACTTGTTACGGTGTGATCATGCAGGGCTTTGGCCTGTTGAAATCTTGCCTTACGCAGACCCAGAAAGCCCCCACCCCCCCACCCCCGGACTCAGCATTTTTCTCTTTTTTCTTTGCCTTATGGAGGTGGTGGGTAGATGAACAGACTTATATGTGGTTCTTATGAAGTCATAAATATTATTTTCAAGATTTGGCTCTTAAATCTGGCTGATTTTACGGTTAGGCCATGGTCAATCAAGATGAAAGACAAATGAGGTGAGCTCTAAGATTTACAATCCATCATGGTGTCTGTACAAGCCCAGTGGGGCACAAAAAAATCCTTCCAACTATGAAATTCACTGTTTTGAAAGGCATCAAGGCTGCACCCTGCAGTACACCCACAGCTGCATGCAAACCATACTGCAAAGGTATGTGTGGTCATGCACCGTGTAAAGAGAGTCCAAACCAGCCAGCTTTTGTTGCATATCTGAGCCAAGTTATTTTGTGTTTAACAATTGTTGTTCAGTGACTTTGTTCTGGGAATAAGCTTTGGGAAAATAAAAGGGTTTTGCAATATCCTTAACCTAATTGGCAGCAAAATCCATCCCCAGTTGTGACAATAAACTTTGTTATTATCAGTAAATATAGCAGTGAGTTTCCATAAGTTAACCTTACTGGAAATGACCTTATATTAAAGCACTAAATTGTAGTTATTTTAGATTATGGAAAATAAGAAAAATACATATGCAATATGCAGCCTATGAAACATGCATTGTTTTTGTTATTTGCATATCTGCAAAAGTATGCAAATACAAGTGGATAGGAGCCAGTTCATATTTTGTGCTTTGCTTTTTGGGGGGAACAGGTTGAAATACCAGTGCCACAATGTCATCACATTGACTAAAATTATGCAAGAGCTTTTTTTCTTCACACTTGTGCCTCCATAGATAAAGATCCAGCCATGCGTAAATTTTACCCCCTGCAGTGCAGAGACCAAAGTCCGTCTCTCTCTTTTTTCATCAGGCTTTATTACACTGGCCTCCAGTCTTGTTGGGATAGTTAAACCTGTTAACTCTACTTCTCATGCACAGTAAAGCTTGGAGGAAAAAATACCAGACAGAGACCTCTAGGGGTTGGGATGGTGAAGACACCAAGTGTACACAGATCAGCCACGAACCATAACCAAGGAATAACTAAGCTGCTAAAAGCTAGAATATATTTAATTTACCATTTTTGTTCATGTTTTATTGAATCATTTATATTTCAATATTACTTTCTGTAATGTCTCAGTCCTAGTCCCATATGTCATTACTTTCCTTGTAAAGACTGCCAGGAATTTCTTGCCTCTATCATTCTGGGAGACACACAAACAATTGAATGATAAAGCACTCTCTCTCACACACACACACACACACACACACACACACACACACACACACATACACACACACACACACACACACGGCATACCTGCAAGAAAAAAAATGGAGAATCGCTGCCAGTGCATGAAATACAGTGATAATAATAATAAATGGTGTATATCAGAGTGTGTCAGTACTGTGAGCAAGGCTGTTTTAGCCATTACTGTTGGAATTTGATCTAATGTAGCTGAGAATAGAAAGTGGCCAAGGCAAACCTCTCATTCTGTGTCTTGTCATGTTTGACAATGTCAGATTTATGCACTTAGTTTCAGATTGCATTAATCTGTATTTAGTCTTTGGATAACTCGCCCACTTATTGGAGTAACAAGAGGTGCCATATATCCACCTTCATCAATTTCCTACATAATACATGTTATAGCGGCTCTCTTATCCCACAGCAGGTGGTTCCTCTCCCCTCTTAAATAATGTGAGTGTTGGGGCTGGGGCACACCTCTTGCCATCCTCATACCACAAATATTTTTTTTCATTATTACTTCAAGGTATGTTTTGTTGACATTGTTTTTTTAATAGCGTTGGATCACTATCTTGGCTAAGTCTCTGCCTTTCTTCCGTTTCACGCTCTGTGACATGATGGCTGGCTTTGGCTAAATAAGGCAGCAGAACACTTCACATTCTTTGTGCCAAAAGATGGTTCATCCTCTGTAGTGCTGTGAGCCAAAACACCTTTTTATCCTATCAGGAATAGAGGGTGCTGTAGGTTTGCCAGACAATCCCACTCCACCTTGACACACTCATGCTATAGGGATGCATGACTGGCTCTTAATGGTGGTTTTCAAAAAATTCTTAGTTAGATTCATATTTCCAGGGCATGTTTGTGAAACCCAGGTATGTCTCTCTTCAAAGTGGGCAGCAGTTGTTGGTAAAGCAGATCTTCCCCCCGTCTCTGTTCAATGAGGCAGTAATTTTCCCCTTTGTTTTGTATTGAAACTATGGGGCTTGTTTAAATTTCCAAGAGGGAATATTTTTTTTAATAGTCATTCTAAGACGACATTGGTTAGGTTGTCAAACTAATAACTGAAGCACACCCATTATTTGTCTCTTTTTTTTAAATGTAGCTGTGATATGGATTTATGTAAGACATAAACATTTCCTAGCAGCTGCCCCCGCAACCCCAACCTCGGCACCCGGATAAGTGGATGAAGGAGATGGAAGATGGAATATTTCATAAATTTTCTGTGACAAAAAATAAGTTAATAAGTAAGTTCAGGAAACTCATTCTATTGTAGACATTTAGTCTGAACTGTTTTTTCATCAACATAGCTGAACCCTACAATAAAGGCCATGGTTATATGAACTCATTAAGGGTTATGCATGGTAAACAGGCCTTGGTTTCCAACACACAGTCAAACAGTACGGTTTGGACAATGCAGTAGATACCCTCACACAGACAGATGAATGATGAGGAAGAGGCCCAGCATATTACTGAAAAATGTAGACAAGGAGTACTGCAATATATGAGAGCCCATCTCTTGTTGATTTTTCCTGGGTAACACGAGATCACAAAAGGCTCTCATATCTATCAAAGGGTTATTATTGTGTTTTATCTCAGATTTGTGGAGTCACTCTGTATCTCCTTTCATCATGATATGGATTAATGTCTATTGTGAGTGTCAGAGTTTGATAGATTTGAGCTTTCCTCTCCGAGACAGGCCCGGAGAAAAATGACAGTTGACCCTGCCCGATCAGACGACAGGGAGGTTGACATACTTGAATATTTGAGATATTGATAATTTTTTCTTGCACTGTACAGCAAATAGCATCATGCATTGTGTTCTCTTTGATTATGTGTTCTCTTTGATTTGGTAAATTTACAATGTGCCTTTGATGGCATTAGAGCTACATATTGAGGTGTTAAAATGCAGCTGTAGAAATCGCTTTTTCATGCCAGTGCTTGTCTAATATCAGTTTGTATAAGTCAGTCAGTGAAAAGTGTAATCTAGGTCCACAAGAAAAAAAATGTTTTTTATTATGCCAATAGGTGGTTGTTGACTGTACTCATATGAAGTGCCAAGTTAATATTAAATCCCTTTCTGCCAATGCTAACATGAGTGAGACCTTTTTTGATCTGAACAGCGAACACATCAGTCATTTGGCATTAAGTAAGATTTTGAAGACAGGGCAGTCAGTCATGTTGATTGTGAATTTGTTCCAGTTGGGCAAACAGGTTGGCCCCAGAGGACAAAACATGTCTTTCGGCCCTTTGAATGTCTGTGCCAAGCATGAATTATATTCATTTTGATGACACCTCAGAATGAAGCAGTATATAAACAATACACCTCCTTGACAACAGAGGTAATTAACAATTAAGGGTGATACTGTCTCCTCTGATCCAGAAGAAACCAGTCAAGGTTTTTTTTTAATTTAGATTGGCTCAGAATTACATCTCATGTTTGAGATTTATAGTGCCAGATCTAAGTCTATCATAAGCACAAATATAATGCCTTTCTAACTACATTGTACTTTTCATATAAATCCATTATATCTTGCCTCTTGGGTTGTCAATGATAGTGCTGACTGACCTTTCTCCAAGCTCTGCCACCTGTCAGCAGTCAGATTACACTTCACACCCTGCTCGGCAAAGCCAGAGCCAAGGTGCAACAATCTGACATGACAAAGCACTCATGCAACACCAGAAGAGTCTAAGGTGTGTTTATGATCACAGATCACTACTATGTCATTTATGCCCCATTCTATGCCCACACATATCAATCAAAGCGGGACAGCTTTTTGATTAAGCTCATTCCGCATTCTTGTCCTCCATGGATATATTAGGAATTATGAAGACTTTGAAGGCCAGATTCAAAAGGGAAAGCTCACACACACTATACAAAACAACTCATGCGCTACCTTCTTTGATGATTGTAGTGTAGGTAATGTTTGTGCCTGTCTGATTGTGGATCTGGATCAAAGATAATGGCCTGAAGTTCACACAGCCAAGAAATGAGTAGTGTTTGAACATACTGTATTACACAGTACGTGAGCGAAAGAGTGCTCAGTCTTTTTTTTCTTTCTGTCGTCATAAGTCTGTGAGGATTGTCCATACTTGTAAAATCCTCTGCTTCGTTTTCTTCATACAAACTTTTTTTCTGGATAACTCAGAACCCTGTTCTTATAAGTTTTCAGCTATTTCATTTTGTTCAGAATTTAAGCCAGTTAAGTTAGCTTCTAGATGCTTTGGAATGTTGCACATACTGCATGTTCCCTTTGTAAGTCATTCTGTATGTATAGTTGCAACTAGAAAATCATGTATCTCCGAAATCTCAGGCTTTGGGACATTGTTTTTTTTATGGTGTATTTCACCTAAGAGGTAGGAGAAATCTGTTGTGTCATGAAGGAACACTTAATCTTTCAATTTATGTGAAAAATTTGAAATTTACAAATTTGAAGATATTTTTTTTTCAGTGGACTTCTCTTCCCTGTCAAATATGTTTTAAGTGTCCATCTGTCTCTGACTGGTGGAAGTAATTACCTTGGGTCATTAAGGGTTGGGTGCAACACTGATGACAGGGGGCTGCTCTTATTAGACTGGATGTCAGGTTGACCCAAACCACTGACAGATAGGTGCCAGAGGTCCTCTTCTTCATCACTCAGGAGGAAACATATTTTACCCTTGCAGAAATTGGAAAAAAAAGAAAAAAAAACCTACTGTGTCCTATGTACAACCCAGGTGAGAAAGACTGTGAGATGGGAGTACTTTTTTACATCTTTTTTCTATTAAGTGCAGTCACCGTGTGGCCACTGGCCAGTATGGAAATGAGGTGGTGTACTGTCACAGATGTGTGTGCTTCCACATCTGTCTGCTTCCTATTCCGAGTGCAGAATCTGAAATACGTTTAATGTGTTCTGAGCACAACTGTGTTTATTGAACAGCGTTTGCACTGGTGCATTTCCCCCACGTGTCCGGTTGTTAAGAATAGGAGGGAGCAGAGTAAATCAGAGGCAGAGAGACAGCCAAGAGAAGTAAATGAGGAAGAGGGGGATGAAGTAGGTTAGGTGAGAATCACTGAGGTCGTTGTTGAGAATATTTTCCAACCCTACAAAAATCACAATTAATTGCAGTACATGAAGTGAAACGTTTTTGATTTTAAGAATCAAAAAGCATCAATTGAGAAAAGCACTTGGCTTGACAAGCTTTACCTCTGTCAGCACCATAACTTGACTTTAACTATGTTACAGCTGTTCTTGTCAACAACCCTTAACTAGACCCACTTCAGTTGTCGATCCCCTAGTTTATATCTGTGTCAGGCTTTTGTCTGGACTGCTGAATGCTCCACTACCTACAGTATCTATCAGTTTTGGGAGTGTGGGGAAGCCCTGCTGAGGAGGTGAAAGGGGGGCAGGGGCTACAAAAGAAGAGGAGAGGGGGGGGGGGGGCTGTAGTGAGGGTCACCCCACCTGGTAGCTAAGGAATGACTCATTAGACAGGCAGGCACTAATGAAAGATTTGTCTGTCCTCACATTGGCCTTGCTGTCATGTGCCTCTCCTCGTCTGGAATTCTGCAGATTCCATCCTCGCTTTCCTCTACTGTCTCTTTTTGACAGCGCCAGATAGCATCTTGACGACTGGTTAGCATACCATTTTATTGAGGAGTCTTACCAGGAGATAATTAGCCTGTGATGCCCTTTAAGTGCTCGGCAGAACATTTTCAACCTCTCAAGAAAAATGAAAACATGTATGAGGCTAAACAGTAGGTCTTTGCTCCAAACTACCTCCTCCAATCCAAAAGACAAATGCCACTGCTGCCTTCCAGAATAATTATTTTGACTGACAAAAACATAAACTTACAATGAAAGTCTTATGTAAACACATCAATAAACACAACAATCCAATTTCCACGGAGAGACAATGCGTGCTGTTGAGCTCTGCGGGTAGGTTTTGTGTTTATTGGAACTAAGCTCTGGCATGCCTCAGTATCAAATGTCTCGGCCTGGATAGAATGTCACAGCCCGAAAACCCAATCTCAATACTGCTCCTGTGAGATTTTGGACACTGTGCTCTCCGCACAATGGGCGTAGGAGGTCCAAGTAACGAAATTGAATCAAAATGAATTAGCATGGTTTATTTGCAGGTTCATAACACAATCATTAACATAGTAGAAAGGATGTGTGTGCATACATATTTTATTGTGACCCTCATATAGAAATTATCTATATTAATGATCTATATTAAATGATGGAAAAACACAAAAAGGTAGCACACATTTGACTGTAATTTTTACAGTTCTGCACTGTGTTAACTCTTTTCTCACTTTATCACTATATTAAGCCCAGATTTATTAATTATTTTGATGATTTTGATCTTGTCCCATGCCATAGCTGTTTGTCTACTTAAAGCAGGGGTCTCAAACTCAACTTACCTGGGGGCCGCTGGAGGTAGAGTCTGGGTTTGGCTGGGCCGCATTAAGTGTTCCACAAAATAAGTGTTTCAAGTATTCCAAAAAAGGACCACAACTGATCCAATCTTCATATTATTAACAGTTCTTCAACATGAATGTTTCTTCTGAACATGAACTGTTCCTCTGAATTTGAACATTCCTTTCTGAACATGAACGGTTCTTCAGAACATAGGCTTCTCTTGCCTACTCCTTGCTGCCAGAGACCTGACAGTGCTTCCCCTCACACAGCTGAGACACATTTGGCTTGAGGGAAGAAACAGTTAAAACTCTCAGTATGGCTTGAAGATGTCCATCAGTAAGTCTGGACCTGCACTTTGACTTATTGAAGTTCATGGTGAAGAAGAGCTTTTCACATAGACATGTGCTCCCAAAAAGGCACATGGTCTATGGTCTGCTTGAACATCCTAGAGAGCTCAGAGAAGGTGGGTGGCAATTATGTCAAAGATTGTCCAAGCTTGTCTGCATTTCCACTCACCTCTTAGAACTTGACTTTGAGTTCGGAATGGCATTGCAATTCAATGAGCTCAATTTTAAGTACAGTAGGAGCATCTGGCACATTGAAGGAAAAGGGGTCAGCAAAAATTTGAAAAGGGGCTCTGTGTGTCTTGAAGTCAGCAAACCTGCAATCAAATTCCTGCTGTAGCTTCATAATTGCATCAGCATACTTCTCACCACTGAATGGTGTGCACACATCCATGAGTGCCTTGCGTGCTGGAAAATGGCAGAGGTTTGTCTGAGAGAGCTGGGCTTTCCATAACACAAGTTTTGTGGAGAATGCCCTCACAGGCAGCACTGACAAGCTGCCCCTGGCCTTGTAACTTCTTGTTCAGTACATTCAGCTCCTGTGTCAACAAGAAAAAGCTAAGTCCATGAGGCATTTGGGATCACTTAACACAGGAACAGCCATCCCATCCTTCTCCATGAAGGCTTTCACTTCAGCTCTCAACTCAAAAAACCTCTTTAAGACGTTTCCTTTACTGAGCCAACGTACCTTGCTGAAGTAGAGCACATCCTCTATTTCCTCCAACAAGGCACGTAACTGCCGGTACTTTAATCCCCTAGATCTGATATGGTTGATGCATTTCACAACAACAGACATCACATTGTCAAACCTCAGGCATTTGCTGCAAAGGGCCTGCTGAGGGATAATACAGTGCAGAGCAATGGCCTCCTCCATATTATCCTCTTACAGTTTAACAAGTGCCACCAGTCCATTTTTCCGTCCTGTCATTGATGGTGCCTCGTCGGTTGTTATTCCAGCAAACCTCCCCCATGGCAAACCGACATCCTCAATAGCACCACACAGCTGGCGGAATATCTCCTGAGCGGTGGTCTGACCATGCATTGAAATCACAGTGAGCAACTCCTCAATCACTTCTAAATTGTCATCAACACCACGGACATATACTGCAAGCTGTGCCGTGTTAGTGTTGTCCGTGCTCTCATCAAGAGCGACTGAGTATGCACAAAAACATTTGGCTTTCTCACGCTGTTGATCATGTACAGTATGTTTTCTGACAGGTCAGAAATGCGCTCTGCCACTGTGTTAGCTGAAAGGCTGATATTGCTAAAATTACCCTTAGTTTCTGGACAGACTTTACTTGCAGCTAGTAACATGCACTTTTTGATGAACTCGCCTTCCTTGAACGGCTTCCCGGCCTTAGCAATCATCTTACTCACCACTTAGCTTGCTTCGACTGCTGCTTCCTTCTCTTTGTTTGCTTTCTTGAATAAATCTTGTTGCCTCAATAGACATTTTTTAAGATTAGCGACCCGGTTCTTTCTCTCATCTCCCTGTTATTTTGTATACTCCTCAGCATGTCTAGTTGAGTAATGACATCTGATGTTATATTCCTTGTACACCTCAACTTTCTCTGTGCATATGAGACATGTAGGGGTTCCCCTGGGCTCAACAAAAAATATTCCGACTCCCACTTTCCCTGAAATTTCCTATGCTCGTCGCCAACCTTTCTCTTTACAGCACTTTTTGAGAGAGACATTACTGGAACTGGGTGATGGAATATATTTTACGTCACTCCGAAACACGTTTCAACCTAGTGACTAACGTTGATACTTCCCCAGTAGTTAGCTAGCTTGACAATCGTTGACAACAAATGCCGCTGTCAGGAGACTACTATGGTAGCCCATAAGTGACAAGCGCAATGACAAAAAGTTTCAGAACGCGTGAGCCGCACTAACACTAAACTTTGATGTCAGGTAGGGGGCCACAAAATATCATCCCGAGGGCCGCAATTAGCCCCCGGGCTGTGAGTTTGAGACCCATGACTTAAAGACTTTCACGCCGTGTGGGTCCATCCAGGCCTTCCTGTGAGGCCTGCTGCCAATGGCAAAGGCTTCTGTAGTCTGTGTGGCCTGACTCATTTTTTCTCTAATCTAAACCATCATCTCCATATGTCTTCCATCAAAACATCCAAAGCATTTGAATAAACTTCAGGCAACAGGAACAAATTAATTAATGTCCTTATTCTTCTGTGCATTTTGTAAACTGCCTGTTTGCAGTGTGTACTCTACACCCACACACGTATGCACACCCACACACATTGTCCATATAATTGTCTTGATCCACTTATTGGTTGCACTCAAAACCCAAACACGTTGAAAGTGATCTCATTCTTACCTGCATTCCTGCTTGATGATTTCCACCTGAGTGCTATAATCTGCTTTTATTGACCTATCGTTCACCTTATGTTTTTATTTAGGGGGGAAAAAAGATCATAAGAAGCTACGAGCTGATTCACGTTGGGAGGTCCACCTTAATTACTTGTGTTTTCTCGTCATAAGTTAAACAGGAGATTTCCCTTACAGAGAGAGAAAGGAGGAAAGGAAAAAATGAGAAGGAAGCACTGTTGATGTTGTTTCTCATGACAGTACCAGGGGACAAAAATGAAAGATGGGTCCTTTTATCCTTACACAGGATGGCAGGCAGTGATGTGGCGGTGCTGGCACACACAACACTGTGGTCTCCCAGCTGGCTACAGTTTGACCACTGTCAGACTAAGCTGCAGACATGGGCAGGGCGCTCCACTCTTAAGGTCCAGCTTTGACTGGACCAGAACTTTGCAGCACACACTGACCTTTATTTCTACAAGGCTACACATAAACACATCCAACCCAGAATCTACCTGTACTCTGTGAAATTTACTTCAGGGAAGAAAGTTAATTAGCATCACTCCCTATACTACTCTGGGCTTGGACCATGCTAGCGGGAGACAGGGTGAGGGGAAAGGCACTTATCGTGGTATCATGCTCAAAATATAGCTTTGACATTAAGCAGGTCAAATATTAATGGTACTACACAACTTGTTAGCCTTTCTCTACCCTACATCCTCTAAAGACACTCTCAATGTTATTGTTTTCTACTTATTTTAGCCTTCTAGTTGCAACAGTAGGGGTTGGCAAAGTGGATGATGTGCGTTTTTCGCTGTTTCCTCCCAACTTGTTAGGAAATGTTTCATGCTCTCGTACTGTACTGTATTCTTTTCAATCTTATCATCCCTCCATCCCACGTGAACGCTCTTGATTTGATTGTAACACAGTTTTATAAATAATCCCCAATACGTTGCTGGGGATCCTCCACTTCAGCTTCTTGTCTGACAGGTCCACTCCTGAAAGTAAACAGTTTAATGCATAACAGTGTGTTTGAGGTTGTCCTGCCCAGCGGGGTCTTTGTGGGTTTCCTGGCTGTGGTTTGGATGTGGTTTATGTGTTCCGCCAGTAGCGCAAAGCATGAGCAGCGGTAGTCATCCTTTTCATTTTATGGCACTTTCTGGAAACAAAGGCATGCAAACAGATGAGTAGCTTAACATGTTGCTGTAGACGTGTTTGCAGATGGAAAATATGAAGGGTTAGTGACTTTATTGGCAAAAATATTTTTTTCAAAAAATTTGTTAGTTGTCTAGTATTGAGTGGTAGGGATGGGTCTGGGGTTGAGATTGGCATTCAGAGTTTAAAAAAAGTGACCAATGACTCGCACAAAATGTTATTACTAAACTGTGCCGGCACTGACACAAAGAATCCGAAGAAAAGTCAGGTGTCTGAAGCAGCACATGACAAATTTGTTTCTAAAAGTTGTCTTCTAAGCAGAAGGACAACCATCCATGAAGTCCCAACCTGTCTGAATGCACCAGGCCCCACAGCAGGTTTTCTCCCCTCTCCTCTCTCTGTGTAGTTAAGCACATTCCTGATGATTATAGAAATTCCGCAACTACTTTTATGATTGTTATAATTACGAGACCATTACATCCCTGTAGCTATTCCAGCTGAGAAAACGTAAAAACAGCTGCTCTCTATCCCTATGGTACATTAATGTAGGCATCAAAAACAACACTTTCACTCTGTTGAGTCATTTCCATGTCAAGTTCTTGTCAGTAAAAGCCTGAGGGGAATGTAAAAACGACATGAAAAAATGGGCTGCTTCACCTCAGCTGCACTCAAGCATTTTCTTTACCGTCTTGTTTTGTTGTATGAAGAGTAACTGGCAACATGGTTAGCTGTCTCTTTAGTATAAACTGCTATTGACATTAAAAGAGAATATTATATCAATTATAAGGTCAGACAGTGGAGAGCCCGATGTTGTAATGGATGTGCCCAACAATGTGTTATCTGTCATATCTTCCTTTGTTTCTTCTAGCCCTGGGTTTGCCTTAGCCCAATGGCAAACTTTGAAGTTTCAGGGTTTCAGGTGAATAGAGGCTAAGAAAGTTGGGGTTCACAAATGTTTCCTCTAAATAAAAGTGTGCCTTGTTTTTTTTCCTGAAGAGGAAAATGCAGAAGGCCCATACTTTTGGGTGCATATCTGTGCCAAATGGTATGGAACTAATCTCCACTGAGCTATTTCTCATTAAAGATGGGCCTCTGGATGGTGCATCGGTGTGTCGACTGTGGACAAGGACAAGGAACGAACTCTGTTTTCTTGCAGATGGGCTTCATTAACTTTCTGACATTTTTATTGAGGTGAATGGCCGTAGAACTGCATGGAAGAATTTTCTCTGCCATGCTGTTGTTGATTGACACAAGCACACATGCAAGCACACATGCACACACACCCACACACAAATGAAACATTTATTTAACCCTTGTATGGTATTTGGGTATAATTGACCAATTTCAAGTATATATTTTGTCTACCTGAAAATGAATGGCCTTACCTTATTTTCTGTGATAAATATGTATGTAGTTTAAGTACCTTGGGGTCTTGTTCGCGAGTGAGGGGACCATGGAGCGTGAGATTGGTCGGAGAATCGGAGCAGCTGGTGCGGTATTACATTCCATTTATCGCACCGTTGTGACGAAAAGGGAACTGAACCAGAAGGCAAAGCTCTTGATCTACCGGGCAATTTTCGTTTCTACCCTCACCTATGGTCATGAAGGCTGGGTCATGACCGAAAGAACGAGTTCCAGGGTACAAGCGGCCGAAATGGGTTTCCTCAGGAGGGTGGCTGGCGTCTCCCTTAGAGATAGGGTGCGAAGCTCAGTCATCCGTGGGGAGCTCGGAGTAGAGCCGCTGCTCCTTTGCGTTGAAAGGAGCCAGTTGAGGTGGTTCGGGCATCTGGTAAGGATGCCTCCTGGGCGCCTCCCTAGGGAGGTGTTCCAGGCATGTCCAGCTGGGAGGAGGCCTCAGGAAAGACCCAGGACTAGGTGGAGGGATTATATCTCCATCCTGGCCTGAGAACGCCTCGGGATCCCTCAGTCGGAGTTGGTTGATGTGGCTCGGGAAAGGGAAGTTTGGGGTCCCCTACTGGAGCTGCTGCCCCCGCGACCCGATACCGGATAAGCGGATGAAGATGGATGGATGGATGGAACATGTATTCCTGACTCAATTCATTCTGGATATGCCCACTTATGTTTTCTCCAAGATAAGAATGATCACATAGTGGATTTTTAACATGAATTATAACCTTATGACAAAAAAAGTACACTTCCATTTTTAATTGTGTTCTAGTAGAGACTGATTGCATTCCCTAAACATATGTTACCTCAATTGTTTGAAATTGAGATAAAGACAATATTTGTTAATAGATTATGAAGTAAAATGTTATTTCAGAATTGTTTTTAAAAGTCCATAAAACTCACGGCGGTTAAACCCAGTAGCCCAGGTGCTGAAGCATCACTGCTGTGGTATTGTGCTGTGATCAGGGGGGCATCAATGGTTGTTCAGCAGTGGTGTGTGTGATTTATCTGTTGACTGATTAACATTCTATGTCCGTAAGGAAGTGCAGTTATGACTTTGTAAAGAAAAAGAGCTCGCTGATTTAAGACTTGGGTTGAAGTTGGACCACGAATCAAGTTTGCTTTGTATGGTGAAGGTGTGATGAGAAACTCAGAGACTTTCCGCTCCAGTGATCAGAGAGCTTTTCCGTTTAGAGATCCCTAATCTCAACTCTGAGTCATCTTCCTGAGGTACAGGGCAATGGATGTGGACCTATACCTTTTCCAGGGGAGGGTGTAGTACTGTAGTCAAAACGCATTGGCAGCTTTTTACATGACATAGAATCATCCACATACGTGAGGTCAGACTATATAAATCTGTATTACCGTAAATATAAAATAAATTCAATGTCATTTATTTTAGATACATTGAAAATGACTGACCAGAGCAATCACACTTCTGCATACAGTAAAAGCACTGGAAACATTAAATGTACATGTTTTTTTTTGTTGCTATTACTACAATTTATAGCAATAAAACTGAATGGAATTTTATTTTCTTATTAGTATTTATTTTTGTCACTTTAACAATTGCTTTGTCAATGATGATAATTATAAAATAGATTTAGAAGTTTTAATACGGAGTGAATAAAATAAAAGAAAGATGCAACTACAAATTTGTGTTTTGAGAAGAGATTTAAAAGATGATGCTCAGACTGGGAGTTCCACAGCCAAGGGGCCCAAAGCCTAAAAGGCCCGTTGTTCCTGTTGATTATAAAGACATGAATTACCAACATTGCTCAGCTTCCCCTCGTAATACCTCTGGACTTGTAGATATTTATTCCTTGTGAATGTTAGTGCCAGTTGACTGGCTGGGACTCTTCACTAAAAGACCAATACTCATCTGCTCATCATGCATCTGAGTCATGTATGGATTGTACTGAGTGCACAAAACATTTGGCGCTCAGCTGCAATCCTACCAAATAGCATCAGAGTCATAAATTAAAAACAAGACATCTTCTAAAGATAAGAGACTGCTGGAATTGGACTGTGAAGAGTTTGATTGCACCACACAACCTCATCAAATGGGAGCCTTTGAACCACATATGGCCCACTCCGAGGTTGTCTGCATTACAGATGCATCTCCAATGTCTTGACTGTCTGAAGGTAGAGTGAATTACACCAATACTATATGTGGTAGTAAGTGTGTAGAGTTACACAACTGTGGACAACGTTACCCTGTGAAGACATATGGCAACAAGTTTTAACCCAGGATTCTATTACAGAATTGTAAACCAAAGTATAACTCATATTTAGCATTATTAAGATTTGTTTCTCTTTTTTATCTGTTTATCAGCTGAAGAAACAATAATGAATAGAGACCTGTTGCTCTGAATCACACACTCATCAATGATCGTTCTCACACTTTGATAGAATTAGTGGCAGCTGTTTTTGACGAAAAGGAGCTCATGAGCACAACTCATTTGTGTGTGTGTGTGTGTGTGTGTGTGTGTGTGTGTCTGTGTGTTTGTGTGTGTGTGTGTGTGCTCCTCTCAGTTGCATGTTTGGGTATTCAACTTCCCTAAGCCCTGCCCATCCAATCAGGACTTCAACTGCTGCAGTGGTGCAACAAACAGACTAGAGACACATTGCAAAGTGACTAATGTAGGGTGTGTGTGTGTGTGTGTGTGAGTGAGAGAGAGAGAGAGAGAGAGAGAGAAAGAAAGAAAGAAAGAAACTGCTTCGGCTGTGTTCATGTCTGTGCACATGCCAGTCTCCTTTCAGATCTTTGCTGACTAAGACAAATCATCATGCCTTCAAGCAAAAAAGTGTCTGTGAAAGGCAGATAAAAATAGATTTTTACCATACCAATAAGAGCAATGGGTGAATTAAACAAACATACAAAGACAGAAGCAGAAAGAGTACAAAACTGTACTGCATTGCACTGCACTGGACCAAACTGTACTGTACGTACTGTTTGCTGCTGTATCTGCACCAGCAGGTTTTGCTGAGTCAGAGAGAGTTCCCACAGCAGTGATGAGTGAGCTACAAGGATAGAGCTCACTGCTGCCACTCCACGGCAGACTCTGCAGACTGCACACACAGCCTGAAGGATTGTCAAAGTAGTTGCGAGAGATTTCTGCTTCCATCACAAGCATCTGCCATCCATCATATCTTCTCTTTTAATCCTCTGTGGTGTTTCCATAACTGATTAATGGGTGCATTGTTTCTTAGCCATTGTGGTGGCTATTGGCTTAAGTTTCTGCTTGACTTTGTATTATGTGAAGCTACAGATATGGCTTTGTCAGCAGGAAACATCCACTGTTAACTAACTCTCCACAGATGTGCTCTGAGTTGCTTCATGTTTTGCTATCCCTGTTCCTCTTGCAAGACATTTTTTTTAAATTTAGCTACTCAGGTTAATTGCTGCCAATGATGTGTGCATGGCGCAGATTTTTTTGTCATGGGCACATCATTCAAGTGATACTCAAAAACACTAGTAGACAGGCAATTTATTTTTTCAAGAGAAGTCACAATGATTTTAATCTCTTGTCCATTTTTATCTATTCACTATTAACATAACATAATAATTCCAACCACGTGTGACTTTTGTTTCCTTTTTTCTTTTATAGAAAAACTCTACAATTCAACTGGACGGGAGCTACGGAGAGCCCTCTTTTCCCTCAAGCAGATTTTTCAGGTAATTGTTTCTCTCTCTTAGTTTTTGTTGAATTCTAAACAATTATATCTTTTTAAAATCTCCAGCCCACAACATACAGTGACTCATGTTTTGCATGCTCTAATAGGCATTTTTTTCAAGAATGCAGCATTTGTTAACTTGTCAACTATCTTCTGCCATGCTATGGCTACTCACACATAATAACATGCAAGAATTATATGTAGTGTGCAGACATGCATCAGTGCACACATGCACACACACACACACACACACACACACGCACTAACACTCATACACAGCATTGTTTTCTTGAGCTGCTTGGAGTCTGCCTTCGTGGCAACTATGGAGTGTTCAGGTCTGGTCATACTTTACACACTGGGCTTGGCTGGGCTAGGCTGGGCTGGCCTGGTGGGCAGTCGGCCATAGAGGGGGAGGGTTAACCCACAGTTAGATGGAAAAGAGAGCAACAGACATTGATGCAGGCCCAAAATAGATTAGAATACCTCACTTTTTACACCATGAATGGTGTGGGGTTTCTGCTGTAAAGAATGTTAATTATTATTGTTGTCGAAGAAAATATCCAACTGGCCTGATATCAGTATAACTTTAAGATTATTTTTTTTGGGCACTTGAGGTCATTATTGACAGGACAGCTGAAGAAATGAAAGGGGAAACAGGGGGAGAACGACATGCAGCAAAGGGCCACAGGTCTGAGTCAAACGCTGGCCCGCTGCGTCGAGGAGCTAACTTCCACAAATGGGCGCCCGCTCTACCGCTCTACCAACTGAGCTATCCGGGCGCCCATGTCAGTATAACTTATCAGTATCATCACTACTACTTTGCAGTAGTGCAGTGTATATGTGTGAGTCTTAAATAAGAGTTGTGAGAGATGCTGGTGCTTTTGTCATTGAGGAGAACATGTGGGATGAAGTGGGAGGCTAAAGCAACAGGAATTTTAACACACTGTTAGCAGATTGCATTGCTCATTGCACTTGCAGTAGCTATTACCAAATGTAAAAAAGTAAATTATAGATATGTTTATTCAGCTGAGGATTTTGTAAAAGCTGAATTGAGAAATGTGCTCATGCGCTCTGCTACATCCACTCATTTTTTTTTGCATTACATTTTCTGCTTTAAGCATGACAAGTAATTTGTCCACTGTGTGCATAAGAAATTATGTATAATTTGTGAACATTAAGTTAGCATAAATCATTACAAACAGTTGCTGTTGTTTTGGGGGTTGATGTATTTCTTTATCACGTAAAACTGTTCTAAGTAATTGTAAATAGTTGTATGAGCTATTAAACAAAAGCTCCCAGATCATTATTTCTCTGCACACACTTTTATTCTATTCAGCTCGCCTACAGTACATCATAGAGTTGACAGTTTCCTGGGAGGACCCCATCGAAGAAGCGTACGAGCTTAAAAAGCTGCGCTATTCCAACTTAGCAGCTGAGGCAGAGGACAGAGCAGCCATCCTTAAAGATCTCCCGAATTAGAAGTGGTACAAATACTAGGGATTGCAACATCTAGTCCTTTAAACAAACCTTAGTCTTATATTTGCAGCCAATGTTCATGCAGGTTCAGCCAACGTTCATTTTTACATCACTCTGAGGACAATTATGTGGTGGAAGGTGGAGCTAAATCTATCAAATGTAATTGTTTAAAATACAGTACATACCAACATAGTCTCTGGCTCTGTATGTGATATGTGACAGCTCTTTAATATTCCCCTCTTTCTCCTTGACCTCTTTCCAGGATGACAAAGACCTGGTGCACGAGTTTGTTGTGGCAGAAGGACTGACGTGTTTAATAAAAGTGGGCGCTGAAGCCGACCAGAACTACCAGAATTACATCCTCAGGGGTACGTGCACTGTAGAACAGCAACTTTTCACCAGTAATCTCCCAGCATACTTTCCTCTCCACTCCACCTTCTCACACCTCAATTTACAACACATGCTAATCGAGGATGTTATTAATAAATCCTGTAACACTTGTCTTTCCATAAACCTATCCATAGCCACATGTGTTTACATACGCAATGTAAATTGATGCTTGTGCTTGATGACCTTTTCACACTCACACACCTAAGGCGTATAAACAAACTGAAATGTGTGCCACAGACAATGTAGAAGTAAGCCAAGTTTAGCAGCTGGTTAATTTATCTGTCCCATAACGGTAAGGTGAAAGATCATGTGTGTTAAGGTCGGGGAGGGGCGGTGCGTTCAGGGATACTAGAGGTACAAGGGATTCACAGCACTCGCTGCAAGGTCACTAGCATTTAACAGCCTGCTGTGAAGGGGCAGGTCACACATGCTTAAGTGACTAATAAAAGTTCTGGCAGGATATTGCCGATCATAAAACTAATTTCCCCTCCGTTTTTTCTCTTTGCTTTCTTTAATTTTCATTTCTCCTCATGTGTTCCCTCATCTTTTCATGACAATGTGTTGTATATCTATTTATTCAACATGAGCCAGTATGTCATTAGTTAATTTTTTTATGTACAGTACATAATGTAAACGTAGACATAAACGCATAAGCTTAAATCCTTTTGTTCAATTTTAGAAAAAAATATATTTGCCATTGGGCAATAATATTTTTTCATAAATTCTTGCTAAATGTAATCACAGTGTGCTTGACCCTCATAATTTGGGGTGCATAGTTCAATCAGTTGTTACCTCGCTCATGTTTACTTAATTAGATGCTGCCTGTTCGTAAATGATTTCTCTAATTTCCCCCCCTGGGCAAGTTATAAACATAAATATGACCACCGCCAGCACTACCTCTAGAGGCTCTGATGTTTAATGTTTGATGCTTTATCTGAACTTGGCTTGGTCCCTCACTCTATGGAGCTAGAAAAGTGACAGTAACCTGTGGTATTGAAAATAAAATTTGGCATTGAAACAAGAAATATTGGCACTGAAAAATGTTGAACTGATATAAAAAACACAAACATTAAAAAGTAATAATCTCACAATCCTATTATATTATTTCACTTTGACATTTGTTTGCATCATGATGGTTTTTCAATGTCAATCTACATTTTTTCTTGATGTCTGTGTCTTTTCAATAACCGTTTTTTTTTTTACGCTGTCAAGATTTTTTACCATGTCACTGGTTTTCAGGTTCAACTTTCTGTCACTGTTTTGGTGTAGGGAAGATGGGCCTGAGGGGAGGGACAAAGAGGGCGTGGTTTACGGGTAATTTACATAGGCAACTAGTGAGAGACCGCACCACCCCAGGAATCCTCACAGATGTGTTAAAACCGCATATCTGCAATGTCTTCCTCAAGTCAGTTTGTCTCATTTTTCACATAGAAGCAGGCTGGTTTAGTGTTAACTTTTAATGTAGGCCTAAGCTGTGCTGTTAGCAGAGGTTAGCACTGTTCTCTTAAAGTAGCACACGTCAACTAACTTGTGGCTATCTTCTATAATCTAGTATTTATAAAAGCAGTAATTCCTGTCCTTTAGGACTCCTAAGGCCAATGTTATTGCTGGTGCACAAGGCTTGACTTGCTCATTAGCTCCGTCATGGATGTAAGAGAACAAGCTTGTTAACACTGGCACGGAACCTTAACGCCCCTCCCCCATAACTCTCCTCCAGTCACAAGTATAGATGCTGACTGACAGGTTTCTAGGCAAATCACATACTCACTAACAGGGTGAATGGCCAAAACAAGTCAGAGGATGAGAATGATAGTGTTTTGGAAACTTCAGAGTTTACATGTGTAAGAGTTGTTACAGTAGTGTCATTGTGCTGTGAATGATGAGACCACTTCTCTTATCCTTTCACTCCTCCTTACTGTGCTGTCCTTTTTTCCCTTTACCTCCCAGAGAATTCAGATAAAACATCTGTGTCAGTGTGGTTCTTCTTTCATGTGCTAATTTATCGCCCATCTCTGCAGACTCCACAGTTTCAGCTCATGTATCTTTACATCACCAAGAGAAACTAAACTGAACGTCACCTGTTTCAACTCCTGACCTAATTTCTCCTGACCAGCTGAAGATATGTGAAGTGTAGCAGATCAGGCTCCCTTGTGAGCCATGTGTTGGAGAACACGAGTCGAGCATGTGCTAGAACGCAGATGCACAGGTCAGAAATGTATATAGATCTGGCTGCTTTACTGTCGATAACTTCCAAGAGGAGCTATGTCATAAGGATTCCCAGGAGGCAAGTAAATTAAATGCCTGAAACCTTGACACAAGCAGAGAAAGACAGCAAGAGAACCAACAACAGTAATTGCTTTTGGTATACAGCATTGATCACATATAAAGTGGGTTTCTTTTACTGTAATGTCTTTCAAGTTAAGGCCAGTCAAAAAACAAAAAAGGAGAAATAGGAATGCAGTCTTAAACCCATCTGTCTGGTGTGCATTATAAACCACCAGACAAAACAGTCTTACTCTCTTTTGTGAATAAAAATCTGTTGGTTAATTTGTAGATGAAAAAAGACCCGTCACACATGCACACCAGTCTGCATGCATTTTACAAGAGCAGGTTCCCAGCTTTAGCTCTCTGGAACATTGCCGTCATTGTAAATGGTGGTTCTCTAAGCTCTCTCAGCAATCTACACCATCACACTTTCTTTTTTCTCCTCACTTTTTCATTCCATCTTCTCAAAGCCCTAGAGGTGTCTGTGGCCCGTTAGTGCTCCCTCAGTGTTGTAGGTATTTTCTGGCTGGGGTCCGGCCCCCTCTCCGGGCCCCTCACACCTGGCTCGGAGGGCTTCCAGACCTGGACTTAGCTCCTTGGGAGGCATGCGTTTTTGGCCCAAGGGAAAGCTTGTATGCCTTTATCACACCATCAGTGGGAAAGGGTGTGAGGTGAATTTTTCAGAGGTGCCTATGCATCTGGTCCTCCTGTAATCCTTACACTCAGTGCTGCAAACACGCAGGGGCCAAAAAAGTAATAAAGTTCTCATTATAGATATTCATTCATTTGGAAATAACCATGGTCATTGGTCATTTTAAAAATTAAATAAACACAGATGTAATGTTCAAGTCAACACAGAAGATTTATAAGCTTGTCAAAACAAATGTTGAAGTCATAAAACTTTACTTAAAAGCTGAGCAAAGGTTTCATACTGACAAGCAATGTTGTTTCTCAAACTGCAGAGGTCTCATGGGGTTGTAAAATGTTATTTCTCTTTTTAAAAATCTACATACCATTTATTTATATATTTTAAGATGCTCTCTTAAAAAAGTGGTTGACTCTCAATCTTCAACTCAAGGTTTGAAAAAAACTTTTTTTGAGGCAATCTATTTAAAAACAAATAAAGACAATGTCTTTTCAGCCATGCTGACAGCAAGGAAATAAATAAATGCAAAGGTTGTCACAGTAACACATCACTTTTGACAGCATAGTAAGTGCTCCGACAGCCCCTAAATGAAAGTAGATTGAGGAAAAGGTCAAAGACTTTTTCACCGTGGTAAGAAAACGATTCCTACAGTACTTATTATGTGGAACAAAACTGGGAGACGAGGTGGAAAAACAAACAACAAATAAGGTTTTTCCTGGATCAGTTTTCCACTTGTAGTATTTACAGAAAGTGCACTAAGAAAAGTAACAACTGTGTTTTAATTGGTAACTATTAAATGGAAGCAGCAGCAGAGCGAGAGAGACAGAGAGAGAGAGAGAGACAGAGAGAGAGAGAGACAGAGAGAGAGAGACAGAGAGAGATCACAGATTAAAGAGGAACCAATTACGCTCAACTTGAAGCAATTATTTCCTGTTTGGAAATGTTCACTGTTGACATTTATTCACCATGATAAGCTTTGTTTTTAGCAACACTTTTTCTGTTTGCACTTCTTAAAGGCCATGCCATTTCTGTCTGCACATGGTTGTTTACAAAATACCAGCCATAAGTCTCTGTGGAATCAAATTTGAAGCTCAAGTTTTTGATTTAGTAGTTTAAGAAAACAGCCTTTTTTATACCTTTAGAAGCAGTCTTGGATACATTTGTATCCAAGACTTTGTAAAGCACATTCTTCAACATTACATAATTTATCTTCATACTCAGAAAGCCATATCTCATCACATGATGTATTATATTGTATATACATGGGCTTACATGCCATAAGTTATATGTGTGAATTTATAGTTTCCACAAATATGTGAGTTGTGCTGTGAATGGTCCAAAAGTATTACTCACAAATACATCATACCCATATTTCATTTTGTGCTTTTATCTCATCTTTTCTCTCTCTTTCTATCTGTGTATCTCTCTCTCACTCCTGCTACCATTTTGAGCTGTTCTGTTTTTAATGTCACAGCAGTTATACCGCCATAAGTTAAAACACTTTGACTTCCTAGTTTCCAGAGTTGCTCAGAGGGCCTCTGTGGGAAAGGGAGATGTGCTCTAGTCAAGTGTTTCATTGCCTCTTAAACTGTCTGGGACATGGAACATTGTTCCCAATACAGCGCTCAGTCCAGCTTTTAGTGTCACACACAGCAGTAACTTTAGTGGGCAGTTGGCTTTTTCACAAGTGTACCTGAAACACAAGACCCTTTTGTTTAAATTGTTGTTGCTCTCTATAGTGTTTTATATGTGGCAGATCAGCAAGGCAGAGCAGCCAGTGATACGTCTGTTGCACCTGTAAGCAGTCCAACAAAGTGCTGCTATGAGGGACTAAACACTGAGAGATGCATAAACACACTGTGATGCGCTCACGATTGTATTGCGATGATTTATTCCTCCACACGTGAAATACAACTAGTACTGCAGTTACGAAATGTAACAGAAAGTGTTCGCTCCCAGGCTCACCCCCTCTCTCAAAAAAACCAGGTGAACAGGTGAAGCAAACAAATATAATGTTATCACTTACACTCAAGCCACCACCTGCACAATTTAATAAGCAATAAATAATATAAATTAAACCATAAACACCATACAGTATGTGGCTCCTACAGCGTCTGTGTGCCAAAAGTGTGTGTCACTGTAAACAAACACAATATCTGCTAATTTTCTCTGACTATTCCCTGCTTTGTGGTATAATGTGTGATAGTGAAACCAGCAGCTCTGGTGTCCAGTGGGATGGAAAACCTGCAAACCTTCAGATCTCCATTGCATAGAGTTAAGAACAGACAATATAAGGATAACCAACCTTTATACCCTTTTTTTGTAGCATGTTTGCCTTAGTTTGACAGGACAGTGTAGAAATGGGGGAGAATGAGAGAAGGTGCTGGCATGCAATAAAGGTCCCAATGCCTGAATTGAACTTGAGCTGTTGCGGCTATATAGGGTATGCGTTGTAACCACTTAGCTAAGGCAATGTTTATATCTATTATTAGGTTGATATCTTCATAGTAATGTTAGCATTGTTTGATACCGATCAACAGATCATTTGTCAAAATAAAATAAAAACATTTGAATGTTGGACTGACTTTACATGTGTTTAAATAGAAGTAAATTAATGTAGCTAATGTCTCTACTACTCAGATATTTCTATTAATGTTTTTTTCTCCAATATACCATTTCATACTGAAGTGACATTTTATATATCTTGATTTAGAATCAAGATCATTGTTTTTTGTGTTATACTCACCCAAGTTCTTAAAATATTTAACAGAGCGTAACTGAATTTTCCCCGTGCTGGTTTGAACATTTTGTTGAGCATTAAGTGAAAACCCAGGCACAGTTGGGTTCACAGTGATGTTGGAAGCTCTTGTTGGAAACAGTGTGTATTGTGTTGTCTGGCTATGTTATAGGTTGTCTGTTCTAGAGGGGGCAGACCTTTACCATGGCCCATCGTCTGGATAAACATTTCCATTCTGTCTGTGCTCTGTGGAGAGGCTTTTCAAATGTATCATTTATGCTGGTTATTAGACAGTACCAGTCAAATATTTGGACACACTTTCTCATTCAAGTGAATGGGAAAGTGTGTCCAAACCCTTGACAAGAATTGTAGGTGTGATCATTTCCTTGTTTTGGGGATCATTCAAGAATGATGCATAGGAGAAGTTGAGCAAATAGGATAGAAGGATATTTGAGATAAAAAAAACAAGTTTCGGACACACATATGTGGACAATTCCTGTGTTTGGAGCAAGAATGAGATCCTAAGGAATGCCCTCGTTGTCCTAATCAAAACTTGAACTCCCGGTTTGTAATAAGATCCCATGGGAACATTTGCATGTTTTTTTCTGCAAATCACAGACCGACCACTGCTCACCTGACAGAGAAGTTTTGTTTACTTCAGAATAAAATCACTACTTAACCCCTTTTAGCCAACATCAACAATGAACATATATATATATATATATATATATATATATATATATATATACAGTATATGCTTACAGGATATGCTTTTTGTCCTCTTGAGAAAGCCAATTATATTTTCATACATAATTTAGTGTCTTTGCCTGTCTCAGACTCCTCTTTTGCAATGACAGAACTGACTTCATTTGGTTGGAGGAAATTTAGGAAATGTGGGCTACACATGGTTTCAGCCTACAACCTCTCAACTCACTTACCTCCACTGGCAATATTTTGTCTTTGCCTCCTGCATGGCCTCTTTTTATTAAGTTTAATCAGCAGCTTTCAAACTGACTGACATACTGAGAGTGCTGCACTAAAACAAACACTACTATATACTCGATGGACTGTTTCATACGGTCATGAAAAAATAGCACCACCTGTCATTTGAAAATCCTTTGCCCACAGGATAAAAATTTAAAGTAACATTTTTTTAACTAAATAAAAAACCACACACTGTTGTCATGTTTTTGTTTAAGCTTAGAGCCTGGTTCCTACCGGATATGTCCCACCCTGTCGTCCCCCTGTGTTAGACCCTGTAGACCCTTCAGATGCCCCCCTGCTGGAGATAGCTTGCATCTGAACCCAGTTTAACCCTGCCTGCGTGACCTATATTTTGCCTTCCCTGTTTTCTTCTCTCTGCATCTGTAGGTGTTTTCAGCCTCAGCAAACACACTCGCAGTAGAATAACAACTGCACTGCAGCTTGTTTTACTGTAACAGAATTCAGTATACAAACCAATTATATTATAAGAATGTTTGATTTCTCAAGTTCTTATTTCATAATTGACCTTTTCATCTAAGATATATAAACTATAATGTGGAGAAAGAAAAAAAAAAAATCTTTTGCAGTAATGTAGTACGCAGGAGATTGACTGAAATTCTCAGCACTCGGGTGGGTTTTATGGCTAATTCCTATGAGCTGACTGTTTTTTGGGACTGAGTTCAGCATATGGTTGGCTAGAACCAGAGCGAATCACATCACTACGCTCTCAAGAGCAGTAAGAATTTACCATAGCTCATCTTTCAGATCCACACAGTGGGCGGATGTCATGCAGTAGCTTTCCTCCAAAATCTTAGCTACTTGGATGGGTTGGGGAAAAGCTAATTGGTTGGGCTTTCCCTTGTTCTGTATTGTCCTAAAAATGATTTTCTGAAATGCAGTACAGTAGCAGCTGTAATTGGTCAGATTTATACTACTTTGAATACCAGGAAATTGAGAAGTATTAGATGTTTTAGCCTTTTTTTGTTTTACTTATTGTGATGTAGTCTACTCGGCTCACTGTACCCTGCTCAGCAGTAGTTCTTCACGTCTGGAAAAGGCTCCCCTGCCTTACTTCATGCTATTGTTCCATGTGGTTTGTTTGTTTGTCTTTAGAGAATTTGTTTGGGCTTAGGCCCATAGTAAATTGTGTCAAATACTGGCAGACATGTATTTAGCACTGAAAATGGAGCATCCCCCTGGTGTTTTACTGTATGGGGCTCAATGTAGGTCTGGCAGTCGTCTGGAATTGGTCTGGCAGAGGCAGTTTGTCTGGCTCTAATGGTCTGGGTGATTAGCTGAATAACAAATTAAAAAAACGTAACCCATGAACATGTCTTATTTAGTTGATAATTGGCACGAGGAGTAGACTGGCATTTTTTATGGTGGACAGATTCTAAATGAAAAGCTAGCACAAGGCATGCATGGATGCAGTCATGACAAATGTCAGTACCAAAAGCTACTTTGGTACAAAAGGGATTAAGATTAAAAGAGTAACATCCTGCATGTACTTGGGTATTTGGGTGCATTTAGAGAGCATTTTAAGAATCTAGGGTTAGGAACTGGTTTA
Source organism: Etheostoma perlongum (assembly GCA_026937815.1). NCBI lineage: Eukaryota > Metazoa > Chordata > Actinopteri > Perciformes > Percidae > Etheostoma > Etheostoma perlongum. The sequence continues at coordinate 16,651,528 of CM049376.1, forward strand.
TTATTTAGGGACTGCCTCAATTTAGCATTTAGGAAAACTTGTGCAGACTACATTCTTAAGTGTTCTTGACTTTGGGGACATTATTTACATGCATGCTGCCTTACTGCCTTCAGAGCCTTGACTCTGTGTAACACAGTTCTCTTCGTTTTATAAACAACTTATTATCTCGCACACATCAATGTGTACTTGATTTGGTTTCCTAGCTTTTTGATTAAGCCTAAGGAGTAGCATTGGTATATTTTAATTTACAAAGCCATACTGTAAACCCTTTTCATATTGTAATCTCCTGTCAGCTGTTATACTCTTCACACCACTAGCTTTCGGATACCCAGGATTGCAGGATCACTCCACTCTCAAAATTCTAATAATTTTCAATAATTATGGTGACCCAATAGAATCTGAATCAGAAGTATTTTCCAGACTTTGCAGGAAACCACGTCCAGCTCACGAGGGTAGCGGGAGGCATGCTTTAGTGCAGCTCTCTGCTATTGCAGGGAAGATAAGAGGCTCTAAGTTGTATTGTATAAGATAGAGATGTGGCCCCTGTCCCAAAGTCCTGGTAAAATAAATGTTGCAAGTTGAAAGACAGTTTGGCTGACCCAGTTTTAATAAATATCAAATTATAAATGAAACCAAAAGGGCAGAGTGGTGAGTGGAAGGGGAGTGAACAGTGTTGTAGAGGGGAAGCTGTTGAGCTGGTTTATTGCATCTTTATAGATAAGGTTGTGTATTTTTTTTTAATAGTCAGCTGGCTTGTGTTGGCGCTGCCACCCAGACCTCAAGATTGGTTCTCACCTCGGCAGTGGTCAGGGAGCTGCCCTTCCTGCACATTCCTGGGACTGTGGAAGATAATTGCTGTGGTTTATGAGAGGGAGAGGCCCTGAAGAAACACTTCCACCAGACTTCAATTGCATTAGTTTTTACTTCTCTAAGAATTCTGGTTCAGACACAGGAACAGGGTCTCTTCCACACAGTGGGTCTGTGGTTCCCTTCTGCCGCTCGATACCATTCAAACGTTCTTTTTACTCTGAAGACAAACGCATGTTGAGCATTAAAAGAAATGGACTGTGAGAGTGCCGTATAAACGCCAGGCTGCTCATAGAACACTTCCAAGTTTTTTTTAGCTAAATCTTTCTTCCTGGGCTATCCTTTTCCTATAATGGCTTACATTTAAATTCTAATCACTGTGCTTTGAAGGCAGCTCAATTTCTGCCAACATCTCGTTACGTGACATACATACAAAGGGACTTCAAAATCGTATTGTTGTACTTTGTGTGAGGTATCATAGAGCTGCACATGATTACTCGAATGGAGGCCCACATTTTTGGCCCCAGATCAGTACTTTAAGTAGCGGGTGTCCTGTACAGGCTCAGCACTCACATGCTCTTCTTATTAACCCCTCTTCCAGAGATATTGATGACTGCCTGTTGTAGAGTTTAAAAACAAATCCCGTGTTCTGGACCCGCAGACTCAGCTATTCAGAAAGGTACAACGCTGGCAAAGCATGCCATAGTAAGGATTTGAGCTCACTTTCAAAGCCTGAACTGCAACACACAGGTAACTTTCCATTTACTGGAGCAATTTCACGACTAATTAAATCACAAGTGTGTGGAAAGCAATTGAACTTCACAAAAGGTAATTGCTTTGAGAGTAATTAGATGTTTCCTATAAACTGTTTCTGAGACTCTTAAGGTTGCAGTTTCCCATAATTAAAGGTATTTGTTTTTTAAACAGTTACAGTATCGTTTTACCTAACTGTGGTTTCTGTACTCAAAGTTGAATTGTACATAAATGGCAGCTGGCAATGAATAATTCCATGAAGCAGCAGTTTTCATGAATCTGAGGGAAATGTAGTGATTGTCTGGTTCCTGGCATAGGTGTTTGAATTTCATATAATTTCTGTATCTGTAAATTAACATATGATATAGACATTCAATCAGATTTTATTTAACTTGGCTACATGCCGAAAGTTAAAAAAGACCATAACCTGTCAGTGATATCTTTGAGTGATGTCTCATGGTAACATGTCAGAATGATCTAAAAGTCATTTGATTTTGTAGTTGACTTTTGGATACAGTAACATCTCATCTGTCAGCAGCTGAACATTCACGTTGCTTTCACAATGACACTTTAAAAAGCCTCATTAAGGCCACCGATCTTTTCTCACCCCTGTTTTCAATTGGACATTCCTCAAAAACCTCACCAGATACTAACACAGGTGCACACCAGAGATAAAAGTCTGCACAGTGATGATAATGCAGGTCAGACATTGGCTACCAATCTAAAAAGTGTGTAAAAAGTGTGTGGTTCATTACTCATCCAGCCTCAGTCACTGCAGTTTGTGTCTGTGTATACAGAAATACCGTGAATATTTATTTTAGCCACTTTTTACACAAGAGTTTTTCTCATTAGACCAGCTGTACGTCATGTCATTACCACTGTCACTTGTCTGTCAGCAGTGGTTCCATACAAAGAGGGGGGGGGAAGTCCTCAGAGAGGGTGACAATCTGGGCCACGATGACTGAGGAGGTTAATCATGTTTTCATAAACACACTCTGATGTGGTCTGCTTTGATTTGCCATGTTGTCCAAGCCGCTGACTGCTGTGACACACAGCTCTCAGCTCACAGCAGGCAAGGCCTGTTAGGAATGCTCTGGCCTGACGTGTTGTGAGTAATTAACCCTGATTGATAAAAAGATGAACTGCCCATGTTGCTGCAGCAGTGGGCCGTCAGCATGCGCACACACACACATGCACTCATGCCTCCACCCACACACTGTCACGCACCATGCACAACACAGCAGCTGCACCTGGGTATTTTGGCTTATCTACAGAATATTCACGATTTTCATGCCCCTCTAGAGAAGAGGAGAGGAAAAATACATGACAAAATCTGCAGCCTCTCATCATAACATGTAAAACTGTTTTGAGCAAGAGGAGATTAGACGGTGCTCTTAAGCTCTCTATAAGTCTGCTTAGGTCTTTTATCTAGTTGTTGGATAAAGATTTAACTCTGCCTGTTTTATTTTGTTCTGTCTTTTTAACAGTGGTTTGCCAGCTTATGTAGCCCATGGAGAAGTCTCCAGCTGCTCATACATTTTTTGAACTTGATTAGCACAAACTTATCACCTTTTCTCACGTTTGAAAAACCCAATTCTGGCATTACCCCCCAAAACCATACAGCTTCTGCCAAGAAATAGTCAAACAGGCCTTCTGAAAATGTTCCACTTTCGATGTGTTCACATGTTTATACTGCTCTGCTTCTTCCCCCATGTCAGCTAATGTATCACCTAAAGTTGCACTGGGTTCAAGCTGAGCTCATCCTGTTGCTGTGGTCTTCTGTGTAAATGCATAAACTCCCTGTGGATGGCCACTGAGATGCTGTTAAAAAAAGGCTACATATTTAAAGGGAGCTTTTGTCTGTTCCACTTCTTTCCAGCAGTGTTTGTCTACCTTCCCCCATCTCCTTCTTTAACAGAAGCTCTACACTTTTACTGCCCCCCATAGAGATCCCTTGGCTCTTATTATGTTCTTATTTATGTATCCTGTTACAGATGGAAGTCAGGTCAGCATCCAGTGAGGCACTCTGCTCAAATACTTTCCCTCCAGTTGTGTCAACTGACTTGAAAGATGAATGCACGAGTGCCGTTTTCCTTTTTAAGTCTTCACCCAATTGTTGTGATTTTGAAAAGGTCTATCTCCACAGCAGCTCCAGTTTTTACATAGATTTAATCATAATGGACAGAGAAATATCATTGACCCTTTTCACTAATAATACACATGTTTTTGTGTGATTGTTTATGTGACAACTATTTACACGTTAGGGTCTGTTGTTATTTTTGGTGCTGAGCAGGACAAATATGGTGTGTTTTTAGAAAAAAGAAAATACTGGAATGACAGATGATTAACCACAGCCCTTCTCTCTCTCTCTCTCTCTCTCTCTCTCTCTCTCTCTCTCTCTCTCTCTCCAGCTCTTGGTCAGATAATGCTGTATGTGGATGGGATGAATGGCCTCATATCTCACAATGAAACGGTCCAGTGGCTTTACACCTTGGTCGGATCCAAGGTAAAGAATATGAATATAACCACAGTAGATATACTGTAAAATCAACTTGCGAACCCCATCTGTGCACTGACCCTTTCCTCTGTGATTGTGGTCCCCTTGACCCTCTAGTGGCCAGATTTCTTCATGTGCAGCATATTTGCAGGAGATGAGGGAACTGCGTTGACTCTTTCCTCACTGTTTTCTGTTCTTACTAATTGCTTTACTGCCTCCCCATGTAAATATTGAAATAATATTTGGCATTCACCTTGTTTTTTTATCAAAACCCAATCATTTTATATGGAAAATTTCCATTGTCAACAGTCATTTAAACCATGATCATTGTGGGTGTTGCTCGTCCAGTCATAGTGTTGATATGGCAGCTGTTCAGAAGTGTTAAATTAACTCTGATGGTTTTATCACCACTGACATGATGTGGATCTCATTCTCAAGCAAATTAACAACTTTGCTGTGTGTCAGCTCTACTACTCCCCTCTCTAATATGTTTCTCTCTCCTTCGCACATTTTTGTGCAGTTGTAAATTTTAGTCGGCTGCTGTAGTATTTTAAGTTATAACCCAGTCTCTATTTTATTCTGACTGTAGTTGTGTTTTTACTTTTATTTTTCCATACTATTTAAGTACAAAACAATATGTTCCCCTGTTAAATGTCTATTTAATATTCCCTTAGAGTAACACAATGTTCATATCAAACCTCTCAAGACGTTTCAGACAGGAAAAGCTTTTATAAGACAGTATGATTCCATTTGATAGTTGGAAGTTCAAGGGCTGGCACATCCTCAGGATTGTGTGGATCCATTTGTTTGAGCAAAAGCATTAATTTACAGTGGATATTAAGTGTTTTTTGCTTGGATTTAGGTGTGATTTCTGTCTCAAATGTATTTTCGTCTTTGTTTAGTTCCGTCTGGTGGTGAAGACAGCTCTAAAGCTGCTGCTGGTGTTTGTGGAGTACACGGAGTCTAACGCTGTGCTGCTTATAAAGGCTGTGAACATTGTGGATGCCAAAAGAGGTAAACATTACAGAGATGTTTGGATGTTAAAGTCAATACCTGCAGACAGAGGAAACTGTCAGGGCGTCAAGAGTTTGACAGACTCAGCGGTTTCACTGTGTGAGGCAAATGACTTGTATTTGAATGTGGTTCTTAAAGCTAATAAGACATTGTTTCCATTTCCCTGAAATATCAAATTCAAATTATATCAGTTTCTCTGTTGTTCAAATTCTCAAGTAAAACCTGACCAGTAAAATATTACAGGAATAATGTAAATAATGTAAACTCCCATTTAGGGTAGATTTTTCCAATTCTACTGATCAAGCCATCTGTGGTAGCTGTAGTGCTGCTCAGCTCTCCTGTTACACAGTAGTCAGATCAGTTGTCCTGGGCAGCTCCCTAGCTGTGCACTGAACAAGGAGTAAGACTGTAACTGCAGTCTGCAGCGGGGTTCAGTTTTCTGCCGCTCTAAAGGAGCATCAGCCGTGCAGGGGATCAGGTATCCGTCTTACTGGAATCATGAGATGAAAAAATGTTTGTTTGGATTCTTGCACCCTAGTGTTGCTGCATGTTTGCAACTTTAAAATGAGCAGAGGGATTAGTTAAGACTTTATTAATACTGTATCTAGTGTATTTGTAAAAAGGAATTACAGGTAGCTTTATGTGTGTTTGTCTTTTGAAATACAATGTGTTGCATGCCTTTTTATGCTACAGGCACAAAACCGTGGTCAAACGTCATCGAGATCCTGGATGAGAAGGATGGAGTGGATACAGAGCTGCTGGTTTATGCGATGACACTCATCAATAAGGTCAGTGAAAGAATACAACAGCGGGCAACTTGCAGTATACAGATTACTGCTGTAACATGGTCTGCTCCTTTCTGTATTTTTTTCATTCTGCGTCTCCACCATCTACACACACCACAGACACCGCATTCTGGGATGGGAGAAAAACATGCTCAGGTTTAATGGCATTTCTTATAACCAATTACAATCGTCATGGACGGCGTTAAGCGCCGTACAGAGACGCTGTAAAATAGTTGTGCGAGAGAAAACTGAGATTGGACAGACCATAAAGTGTGATCTGATCTGCCGGGCCACATTGTCTGCTCGATTTAATAGAATGTAATCAGTTTGTTGTAATTGCATTTTTGTCAAGTTTACAACAGCAGCAACGTCTTCTTTAAAAATAGGTTTGGATAACAGTATCATGTATATAATGAACCTGCCGTGTTTTCCCATAATGCACAGGGAAAATGTTATCAAATTGCACTGGCTTCAAAATACAGACAATAGATGTGCAATAAATAGATGTGCAATAAATAGATGTGCAATAAATAGTACAGGTTCAAGTTTAATTAGATAGCATATCTGGCTACAGATTCTATTTCAAAACATTTAAACAAAACATCTTAAGAAGTAATTTTACTCCCATCCTGTCTCTCAGGTGATCCTTCTCTATTGTTCCAATTATGTTTTTCTTTCACAATTAACCTAAAATATTACAGAGACAAGGTAAGTACATGTTCTTGTTTATTGACTTTGTTTGTGTTTCAGACTCTGGCAGGCCTCCCAGATCAGGACTCATATTACGACATGGTGGACTGTCTGGAGGAGCAGGGCATTGAAGCTGTGGCCCAGAGACACCTGAGCAGGAAAGGCACTGACCTCGACCTGGTAGAACAGTTCAACCTCTACGAGGTCAGAAAGCCTACACTGCTACATTATTACATAACAACCAACTTTAATGAAATGTCAAGTGTGTCTCAGAATAGGTCGTGGCTCACATACTCAAGAAATGACGTGTGTGCCCCAGGTTGCTGTTTGTTTACTCAGTTTGTCTGTAATGCCTTTAATCTAGATATCGCTCCGTCATGAGGATGGAGACGATGATGCCCAGTTGCCTCCCAGTGTCCGCAAGGACCGCCGGCGGGCCAGCGTTGGTGGCAACAACGAGAGGCGAGGCCTGGAGAGAAGACGCAGCCGGAGACATTCGCTCCAAAATAGCAGAGGCCACGCTTCTGCTCCAGCATCACCCAGCAACCCTCATACTCACTCAAGCAGCTTCCTGCCCTTTGGTGGCCAACGTGTTGAAGACATCAGTGAAAGGTGAGGTGAAGGGAGGACAGAGAGAAATGGAAAAGTGAAAAATATTTAAGAGAAGAAAAGAAGCGTTATCCTTGCTTCAATTTTAGCTTGAACTTGGACTGATCCTGGTTTTAAAAAGGTTCAGCCAGGAGGGTTTGTTCTGATGTTGTATTTCATAAATCCTACGAGATAGCTGCACCAAAAAAATTATCAAAAACTATTGCTGGTCCGTGCAGTATTAGTCTGAAATAACATGACTGCAAGTGTTGTATTATATTTCAGCATTGGAGAGATGTGTCCATTCTGTACAGAGCCAAAGCATATAATTATATAGTAATAAAACAGCAAAGAACAGACCGTTACTGCAAAGTAAAATTCAAATTAATTTCCCCACTATCAAACATACTCCTTCCACGGATGGAAATAGGAAGCTTCTGTAAACGCATGATAAGAGCTATCTGCTCTCTATCTCAAGTCATGCTTCCTTCAGTGAGAGTGCATTAAACTCAAACTCCATAATGCCATCTGCTTTATATACAACAAACCTTTGTGACTACACAAACCCAGGGAAACCACAACTGGTGATTCAGGCAGGAAGCAATTTGCAATCTTGTTTAATTTTTAAGTAAGTAAAGTTGTATTACAATTGCACCTTTCAAAACCTAGGTTACAACGTGCTTTACAATAGACAAAAAGGTTAAAATAAGAAAAGACGAGTACACAAACATTACAACAGAACAATTAAAGGCATCACTTCTCGAAATAGAGCACATGGTTCAAGCACAAAAATAGTAGCGTACAATAGTTTGGACTACTTTACCCTGTAAAAGTACCAACAAAAATGACTACATTTTATGGATGTAAACGTTAACCTGTATTCCATTTTTTAGTGCAGGTTATTCGTCAGAAGCCAAAAGCTAGGCTTACATTTTTAACCCGGAATTATTTGTCTTCTGCTTTTTGTCTTTCAAATCACCACTGTTGCTGACTTTCCTAGCTCCACATAATTAAATCATCATCATCATCATCATCATCATCATCATTAATAACAAGCTTCTTTTTTTAAAGCAACATGTGCGTATATATTCCCGGTAGCACTCGGGTCTATACTTAAATTCAGTCCAGCAGGTCATTTGACACTAGACTAGCTTCTTCCAGTTCACCAGAGGATATCTAAGCCGCCTTTGAAGATCTCTATTTTCCATATTGTTAATAAAATCCAGACAACCATGAGGGATCCAAATAGCGAAGTGGCCGCAGACTCATGTATGATGATATGTCCCAGATCAGTTCAAACACACAAGATATCTCCTACATCCCTAAAACTTGTTATTGTATTGAATATTTTTTTTCCTAAATTAAAATCACTGGGGAATGTTTATATTTAAAAGTTTTGTTGTATAAATGCTGCCATAGAAGTAACACTTGAATGTGGTTGTAACTGTTGCCTGTGCATATCCATTTCTAACATTTTGAGACTCAACGCTGTCTTTGAATATTGTCAAAACCTATTAACCATCTCATACATTTTTCAATGTTTGTCTCTCTTCCTCTACTTCTAATGTTTTTGGGCAAGCATGTTTTAAGTTTCTCCTTTCTGTGTGTTGTCTCGCCCGGGCATTCCTCTGCTCTGTGTTATCATATTGTCTCTGTCCAATTTCTCTTTCCTCTCGACTGCCTACATCCTCCCTTTCCTCCCTTCAACCCTCGATCCCTCCTCTCACAACAGAGAAGAGGAAGAGGAAGAAGAGAAGGAGGAAGAGGAAGAGGAGGAAGGAGAGGAGGAGGAAGAGGGAGAGGAGGAGGAGGAGGACGAGGCAGATGATCAAAGTCATCCAGTCACTGAGTCCTCTAGAAAGGGCGCTCCCAGGTATTTTAGGCAAACTGGTTTCCCAAGCGTGATTCCCCATTTCCCTCATACAGTATCTCCCTAGTTTTTTCTTCCATTTAAAATTCTGCCTCTTTTTTCATTCCCTTTGGACTCCTACTCTCTTGTATTTTGTCATCCTAGTGTGGCTCCGGCTGTAGCAGACACTCCTAACATGTGTTTGAACTTAAATTGTTTGGCCAACCTCCTCCCTAATGCCAGTGACCAGCCAGGGCAGAGAGAATATCTCAGCGCCAAGACCATAACATCTCTTCCTGTGTCCGTCGCACCTAAAAAGAGGACCTTTAGTCTTCGGGGTGTTCCTCCCCAGCTACCTGACTCTGTCTTCAGTGTTGCTCTGAGTAGAGTGCCACGCTCAGCACACCCTCAGTGTCAGTCTACCCCAGGCTCACCCGCCTTCCCTCCCCCTCCCCTTCCCTTTCGACCTCTCCCTCTGTCCCCTGACTTGAACCAGAGCCAAGTGTCTATCGGGGCCGAGGAGAGTGAGAAGGGCCAGGACAGAGAAAGGCTCTACAGGTAGAGGGCAGGAGCTACAGTTCATCTACTTGTGTTAGACCATTACACATCACAATGTGGAAACACACTGTCATCCCGATCACTGGTGTCTGTGTCTCTGTGTAGCTCACTGTACACTCAACAAAAACACATGCAAGCATCTTTGGAGTAAAAGTAGATTTAGTCATTATAAAAGTTGAAATATTTTTTATCTCTTCGTGAAAATGTTCCATCCCATGAGGTTATTTGTGTTGGAAATGCTGGAGCTTAGTTCCTCTTTGACTCCTTCATCCTTAAAAGATCCTCAGATAGGATTTATGTTGCAGCTCCAAAGACATACTGTACCAGAAAAAGGACAGACAAATATTTACCACTTATCTGTCTTCCATTGTGGCTCTGTACCATAGTTAATTTAGGACAAGTTAATATATTATTTCAAAGCATTACGGAATTCAAATGAATCACAGTCACTGTCTTTAGTTGTTCATATACTTGTAGAACACAATAGAAACAAGATAGTTTGAACTGGCATAGCAGTTACACAGTGTGTATTCCTGATGCCATCTAAGCACAAGTGACCCGTTGAAAGCCTCTAAAATAGTTTTATTTTTTAGAATTAACAGTAGTTTTATTGCTTTCTAAATAGCAGATTGAATCGGTCTTGCCCCTGTCGGCTCTGTTGTGTGGTCTTGCATCCCTCCTAACTTCGACTGCAGTCTCACTGTCTTGTTTGTGTGACTAACGTTTCATTATTTGATCTTTGGAGTAACTGACCTAACTCTCTTTTTTCTTACTTCCATCTTCAGTCTGAAAGATATAAACAACTCTCTTACATCTTACACAACTAGAAAACCCTGCTGGGCTGACAGGTAAGGCCAGGCGTCAACAGGTCAAGTGTAACAAGAGTGTGCTGAGAAAACGTGTATAATAGCTCAGAGGTTTTGTGATTTACATAAACAGTTTCATGTGTGCACATGATGCAGTTTGCCTAAAAGGATGGATGTACACTAGTATGTTTCCAGTAGTTGATCTTTAACTATTTGTATTTATAGACAACTGTTCTAGGACAAAATGTGCAAAAATTATATCAGATTCAACTCAACAATTTCAAGGCCTCTAAGAAAAGAGTGGATCTAGTGATAAGACACATTTATGAAAAGTTGACCCCATGTACCGACATGGATGAGCAGTGCACCTGCAGATACCTTTCAGACTTTGATGGCATGGCTTTTCTCACAGGAAAGCTATTCAGATGCTTCAGTGTAAACTATCCAGCAGTATGACATTGGAATTCACATCACGAATTCTTGAAGTGTTATCCATCCTTCTTCTCTGTCGTTCAGTGAAAATATCTTAGGAGAGAACAAAGCATTTATTTTCCCCTTCTCTTAATAGAATCAGTGGCAAAGGCAGTCCATACCCTGGCAGGCACCAGGCTCCTATATCACCCATCCATCGCTTCACTAGTTCAGCAACCTCCACACCAGACTCCAAACCGGTTGACAGGTTGGCATCTCAACCGTTCCACAGTTACTGCAAAATATTTTGTCGATACGGTTGATTAAATGTAACTTACCTCATCCATAAAGCTCCCATTTGAACAAATGTGCAAATACCAAAACCCACACTAGTCACAAATTTTTGAAAATTTGTTCTTTCTCTTTGACGTGTAGACCTGCTCTAGGGGGCTTGCTAACTTCATCGTACCGACAGCATCAAGAGTCTCTGGCTGCAGAGAGAGAGAGGAGACGCCTGGAAAGAGAAGAGCGTCTGCAGAGAATTGAAAGAGATGAGAGGAACCGCTTCAAGTTAGTCTCACCTTACAAATCAGACAAAACACAGCATGAAAATGTGTTATTTCTTTACTTTGTACCGTAGGCAGCTGTGCAGCCAATAAAGACATGTTGGCATTCTTAGAAACAGGTGGCTCCAGTTTTGACTCTGGAAAGATATCCACAAATCTTCCACAAGTATGATAAAAGCTGGGCTGTCTTTCTTTATGAGGATCATTAGAAATATTGGATCATGAAGAGGAAGAGTCTGCAAAATGATTTTAATTTTATGATTTGCTTTCTTTGTACCATATCATTTTTTTGTTTACCAATTAAAACATTAATTCATACATACTGTGAATGTAGGTCCTAAATTCTGGCTCTATTTTTGTCTTTCTATTTAAGTCGAGATTATGCAGACAAGAGGGAAGAAGCAAGACAAACCAGAGAGGAAAGGTGAGCTTACTTTGGTTCATGGGTTCACATGGATCACACAATGCTGCTGTTGAGAAGACAGATCAAACAGCTAAGGAGGCTTGTAAATTCTTTGAGATCCTATTTTAAAACTGATAGCAGATGTAAAGCCTCAGGCTGAATTATAGGTGCCAGAGTTCTTTAGGCCTGCTCACCATTAAGACATCCCAAAGTTTACAGGACAAGTGCGTAATTGTTTTGGCATGGATGAGGTCCAGTTATCTCCCCCTGACTGTGTCTTTGTGTGAGTGAGCATGCAGTATAATGTATAGCTCATTGCCCTCACCTTTTTTATCCCTGTGAATAAGACCATCCACCTGATCAAATTTTAAAGAATGCGTGAACTGAGATCGGTAAACACCAGCCAACAAATGTTAAAATAAGGGCATCATTTGTCATCATTTGGCTTCCTGAATAATGGGATTACAGCTTTTTTTTTTTTTTAATTACCCAGGAATAAGACAAATATGTCATAAAGTTTACAGAATTGACATTGCAGCTATTACTCACTAAACCCTGACTTCATATCTCTAAAATGTAATCTTCTCAGGCCTGTTTTGATTTTATTATTTATTTTTCTTTAAAGACATCTGAAAGCTACTTTTTGTCATTGTAGGTACAAGTCTGTGGAGAGGCTAGCTGCAGAGGAGTTTGAGCGGGAGCGCCCCAGGGTGCCATCGAGAGGACGGACAGAGATCACTTTGTGTTTGAGTCCCAACCCGGCCAGCCGCTCTGCATCCCGCTGTTCCACAACTCCATCCATTATCTCACAGGAAGACACTGCACACCAGACGTCAGGTAACTGGTGTTTGCCAACCATTTATTCATCATAAGTACCCGAGTGATATGACCATGAATGGACTGTAATGTCAGCTTCCAAAGCTGGTAGAGACATTACTGGCTGTCAGAGCACCTGTCACACACACTGGACCTTGAATAGTGATTATCATTTAGAAATTAGATATAGCTGCTCTTGTGCTGAAAGGGATTATTGAGAGTAACTATTTTACTCTAGAAATGCATATTAAAATGTTTAAGGGAATATGTAGGGAAATAGATACAGCTATTTTGATGTTGTATGTGTGTATTAAGAGGCTGATTAAACAGCAAGAGGGACTTAACTCCCCTGTTGTCCTCGGGTCAAATTTGACCCATTTTCAAAAGGTTTCTATATAAGAAATGTAGGTTTTCTTTGAAACAAATTGTCAAAAAGAAATAATGTGGATGGTTCCCAACAAAGCACTTCACAAGTTAAATAAATAATCAGTTCACTACTTTCTTTGAATTTGAATGTTTTATTCAATTTTATAGCATTTAAAGAAAATAATTGATGAAATAACATTGAAAAGAGCTTCAAAAACATTGAAAAAGGACAAGGCCATCTGGAAATACTTCAAAAAACATTGGGTATAATGATAAAAGTGTCAAAAAGAAGACCAAAACCTAGAAAACCCAGACCCAGAAAAAATTAAAACTGCGTGGTTGATGGGAAGACAGCACAAGAGTTAAGGCTTGAAAACACACTTTTTTGGTAATTACTTGAACAAAGATTAAAATGTTGAACTTTTTTTTTTTCTAAAGCACTCTCTCTCAGCCTTTCGCATTGTGTCTTACAGTCATGTTGTGATCATGATCCCGAGCTATGGTAACAGAACAAATTGCTTTGTGAATTGTTTCTACAGTCACTCGCTGCAATTAAGGATATGTCGGGAAGCAATTTAAAAATGTTTTAATTATAAACAAAGAATGTTTCTGAAGACTATCAGATAATATAAAGGCACAAAACTGAAGTACTTAAAGTAACATTTTTTCCACGTTGTTTGGATTTCTCTTCCAGGAACAGAATATATCTCAGAGCCAAACCTTGACCCACAGACAAGAACCAAAAGTCCAGCGCCAGAGTTAACAGTATCAGAACCTTCCCCCACACCTCCCTCCAAGCCAGACAAGCAGCAGACTGAGACAGAGGATGTTGCTGAGACTCTGTCCAACCAGAATGTAGTGGCAGAGGCGACGCCAGATGAAAAGTCAGGCATGGAGAAAGAAGAGAGCCAAGAGCAGGAGATGCTTGAGGAACAGACACATTGCGTGGATGAAGTAAAAGTAGAAGAGCAGGTAGAGGAGGCGGAGGTAGCAGATGTAGCAGATGTGGGAGAGCCAGATGTGGAGGTGAATGTCGAGTTAGAAGAGGTGTTTGAGAAGGACCAGCCGACGGAAAGGGATGTAGAAGACGGTGTGCTCCTTAGCGAGAAGGAGAGACAGAATGAGGAGGTGAATGAAAAAGACAACTGCTCTGCATCCAGCATCTCCTCCACGAGTAGCACTCTGGAGAGGGAGGAGCGGGAGGAGAAACTCACCAATGACACTGAAGCAGGTATGATCGATGCTAATTTAATTTACTTACTTTGATAACCAACCAGTGTTGGGCAAGTTACTTTCAACATTTAATACATTATAGATTAGTAGTTGCTGTCATTTGAGAGTAATTAGTTATGTTACAATATTACTGTCTCTGAATTGAGATGCTTTACACTACTTTTGCATTACTTTTGCAAGTTACTTTCACCAAAGTGACAGTGGAAGTACTGTAGCAGAAGTAATGTAGTGACTTGGCAGGTAGCTTTAGCCACTTTAATACATCATAGTTTATTCGTAATATTTTGTATTATTAATCTGAATCTGCAAAGTAACTAAAGCCATAAATAAATAGTGAAGTTAAACATAGGCCTATACTTGACTCTGAATTGTGGTGGAGTAGAAGTATAAAATAGGAGAAAATGAAAATATAGTAAATATATTAAAAGTACCTTACAATTGTATTGTATTGTTACTTTCCACAACTGATACAATGTAATGATATTACGCATAGTTAGCCTAAACAGTCAGTTTCTTGGACACATTGCTGTCCGCGTTGACGTACTGTTAACCTGTCGGGACACAGATGTTGTCCGTACCGTCTCTGGGTCTGACCATGGGACGAGTGACGGGACAGCACCTCGCGTCAACGTAGCGCACAAAACTTCTGAAAATAATGGGAGTATGTCCATCTCGAAAATGTATCCGTCTCTGCCGTCATCCCAACCATTGAATTCCAGCAAAAGGAAATTTACACTCACAGGCTTTTTTTTCTGCGGCAAAATGTTTTGCGGTGTTGGTGAATTCTTAAAGCAAGAAGAAACCATAACACCACCAAATATCCGGTTAAAATGCATTGTAACTCGCGTTACTGAGATTGTAAGGGGTGTAATAGTACCAAAATTGTTACAGCAAAAAGGAATACATTACTGCAATAGCGGTTTTTTGTAATGCGTTACTCCCAACACTG
The DNA here is from genome assembly GCA_026937815.1 of Etheostoma perlongum. Lineage (NCBI taxonomy): Eukaryota > Metazoa > Chordata > Actinopteri > Perciformes > Percidae > Etheostoma > Etheostoma perlongum. The sequence goes on from CM049376.1 coordinate 16,666,619, forward strand.
TAAACAACTATGTATATTTTCTCAATGTCAAAATTCTTTCCGTATCAACAGGCCAATGGACCCAGTGCATTAAAGATGCAGATGTTAACGACCAGTGCAACAAAATACTCAACAACAAGCGCTTCATGCTGGACATGCTCTATGCTCAGACAACAACCAGCAATGATGAAGGGAATGTAGCAGAAACAGAGAAAGAAAGCTGTAAATGTGAGAAGGAGACAGAGGTCAGTGACCCCTCTGTGGCTAGCTTGGCCAGCAGGATCTCCACACTGGAGGCTCACAGACAGGCCAGAGAAGAAAATGTGAAGAAGATGGAGGTGGGACATCTGGACAAGCAGGGCAGTGTCCGAGCAGTGGCGGAGAAGTTTGGAGATTTGGTCAAAGGTCTAACGTGTCCTTCTGAGGTTGAGGTCTCAAAAGAGCAGCAGCAGATTGACAAATCACCAAAGCGCTGCCTCATCAAGCCTTCCCCCTAAGAAAGAGTCAGACTATATCTGGGATCAACTGATGGCCACACCCAGGGAGCTGCGGATAAAAGAAATGGACTTCACAGACCTGCGGGATGACGATGACATGGACATTTTAGATTTAGACAGTGTAATGGGGTCAAGTGACCTGATACCACCACCTCCCCCTCCACCATGCAATGCTGCCCTTCCACCACCCCCACCCTTGTTTGGGTGCCCCCCTCCTCCTCCCATCCTTGGCAAGATGATGCCCCCACCCCCACCATTCATGCCCCCAATCCCACCACCCTCCCCCCCAACTGAGTCGAGGGGATATGCCTCTTTTCCAAAAGAAAAAGAAGACCATTCGTCTCTTCTGGAATGAAGTGCGTCCCGTGGACTGGGAGTGTAAGAGTCATAAATTCTGCAAGGAGTCCCTCTGGTCCAAACTGGAGCCAGTTAAACTGGACACGTCCAAGTTGGAGCAGCTGTTTGAGTCCAAATCCAAGGAGCTGCCTGTCACAAAGGTAACGTTGTGTTGTACCGCTGTTACAGTTCAACCATGCAGTATTACGATATACTTTGGGAGTTTTATTTTGCAGTCCTGATTTGCCTCGGTTTCTCTCCCATAACTGAGGATTTCCTGCTATCTTGCTAAAGAGAAGTCTAAGTCTATCCAGCACCATATTAAAAAGGATAATTTTGTGAGTTTAGTGGTAAATCTGTCACTCCAGCTGGCATTTACAATGGGTGAAACCCTTCTCAGTATTAGTGAGAGGAGAAAATCATTGTGTTTCGTTACTATATCAGTTTAATCACCTCCTATCTATGGATCACTCTGGCTGGTGGTCACAATACTCACAACAAGACTTCAGCCAGCGTAAACAGTTCAAATCTATTGTATAGCTCTATTTTGGTGAATAGGATCCAATCTGCTCTCTGTCACGACTCCATTTTGTGATAAAGGTTGATAGGTCGGGTGTGTTTTCACACAAATTTTTTGTAGTGCATTGTTAACACACTCAAGATATACGATCTAATATGATGATGGGTTGTTTCTCTCATAGAAAGCAGCTGTTGATGGCAAACGACAAGAAATCATAGTCCTGGATTCAAAACGCAGCAATGCTATAAACATCGGCTTGACTGTCTTACCTCCTCCTCGCACCATTAAGACCGCTATCCTCAACTTTGATGAGTATGCACTGAACAAGGAAGGCATTGAGGTAAGCATTTTCACACATCCTGTATGTCATAAGCACTGTCTGGTCCATCCAATAGAACCACTTCAAGCTCATTGCATCCATAATACACATGGTTTTCTTGAAGGATATTTACTTAGCACACCAACATACACTGATGGATTTCCCCAAACAAGAGATTTACCTCCTCTATATGGGATGGCGCACACTGTTGATCATGTAATTTTCTGGCTGCACAGCTGGCTTTTCGGCTGTTCTGTGTACTCAATCACAGTGATGATTAAAGGGTAGCTCCACATGCATATTTTCAGCTCATATAAAAAAATACTACAGACATTTTGCAAATAATTGATTAATGTTGCATCCCTTTGGGGTGATATAACCTGTAGTTTTCAGAGCTTCACCTTGAGTTCATTTTCAGCAGAAAGGAGGATTCCTCCTTAGCTTTTGTCTCTGGAGATAATTTCAGCCAGACAACAAAAGTGAGGTTGGAAGTTCAGATGTCACACACGTTTGTGGTAAAAAATTGGCAACGTCTTAGATAAACAGAGTGGGAATGTCAGAATCAATTTCTTTTTCTCTCTCCTCCCATGATTTTCTCCCTGACATATTATGTAAAGGTTTTACTCAGGCATTGAAAAACATAAAGGTTGACTTGATGAATTTTCATAAGCCTGTTCCTATCCCTTCCCTTCCTCTCCTAGAAAATCCTGACAATGATCCCCACAGAGGAGGAGAAGCAGAAGATCCAGGAGGCTCAGTTGGTCAGCCCTGATATTCCCCTAGGTAGCGCTGAACAGTTCCTTCTCACCCTCTCCTCCATCACAGAGCTGTCTGCTCGCCTGCAGTTGTGGGCATTCAAGATGGACTATGAGCTTATTGAGAAGGTCAGACACATTCATGTCCACTTTGATCACATGCAGACAGATCACACCTTACAGAGTTACAGAAGTAAAACACTCAAAAACTTAATTTATTTCAACTCATTATTTTTATTTTAAAGGAATCAAGGTATAGTAATAATAATTATAAATGAGGTATTCATTTGCTTATCTAACTCTCTGCAAGAATTATTCAAAAAATTAAAAATATTCCAATTAAGAATTATATAATATCGTCAAGATCATCATTTATATTTAAAAATGATTTTATTTGACCTACATTAACCACAATGCAACGTGAGTTGCTGACAGTTTAGTCTGAGATTCAGGTGTGTTATGCTAGTGGCAGCTAATGTAGCCTCAAGCAGAGGCTACAGGCTGTCTCTAACTCCACGACCTCAGATATTTTAAGTTTTAAACTTGTAGACAGCCCCAACCAACGCTGCCTCAAGTGACATCACTTAAAGCAGTTTATCAGCTCCATGAAGCTCCCTCTGGAGCTACAAAAGGCTTTAAACTATTTTATTTTCACAAATGCAAAATACCTATTAACAGACTTTAATGTGTAAATCTGGTGGTGTTATAGTTTTGACAATTCACTGTACATTGTAATCAGGTGAGAAGAAGAGCAGAATCAAATGGCAAAAACATGAACAGAAGGATAGATAGATGTTTCCTGACTGCATTCCCATGCTCTGTTAGGAAGTGGCAGAGCCTCTGCAGGACCTGAAGGAAGGGATGGACCAGTTAGAGAAAAACAAGACACTCCGCCACATCTTGACCACACTGCTGGCCATTGGCAATTTCCTCAACGGCACTAATGTCAGTAACTCTCAAGACATATATGGCTTCCTCATTTTTCACTTTCTCTCCCTGTGTCTTTGACTTACTTCCTTCATTTCGTCACACTTCTCCTCCTCCTCCTCCCTCAACTCCCCTGCCAAGATATTTATTTGGCAAAGATAACAGTGGACTCTCTATGTGCAGAAGAATGTGCTGCCTGACTGTCTGCACCAGAGACTGTCCTTCTACAGTAAAAATGCTCATCAAGGCCTCTGCTGGACCTGTCTCTGTCAGTCTGAGAGGGAAAAGGGAGGGAGGTTGTGCGATTGGTTTCTGACAGTGTGTGTTTGTCTGGCTGCTTGTCTGTGAACTTGCATCTATGGCCTGCATTCCTTTTTGTTTCACTTTGTGATGGGGTTTCTGTGTGTATGTCTATGTATTTGTGAACTTCTTGGATATGAGAGCCAAAAATGCAATAGGAAAACATTAGTCATCAACATCAAAACAAGTAGTTCCCGTAAATAATGGCTGCATTTATATTTTTGCAGTAAGCCATTTAAAACTGGCAGCAGAACAAGGGAGATCCGGTTGGGATTATGTCTTTTATGATATGTTCGGGCTTTGGTGAGCAGAATAATTGGTCGAGTCCGAAGTAGATTGAAATTTCTGATAATCACCAGCCTAATGAATCTACATATCTATTCTGCGCACTCCATAGAGCCCCTTTCTTTAACCGTGCCAAAAGGAAATTCACTGCAATTTGGTCCTTGACTAGTGGCTCTTGATTTTTAATTCCAGACAGTTGTTTCCTTCCCACATTCTGACTGTGTTGTTGTGTATGCATGCATCTATAGGCTAAAGGCTTCGAGTTGAATTACTTGGAAAAAGTCCCGGAGGTAAAGGACACGGTTCATAAGCAGTCCCTGCTGCACCACGCCTGCTCCATCGTGGTGGAGAAGTTTCCAGACAGCTCTGACCTTTACTCTGAGATCGGAGCCATCACCCGCTTGGCCAAGGTTTTATAAACTTTTTAAAAACTGTTTAAACAGTTTGTCCACAGTATTAGTTTTTACTAGTAGCACTAAATGCAAATGGCATATCCACTGTATCAACAATTCTGTTATACTGTTGTCAGGTGGACTTTGACCAGCTTCAGGACAATCTGGCCCAGATGGAGCGTAGGTGCAAAGCATCATGGGATCACCTCAAGGTCATTGCGAAACATGAGATGAAACCAGCATTGAAACAAAAAATGTCAGACTTCCTCAAAGATTGTGCAGAGAGAATTATTATTCTGAAGATTGTACATCGAAGAATACTCAACAGGTATGTTCAGGTGTAGATTAAATGCTGGATTAGATTAAATATTTCTTGCATTTTAGTTCATATATTCTTATAATTATTTAGTTATTCTTCTTATTATCAGTTTAAATGGCATTGTGTTTAGTGACTTTCATTACTTTTTGAAGCATGTTTAAACTTTGCATCCACCCAAAGATCTCTGTGATGTTACTCTACACATCTGCAGGTTCCATGCCTTTCTGCTGTTCCTGGGCCATCCGATATATGCCATACGTGAGGTCAGCATTCACCGATTTAGCAAGATCCTGAGTGAATTTGCCCTGGAGTATCGCACAACAAGAGAGCGCGTGCTACAACAGAAACAAAAGAGGGCCAACCACAGAGAGAGGAACAAGACCAGGGGGAAAATGATAACAGATGTAAGTGCTCCTCCCCATGAGCAATGGTCACACACCAGTTTCTCCATTTTCTGATCATCTTCTTTGTTTAGTTTGTATTTTCTCAATTATATGAGACAATATGAACCATCTCTAGATACTGATTATAGCCTTAATCTGGTTAAAGTGCCAATCGGGGCCATTTCTGACAGAAGTGGCATACATTTGTAATGACATCAGCACAGTTCCTCTGCATTCACGTGTATAGATTACTGTAACAACAATCAGTGAATTGTTTTTAGTGTATCTCATTCTGTAGCTGAAGCAGGCTAAGAAAGGCCAGAGCAAACACCTCCCTGCATGATTAAAATCCCTTAAACCCAAAGGAGTTGGCTGCTCAGAGCGGACTCCGCAGCGAGCCTTGGCAGGGGCCCCGCTCTTCAAAGGTACCCTAATTCAATCACTGTGTGAAAATTTAAACCTTTGGATGTCCCTGAAGGAGAAAAAGCATGGCCCATACCATAACCACACTCTTACAAAGATGTTCAGTCAAATATGCTCCACTGTTCCAAAGCTTGTCTATACAGTATCTGCAATGTTTTTTTATGGTATATGGAGGTTAAAATATCTTAGAAGTTTGATATTTAAAGGAATAGTGCAAACAGACTTACTCTGTCCAAAGATAACACAATCCGACTGCCGATTTCTTTTTTCTTTTGTACAAACAAGATATAACGTGTTAATTGCTGAGCCTTAGAGGTGGCGGCATCAAATCTTTAGTTCCCAGTCTGAATGCTAAGCCAAGCTGCCATGTCCATGTTTACTGTACAGATATGTGGTATCATGGGCACCTGGATAACTCGGTTGGTGTAGCGCGCGTCCATGTGTGGGGGTTTGCTCCTCGATGCGGCGGGCCCGGGTTTGGCTCTGACCTGCGGCCCTTTGCTACATGTCATTCCCCCTCTCTCTCCCCTTTCATGTCTTCAGCTGTCCTGTCAACAATAAAGGCTGAAAATGGCCAACTAATATTAAAAACAAAAAAATAACTGATATGTGGTATCAGAGTATAAACTTCTTGTCTAACTCTAACTCTAACTCTAACGAAAATACGTAGTAGATAACCATGTTTCTCAAAATATTAAACAATTTATTTAATGTTTATGGCACAAATTAAGGATTTTATGTGTCTTTGTAAAAACAATTAGATAACTCAGTAGTCTGAAAACCTAAAAACAGTTTCCTAAATAATTCTCACTTTGTATATGAAAAGTTTTCACTTGACACTAGCAGTATACTGTATTTACAACACACCGTTTGTCTTTTTTTCCTTCCATTTCCTTTATCTCTGTAGAGTGAGGATGAAGATGATAGTGAGGTAGGGGGGTTACTTTGTGTGTAAACCTGCGCATGTAAACTTTCTGTTGTGACTAATATTCAACCGGACTGCTGTCATAACTTAGAACAATAACGGATGTATTTACGAGGATTAGGAAAGGACAAGTCATCAGTAAGACCGTCAGGTTCTGTGTGTGCGTGTGACATGAATGAAGAAGATTGAAGGTGATGAAAAGGAGAGAAAAGGAGAGAAAAGGAGGTGTCTGCATGCTGTCGACTGCAGTGTGAGACAATCTTACTAGGAGGAGTCGCATCTACTTCCTGGTAGAAATGAATAGACCTCAGAAAGGGTAGCTGTACTCTTAAACCCGGCATGTCTGTCTTATTATCATGGGGATTTTTTTGTTTTGTCAAAGAATAAACAGCACTTTAGATGTGTATGTGCAACTTTCAACTATTCGACATGACTAATTGTATATATATATATGTGTTTGGCTGGAAAGTGTTGCGTAACTATTAAAGCTTAACCTGTATGACAAGTTTGATATTTAAATATTTTTCTTATGGTACTTCCCAAATACTTAAAGAGCCAGAGCATGGAGCTGAGTTTCATCATCTCCTAGTTCTAAAATGTCAGATATAGTAATCCTGTGTCCTCCCCTTCCAGAGTGGTAAATTTGGCGGTGGCCCATCAGACGCACATGACAGCCAGTCTCAGGGTATCCAGTATGCTGAAGATGCAGCTGAACATGAGAACATGAAGGCCGTACTAAAGAGTAGCCTGCAGGGCGGAGAGAGCGCGACATCCACGGTGCCAGGCCTCCGTACACGCACCAGAGCCAGCAGCACCCGAGGTCAGTCTCACAAACATGCTATACTGTTACAGGCCCTGTATAGTAAGTATGACTTTTTAATGACATACTATGTCATTAAAAAGTTTTTTTGTTATGATATACTATACTATGACTTTTGTATGACTTTTGTATGACAAACTATACTCTGACTTACAGTATCTGTGACATACTATACTACAACTTTTTGATTTTGATGATACTTTTTTAAGAAATAGTATACTATGACTTTTTTATGATATACTATGATTTATCTATGACATGATGTACTACGACTTTTTATGACATACTATACTAGATAGATAGATAGATATTTATTGATGCCAAAAAAATGGGAATTATGGCAGCAAAATCAGTCACACAGCAAAGAATATAAATGAAATACTAGGATACAAAATACATACATACAATATACATGAAATATACATGAATACTATATACTATATACATATACTATGACTTTTTTATGACATACTATACTATGACATTATATGACTTTTTTATGCCATACTATAGATTTTTTTTAGACATACTAAACTATGACTTTATGACAAAAACATGATCTCTTTTTCAGGTCAGATAGCTTAAGGTGATTTTAAGGTGAAGACAGAAGGTTGAATATCACTTTTTTATAACTTTTGACATGCTATACTATGACTTTTTATCACTTTTTTTTGACATACAATACTATGACCTTTTCATCATACTATTCTGACTTTTTTGACATGCATACTATCACTTTTTTCCATATCCTATACTAGCACTTTTTCAGCACTTTTTTCGACATACTATATTAGGACTTTTCATAATTTTTTTCAACATGCTGTCCTATGACTTTTTTGACATAGTGATACTATACTATGTATTATTCATCACTTTTTCGACATACTGTACTATGACAATTTTATCACTTTTTTTGACATACTATGACTTTTTTACTTACTATAATATGACTTATTATCACTTCTTTCGACATACTATATTATGACTTTTTTCAACATAGTATAGTATGACTTTTTTTACTTTTTAGACATACTATACTATGAATTTCGTAACACTTTTTTCAACATGCAATTCTATGACTTTTTTGTTACTTCTTTCAACATGCTATACTCAGTGATTGTAAAAATGGTAATGTGGTATAACTAACTAACTTTTTGTATCACTTTTTTGACATGATATACTGTGACTTTTTATCCCTTTTTTCTACATACAATACTATGACTTTTTATTCACTGTTTTAGACATGCTACACTATGACTTTTGTCACTTTCTTAACATACTATACAGTTACTTTTTTTAATCACTTTTTGTCCTATTACCACGATTTTTTGTAATATACTATGACTTGCTTTTCTGAGTTTTTCCATCCATCCATCATCATCCGCTTATCCGGTATCGGGTCGCGGAGGCAGCAGCTCCAGCAGGGGACCCCGAACTTCCCTTTCCCCAACCCACATTAACCAACTCCAACTGAGGGATCCCGAGGTGTTCCCAGGCCAGGTTGGAGATATAATCCCTCCATCTTGTCCTGGGTCTTCCCAGAGGCATCCTTACCAGATGCCCGAACCACCTCAACTGGCTGCTTTCGACGCGAAGGAGCAGCGGCTCTACTCCGAGCTCCTCTCGGATGACTGAGCTTCTCACCCTATCTCTAAGGGAGACGCCAGCCACCCTCCTGAGGAAACCCATTTTGGCCGCTTGTACCCTGGATCTCGTTCTTTCGGTCATGACCCAGCCTTCATGACCATAGGTGCGGGTAGGAACGAAAACTGACTGGTAGATTGAGAGCTTTGCCTTCTCTCTCAGCTCTCTTTTCGTCACAACAGTACAATAAATGGAATGTAATACCGCACCCACTGCTCCGATTCTCCAACCAGTCTCCCGCTCTATTGTCCCCTCACTTGCGAACAAGACCCCAAGGTATTTAAACTCCTTCACTTGGGGTAAGGACTTATTCTCTACCTGAAGAATGCACTCCATTGGTTTCCTGCTGAGAACCGTGGCCTCAGATTTAGAGGTGCTGATCCTCATCCCAGCCGCTTCACACTCGGCTGCGAACCAATCTAGTGAGTGCTGAAGGTCACAGGCTGATGATGCCATCAGGACCACATCATCTGCAAAAAGTAGCAATGAGATCCTGAGCCCACCAAACTGCAACCCCTCCCCACCCCGACTACGCCTCGATATCCTGTCCATAAATATTACAAACAGGATTGGTGACAAAGCGCTACCCTGGAACGAGTCTGACTTACTGCCGAGAACCCGGACACAGCTCTCGCTTTGGTCATACAGAGATGGGATGGCCCTGAGAAGGGACCCCCTCACCCCATATTCCCGCAGCACCTCTTACAGTTTCTGATTTTTTCATAATTCATAATTTTTTCGACATGCTATTCTGACTTTTTCGACATACTCCACTTTGACTTTTTATCACTTTTTCGACATGCTATTCTGACTTTTTCATAATGTTTTGCAACATGTGATACTGTTACTTTTTTGACATGCTATGATATGACTTTTTCATCACTTTTTTTGACATGCTATACTATGACTTTTTATCACTGTTTTAGACATACTAGGCTATGATTTTTCTGACATGGTGACATACTATGCTATGACCGTTCATGACTTATTATAGCATACTATTCTAAGACTTTTCTATGACATACTATAACTTTTTATTAATTTGTTTTTGACATATTATACTATGCCTTTTTATGACATACTATATTATGACTTTTGTGGCTGTAGACTGTAGAGATTTCTTAAACCTGTCCTTAAACCTTACTTTTTTAGGGTGTGTTCCCCCATGGTGCTCTGCCAGTGACGACCCAGTGAACTGCACAGATGATACAGCTGATGAGATCATGGAAAGGATTGTTAGGTCAGCCACTCAGGGGCCCAGCCAGCGGACGCAACCTCGGGAGAGGAGACGATCCCGAGTCAACCGAAAATCATGTGAGTCGTGTTAACTATTGGCCAATTGGCATTGTTATTATCATGCACAGACATGTAATCAGCTGCATGTGAAAACACTGTAATAGTACACTTTTCATTCTGTCTGCACAGTGAGGAGGACACTGAAGAATGGTTTGACAACAGAGGAGGCAAATGCTCTTGGCTTGTCCAGTGGTTCAGAGATGCAGGTGTGAGGTGGACATAAGGATGTCTGGGAGCCCTTTCACTGCCCCTCCAATTCCTACTCCTAACCTGGCAACCCACTCCACTCTGGCTTGGCACTGAAATCCCCGCTAGCTTCAATGAGTTGACCTCATCTTTATGCGTTTGGTACATAGGCTTGCTGAAGAGAATGGATTAAAGGTCAGAGAGAGCAGAAATGGAGTGCTGCATCCAAACCACTAAGCTTAGCTATTGCTGAATAAACATCAATGACATGCACTCACAAGGCTTACTCACAATCACCTTTTGAACGTGACATTGCATACAAACAAACTGTGCAAAATTGTTTTTTACGGTGGAGGGCATCAAAAGAGTTGCCACTGTATGCTTCAATCTCAGTGGCCTTGACTGAATCCAAAGGGCAAGAAGTGTGGTACAGACACTAAACTCTCCGCTGCTTGGGTTTAGTGTCAGCCCTGCAGCTTTAGAGAAAATTAAAGACATTTCATCTGTTGAATAGATGGCTTTATGCAGAGGGTTATTCTGTTATATACTACTGTAGTAGTTTGTGTTTTTTTTCATTTTGCTCAAGAAGGTGCTCAAATAAGGAACAATTGCACTGGATGTAAGAGTTGGGTATCAATGGAATGTGAAATCCTTGACACTGATGAACCACTGACATCTGAAAAATACTCAACCGTTTAACCAGCAAATCAACAGTAACACAGTTTTTAATGTCTAATCAAAGTGGACACATTCAAGACAGATGAGCATCTAAAGCTCTGTCAAATGTCTGCTAGTTGACTGGATAAGGATTTATCATAGAAACATCTTTTTAAAAATCACAATCAACATTTGTTACTGCAGGTGATACTAGTTTCAGAATAATTCTCAATATTTGTAGGTTGTAAACAAATGTATTCATCATGTGTGAACTATTCTCACTGATGGACTGAACAGTTGGAGACAGTATGAGGAAGGCAGACGCTGTGTTACAGGTGAGCAATCATCAGAGTTATGTAGTTTTATCTTCTAGAAACTAAGACCTGCACATCTCAGAGTGCCTTTCAGAGACAGTTATTTATTTAGACGTTTTCAGGGATATATAATCAAGAAAATGTTAGATGTGCAGTCTGAGCAGCAAGCAAGAGGATAATACTGCAACGTACATCATTCACGAGCTGTGATTTATTTTTAACCAGTGTTTTTGAACAATTTATTTCCATGTTATGACTTGGATCAAACGGTATGTTATGAAGATAGCGTTAACGTATTTATGAAAACTTAGTATTGGTCATGCACATTAGCTGTATCCTGTTGCCTTACTGTGGAATATGGACATGCATTGTTCCACTTTAGTCGATATCTTGGTAAAATATAACAGTTAAAAATAGACCAGGCCAAATTAATATGTAGTTTAACTGGCGTCACGGGAGATCTGAGTTTGTCAATAGTTGGACATTCACCCCCTAACTATGAATGTGAACATCAGGGTTTATATGAGTTAGTAATATGAATGCACATTAAATGTCCATTATTTATCTATTTTAAAACTTGTAAATCGGTATTGAAGTGAATAAGAAAGAGCCCGCAGTTTAACTTTTATTATGTAGGTCAAACTATTGATGAAGTCGTAGTGCTATTAATTTGGAATGGCCTTGTCTTAATTAATAATCGTTTTAGTTTATATCATGGCAAGGTAAATCTATCCACTAGCAAATTTTCACTGTGATGGAAACAACCATTGGGAGAAACATCATGCAACATCATGATAAAGCTACATAAAACCACACCAGCAGTACTTTTTTTTCAGTAACTGAAAACTATTCAGCACCTTAGACTCAATGTGTAGCATGTAACTTAGAACTGAAGTTTGTTGGGTTGGGCTCATCGTTTCCCAGATTGTACTGATTTGTCAAAAACAAGACAGAATAGATATGTAAAGTAATATAGGGGGAATGCTGTAAAAGTATGTACATACCGTCTTTGTTGTTCCTGTTTTGTTTTTTGCTCAATGTGTAGAATAGTGTATAGACTAAAAGCAGTATTATTCTAAATATAATTTAAGCAAACCAAGCCATACTTGGTTTAAAAAGGTGTCACTTCTGCTTGATACAAAGGAGGTTCACATTGGTTCTCAGAGCTTTAGATTTGTGTTATTAAACCTTTTTACTTCAGACTGCAAAGTAAAGAAACAGTGATTAAATTCACCAGCTAGTCCTGTGGAATCCATTAGAAGCCTTTTTCTTTGCACTCAACATTTTCTTCTTTAAAATTAGCCCACCACACACATTGCTGCCTGTGCCATAACATCACTGTGGAACTTGGAAACAAGTGCTATACAACCAAGGCTTCTATTGCATCTATGCCCACAGCAAAAACTATGTAACAAATACAATAAAAAGGCTCATTGAAAAATATTTTTGACTATTTGATTTTACTACATCTTTTGTTGTTTTAGAAAAATATGTCACATGTAACACTTTTGGGGGAAAAAGAAAACCAAAGAAAACTTAAGCCTTTTTATTTTCAGTCTACACAACCCATGCTTCAAGTCACTTTATGTTCAAGAGCATATAGAGGTCGATGACAAGCGCACCAATACAGCTCATCTGGGGTTTACACATGGCCATCGCACAGACCCCATTTGGTCTTGTTTAAAATTCCTATACGTCCACAGGTGTTATGGATCTAAATGGGATTATGGTTTGCTTTTAATAAGTTGCAGAGACAACGATGAACAAGACAGCTACCTACAAAAAGGGGGGAAAGTTTGGGAAAAAACAATTGAGCATTAAAAAAAAAAAAAAACACAAAAAAGAAATATTCCATCTGAAACAGTCTCAGCAAATCCAGTGCAATCCAAGACATGTTCTGCTTTACACTAGCTGAAAACTACTACAAGGGCACATATTAAGAATTATATAATTTGTATATCCTGATCATAAGTCAAATTTATCAATAGACATTTTCCCTGAACAATTACTTTTGCACAGTACCTTTCAATTGTATAGATAAATTACAAAATGGAGTACTCCCTTTCCACCAGACATGATTTACTTTGTAAAACCCCTGAATGACAGGCAGAAAGCTCTTATGCCGTTTACATTTTATATTGCTACATTTAACAAAGATTAACAAAGGGATTTTCAGTTTTGCATATTTTTCATAGGTTTGTGGTTTGGTGTGCATCTGCACCAATAATGTCAAATTATTACTGAAATAGCACCAAAAGAAAAACTCCTGACTATTAAAGGTCAGGTGTTCATTAAAAGTGTTTTAGAAATAGTACATAGCAAGTGTGCAGTGCAGTTTAATCGTTAACCACAAAGTGATTAGATTTATAAAATGGCAAAGAAGTAAACAACACTAACTGTGTATTACCAGACACATAAAGCGGATCCTCAATTAACACAAACAAGTCCGACCTGACAGTTTTCAACCGCTGACTTGTCTTCTATCATCACTGTTAGGAATTCATCTTCTGCAATGGATACAAGTAAACTCAGAGCTGTTGTTGGACACAGTTCCCGGTGACAACTGGTACAATTATATTCTTTTAGAGCTGGCTTGAATTACAAATTATAAAAAGAAGACTGTCCTTAATGCATACACATGATTCAGGTTGCCTTTCTTTTAAAAAATAGGGTTTGGGGATCAGTTCAGTTGGAGAAACAACTGAAGCTTGATGTTTGAGATGTCTAAAAAGCTTATATAAAAATGTATACCCAAATTATAGTTCCTGTGAGGGAAATATGTAAATGTTTACATTTTTAAAAATACTTTTTTTTTTTTAAACCATAGTTACTCAGGAAGTTATTTCAACATATAGCACCAGCTTTTAGATTCTGCCAAGCCAAGCCTTGGGTTTGGTCTAAAGAGCAAATCTGTGCTGCACTAAAATAGTGTAACCCAGACAGCAGTGAGACAAGTTGACAAATCTTCAAAGAACTTAAAGTGCCACTCCAGTCCCACTCCAGCTTCCCAGACTTCAGCTATCTAAACCTAACCACAGTACGCATTTCCTATCTAAGACAACTGATGGGGAGCTTCAAGCATTTCCATGAGGAAAGTGTCAATAGGTGTGTCACCAATAAGCTTGAAGAAGAAAAGATGCTCCAAGCACTTCAAGCCAATAGATCGCAGTGCTGGCAGTCGAAGAAGGAGCTTAGCAAACCTGCATGGAGCAAAGACGACATTATTTAGCTTGACACGATAAATGTTGCACCCATGATTTTTAACTATTTTACAATGTCAAATAAATGCCGTAGAGTGAAATACAGGAGTATGTCAAGCTTGTGATTGCTGAGGACATTTACCTTCCCTGCTGCTCTGGGTATTTCTGTTTGCAGTAGGCTTCCAATGATGCATAGACCTTTTCTCTAAGGAGCTCCACCTCACCGGTGTTGGAAAGACCTTTAGCATCTGCAATAAAATAAATCAGATCAGGGGCAGGACATATCACATACAAAGATATATCCCATTTTGTAAAATGTTAATCTTATAATTTAGATAAAGATATCAGCACTGCACAGGCACCTGGGTTGAAGAGGACGATGGCTCGGAGGCAGCCCAGCTCTGCTTTGTCCATTTGCATATCTCTCATTTTATTGACGAGTTCCGTAAGGACCCTAAATAATGACACATTTTGCAAAGAATTTTGTAAAATGTTTCCAAGTGTAAAATACAACGAGCATAACACACATTACAAAAGTGTAAAATTACCTGTCAAATATGGCACCGACCTCTGCACTCTGCACACTCTCCCTGTGTTAAATTAAACCAGTTATTATACAGACACTACACATGCATTACAATTAGTTCCAATTTAGCTTTGAGTATGCTGGCAGTTTTAATAGGCACACCTGTCAAAAATGGCTCCAACTCCTGCACTGTGTGCATTGTCGCGCTGCAGCTCAGAGGCTAGGAGAACTCCATCCTT
This sequence comes from Etheostoma perlongum, assembly GCA_026937815.1. Classification (NCBI taxonomy): domain Eukaryota; kingdom Metazoa; phylum Chordata; class Actinopteri; order Perciformes; family Percidae; genus Etheostoma; species Etheostoma perlongum. The sequence goes on from CM049376.1 coordinate 16,681,861, forward strand.
CAAACCAATGGAGCGATGAGAGAACGAAGCAATGAGGAGCTCATTCCAGCCTGACAAAAGAAATGCAATAAAACTGGTAAGTAATGAGCAATGGCTGTTTTTGAACTCTTTGAATTGAAGATTTTGATTGTAAAGTTGCCTCCTGAGGTTGAAACAAGTACTATGAAATGGTTTTAATTTCAGTGTGACTGTGTACACCACCACTACTTTGCCCCTGACACATCAGGATGCATGTCCACTGTTGCAAAATTTGAAAGCTACCAGTTCCCTTTGAGATTCACTTCCACTGGGTCCTGATCCAGTGTACCAATGCAACACACATTTACAAACTCAAGTTATTACCAGTAAAACCTTTTAGGGATATCACCGAACACATAAAAGGTAACAAGGCTCACACTTTTCTATATCCTTCTAATTATTACAGTTGCATAACTCAAACATAGAACTAGAGAAAAAAAAACAGCAAAGAATGTTGCCATCCTCAAATATATTTTACTGTAAAGTATTTAACAATATCGATTCTATCTTTTATTTCATCTATGCATGCACAAATAGCAACATGTAGGCTATCAACAATATTACCGTAATTTGGACATTTAGTTTTTAATTTATTCAAATAAAATGTAATTGGCAGTTCACACAACACTATCTTTTATGCAGGGTACTCTAATTGTATGTAGGCTAACACTAGAAAATAGAAAGACTATTTGATCAAGTATCCTCGGCCTTGCTTCTCTTCATATTGTGTTTTGTAATATTCATGATCTGCCTGTGATAAACTTGCAAAGACATGATGTGGATCTGATCTCCGTGTTCTGTGTTGATTTTGAAGGTGCAGTTCCATAGAGATCCTTCATTCATCTATCGTACCTGCACGCAGGAGGATGACCTGGTCATCGAGGGGCAGTTCAGAGAAGTGAGGGATTCTCTTTGCCCACTCCACCAAGGCAAACAGCTGTTTGTCTGCAGTCTGACAGATGTTGCTGACTGCATCATGGGGCTGAAACCAAACAGACCATATTTTCTTAGCTGTACATCCAAACCAAATACTTCCAGCAATTTAAGTCAGTACTTAAGAGCATGCTTTTAATTAGGTTATATATATATATATACACACATATACATATATACATATACACACACTTTTTCAAACAGAATCTATTGATTGCAATGTTGTAACCACTCACAGAGTTGCCAGCAGAACCGCCATCAGAGTGAAGTTCAGTCTTCTGCTCCACAGCCGTCTCTGCCTCTAAAATCTTCTCCACAGGCATCTCCTCATTCACGCCAACACTGAACTCAAGCTCTCCTTCACGCTCTCGGTTCCTCTGGCGTTCCTCCTGGACCGCTGGGTCAGACAAAACATAAGGAAACAGTGGAGGAATGAGATGATGGTAAATACTGAAGAATGAAAACTGTAAACTAATGGAGTATTTGGGTTAAAGAGTGATATTATGCAAAGTGATCTGTGTCTTTGCAGAGTTTTTGCTGCATTGAAAAAGTATTGTTCAAACTCTAAACTGTCTTAACAAAAATGTAATCATGACAGCAGAAGTCAATTTCAAAAGCGTTGCATTCAGTGGATTACAGTCGATTATACCTCAAGTGTGGGGTTGGCAATTTCTACAGTACATTCTTCTAGATTTGATTTTGATTCAGGAAGTTAAGAACTGATTATGAAACGTTTCTCAATGTATATTTTGAACATACAGATTGTGTCACAGGTTTTCTACTGTATAGTACATTCACAATAGCATATTTAATAGCCATCATGACAAAAGTCAGCTTAATTCACTTCTATTATAAACAAAAGTATAGTTACTGGCAGTTTGAAGTTACATGCATGAGATTGTTATTAACATGCCTTCCAGTTAAATAACATGCATTAGCCAAGTGTTTTACAGTTGAATATTAAATAGTTAAAAGACACAATTCCAATACATCTAAAAATCTATTGTTTTCCCACCCCTACTGAAAAGGCAGCATTACTCTAGTGGCACTGTACACAATGCACTAGGACAACAGAGATTACAAGTGAAGTGTGTTAAAACTCAACGGCAGTCAACTAAGAGTCTATATGTTGTCTGCAGCAACCCAAAAGGTGATCTCAACAGTTGCTGTTGTCTGATCCAAAATATTCTGACTTCCCTCAATCAAATTTGGAGGGAATAACAACAGAACTGGCAGTACATCTTTGAAAATACTGACACTGTAACATGTAATCTACCTATCGCACTGGCAGATCAGACACTGACAAAAGTACAGCCAAAACAAACTGACATGGTGATTAAACTGGCAAAGCAGAGCTCACAGACTTTATGTTTAAATCTGGAGCCGAAATTTGAGCTGCACAGACTTAGTAAAACACCTCTCGTAATATATGTATCCTATACTGCACGCAGTTCAGATACTTAAAACGCACCTTGTGGCCTATGAAGGCCTTAACAAGAATGATTCATTATATATTTTGCTGCTTTAACACCAATCCACTCAGACATTAAACAGTTACATAGATTCATCAAATAACTACACCTGTCTGACTGCTTATTTTACAAAGAAGTGTATCATCACAAGGCACTATACCACAGCGATCCTCGCTTTCCATCATTTGCGTTTCAACAATTTTGCATGTCTAACACAACAGGCTGATTCTCTAAGTAACATAAAAATATAGTATCTTTAAAATTTCAATGTCATACTCATCCATCCCTCATCTTTTCCATCTTCTTTTATCCACTTTACATGTTTGATCACTATTGAAAGATGGAGAAAGGGTAGAATAGGAGAAAATGAAGAGAAGAGATGGAGAGGGGTTAGTTATATAAACCAGCCCCAATACACTCGTCTCTACCCTTTATCTTATCTAATCTAGCATCCACCCTCACCTACGCCAGAAATAGTACTAATCCAATAGTACTTAATCAATTTAATTGGGCTTTCTTTAGCATAATTGGTTATTCTAAGAAATGTAATGACTGCCAAAGTTTAAATCATTCTAAAAAATTATATTTAACTCTATGTTGCAGAAAACTCCAATGTATCCTCCTTTGTATAGTTGCATGGAAGACAGCTCACAAAAAAAACATGTTTCTAAACCTTCAATAGCCAAACAGGCTCTCAAAATGAATTGAAACCTCTAATTAGACCCTGTTCCTTGCATACCTTCCCTCTTCATGCCCATGGCCAGGCACTTCTGGTAGCGGCAGTACTGGCAGCGATTGCGCTGGCGTTTGTCGACCAGGCACTCTTTGTTATCCCTGCAGGTATAGCTAAGGTCTTTGCGCACAGTTCGTTTGAAGAAACCTTTGCAACCCTCACAGCTGTACACTCCATAGTGCTTGCCTGTAAATTACACAAATTAAAAAGTTAGAGGCTGATGGGTAAATCCAACAAAACACCAAAGTGAAGGTGACAGTCTGACACATCATGTAGCCTATTTCTGTTAGCAACAGTGACTGAGATCCATGTTGTTAAAATTGAGGAAACACAGGCAAAAACATTTGACAGCAGACATTGACATTATCCATGCTTAAATTAAATAAAAACTGTCTAAAGCTGGTGCTTCACTTCTGCTAATCCTGCTCTTAGTGCACTAACTCACCAGAAGAGCGGTCTCCACAAATGACACACATGCGTTTCTGAGACAACATTATTCCAGGGCTGTGAGCTGGCATGGGCCTCAGGCCAAATGGAGGCTTGATATCTTCTGAGCTGCTGATTGAGTGCATCCCTGATATAGGTGCTGATGAAGAGATCTGGATACACAAAGCAACCATAATAATAATAATAATAATAATAATAATAATAATAATAATAATAATAATAATAAGAAGAAGAAGAAGAAGAAGAAGAAGAAGAAGAAGAAGAAGAAGACTAATGTATTTGGTTAATTATATGTCATTTTACATGTTTTTTTAGCATTATCCAAATATACTTTGTTCTCTTTTTATTGCACTGTAAATATTGTAAAAACGAAATGCATTGCAGGTTACCCAAAACTAACACATGCAGCCTGTGCCCATGTAAACAAACACTGGTACCCTACAACTAAAGCAGATTAATCTCTTAAATCAAAAATTTAGTATACAATTACATAAATTCACAGAATATAATGGCTGCCAGTTACCTGACTGTTGCTGATGGGTCCAAATCCCAGAGAGGGTGAGACCACTGGGGAGTTAAGTGAGGGACTGATAACTGAGAAAGGAGAACCCAAGATGCTGGTGGGGCTGTTGGAGGCTGAACTGTTGGGCTGCTGTGAGGACATGGCTAGTAAGCTACCCAGTGGAGAGGAGCCGGTCCCGCCTGAAGGATATCAATCTGAGGGTGACACAAAAGGAGATGAGTTTTTTGCTTATATACAGTGTGTGTGAGCGCACGCACACACACACACACACACACTTTTTGTTTTGCCGTCTATCTTGACCAGGACTTAATTAAAATTTGATAGTCTATTATTCCTTTAAGTAATATTTCAAGCAAAGCATCATGTCAGTCTCCGGCTCAGAGAATTTGGTACTCTTCTCTGCTTTTTATCATTTTTGGACTGTTGGCCAAACAAAATAAGACATTTCAAAACATCTTGGAAACTGTGATAGAATTTTCCTAAAATAGTCATAAGTTGTTGCCCTAGTTTCAGGAAACAGAGGCATTAACTATCGAATATTATAATGATTTATGTTAGTCAACCTACTAAACTAAACCCTTCAAATAAACCTGGCACATTAATTGCCACACAAAAGAAGTGATGTGGTGTAAGAATATGACTGGAACCACATGGGGCTGCATGATATATGGCAAAATATGAGAAATACGATTACATTGTTGAATATCGCGATTTCTGATGCGTTTAGTATACTACTAAAATACGTGATTTGAGTTGAATTGAAAAAAACTTAAAGGAAATTCTTCCTAAAATGATTTTATTGAACTGAACACAAAAGGCACCAATAAAAAAGAACGATATATACATTTTAAAGTGCCGTTTTTAGCGATACTCTTTCGATTTACTACCAACATCTAAATTGTTTTACATGATTTAAATTGGTCACATTTAAGCAAAACACTCATCGATATTTAGCAACGTTTTGTGTGCTTAGTTAAGATTTTTTGTTCAAAGAAACCATAAAGACATCAACATTTGGTCACATTAGTCAGTGTTTGTTAACGTTAGCTAGCTGGCACCTGGTGGCATTGCAATAACGTTAACGTACGCAGTAACGTTACAGCATGCAAAACATGAAGTACATTTAAATTGCTACCGTAAACAGTAGCTGGTGCCACTGTCCAGGAGTATTTTCATGAATGCATACAGCTAACGTTAAGCTAGCTAGCAAACCAATAAATCAATAAACCCAGGCAACAGCTAATAGTAGCTTTGGTTGTAGCTAGCTAGCTAGCTAGCTACGTCTGGCTGATATTGCATTCTGTAACGTTTCGTAATACTACGATATAAGCATACCCCGTAAATCATCAAGCAATGTGGAGCTAGCTACCTCAAGGGTCATCGAGCCACTTCAATACATCTTCACAAATAGCGCAATGCTTTCTAGCTATCTAATAGTAGCGTGTTAGCTGTAACTACGGCTAACATAGCTAACATTAACTAGCTTAGTGCACGGTTCAGGGTGATGGTCTGAAGCAAAAACAAAACAGTTCATGCTCGCTTGAAGGTTGGAATTAGCTTACCAGACACACCTTCGACGCATTGTTGAAAACCTCTTCAGTGTACTTGTTTTAATGAGACCAGCGCCAGACAATAGGCCGAGACTCACATCCAGTTTACTTCAAATTGACGCTGTTGTTGTTTACAGGCCATGGTGGCTCGGTGAGCCAGCCAGTATCTCTTGAGTCAAAATGTCTCGTGGGACCACCCATAACAGTTCTGTCATATGACACTCCTGTAGTATATTTAGCTTGATATCTTATTTTATCAAACTGATTTTGGTTCATTTTAAATGGGCGTTTCATAATTTTGTAATATTTTGCAACAAATAATTTTGCAATATTTGAACATTTGCATGAACATTATGATTTTTTTTTACTGTTCTGTAATTTTATATAGGAATATATATACACACACACACACACACACACACACACACACACATATATATATATTGTTCTTAATTTTTCCCTTCCAAAAAAAATACACACAGCCACATATATTGTCATATCAGTGACACATTCAGGAGGAAGTAATGGGAAATTACACATTTCCATACTCAGCTCACAGATTCTTTTCTGGACAAAAAGAAGAAAATAAATGTAATTTTAATATGGACGAGGTATTGATAAACTAACATTAAATTATGAGATGGTAAATTGCAGAACATTCAAACTGTTTTTTGGTTACCTAATTAGGGCACAACACAACCCTCTTGGACAGCCACACCTACTAATGTAAAAAGGGCTGGAATGCATTTTTGTGCCTTTGACAGGAGGGAAATATACAGTATTGCACAACGTTTTCATGCTCCAGTTATGTTGCGCGGTAACATCATCTAACAAATATAACACAGTGTTCTGTTTTTGTAATTTGTTCTTGGGGTGAAGAATAAGCTGTACTTTTGTAACAGAGTTGTTAATTAGTTGCATCACCTTTTAACCATTGGGTAGGCCTGCATAAGAGTCCTGTAATTTCTATTAAGCAGTATTTTTTTGCATGATTAAACTAGTTTCAAATAGTAATTGTCACCAACCAGTTTATAAGAAAAAACTAGGTTGGCCTTAAGTTAGATACTAAATATATTTTGAATTATAAAATATGTGTTGCATTTACCCAAATCTCTGGTCAGCATTTGTCTTTCATATAGGACAGGGGAAGGGAGTCATGGGAAAGTGGTTTACAGTTTTTTTAACAACAAAAGCCTAACCCTTCATTCTTGAACAACCACGTCATGGACAAGATGTCAAAAGCCTAATTTCAACAGGAAAATATTTATCTTTGAATTGGGGGGGATATTTACATAACCTGGTGTGATCTGTGATTTTTTGATATCCCCTTTGGAGCATGTAATGTACTGTAATCTGTAAATTTTAACTTAACCTGTGGCCAAACAATGACAAAATAATAGATCATTCATATGTCAGCAGATCACAAAGTTGTCCACTGTTGATCATTGTATTGAATGTAGCTGTTTACATATCATTTCTCAACAAACTAGGAAACCATGTGCTGTACAGTGTGCAAAAGAATCTTGAAAAACTGCTTTGTCTGTCGCTGCACCTGAAGTGGTATCTCAAACAAGCCAAGTGTGCTGCTCACAGCTTCTAGTAACTTTTGTTAGACAGAAACAGGTCATAACAGAATATTAACTTAACTTATAAACACTTTGTTTTGCTTTTTGTTTTGCTGTTTGCCTAGAGCATGACTGAAAACAGATTGATTGTGATGAAAGGGACTCAAACTTAGGATCTGCTTTTTATATCAGGTTTGGACCTTACATAATTGTTTTCCTTATGTTGTATACATGTAATGCAAAATTTAATAAGAATATCAATTAAAGCTGAAAGCCTCTCCGGGGAACCATCACCTTATCGTGGTGGAGAGGTTTGTGTGTCCCTATGAACCTGAGGGCTGTGTTGTCTGGAGCGTTGTGCTCCTCGTAGGGTCTCCCATGGCAAAGTGGTCTCAGGGGAGGGGCCAGACAAAGAATGGTTCAAAAACCTTATGGAAAATCAAGGAAGGGATCGAGGGACCCTGCCCGGTGGAAGCCCTGGGCCCCCGTCTGGAGACTCAGAAGCCCCCGGCTGAGCACCGCTGCGTTGGAGTTTACCCCGGTGGACGAGAGGGTCGCCTCCCTACGCCTGCGGGTGACAATTACATATAATTGAATGTAGCTGTTTACATATAATTTCTCAACAAACTAGGAAACCATGTGCTGTACAGTGTGCAAAAGAATCTTGAAAAACTGCTTTGTCTGTCGCTGCACCTGAAGTGGTATCTCAAACAAGCCAAGTGTGCTGCTCACAGCTTCTAGTAACTTTTGTTAGACAGAAACAGGTCATAACAGAATATTAACTTAACTTATAAACACTTTGTTTTGCTTTTTGTTTTGCTGTTTGCCTAGAGCATGACTGAAAACAGATTGATTGTGATGAAAGGGACTCAAACTTAGGATCTGCTTTTTATATCAGGTTTGGACCTTACATAATTGTTTTCCTTATGTTGTATACATGTAATGCAAAATGTAATAAGAATATCAATTAAAGCTGAAAGCCTCTCCGGGGAACCATCACCTTATCGTGGTGGAGAGGTTTGTGTGTCCCTATGAACCTAAGGGCTGTGTTGTCTGGAGCGTTGTGCTCCTCGTAGGGTCTCCCATGGCAAAGTGGTCTCAGGGGAGGGGCCAGACAAAGAATGGTTCAAAAACCTTATGGAAAAACAAGGAAGGGATCGAGGGACCCTGCCCGGTGGAAGCCCGGGGCCCCCGTCTGGAGACTCAGAAGCCCCCGGCTGAGCACCGCTGCGTTGGAGTTTACCCCAGTGGACGAGAGGGTCGCCTCCCTACGCCTGCGGGTGATGGGGGGGAAAACTCTGACCGTTGTTTGTGCATATGCATCAAACAAGAGTTCGGAGTATTCAGCCTTCTTGGAGACCTTGAATGGAGTCCTGTATGGGGCTCCAGTAGGGGACTCCATAGTTCTTCTGGGGGACTTCAACGCACACATGGGTGATGATGGAGATACTTGGAGAGGCGTGATTGGGAGGAACGGCCTCCCTGATCTAAACCAGAGTGGTTGTCTGTTGTTGGACTTCTGTGCTAGTCATGGATTGTCCATCACAAACACCATGTTCGAATATAGGGATGCTCATAAGTGTACGTGGTACCAGAGCACCCTAGGCCAAAGGTCAATGATCAATTTTATAATCGTTTAATCTGATCTGAGGCTGTATGTTTTGGACACTGAGGTGAAGAGAGGGGCAGAGCTGTTAACTGATCACCATCTGGTGGTGAGTTGAGTCAGGGGGTGGGGGAAGACTCTGGACAGACCTGGTAAGCCCAAACGGGTAGTGCGGGTAAATTGGGAACGTCTGGAGGAGGCCCCTGTCCGACGGACTTTCAACTCACACCTCCGGCGGAGCTTTTCGGGCATCCCTGTGGAGGCTGGGGGCATTGAACCTGAGTGGACAATGTTCAAAGTTTCCATTGCTGAAGCTGCGGCGGCGAGCTGTGGTCTTAGGGTCTTAGGTGCCTCAAGGGGCGGTAACCCACAAACACCCTGGTGGACACCGGCGGTCAGGGAAGCCGTCCGACTGAAGAAGGAGTCTTTCCGGGATATGTTATCCCGGAGGACTCCGGAGGCAGTTGCAAGGTACTGACGGGCCCGAAGGGCTGCAGCCTCTGCCATGACAGAGGCAAAGCAGCGGGTGTGGGAGAAGTTCGGAGAAGACATGGAGAAGGATTTTCGGTCGGCACCAAGGTGCTTCTGGAAAACCGTTTGCCACCTCAGGAGGGGGAAGTGAGGAATCATCCAAGCTGTATACAGTAAGGATGGGACGTTGTTGACCTCAACTGGGGAGGTAATAGAGCGGTGGAAGGAGCACTTTGAGGAACTCCTAAATCCAGCTGGCACACCCTCTGTGGTAGAGGCAGAGCTGGAGGGTGATGGGGGATTGTCGTCAATTTCTCTGGTGGAAGTCGCTGAGGTAGTCAAACAACTCCACAGCGGCAAAGCCCCAGGGATTGATGAGATCCGTCCAGAAATGCTGAAAGCTCTGGGTGTGGAGGGGATGTCTTGGTTGACACGGCTCTTTAACATTGCGTGGAAGTCTGGGACGGTGCCTAAGGAGTGGCAGACCGGGGTGGTGGTTCCCCTCTTCAAAAAGGGGGACCAGAGGGTGTGTGCCAATTACAGGGGTATCACACTTCTCAGCCTCCCTGGTAAAGTCTACTCCAAGGTGCTGGAAAGGAGGGTTCGGCCAATAGTCGAACCTCGGATTGAAGAGGAACAATGCGGATTCCATCCTGGCCGTGGAACAACGGATCAGATATTCACTCTCGCAAGGATCTTGGAGGGGGCCTGGGAGTATGCCCAACCAGTCTACATGTGTTTTGTGGATCTGGAGAAGGCGTATGACCGGGTCCCCCGGGAGAAATTGTGGGAGGTGCTGCGGGAGTATGGGGTGAGGGGGTCCCTTCTCAGGGCCATCCAATCTCTGTATGATCAAAGCGAGAGCTGTGTCCGGGTTCTCGGCAGTAAGTCAGACTCGTTCCAGGTGAGGGTTGGCCTCTGCCAGGGCTGCGCTTTGTCACCAATCCTGTTTGTAATATTTATGGACAGGATATCGAGGCGTAGTCGGGGCGGGGAGGGGCTGCAGTTCGGTGGGCTCAGGATCTCATCGCTGCTTTTTGCAGATGATGTGGTCCTGATGGCATCATCGGTCTGTGACCTTCAGCACTCACTGGATCGGTTCGCAGCCGAGTGTGAAGCGGCTGTAATGAGGATCAGCACCTCTAAATCTGAGGCCATGGTTCTCAGCAGGAAACCGATGGAGTGCTTTCTTCAGGTAGGGAGTGAGTCCTTACCCCAAGTGAAGTAGTTTAAGTACCTTGGGGTCTTGTTTGCGAGTGAGGGGACCATGGAGCGTGAGATTGGTCGGAGAATCGGAGCAGCTGGTGCGGTATTACATTCAGTTTATCGCACCGTTGTGACGAAAAGGGAGCTGAGCCAGAAGGCAAAGCTCTCGATCTACCGGGCAATTTTCGTTCCTACCCTCACCTATGGTCATGAAGGCTGGGTCATGACCGGAAGAACGAGATCAAGGGTACAAGTGGCCGAAATGGGTTTCCTCAGGAGGGTGGCTGGCGTCTCCCTTAGAGATAGGCTGAGAAGCACAGTCATCCAAGAGGAGCTTGGAGTAGAGCCGCTGCTCCTTCGCGTCGAAAGGAGCCAGTTGAGGTGGTTCGGGAAACTGGTAAGGATGCCTCCTGCGCGCCTCCCTAGGGAGGTGTTCCAGGCACGTCCAGCTGGGAGGAGGCCTCGGGGAAGACCCAAGACTAGGTGGAGAGATTATATCTCCAACCTGGCCTGGGAACGCCTCGGGATCCCCCAGTCAGAGCTGGTTGATGTAGCTCGGGAAAAGGAAGTTTGGGGTCCCCTACTGGAGCTGCTGCCCCCATGACCCGATACCGGATAAGCGGATGAAGATGGATGGATGGATGAATTAAAGCTGAAAGCAGCATTGGACAGGCCCTAACTGCTCCTGCGCATCGGGGTTACTGACTGACGCCGATCAACGCGACCTTGCAGTTGCGCAAACCGTCGGACACAGCGTGGAATGTACGCCATTTGAGATGGTGTATTGTAAATTTTGTCCCACGTGTAGGGGGTGGGGAAAACTGTCATCAAAGGAACTGATATCTCAAAAAATAGCATACGATAAACGGGTCATTAGTTATGCAAATGGGTGTGGCTCATAGGGGGCGGGCCAAACATCACCAATCAAAAAGGAACTGTGCTGGGTTCAATTATACCTCACACATGACTGTACATTAAATGGTTTAAAAGGCATAAGGGGGGGAGTGACCTGAGTACATGGGCATGGTTAAATTGTAGGGGGCGGCTCAGTGTCACATGTAGACCACACATTATGTTAAATTTCATGTAAATCGGTTGATGTTTGTCATATAAGGCAGATATGATGTTGCCAGCGGGGAGCGCTATGATCAAACGTCAATTTAGGCCTAGACTCTTGTCAATTGCGTTTCAATGACAAAAGGCACAAAATGGCCACCCCACCACGCCCTATGACGAATGTATGTTCTTTTAACATTTTCATCACAGTATGGTACAGCAGCTGCACCGTGGCAGACAGGGAGAGGCTGCAGAGGGTTGTAAGGTCAGCACAAAAGATAATTGGCCGCCCTCTCCCATCCCTGATGGACATCTACACCTCCCGCTGCCTCAGCAGAGCAGAGAACATTTGGCTCGTTCGAGATGAACTGCGCCTCGCCTGTAAAGTGAACGAGAGCAGGCGGCAGCAGCAGGGGGCGGGGACAAAAAGCTGCGGTAAAGTCGGACAGTTTCCAGCCGATTCCAGCCGCCTTCAGGCTGGACAGGAAGTGACAAAAACACTGTGGTGCGATTCCGATTTAATAAAATATATCAGACCCACATATCAACTTGTACACAGTCTCCAGTTGTTTTAATTATGACAGTAGCTGTCAAAGTGCTCTACATGCGATGTGTTGCTGATTTTAATTAACAACACACTGTAGATGATCAGTGATCTGAACGGATTTAGTCTCTCTGACTTCTTAACGTCACTATCAGCCACACAACATGTGTTCTGTACAGAATAAGTCTTTAAATCAGACAAATACCAGTTAAAATCCCTCCGATTAAAAAATAATAAAAGGTTTTTATTAAACGTCATCATGTTGAGTCGATCGTGAACCAATCAGCTGTTAAATCAGCTGAGAGGCCGGCGTTTCCCAGCATGCTCTGGGTCCGCCTGGCTCTTGTAGTCGGTGAAAACCAACTGCGCCGCCTGGGTCTCAGAACTGCGGCCGCCTTGCTCTCGTGAGATTATCGTTGCCCACGATTACATGACGTCAGAGCAAGTCGGGATCAAGTCGGACACAAATCTAACCGGCATGCAACGGGCGCCGATCGCCGGTGATCGATTCTGCGCAGACCTGGCTCATCTCGAACGAGCCTATTATCAAGGACAGCTCCCACCCCGGCTCGGATCTGTTTGACTTGTTGCCCTCAGGAAGGTGCTACAGGTGCATCAGAGCACGACTAAGAGACTCAAGAACAGTTTTTTCCCAAAAGCCATAACCACCCTTAACTCACACATGCACTGACTCCACTCCACAGCCTACCCCCGGCCCCTGGACTTTCTTCTTCCCTCCTACTGTGCAATACTGGTATATAATACCTTAAAGGACACTGGAATCTGTGCAGTGCAATATTTAATATATATCCATTTCATTTCATTACAGAGCAATAGTTATTTATTTGTTAATACTTATCTACTTTTCACACAATGTGTATTCAAATCTATTTTATATACTGTATGTATATAGTTGCTCTTAGGACTCAGGACTGTGCACCAGGTCCCCCCCTCTTTTTTCTCTGCACTACTTTATATTTTTATATTCTTATATTTTATATTTTTATATTTCGTGTCAACACTGTAAAGGGCTTCAATCTCATTGCACAGGTACTGCACTTGTGTATAATGACAATAAAGGCATTCTATTCTATCTAACATCTTAAGATGGTACAGACCAAATTTGAAGTTGATCAGATGATATTTCTAGGAGGAGTTTATTAAAGTACAACATGTGGAAATGGCCAATATCGCTCTCATTTTGAACTTTTAATTAAAAATGGCAGACTTCCTGTTGGGTTTAGGGTATGGCTCCAATTACTTTTTTTTGTACGTCATATGCTTCATATGTGCACCACGTTTTGTTAGTCTAAGTTAAATGTACTGCAAAGGCAAAAATTTGTTTTATTTTGTAGGGGGCGCTAGCGAGCCATTTTTGTGCACCTATTCTCAAACCCCCTAAAATGTGTACATTTTCACCAGTCTTGATGCAACTGCCAATTTTGATAATTTTGTAACTATGTTAAGCCCCTCAAAAAGGTGATACTGTTACAGTTTATGGTAGTAGAGGACCCAAATGGAGAGAGGAGGCAGGCAGGTAAAAGAGTGTTTATAACAAAGATATATTAACAAGAGTCAGATCCAAAAGAAAAAACCGAAGACTCAGGGAAATCACAAAGTCCAAAAGAGAAAAAGTTATGGGGAAACAAAGACCTCAAAATGCTGAGGAAAATGCCTGAAACACACTTTCGACACTCAGGCCCTAATTATAATGTTTTCCCACATAATTATGCTGCTTTGCACTATGATCTTCAGATGTTCACCGTATTACTCTCTCTAAGACCTAGTTCAAAGTACCATTCCCAGAGCCTGGATAGGTCTGGAGTCTGGAGATGAGTGGATGTGGCATTGGCCCTGGCTTTATTAAATACTGGATTTTCTTAACTGGAAGGCAGTAGACCCACCAATAAAGAATAAAGATGTATGTAAAGCAATGGATCAACATGGCAAGTGGATTGAAAGTGATTTTGGAACTAAGAGAAGTTTTGTTTGTCATGTTAAGTAAAGTAAAAAGTTAAAGTAAAATAGCTATGTTGCAGTAAGTTACCTCAGATGGCACACATCTTGAAATGCAGGACATCACCATGTTCTTTACATTTAAAATGTCAAACCTTTGGACTTGCAGGCAACAGTGATACCAATCCTTCTATTTTTGTTGCTGATACTAAATCATGAAGATATGCTAAGAACCACTGCAAGGACTTGTCTTCTGATTTCATTAGCATACATCAGCATTAGAGAATGAGGCAGATCATGTGTCTGTGTCACAAAATGTGTGGATTGGCCTGTTCAAAGAACCCTGGAAGTGGTCTTATGGAAGCCATTCATCATTACGTTACTGTAACCTGTAGCCAGTCAGCCAAACTACCTTGTAGGTCAGGATTGTGCTGCTGCTATATTTATAGATAAAGGGCAGTGGAATCACCAGAAATGTGTCAACCAGCTCAGTTTGGTTTGACGTTGAGGTAAGTTGTTGTATTACATGCTTTCTCTATCAGTAAAGTGATTTTTATATTTGTACTTGTATTACATTGTGTAAACTTACACAAAAAATCTGAGCTAAATCTATAATTTGTGTCTATTCATTAATTAATTATTCTTCTTCAGCAAGGAAATCAACCACCAATCAAACAAGTACAACAGATCAACTGCCAGCAAATCTGACATCTCTTCCAACCTCTTTATCTCAAGACATTATAGTAGCATTGCATTTGAATATGGCTACTAATCAATCGCACACTTATGTTACCACAGAAAAAGGAAGAGCTGTCAATGCACTGGCAACACCAAATACATGTTGTGTCAAATACGCCAAACACTGAGCTTAACAATGCATACTAAAACTGTGACAGCAACACTGCAACCTCCCACAACAACTGCACAATTAACTACAAATGGTGTCTCTACATTAACAACACTGATGGGGACTTCAGCCCAGACCACTACACACTCCTCAACTCTAAAGCAACTGAAAACTGTCAGAGTTTGCCTACAGAAATGTTTCAAATTATTATGTGCCTTTGTGTTCATTTTGCATACATGATCAATTTTATCATGTATGCAAAATGTATGCATATTTCTGTTTTTCTCTCTCTTGTCTTTCCTAACGGAAACCTGATATTAATTCAGGAAAATAAGACATGAATTGAAGCTATGAGTTACTGCATGGAGCAACACATTGACCGAGTCCACATTACCACCAAATTCATTCAAGGGAAGGTGGCTGAAAAGGTAAAGAACGCCACATCATCCAATGTTTAGGGGTGGCAGTAGCTCGATCCATAGGGAGTTGGGTTGGGAACTGGAGGTTCAAGTCCCTCTATGTACTGTACCAAAGTATGGAGTGTGGATTGGTAGCTGGTGAGATGCCAGTTCACCTCCTGGGCACTGCCAGGTGCTCTTGAGCAAGGCATTGTACCCATCCAACCGCTCAGGGCGCTGGTTCACACCCACTCACTCTGACATCTCTCCATTTGTGCATGAATAGGTTCTGAGCATACAGCACATCCTGTGTGTATTGCAGCACTGTGTGTAGTGAATTCCAACAAAAACAGAGTCTTAATTGTAATTTCCCCAGTGGGGATCAATAAACACTTTAAGTTAAGTTGGGCTAGGTCTATGGTGAATTTAACTTTGGTTCTGACTAAGTCAACTCCTGGCTGTTACAAGAACTGGGCGCCCGAACAAGGATATAAAGGGAAATATGACTTTGGTGTTACAGGTGCCATTGAGGCCACTGGGAGGCAGCAGTGGGTAGGCTTGCCTGAGACAGAGAAACTGAATTTCATCTGCTGCGCATGCACTGGATAAGTGTCAGTGTCACTTCGGATGACAATGTTGTTGAGCAGCTTTTACAATAACGTATAGACACACTATCATGTTCTAGTTATACATGTTTTGCTGTTTCAATATGATATTTTAGCAGTTATTAATTTAACATTAAATAAAATGTTTTTCACAAATGTGACATCAGGCTAGTAGGCTTTGATGGATAACAGAGGTATCATGCATATTTTAATGCTCACTTATGATGTAATTCTTCTACCTTTGTTATATTACAGCTGCCTGCTCTATTGTTGATTTTGAATATCATTAAATACTAAAACCTTATGTGGTGTGTAGGCGTGCACATTCATAGTCATGGGCAGCAAGAGTGATGTGAGAACATTGATCTGCTCTATGCCTTTCAGTCAGGGGTTACTATTTGCATGTTGACCCCATGGGTTGGGCCCCAAAATTGTCTTTTTTAGACCACCAGAGTGTGGCCCTGATCAAGACTGCTTGCTGCCCTCACTGACCTGACCTTCACTCGCGACCACATAGAAGACAGAGCTCACAGACTCTCACCTACCTGTCTCCACCCATGGGCATCTATAGTCATGGAACCTGGAAAATATACCTTTTATTGAATCTCAAACTGTATGACAAAAATGCAACTGTGAATAGTTTTCACTGTTATCAGACAACTTGTTCCATAGAGAAAATCTTTGGAGAAACATCATGTGTTGCCTGTGTATTTTCTATTTTAATTTCTTCACTTGTCAGTTTTCACAACACAGCAAAAACATCCTGCCTCTTTTGAAATGAATGTCTTCAGGTACATGTTTTAACAGACGTTAATTGTCATTTGGCACATTAAAGTCTGTGTTCCTTGAGGTGAAGAAGTAGAAACTGTGCAACACAGGAACTATATATTGCACTTCATTTGTAAGCTATAATAACTTGTCAGTTGAAACTATTGAAACACAAATTATAATAATTGGTGCATTCCGAAATGAGTCCTTTAATGGACAATAAAGTTATATGTATATTTATCCCAATATGCTTATAGGCCTCTTTTTGGAAAGAAGTGACAATACTATTTTTCAATACTTTCAATAGTAGTCAGTATTAAGGACAGCACTAACAGTTTCATCAGTATACAAGTGTGTTTGCATTATTGAATAACCCCATATAACCACTGAATACCAATATGAATAGCTTGTAATCCACCGCTGAATTTTGATAACTGTTTTTGCATCCACAATGATGGTCTTGTCACTTGTCAATTACCACGGACCATTACACATGAGTGTGTCATAGCTTAGTTTCTCTCTGAATAGGCCTTGGTCAGTGAACCTCCCACCAGTTCAATGTTAATGTCCCATTGGGTCCAGTCAGTCAGTCTCTGGACTACCCCCTCACCTCATTTTCTCACCCTCATCTCCTCTTGTGTGCTGTCCAGCTGGCTCTGACCTCTGACCCTTTCACCCTCACTCCTGACCTCTGAGGACATTCCCACGCCACACCCTTTTGTGTACATCTTTCCATGGACACCCAGTGGTCACTCCCTCTGCATTTTTAGAGATTATAGTGAAAAACATAATTCACTTTCACTTGGATCAGTGTAATGCAACCTAATTTGGCCTAATCCCAATTCAAATGTGTGATGCTGCACATCTGAAACATATATATTCATTAAGAGTGTGCAAAAATAATCTAATATAGGACATCAAATATATTCTTCAATGAACATGTCAGTTTATCATATAATGTATTAACTTTCGAAAATTTTGTAAAGTTTAAAATGAGTGCCAATATTAGTGTTTTTTAATTGAAACTAGTTAAAAAAGAAATGTGTACTTGTGTCCTTCCCTCTCTCCTTTTCGTTTCTGAGCGTACAACCCTCCATTGAGCCCTCCCTTATTTTCCTTCTGTCACTTTCACAGTTAATTGTAGAAAAAGAGATTTTCTCTATTGAGGCCTGGTCGCTTAGGTAACCTCACCCCTGCATGAAATGAGATGGATAGAGGGGAAGAGATAGAGAGGGGGACATGGACAGGCAAACTGAACAAGCAGCGCTTGAGGACGGATGCAGAGTAGAGTGAACTGTTTGAAAAAAGTTAGAAAGAGTAAGAGTTTAATATTTCATATGCATAGAGTTAATGCTTAATAGCGGCTTCTCTGGGACTATATCACTGTATCATTGGTGGTGCATAATGTAAGTATCAAAATAGTTACATTTTTCACTTGTTAGTACAAGTTAATTTTCTAACTTTAAACTTTAAATTTTAACTGTAAGGAAATTGTTAGATGAAGAATATGTATAAGAATTTAGTGGGACTAACCTATGGAACATGTACTCTTTTTTAACAGTTACTTTTAGATCACATTTTTGAGTGTGTAGCCTGCAGCTTTCTTTTGACAGTTTGTAAATTATTTTAAACATGTTAGTATTTCTATAATAGATATTTCTGCATGTTTTAATTAATCTCTTATGAAATTTTAGCAAATCACCATCCGCTGCAAGATTCACTCCCAGGGCTAAGAGATGCTATTCTTCCCAAAGATTGACAGGGAGTCTGGTGTTGATTGTCCAAACGCAATTCTTGTGTTACTTCTCCATATCCAGGAGTTGTGGATGGACATCTTGCCCCCGATTCTCGTTTTCTCCCTCTAACTTAATCAAGATGGGAAATCATTAAATGGTGTCGTGGTTGTGCGCAAAGAAGGGACTGCATTTCAATTGTTGCAAAAAAAAGGGTTGACTTTGCATGGCTCATACTGGATTTTAAACTACTTGTTGAAGTTCATTGATAAAGTATTTTTTTAGATGTGAAAATATGTAATTTTTAACAAATTTGACTTTTGAATCTGATTGAAATTTAAGCTTCTTAATAATAAAAAAAAAATTTAAATTCACAGATCCTGGCCTTTTTAATTCCTTGAGTTATCTCTGTTAAGTGAAGGCTACATATATGGACTGACATTATTCAATTTTCTGTAAAGTTCTGGAAGACAAATCTGAAATGGTTTCATTTGTATCATATCATATCATATCATATCATATCATATATATATATATATATATATATATATAAACAAAAATATATAAACATATGGATCAAAAACTAAACATATGGATCAGTTGCTTATCTAGTTTGACAGACATACATTTAAAAGAATACAATTTCTCTCACTGGGGAGAATCATAATTTTAATGGGTGAAGAAATGTAGCAATGGGCTACATGGCTTGTGGTTGGTGAAGTGAATGTTTCTTCCATGTGCCAAATGTGTATTTCAATTGTGCAGGGCCATGACATACCCATGCTAGTATGTGTATAATGTATGTGTATTGTATAATGTATGTGTATATGTTAGTTTGATTAGATGAGCCAATTGTTTCAGTTCTTTGAAGCTAGCAAACCTTTTTCATGAACACCATAAAGTGAGTTGACAAAAAGAGTTAAACAATTAAATCTTCTTTAGAGAAGGTTCCAGCAAGCTGGACAATTGAAGACATTTAAAGCATTATTGCCTTAATCTAGAGCACTTAGCTAGGATAACAGTTATGGTGCTTAAATCCTTCCAAACACCTTGACATGGATGCTTGAGGGTGTTTACATCTACACAAGAGCTATGAATATAAAGTAAACATTTTTGATGCATCCACAAAAAAAATTTAAAACTGTAAATTATATGTCCAATCTGTGTTTTTAATGTTAAATTGCATAGTGTATCCTGATTATATAATTTATTATCCTGTTTATTGCATCTTACATGAAGCTGTTCATGTAGAAAAAAATAAAGTTTTTGACCTTGTCTCTGAATATATTTCTTCTTAACTGATTCAAAATCTGATATTAGTTTGTGTGTGTGTGTGTGTGTGTGCGTGCGTGTTTGTGTGTCATAAATCTTAAACAATTCCATTTTACCAGATCCAAACACAGTTTGGCAGCTTTGTAAATTCCATTAAGCGTATGTTCACTAATGAATACACACATGAAAACAATTATAAAGTTACAAGTAAACTGCACAGGGAAATTTATTATGTTAAATAAGAAGCTTTATGTTATATGTTGTATGTTTTAAATGTTGTAGTTAGAGAGTGTACAGATAACTCTACTTTGCAAATCATTCCTGAACCAGTAAACAGTGCTCACTCCATCCCAAATGAAAAAAGCTCAAACTTGATTTCTTGTAAATCACATGATTTGGGGGGAATTTGGCTGACTTGCAGTGACCAATGAGGGAATGGATACACATTGTGAAACAGAAACAAACACTGTCCATGCTGCAAGCCAAGCAGTTATAAAACTGAATTGTATTAAAACAATTTTTTACTTTTATATGAAATGTATCTGTCAGTTCACTATGATCTTTTCGTATCATGTTTTACATCTGTTTAGATCTCCATATAGGTACAATACATATTCCCTGAGGAATGATGCTTTTTTTAAAAATATCTTAGAAAAAAAAAAACTGTGGGAGGGCATTTCTGAACGATTGAGAAATACAGGGGTGGATGAATAACAAAACCAGAGTTAATCAAAAGCCTGTGTCAGAGCAGGAAACAAAATAGAAGCTGCACAATGGGGTGCTTCATCTTTTCAATACTGTTCCTGATCTTGACTGTGGAATCATCTTCTTCAACGGACAAGGGGTAAATGTAGACATAGCTGCATGAATCTACATTATGTAATAGTGTAATTTAATGACAACCCTTTTGTTTAACAATACTGTAAGGATTATTATGTCATTTTGTTATAATGTAAGACAAAATATGCAGCATTGGTAGATGTTTCTCTAAAGGCATAGAAGTCCATGAATGCAAAATATAGCGATGAAAGCTACAGAAAGTGCTTTTTTTTCAACTTTGTGTCCAGATTCTTCATCACAGCCCCCAGAGTGTTTCATGTGGGTGTTAATGAGAAAGTGGTTGTCCAGATGGGAAAGTATCATCTTAATAATCCTGTTACTATCTACCTGCGGCATGAGATTTCCAACACTGATGTGTCTGAGAAGAAAACTGCTCAGTGTACTGCAGAAGGGGAGATCAAAACAGTTGAGCTCATGGTATGAAAAACTTTGACACTCGCACAAAAAGCAAAAAATGTAGACAGGACTGAAATATCAGTAATCAGTAAACTTGTTTTTTTCACATTTACAGATAGACAGGGACCTGATGTCGACTGTGACTTCAAAGTATAAACGTCCAACCCTTGCGCTGGTGGCAGAGAGCCCCACCTTCAGTGGAAGGAAGACAACACATGTTATGGTATCACAACACAGGGGCTATATCTTCATTCAGACGGACCAGCCAATCTACAACCCAACACAGAAAGGTTAAAGGAAAGACAACAAATGTGAAGAAATGTGTGGAAATAGGCTCTGCTAGGTTTTTTACAACAATTTGTTGATTATCTCTTTTCTAGTGAGGTACAGAATATTCACTCTTGACCACACATTCAGGCCTCATGAGGAAGTGATCCACATATCAGTAATTGTGAGTGATATATATAATTATTTTTAGGAATACAGAAAACTTTGAAACATTTGCATACATAATTTTCATTGTTTTATGTCATGATTAATGCTTTAATCATTTTATAATAGAATGCTGCTGGAAACAGAGTAATGAAATCCCTTAAGACGACAAATGGAGGAATACTCCAAGAATCCTTTTTCATTCCTGATGTCTCAAAGTATGTTAAAACAGATTTACAATAAACTGTGTCTAACATAACAGCACAAGAAACGTTGACATACCTTTATAACACATGTATGTTTTGTTTACGAAGAATGGGCACATGGAAGGTTACAGCACACTATGAAGACGATGAAGCAAACGCTGCTTCCCGAGAGTTCAAAGTCCAAAAATTTGGTAACGTAATTTAAAAGTATTTTACATTTATTTATTTATTTTTTAAATTTGCTGATATTTTGTCATTCTCAAAAAACATTTTTCTTGTTACACTCTCTAGTTTTACCAAGTTTTGAGGTGAACATCCCAATGGAGCAGAGATATATTTTGTTGGATGCTGAACAGCTTGACTTCACCATCTTAGCAAAGTAAGTGTTGATGGATTTCCCACTAATTTCCTTTAATGCCAGGTTTTTCCTTTTAAAACCGCATTAATCATTTTTAGCAATCCAAAAAAGCTAAATCATTGCCTTGTGACATTGCAGCCAAGGTTACGGCAAACATTTAATTAACGTTAGCCGACCTATTTTATCTTGTATGGAGATATTAGATAAAATTAAGTTTTGGCCAACAATGCCTGAAAAAAACCCAAAGCCAAACCATTTAAGGGCATATGTAGGTGTAGACTTCTGAAACTCCCTCTTTAACTTAAGATACCCACTAACACTACATACACACACATAACAACTGGCTAATAACACCCCAAAATAAGCTAAAATAGGCTAAAAAGCTCTGTAGAGCTGCATATCTGGGTAAATATGTGTTATTAAGTGACCCCTTTCAAATGTTATATTTAGCAATACAAGTTAATGTTTTAATATTTAGACCGCTTGTCCCTAGCATTACATTTTCAGACTTTCCTAACATTACACTCATCACATTTTTTTTTTTTACAATCATTTTCTCTAGGTATTCACATGGGGAGAAAGTTAAAGGGGCTTACCACTGCCAGTTTGGCTTTGTAGAAAAAGGCTCAGGTAAAAAAATGAAGCCTTTCTTTATCAGAGGACTGGAGTTGACTGGTTCGGTGAGGAAAAAAATATAAAGTTAATTATTGCATATTGCATCTCTTAAGTGTTACAGTACTTGAACATCAATAATGTATGGCATTTCTTGCAGGTCAATACTGGAACTGCAACAGCTTCTCTTCAGATAGCAGACTTACATGAACAGCTCAAAAAACAGAAGAACAAAACCCTGTCTGAATTACAGCAAAGTGGAGCGCAACTCTATTTGAGAGTATTTGTCACCAACATACAAAGTAAAGGACACTCTGTCACACCACATACCAATGTTTAAGGCAGAAACCATTATGGTGCAAAGAGAGAATATATTGTATAATGTGTAAAATAGTTGCCGTTTTATAGACAGTGGCATGTTCTGTGCATTTTAAGTATGATGTTTACTAATGTTTGGTGTTAAATGGTCAAACAGCTAGTTACTGTTTCCTGTTATGCAACTCCAGGGTACTGCACTGACTTTGGATTTTGTGAGCAGTTAGACTCTTTGACAACTTATTGTAATTTTCAAGGGTCTTATAATCAGAGAGTAGGTAAATGGAATTATCAGATTAAAAAGAAATTATAATCCGATATTTTATGGAATGTATGCCAAAACTACAGCAAAACCAATTCAATAAACATCAATGAAATTGCTTAATTGCAAAATATGTTAGGA
This sequence comes from Etheostoma perlongum, assembly GCA_026937815.1. Lineage (NCBI taxonomy): Eukaryota > Metazoa > Chordata > Actinopteri > Perciformes > Percidae > Etheostoma > Etheostoma perlongum. The sequence continues at coordinate 16,705,126 of CM049376.1, forward strand.
TAACTAACAGATCAAAAGTCCTTGACAGTACCCATCTGTTTTTATATTAGAATAGAGAATACCTTTAATGTCATTATACACAAGTGCAGTACCTGTGTAACGAGATTGAATATATTATATAATATACATATACAGTATATATATATATATATATATATATATATATATATATATATATATATATATATATATATATATATATATATAATATATGAATATATTCTGAGAATAACAATAACAACACTTGCATTACTGCTTCTACAACTCTACTACTACTACTACTACTAGAAGAATAATTTATCTCAAAATTGAAAGATAAATCTGTTCTGTAAAGTTCTGTAAGTTAAATCTGTATTTGAGAGATGTAAGAAGATGTTTTAGTATTGTGATTTTCATGCATCTGATATCTGTATTTTGTTGCTCAGGTAGGGAGATACAAGAGGCAGAAGTTTACCTTCCTATCATCTCTCACAAATACACCTTGGATTTCTCTCGAACACGGTCATATTTTCTTCCTGGATTTCCGCTTGATGTGGTGGTATGACTGAAACAAAAAAAATGGGTACACATCTATGCACATGACTGTAATGAATTTGTATGTCAAATATTTAGTTTTTATTATAGGTTGCTGTGCGGCTCCCAGATGGCTCCCCAGCAGCTGGTGTGCCAGTAAAGATTGATATATCACCATTTTCAGAGGAATCTTGGCAAGGCACCACAAACCAGGAGGGGGCAGTGAATCCTGTCTTTAATGTTCCCAATGGGGCTCCGATTACTGTTAAAGTTAGTGTTCCTAAACAATTAACAATTTAAAGATTTTATCAAATTAATAAGGCACTGGATTGTCCTTTAGTTCACTTTAACTGTTTACACCCTGACTTCATTAGGTGTTGGCAGATGGCCTTCTGCAAAGCAAAGTAATTCAACCTGCTTCATCTCAGAGTGGCAGCTACCTGTACATCAGTTTGACCAATAAGATGTATTCTGTGGGCGAGTCACTAACTGTGAATTACAACACCATCAATGGGCCAACACAAGGGTTTATATACTACATGGTGAGGCATATCTGAGTAAATGCAACATGATTTGTTTTGACAAAGAAAAGCAACAGTGTTTTTTTATAACCTTTTCCAATTGACTATTGTGCAGGTCTTAAGCCGTGGGATCATAATACAAAAGGATTCTCTCAGATTTGGTACTTCAGTTAGGCACAACCTGCAGATAACTCCTGATATGGTGCCAACGTTCCGTCTGATTGGCTACATCTACAACCAGAAGGGTGACATCATTGCTGACTCAGTGTGGGTAGATGTCAGGGATGAATGTGAGATAAATGTCAAGGTGAGTAAACAGAACAGATAAGAGTGCAGCCTGAGCAGAGTGATTCCACAGTGACAGAAGAAAAACACAACTTTACTTGTGTCGCCTTAGTTTTGTAGTAGGACATTTCTTTAAATAAATGGGGCAGGGAGGGGACTGGTAGATAAAATAATGTAGACTTATTGAAATCAACTTTAGCTTTGAATGAACTAATTCACAGTTGCAATCACTGGTGGTGGGTGTTATAATGTTATTAGGGGCGGCTGTGGCTCAGCGGTAGAGCGGTTGCCTGCCAATTGGAAGGTTGGTGGTTCAATCCCTGGCCCTACAGTCCCATGTCGAAGTGTCCTTGGGCAAGACACTGAACCCCGAGTTGCCCCCGATGCTGTGCATTGGAGCGTGAATATGTGTGCATGTTTATCTGATGAGCAGGTGGCACCTTATACAGCAGCCTCGGCCACAGTGTATGAATGTGTGTGAATGGTGAATGTATCCTGTATGATGTAAAAGTGCTTTGAGTAGTCGTTAAGACTAGAAAAGCGCTATATAAATACAGCACATTTACATGTTGCATGCCAATTATCATTCTTTATCAACATAAAATATACAATGCTGTTTAGCCTAGTTTCAACTACTGAACATTTGAATTTACTTTGACCTTGGACAATGACATATAAAAATATTTTAATTTTAATTTAGGTAGAACAAAAAGGACCGTTTGTACCTGGAAAACAGTCTAAGCTAGAGTTTGATTTACATGGTCAGAAAGCCAGAGTGGCTTTGCTGGCTGTGGATAAAGCCATCTACGCTCTCAATGCCGATAATAAACTCACAGCCAAACAGGTAAAACTTTCACACGCTCCTTATAAACACACAGATGCTATTTCATTCAACCTATATATTATAATGCATTATAAGCTCTTGTTCCATTTTTCAGGTGTTCTCCTCTATGCAGTCATATGACCTTGGTTGCTCATACAGTGGAGGATCAGACTCTGCTTCTGTACTAACAGAGGCTGGCCTGTCTTTTGTATCTCACTCCAAGTCAGAGTGGAAAAAAAGTATGGCAATAATACATTTTTTTCTTCATTTGAGTATTAAATAAGAACAGAACAAATTGAGTGTTACAAATTACAAACATTTTTCTTTTGGTAGCTAGCCATGCTGATGATTTTGGTTTTATCCAAAACAAGATAAATGCCAAGTCAACACTATCACAGGAGGCAGGAGATCTATTTGGTTGGCTCCCATGTGCTTGACATAGAGAAAAAGGCAGAGATTATAACCACTAAAGCAGAAATGACCTTTTAAGCCACTATCCAATTACTTATACTGAGGTTTAATAATGTTTATAACTTGTTTTACTAGGTTTTGGCTGTAATTTACAATCTGTACGACAGAGACGCTCAGTGGACCTTCAACAAGAAATTATGACTTTAAGTAAGACACCATTCTGGCATTACAACTCTGCTCTGAGATCATGTTAAATACCTATGGTAAGAATATGCTATGAAAATGTTTTCTTTTCTTATTATTTTATTGTCACTTTAGAATCTAACTTTTCCGAAGAAAAGTTACAAGACTGTTGTGTTCGGGGGTTTTCTTCTCTCATCCCTATGAGACGAACATGTCTTGAAAGAGCAAAGAGAGTCTCTCTGGTGGAAGCAAATCCTGTTTGTGCAGATGCCTTTTTAAAATGCTGCCTTGAAGGAGAGTATCTGAGACAAAAAAAGATACAAGAGGACGCCCAGAAAGGACTTGGCAGGAGTGAGATTATATTGTCATATAACACTTTACAAACTTACTTAGATGGAATTTAATAACTGTTATCACAAACCTTTCATTTTCTCATTTTTAGCTGCAAGCACAGCTGACATTGAAGAGTTCTTCTTAGACACTGCTGCTCAGCATATTCGACGATATTTCCCCCCAAGCTTTGCATTCACCGAATTTGATGTAAATGGCAAAGGAAGGTAAGAGGTGGCAATATTATATACTATTTACTGTATGTAGAATTTTTTTTTTTTCCCAGTGAAATACAGTGTCTAGTTGCAGCCGTTATAGGGTTAGGGTTAGTTCTCGACCAGGACCCCCAACGCACGGGAAGGTGCAAGGGCCTGTTCATCACTGCTTGCTGCTTTAATTTTGTTTATATCTTTGCAAGTGTTAATGTTTGTTGCTTGGGATGTCAATGTGAGAATTACAGCATTTTCAAATGCTCAGTGTTAGTTAATCTTAATAAATGCATTACCTAAATTCTACAGTAAACAAGGTAGAAAAAGCATTTGTCGGACACATTTTAGTAAGACCACACTCTTTATTTCATCTTAACTGAAACCCCTCAGGTATGCTTTGACTCTCCCTGATTCCATCACCACGTGGGAGATTCAGGTCGTCACTTTATCTGCAGCCACTGGTAATAACAGCTTTACAAATACTGTACATGTTGGATATCTGACTGAGGAGCTCCTCATGAATAACTGCAATTTGCTGCTACCCTATGTTTCATTCAGGTCTCTGTGTAGTTAAACCGTCTGAGGTCAGAGCAGTAAAGACGGCATTTGTGTCTCTGAGACTGCCTTACTCAGTGAAGAAATATGAGCAACTATCCATTTCACCTGTTATCTACAACTATGGCGATGTCGAACTACAGGTAGAAATCACCTAAGAACAAAAACAATACAAGTTGAAATTAAATTCTCAATGACATTTTTCTGTTTGGACATCTGCATTTTTATAGGTGGCAGTTCATATGGAACAAACTGAAGGACTTTGTTCCCCTGGCTCAGCCACCACTGGAGCGTTTGTTAACATTACTGTGAAGCCAGAGTCTTCCCAGTCTGTTTCCTTCTCTGCTGTCCCCATGGTTACCGGCTCAATACCTATCAAAATACGTCTCTATGATATGGAGAATGAGATGGGAATCGATGCAATTGAAAAGACTTTGAATGTGTTGGTGAGTGACAAAGACATTATTTCATCTCTTTACTAAACAATCATTGTATAATAGCCGCATACCTTACTAAATAAATATGGAAAAACATATGACATATTGGAAGTCATATTGGATTAAAACCTCTATAAAAATACTTCCTTTGTTGACCCTCCGTATGTGGCATACTAGCATTTTCTCAAAACCTCTGGACATTTTAACTTTAATTTCAAAAACAATACTGCTTGGCAGCTGTTTATGCTTATACTGCTCGTTGGAAAATGAATGGTTGGTTAATGTAAATTAATAGATCATGAGTATGTATTAAAATATTAGCTAATGAGCATATTTATGTGCTATTAATGTAAACTGAAATGTGTTTACCACTTGCATATTTTCATGTATTAGGCAAGGGACAAACAATAATCAGCTCTCTTCTTTGTTGTAGACAGAAGGAGTAGAAAAAAGTACAGAACACACGCTAGTGCTGAAATTCGATGGTGAGTTGTTTATGTAATTCTAAATGACACTCTAACTTTATTCGTCAATGTATTTACATTTTTTAACAGATTTACTTATTTCTATCTTGGTAGGAAAGACCACTAAAAATCTGATTATTGATGGATCTTTACCAGATGACACAGTCCCCGACTCCAGCTCAAATATTTTCGTTTCAGTGGAAGGTAGTGCTGTTAGAGACAGACATACAACAGACCTTTGTGAGTGACAGAGTCTTACCCTTTAAATGTTATCATCTGGCAGGGGATGGATTTGGCAGTTCACATGCAAAGAACCTTCTTTCTCCAGAAAAGGTTGCTAGCCTGATTGTATTGCCTCGCGGATGTTTAGAACAGACAACAGTACGACTGGCCCCTACAGCTTCAGCCCTCCGCTACCTTGACCTAAGAGAGCAATGGTTTGACCTGCCTGCTGGTACCAGAGATGATACTCTTGATAAAATCAAACAAGGTAGGAATATATTAAGCAGTTAATGGCATAATGTCTCTATTATGTATGTACTATTCTTTTTCTGTGACAAATGTATACCAATTTTCAGAGTTTATTTTAATTTCTCCTCCTACCCATTTGCCAGGCCTAAAGATGGTGTTGTTAGCCCATCAGTTTTTGTCAAACTGGGCCACAACTACTTGCCAAATTGCCATTGAATTTGCTGTGAATATCCATTGACAGGCAGATCTCATGAAATGGTGTATATATGACATGCATATGCCATTATTGGCGTGTTATCAAGATGCATACTCGGTTTTTAGCGTGTTTATCGAACCTGTTTGGCCTCCATTGACTGACATTACGAATGAGTATTGTGTGTCACGTCACATTTCCCAAACTCAACCGTCGGTTTCTTTTTTTTAATAATCCAACCCCATTCTTCTTTTCCTAAACTTAACCGATTCTTCTTTTCCTAAATCCAAACGTCACTTTCTTCTCGCGATAACACGCCAAGTGGTGATAACACGGCAAGCGTCTTGTGTACACAAGATAAATACAATATAATAAAGTTAAGAAAGAAGTAGCCTACATAAATACATACCAAAAATGGGGAAATTTAAATTTCAAAGCAAACCTGTTAAAAGTAAAAAAAATAAAGCCCTGATCAGACAGAGCTGGTTTTAGCAGCATGGGGTGTTTTTTTGTATTTGTTTTCAAGAGTGAAGCGTTTAGCTTGCTGCTTTTGCATTGCTGACCACCTCACTTTTTTGGAGAGTGAAAAAAAGGCCAAACGTCATTTAACTTATCAGCAAAATAACGGCTGGCTAAATGATTCAATTGTTGCTTATTAAGAATAACAAAAGACACAACTAATCTGATCGGGGCACCTTTAACAAAAATGGCTGTGCAGTGCGCATTGTGTTTTGCAATCTTCAAATGCAGTCTGTCTTGTTGCGGCCTAAGGCATGATGAAGCAATATTCTTAAGACAAAAAATAGGTCTTTGAAGTTTTTACGGGAATTAGTTAAGAAGCTGTGAAAACTGTGAAATAAACAGGAGCTGGACCAAAGGTGGTAAAAATGGTAGCTAATGCAGTAAAAAGGAAACTGGATTCACAAAAATATAGACGAGCTGTCAAATGAATTACTTCAGGAAGTAAGGCAGTATCAGTGAAGGATAAACATTAAGTTAAGTTCATAAGTGTTAAAGTAAAAGGTAAAAGAAGGTAAAACTCAGAGGCACTCATAAATGCAAAAGCAGTGAGCAAAATGCTTCACTCTCATTGAAAACAATTACAAAAAGCCACCTCTGGCTGCTAGAACACACTTTATGATCAGGGTTTTAGCATGCTACACAACGGTCACAGATCTTTGCAATGGCAACTAGGGGTGGGCGGATCGATCTAAATATCGATAGTATCGATGCCAACGCTGGTATTGGTATTTGATCGATACAACTGTAATTGAATCGATATTTTAATTTAGATATCTCTCCTCTACGTTCACTGTACTTTGCTTGTGTCTTCCACCTTCCTGAGCAAACGCCGCTTTCACATCTTGGCCCACATTGCTCCTCCTCCCCCTCCTGCTCCTCTGCTGTGATTCGTTGTTGTGTCGTCACGTGACTCACTGACACAACGTGCAAAGGAGCAGCATTCATTCACCTCAGAAATAATGAAATGCTCTCCCCTACACAAAAGTATTTTTTTAAGTAAAAAGTATTGTATTGGTATCGGTATCGGCAATACGGACCCTATATGGATCGATACCAAATTTTGCAGTATCGCCCACCACTAATGGCAATGGTACAGAAAAATGGTCGCCACTCTGACCATCATGCTATGTTGATTTGAATGGGAATGTCCATTCTACTCTGATTCTATTTCTATGGTTGTACCCTCTACAGGTAAATAACAAGGCTACATATATGTTTGTTTTTAACAAAGTCAACAATTTGTTTGTCAGGTTATGTGAGGATTTTAGATTTCAAGAATAAATATGATGGATCTTATAGAGCATTTCGTACATCGTCATCAAGTAATTGGTGAGTATTTGATTTCTACTGCCTCATTCATTTTTGATTTAAGGTCATTACTTTCAACATCTCACAAATCACAAATCATAACCCTTTTTCTATCCACTCTTCTCCCTTACTTTTCTTCTCCCCAGGGTGACTGCCCTTATAGTAAAAGTGCTATCGTTGGTGGCACAGCGTCAGACAATGACTTTTGAAAAGAAAGAGTGGAAAGGTTGGGTTGTACCAGAAGAAGAAATTAGGCACTCAGTCAGTTATTTGCTCTCAGTACAAGACAGTGATGGGTCATTCGGTGACCCACATCAAGTGCTACACAGAACAGTTCTGGTAACTTCTATTCATACATGTTGGAACATGCATATAATTATGTGAACAATATTAGATGTAGCAAACAACAAACTCAGTAGCAATGATTTAAATGTATTATTGTATATGTTTGTTTAATGTAGAAAGGCAAAGACCAAGAAGCATCCGTGACGGCTTTCATAACTATCGCACTGCACCGGTCCCTTCAATTCCTGGACACTGAATTAAAAAATAATGCGGTGAGATAATAGAAACACTTCTGGGTTTTAGCCACAATATTGATGGCAATGTTGTATAGTTAAACACTTTGGTCCAGACTGAAATTACTTTGAAAACATTTAATAATTAGATTGTTATGCAATTTGTACACACATTCATTAAGCCCAGAAGATTTATTCTAAAGACTTTGGTGATCTGCTGACTTTTCCTCTAGTGCCATTAGCAGGTCAAAATTTAAACCTGTCTGGTAAAATATCTCAACATTAACTAAAGGGATTGCAACTACATTTTGTGGACATTATTGGGTCATACTGGTACTTGAAAACAACTATGTGTCCTAATGATTTTGGATACCTGATTCTTCCTTTAACACCAACATTAAGTTTTTAAAGATTTACCTGCTATACATTTGCATGTAAGCATTGTAAGCATGGTAGCATGTGAACATTTAACTCAAAGCACTGCTGTTCTTAGTACAACCTCATAGAGCTTCTAGCGTGGCTGTCGACTCTTAGCCTTATTACAGTTTATTTTACATTTAATGCACTTTAATACACTGTGGTCAATGCATAATTTGCTTCATGCTGTTTTCTAACAGGAAGCAAGAATTTCAAGATCAACATCATATCTCCTCTCACACCTTGAAGAGCTTCAGCATCCCTACACTGTTGCCATCACAGCTTACTGCCTCGCAGTTTGTCTGCCACAGGGAACAGATCATTCATCTGTCTGGACAAAGCTTAAAGCACTGGCTACTGAAGGCAAGTCCAATCATGTATGTATGTATTACATGCACGTACAGTATATCTATCATGTTAAGTTTATATATATATATATATATATATATATGTGAATCTTATGAATTCTATGGTGTATACAGTATGTGGCAGACATTTGTGTCACAATGTGTTTTTTTTTTACTTACTGTCAATTTTTAATTATCAGGAATTAATGGCTGTTATCTGTGGACTGCTGATGCCAGCCCACAGAATAAAGCTAATGCAGATGCTATCACAGTAGAGACTACAGCCTATGCCCTCCTAGCTGCAGTGGAACTTGGGGATACCGAGTGGGCAGACAAAATAGCCTGCTGGTTAATCACCCAAGAAAACTATGCTGGAGGCTTCAAATCAACACAGGTGATTAAAAGCTACATTGAGAATTGTTTGAATTGAAGAATCCCTGTCTTTGGACACATTCTCTGTATTGCTCTGGTCCCACATCATAGTACAATATAGTACAGATTAACCATCAGAACAGAGATGTTAAGCATGTTATTGTTTTATTACCATGCCCAGGATACTGTTGTGGCATTGGAAGCTCTTGCTGAGTATGAGCTAAAAAGGTCAGTCGGTCCCAAAACAAATCTAATAGCGGAGTTCACAGTCCAAGGAAAGACTGACATTGTAAAGCTTGCACTGACAAATAACGAGAAGGTGGAAACGAATCTTAAGGTATCGTAGAGCATTGTCAATATTACACTTAAATTCACACGTTAATATTTAACATCATTCTTTGAAGACTTGGCATTTTTTGCGTCTTTTTTAACAGAAATTTTCAGGGAACAACATTACTATGCAGCTGACAGGAGAAGGCAATAGCAAGCTCAAGGTAAGTTGATTATAATGTCTGTTAATAACTTGAAAAAGATCCACAATTTACAGTAAATCACCAATCTTTTCCCCAGATTGTAAAATCTTACTATCTACTGGACCCCAAGGATGATTGTGATAAAGTGTCTATCAGCGTCACAGTGGAGGGGAAAGTGAAGTACACTGGTGAGCTTTTGTCACTGACAACAAATTACCACATTTATTGCTGATAAAAGCTACAGTTACATTTACCTCCGTCTCCCTAGCTAAGGTCATAGAAAATTATGAATACTATGATGACTACGATAACAATGAGGAGGTGGCGGAGAAGGAGGTGAGAGTGCCACGATCAGCAATTGAGTGGTTTGATGCTCGCACCCGGAACAGGAGAGATCTTGATAACAACTTAAATTTAGACAAGGCTGTCACCTACAAAATCTGTGTCAGGTTAGTTGAATGAGATTCAAATCACATTTGCTCGTAATGAGTATTCATGAGACAATGAGCTTTGAGTGAAAAAGTCACAAGTCATATGATTCTCATTGTTTTCCTGTGTGCAGTCATAGCCTAAACAGCAATCTCACAGGAATGGCCATTGCTGACATCACTCTTCTAAGTGGATTTGAGGCTGAAACTAAGGACCTGGACAGGGTTAGTAGCTCTCTCTTCGTCCTCTTGATCATCGTCATCTTCAGCACAAAGTAGGAGGCTATTTCTGGCGCATCAGGTCATGTCCTCTTTTTTCAATAGACAGCTTGTGATTTCTTCCTTTTTATCTGCCGACTCTATCCCCTTTTTTCTCTGTGATGTTGCAGAAGGCTACGTCTGCATCGGATCGTTACCTTAGAAACAGCAAAGACGCTTTCGACAGAATTTGGAGAATATTACATAATTTGAATATAAAAATTGTACCTTTTAATAGTGAACTTATTTTGGGGGAAATACATATTAAAAGCAATGGTAAAGTTTCAAACTTCTGCATTAAAGGTGTGAATCTTCACTGATCTCCCGATTCAAATACAATTATCATGTCAGCGATTCGATATCGCAATGCATCACAATGCGAGAAATACATTTTGTTATTAAAGCCATGGAGGATATTTAATTCATAGCTTTTTAAGTTTCAAAAACAAAACATACTGCAGTGCTCTAATACAAAATGAAAGGACAAATAAAAATACAGCACTGAGCTCATGGCACTTTCTCAATGTGCAACACATAACAGAACATGTAAACAGAGATAATGTTAGACCTACAATAAATTGTAAACAGAAATAATCGATTATGGCCCGGTCGATGCATTGATTATTTGATTATTTGATTGAAGACTTTTAATTACCCAATTTCCATTTATTTATTTATTGTAAAACATGTATTATCAATTATATAGAAGAAATGAAATTAATTTTTTAAAAATTATAAAGTTAAATTTAAACCCTTAGTTTGAATTTGCACACAGCCCACATGCTAGCTAACTCACATAGTATGTATTTGACAAATTAAAGAGCGTTGTCTGTCCGTGAACAAAGGGCTTTGTCTTCAGAATTGATTGATTGATTAATTCATATATTTATTTTCTATAAGATGTGTTTACATTTGTGTCTGCTTATATATGGTTTTCTTCTATAACCCCTATATTTTCATTCTATTCCTGTTATTTACTATTAATTCCTGGTAGCCTTCATATTCATAACATCAAGAACATCATAAAAAGGAAAAGCTTCAATTCTTGTCTCCTCACAGCTAAAAGAGCTGCCTGAACGATACATTTCCCATTATGAGGTCTCCAATGGAAGAGTGCTGCTCTACTTTGATAAGGTGAGGCTCAAATCTTTTTACATTTACAAAAATGTTACATGTCCAGTACTTACTTAATTTATTCTCTCACTCTAGCTCTTTGAAACAGAGGAATGTATTAGTTTCGATGCTAAACAGAACATACCAATTGGCCTTCTGCAGCCTGCTCCAGCTGTGTTGTATGACTATTATGAACCAAGTAAGCTTTTTTTATATTTCTTTTTGTCACAATAGAAGGGACATATTTAATTGACCAGGAATTCATTAACTATTTGTGCTTTTCTTGCAGGCAGAAAGTGTACTGTATTCTACTCCGCACCCCAAAGGAGCAAGATGGTCTCCAAACTGTGTTCAGAGGATGTGTGCCAATGTGCCGAACGTAGGCCATCACTTTAAGACTCATACTGACAAACACCCATGAATAATTGAAGCTTTACATATCAGGTTTGTGTTAAAATTGCATTATGATCATCTTTTTTTTAGGACCCTGTCATAAAATACAAAATACATTCCAAAGAGCAAACCGACGAGGAGGGATCACAAAAGACGACCGTTTACAACATGCTTGTTTCTTCCCTATAGTAGATTATGGTCAGTACTACATCCAAACCATTATGGTGTAAAGTATCTAAAAAGTTGACTATAAACAATCTATTCTTTCATATAGTGACAATAAAACAGTGCAGTAGAACGGTTCAGATGAATTTTTTTTTTTTTTTTCAGCATACATTGGTGAAGTCCTCAATGTTTCCATGAAGAGTAATTTTGAGCTGTACAAAATCAATGTAAACAAGGTACTCAGATCACGTAAGTAAACTGTGACCACAACCAGCAGATGCTGTAACACTGACCTTTAAATGTTTATGGTTGAAGGACCTATTATAAATGATAATCACGTATCATCCGTCTACTAGATGGAGATAACATTCTGAATGAGAATTCTGTTCGAGTGTTTGCAAAGAGACGTCAGTGTAAAGGACAGTTAGACCTGGGAAGACAGTATCTCATCATGGGCAAAGATGGCTCCACTACTGACTCAAATGGAAAGTAAGTAAAATCTATATTATTAATGGACGTACGATTTTACAATCATTGATTCACATTGTGTTCACTCCCTCTTTTGGTAGGATGCAGTACCTGTTGGAGTCTAACACCTGGGTTGAAAGAAAGCCTTCGGAGGAAGAATGTAGAAAATCTGCACATATCACTGCCTGCAAAGTGTTTAATGTGTTTACAGATGAGTACAAGATGGATGGCTGCACACAGTAAAACAGACACATCTATTTAATTTTACTTTGTCAAGTCAAGTGTAACTCAGTTACTCGTCAGTTATAGTAGCTCTTTTCTTCATGTTTATAACCAGAACCATAAAAGCATATTGCAAGAACATCCATATGTACTGAGACATTGCTTTTCAGACTGTAGGTGGATGACCGACTCCACCACAGTTTTATTTTAAAGTTTACTACACACAATGTAACCATTAATCATTGATGTCCAATACAGCTACCAGTGTTCAAATAAAAATCTCAACAAATGCTTTTGTATGTGTATAATTGGTTTTAGCATTAACTAGATACATCAATGTTGAGATCATTTTTTAAAATAGAACTCAACACGGCAAAAGAATGTTGTGTTGTTGTTGCTCTTTTATGTCTTTCCAAATAGTGTGATTCAATTTGTAGTACTGGTTTGATTTAGCTTTTCTGCTGAATATATTTTTATATCTATTTGTTTTTTTTTACTGGCAGTAAAGGATCTGAGAGGGGTCTCTGTACTCAACAGAAGCCCTCTCAAAGTTACCCCCCTTCTTACTAAACATCTGCACGGTAAGGAAGAAGGGAGAGGGGGCATGGTTTGGGATTAGCACAGTGAATACACATAAAATGACATAACAGTATGCTGCCTATAAGAGTGGTTTGCTTGCTCCTAGTGGAGTTACATAAGATCAATCTTAGGATCAATCTCGACCTCTACGGATAATAGCACTTCCTTAGCTCTAGAGAGCTAACAGAACTCGTCTTAAATGTGCTACACTTAGAGACATGCTGCAGAAGATACTCAGTGCAATTATGTAATACATCTTGAGTTGTGGGTGATGCAGAGAGAGGTAATGGAAGAAAACAAGGGCTAGTGGGAGGGATCCGTCCAGCAGGAGAAGGAGGCATGGGTGGAGAGGCCAGGAACAAGCAGGGGCTTATGTGCTTATATTATTCTAATCTCTAAGGCCAGGTCCAAAGTAAGCAACACGGGAGTACTGACCATCACTTCAATCACAGCCGAATCAATGCCTGCACTGTTTCAGCTGTTGCCATTAGACATTTCATTACATTTGAATCAATAAAGAGTAAATAACTATGCAGACTTCAGCATCACACATTCATTTTGGGATATCTTTAGTGCACCAGTAGCCAACAGCAACAGCACAGTCGGTCTTCTTTGAACTGTGGCCTTCTCAAGGTAATACATGGCTTATCATGACTAAGTAGTGACCTGGGCTTGTGATTATTAGAATTGCAATCGATCAACAGTAGTAGTTATTACCTCAATAAAATGCAAATATTCTCTCAACAAAGACAGACATTTGTGAGTGAATGATAGATTTACAAATTTGTTTTATATTTTTGATTTGTGAATTGCCACACGAGATTTGCCATCAATACACTTATTCCACGAGTACAAGCTCACCTACTGTGACACACCAACTATGCTTGAGCATCAACTGTAAAATTGGCTGGGGAATTGTGAAATGTACTCGTACGACCAGGTGTATTTTGTAAGGTGTGCAGTAGCCTTAGTTGTTGAAGGTGCTTCAGCCATTTTTCCAAAGGCCATCACAGGGTCAGCGGTTTGAGGGTGGTCTATGGTGTGGAAAGGACTAAAGTAAAGGCGGAGCTGTTCCTGGAGGCTGCCAGCAGATGGAGGCACTAATGGAGTGGGACCACCCACTCAGGCGTTCACACTACACTGACAATTACTCTGTTTTTCATCTTAATATCAACGTTGACTTGACTTGGTATGTTACGTGTAAATAGGCTTTTTTTCACATTTTGACATGTCACAATTGGGAAACAATAGATGAACATGATACAATTTATGATGGCTGATTTCCATTAAGCTGCTTCAGTTTCATGGTCCTGGTATTGTGCTACAAGCACACTGTGAATCTGTCATGACTTAATGGGACAAGGAGAAAAGCACAGAGCGACTATTAATGTTATTAACAACACACTTTTCCTACTATAACTCAAAATGTCTGCTGGGAAAAAAGCCTAGTGGTCCCAAATTCAAAGTTATAAACAGATTACAGTGCATGTCACAATAAAGGTGTGTCTGTGTGTGCATGAATGGAAGGCTACTCATCTTGCAGAGGTGTACCTTCCAAGCAAAACAGTAAGTGGTAAAAATGTGTATAGGTAGTTTAGCTTGTGAATAGATGTGTGTGCATATATGTGCCTGTACTGTATATCAATGTGCAGTTCATTTTTTACTTATATTTTGATCATGTCTGATGAACATGTAATGGGTTTGTGAATTGGATAATTTTCTTAATTGTGTTGAATTTTTAGCTACTCTTCATCTTCAGCAGTTTCTTTGACCAAAACGCATGATTTTAACATTCCAGTAGGTCTCTCTTTGTGACCTCTCTCCTCTACTTTTGTCCACAAAATGATTTATCCATCAACGGCCAAGCTTTGACATAAATCCATCTGTAAATCAAGCATTATGTGAGAGAGAATGTTCATACACAACCCTCTCGACAAGTACCATTCAAGCAAGCAGCAACCAGCTCCTTTGCTGTACCGTCTCATAGTGGTAACTGGCTCACTGTGCAAAAAACACTTTTCATTTGACATTTTCAACTACCTGGAATAACCATAATAACTAGGTTAGTTGTCTTTCAAAATCAGAACATGGTGTACTTGCGTTTCTGAGAAACGTGCCGGCTTAACACATTTGCAACCAAAATATCTACTGGTAAATATGTTTTTTACTGTTAGGTTTCTTACATACCCACACTGTAACATAAAAAAAAAAATCCCCCTCTCACCCCTTGTGGGGGGGTATGTGTCATCCTCAAGCTCGGGTCCTCTACCAGAGGCCTGGGAGTTTGAGGGTTCTGCGCAGTATCTTAGCTGTTCGTAGGACTGCACTCTTCTGGACAGAGATCTCTGATGTTTTACCTGGAATCTGCTGTAGCCACTCTCCCAGTTTGGGGGTCACAGCCCCCAGTGCTGTGATTACCACTGGCACCACTGTTGCTCTTACTTTCCACATCTTTTCTAGTTCCTCTTTCAGCCCTTGGTATTTCTCAAGCTTCTCGTTTTCCTTCTTCTTGATGTTGCGATCGCTTGGGATTGCCACATCTATCACTACTGCCTTCTTCTGCTGTTTGTCCATCAACACCATGTCTGGTTGGTTAGCCATCACCAGTTTGTCGGTCTGGATCTTGAAGTCCCACAGGATCTTAGCTCGGTCATTCTGGACTACCTTAGGAGGTGTCTTCCATTTTGACATGGGACTTCCAGCCCATACTCGTGGCAGATGTTCCTGTACACTATGACAGCTACCTGGTTATAGCGTTCCATGTACACACTTCCTGCCTGCATCTTACACCCTGCTTTTATGTGCTGTACTGTCTCAGGGGCATCCTTGCACAGTCTGCACCTGGGGTCCTGCCTGGTGTGGTAGACCCTGGCCTCTATTGATCTTGTACTGCCTGTTGAGTGCCTGTTCTTGTGCTGCCATAATTAGTGCCTCTGTGCTGTCCTTCAGTCCAGCCTTTTCCAGCCACATATATACATATATATATATATGTACTGTATATATATATACAGTAGATATACAGTATATATGTACTGTATATATATACAGTATATGTCTATATACATATGTACATATATATATATATATATATATATATATATATATATATATATATATATATACATATGTCTATAGACATATGTGTATATATATACATATGTATATAGACATATATATATATATATATATATATATATACATATGTATATAGACATATATATATATATAAATATACATATGTATATATACAGTATACACACATATATATACAGTTTATATATACATAACTGCATACAACAGTATATATACTATATACTATATATATGTATATAAATATATGTATGTATATATATATATATATATATATATATATATATATATATATATATATATATATATATATATATATATATATATATATACACACACATATGTAATGGTTTCAGTTTTGTCTCTGCTTCTTTTTCTGCATTTGTTGCTTTTAGTTATTCTCTGTGTTTTCTCCCTGGTCTTGTCTTGTAGTTTTTGTCCTGTGTTCCCTTGTGAGTGTCTGTATGTTCTGTTTCCTGATTTATTTTGATACTCTGGTTTTCTGTGTTGTCTTTTCTTTAGTTTTACCCAGCCCTTTTGTCACCTGCCTCTCTTTATCTCATTACCCAATGTATTTAGTGTCTGTGCTCCCCTTGTCTCTTGTCAGATCGTTTTGCTCTTTTGCCTCTTCCGGCCTGTTTGTGAGTTTGCGCCAGTGTGAGTTCCAGTTGGTGTTTTTCACGTTTGCCTCTTCGCTGTGACCCGTTGTACCTTTGTGAGTTATTTCCAGTCTTGGTGTTCCAGTTTTTGGGTATTCTTTTTCTGTTTTGGACATTTTTGAATTTTGGGATTTTTTGACTTTGTGTTTCCTTGAGTTGCTGTTTTTGCCATTTGGATTTATGTTTGGACTCATATATATATATATATGTATGAGTCCAAACATAAATATATATATACATATATACAGTATATATGTATGTGTGTGTATATATATATACATATTATATATGTCCAATGATATAAACTTTAGTTTTTGCTCTTCTGTAAAATCGGGAAAATGTCACTTATGCATGGATTGCTCTAGACCCTTGATATATTTGTCTTCATGTGGTCAACAAAAGGTGGGATGGTGGGTGGCCATTTGGTTGGAGATTTAGAGCCTTCACAGACCATTCCTTAAATATGGTGGATACCTGGTGACTTACATAACTCCCACGTAGTTACATCTCATTACTTGCAACAAACGGCCAATTCATATAGCAAGAGGTTCCTTTCCCCCACAGACTTCACTGAATACCTGCAGTGTTATGCTATGTATTCCAGCTGAATCATGATTCTCAGAGCATGGCTTTATTCAATCAAAGCGTCTAGGTGTTTGCTGTGTCGGGTATAAGTCAAGTAGCATACAGTACAGCAGACACTGGAATAACTGTCATCAGCCATGCAAAGCTGAAACATGCATGCTTTTTTTGTGTAACAGTACATGGAAGAACAAAATGAAATGTCCTGGCATGTGCTGCACAGTTTCAGAGCAAAACTGCAATTTCAGCATTTTCAATAAAAGTCTGATCACATTATATATTAGATAACACAATGTTGCACTAAAAGTGATTAATTTAACCAAAAATCATTGAATCACTTAAGTTAAACTGTTTAATATAGCAAGAACATGTATAGAAACATTACAAAATACAGGAGGGTATTGATCATATTTAATGCACAAATCTGTTAAAATATCAACTCTTTTTAAGTCCAATACAAATATTTTCCATGCTGGTTGAGCAAGTGGGACCACTAGGCGTGGAGGAAAGGGGTGGGGGTGGGGGAGGCTTAAGTAGCAGCAGACTTTATCACAGTCCTCCTTTCTAGTGGTGGTCCTTTCTCTCACCTCTTTCCTCCCAGATCATATCCAGCAAGTCTGTGTGAGCTTTTCCAGTCAAATGGAGGGAGCAACACAAAGGAAGAGATAAAGCCAATAGATAAGTCATTATTCTGGTAAGTTCATTTTGGCTAATATTAGAGTGGTAACTGCAGTCATTTGAATGAATGGATTTATATCCTCCACTTTGATGTATGATTTTTTTTTCACATCAAAATGCCTTTATAGTGCAGCTTAATTTATTATTTGTGAGGATAAGCCATGTTGTACTATGTTTAAGTTGCTAAAAAGCCGTTAAACAGTTACACTGCACTAGTTGCACTAAGTGATGCACATACTCACTTTTAGAGTTCACACATAATGTAGCATGGTTCTACTTATTTCTATTTACCTTTCATTATATCAAAATGAATACTGTGCTAGTACGACAATTTATATTTTATTTAAGTAAAAATGTGCCTATTAATTCAGTTAATACTGCAGCCAATTAGACAGTTAATTCATTTATTCCAATTCTTCATTTACAAATGACTTGCTGTGCAAAGCAAATTTGTTTACATGTTGTATGATTTATTTTATTTTCTACAGTTTAAATGCCAAGGCTGGTCATATTTATTTTAGTGGTTTCTGAGTTGTGGTAGCAGCGGATTATGTAACCTTCTGTATAGTGAAAGACGTATAGTGTCCGACATTTCTATACAGTAACGCTCTGTTACCTCTCTGCATAGGTTCTCCCAAGTCACCTTCTTCCTTCCTGTTCAAAGTCAGCTAATTTAGATTTCTATTTGGTTTGGCAAGCCATTGAATTACCTATTATGGCTGATTCAAACACTGTTTCAATTGTTTAACTTAAATTAGTTTGTTTTCTTTACTTGTAACGATAGACAGTAGATTACTCTCTAACACAACCAATGTGCAGCACCCACCTGGGTGATGCATGGCAGCCTTACGATACTCATCACACATCTGTGTCATATAAAAGACACATGAAGAAATATGTGTAGTCACATGTAAAAATGTATCTTACAAATATTTATATGTGCTCTAATGCATTAGTCCATTTTGCATAATTTTGCTCCGTGAACCTTCTCAAATGTCAAATCACAGCATATAACCTTTAGAGAACCTGTAGCCTAGAAATTTGATATGACAATATTCTGAAAGGTTAACAAAATTAGTTTTTCATACAGAATAGAAAACATAAGAATTGCTGTCCCTTGCTTTGGCCATTGCTGTCAGGTTACTTTCTGAGCAAGTTACAAAACCTGAAATTACTCTAAGTGTAGCGTCTTAATAACCAGTAGAAGGTTGTACAAGAAAGCATCAATGTGTGAATAGGAACTCTGTGAATGTTAGGCTGGCTGAAAAAACGGCATGTATGCTCAGCAAAGACTTTCTTGGGATGAAAAAAAAGTTGTAAAATTAATTGGCATTAAACTGAGTTATAACTCAGCTTTTCATTTTCTTTCATTTCTAGCGAGGCCTGACACATTCCCCTTTACAAGTGGTCACAGAAATAAAGAGGAACAAGATCATAATTTGACAGTAACATATATACAGATCCATCAAAGGCAATACCATCTCTGGCTACTGCTGCAGGCTGAAAATGCTGTTTATTCTAGGACTTCTCCTCCTTCTCACCCCATTACCCTCCTTTCAATCCCCGATTATTGAAAGGAGAAACTCCACAGGAAGCGACGCCACCAAACCCAATCCTGTTTTTACCCTGTTAAAACCAAAGACCACTAGTGCTCTAGCCAAACAGACCGTTCGCCCAACCCTAAAGCCAAACACAGTCAATCAGACTGTTTTATCCACTCCAGCAGTAAAGGCTTCTACAGTTAGTGAAGTCAAAGCTACCAAAGACAAGCCTGCCATCACTGTAGTTCAAAATGTTCAGTCAACATCCCCAAAGTCTGCTCCCACCAGTGGCGCTAAAACCACCAAAAACAAGCCCACAGCCTCTGTCAATCAGACTGTTGTAGCTAAATCCCCCTCCACCAAAGACAAGACTGCCCCCACAGTAGTTCAAACTGCTCTGTCAACACCAGAAAAGGCCGCTTCAGCTGGTGCAACCAACAAAGATAAGGTCATGTCCTCTTCCAATCACAGTACTGTAATCAAAGCTCCCATTGCCACCACTACAAAAGAAAAGCCTGCCCTTGCACAACCAATCAAGGTAGTTATCAGCAATGGCTGTGACTCAAGCAATGCCAATGAGCAGGAGCTGAAGCTGAAGCCTGGCGTTCCTCTGGTGATGACACATAAGATCAGCTTGTTGCCTGGTGGCTGCACCGGGGGATGTGAAGCTGAGATGTCTGCACTGAAAGGACGTGTGGCCCGACTGGAAAGAGAGATGTCATCCATTAAAGAAAAATGTATGTATTCTGTAATATTTACCAGATAATTACATTTGATACAACTCAATTTGAGATGTGGATTTAGGAATGTTGGTTATTTTTCTTGCTATCCAGGTCCATGTTCTGCAAATTGTCCAAATGACTGTAGTGGCAATGGGGAATGTGTGAAGGGAAAATGTATCTGCCAACAGGGATTCATGGGTCCAGACTGCAGTAAGTGTGCGCAAGGAGCTGAGTGTAATACAAGTAAGTGAGAGTCTCCATTATTTGAATATGGTAGCATTGGAGACACATTTTCACACATTCATGTTTTGCTTGTAACCTCTACTCTGCAAATTTTAGAAGCCGCCAAAGGAAAAGTCAAGGTAGCTGTGGAAACAGTGAGCCTGCAGGTGAACAAAGACAAGGAAAATATGCAGGAGAAATCCACCAGAGTAGAGCACACACTCTTCCAGAAGAAAGAGCAGAAGAAAGGGTCTGAAGCCAAAGAGACAAACACTAAACCCAAAGTGGCTACTAATGCTAAAGCAAGTCTTGTTAAAACACAAGCAAAACAAGAAGCATCAGTTAAAAAAATTAGTATTAAAGACACTTCAAGTTCCACAAAGACCAGTCGCCCAACTGTTAGTCAAGTTCTCTTGAAACACGAGGGAAGAAAGCAGGAAGAGGCCCGCAAAGGCAAAACAACAGTCCTCACCTCAAAAAAGGCCCTCCAAAAAACAGACCTCAAGCTTGTTAAGGAGGGAACTGTCAGTAAAACACATCCTAAATCTGAACAACTTAAAGATGAACCTCAAACCAATGTAACCCAGAGTAATGTGAAGAAATCTAATGGCACCGCTAAAATTGTGACCATTCTGACCAAGGTTGTGGGAACAAACAAAACCAGAACAGGGAAGGAGACATTAGAGCAGTCCACACTGACTGAGAAGAATGGTACTCAATCATCTAGACATAAACGCATCAAGAAGGTCAAAGTAGACACTACAGATGTGCAATCCGTTGACAACAAAAACACTGAAGCTGGCAAAATTGGAAAAGAGAAGGTTACACAGAAGAGTCAGTATCTAGTTAATTCAACTGTTGCAACAACATCGGGCGAGACTCGAGCTCTGCAGAATAAAACAACTATCCATAGCTCTGGGAGCGCAAAGAGGATGGGAGGATCTGGATTAGGTTCTGTAAAGGTTGTGAATGTCTCCTCCTACAGCTTCACTGTCAAATGGTCAGCACCGCAAGGGATGTTTAAGAACTTCACAGTGATCCGAAGAGAACCCCGGACAGAGGGTGACGAAGACGACCATGAAGAGTTTGAAGAGGAAGCTCTTGAAAGAGACAAGGCCACCACAGCTAAGAATGCAACTGAGGTCCAGGTACAGCGCGAGAGCACAAACACCACTGCCACCTCCAGTAAGGCTGTCATATCTCGTGGCAAATCTGAAACAAAGAGGATCTCTATGGTGGTCCCTGGCAGCGTACGCTCTGTGGAGTTCAGTAACCTTCGGGCGAACACAGGCTATGTCCTGCATGTGTATGGCACTGCAGCTGAGAGGAGATCAAAGATTCATAGAGCAACTGCAGTTACAGGTTAATACAGTTTTTCATTGAAGCATAACTCTTCCACTTCTACCCGGGACAGGATTAGTACTGGTAGCAGCAAAATGTGAATAGAATTCCCCTTGTTTTCTCTCACCAGGTCCTGAGCCAGCCACAGAAATGGTTTTCAGCAATGTAACAGAGTCGTCTCTCACTGTTTCTTGGTCCAAACCAAAGACCACATTCTCAGGCTTCAGGGTCACATACACCAACATAATCACAGGTTTGTCAAAGGTCTGCCTTTATACTGCAGCTCAGGTCAAACCTCATTTTTAAGTATCTACATGTCGTCGGGATTTTTTTTTGGAGAAGTGTTACTTGTTTCAGTGTGATATTTGTGATGTATCATCCTCTTAGGGGAGAGCCGTCTTGTGGCCGTGGAGTCTAAACAATCCCACGTGGTTCTGTCCAAGCTCTCCGCTGGATCCTCCTACATTATCACTCTAACTACTACCCAAGGCAGAGCCCAAAGTGACACTCTCACATCTCTTATAACCACAGGTACACAGCTAGATAATCTTACTGTTATGTACAGCTACTTTTTGTCTCAACATGTAAAGCAGAAGACCAATAAACGCACTATGGATTGTCTCCTGACTGTACTGCAGTGCCCGCCCCTCCAACACATCTGCAAGTTGTCAATGTGACAGATACCAGAGCTGTGCTGCAATGGACACCCAGTCTGGGGAAAGTAGACCGCTTCATCATCAGCTATGAGTCCTCCAAGAGTGAGTGTGGCAACTTTACGGGAAACCTCTAGCTCACCCGGTAGAGAGTGAGCCCCATGTAGGCCTTGGCAACGGCTCGGGTTTGAATCTCCGGCCCTTTGCTGTGTGCCCCCCCCATCTGCACTAATAAAATGGAAAATTACCAAAAATATTGTTAAAAAGCAAAAATACGTTTACCCCATGACTAAGCTATGTGCTATGAATTATCCTTCTTGCCACAGCTCCAAATGTAACAGTGACAGTGATGCTGTCTGGAAACTCAGTAGAGCACCAGCTGAGAGGCCTGCAGAGAGGCACCCTGTACACAGTCAAAGTCCTGAGCCAGAAGGACAGTCTGCAGAGCATGGCCATCTCAACTACATTTGCTACTGCCAATGGTGAGAACCTAGAAGGGAAATTAAGTGAGATGAGCCTTGTTTACTTGCAAAATTCACCAAGCTTGTGTGTTAAACGTGTGTGAACTAAATATATCTTTGTGTCTCTCAGTGGTTAAAGCCAGTGAGGTAGGTGCTCGCTCTGCAGTCATAGCATGGAGAACTACCACTGTTGTTTATAACAGCTACAGACTGATATATCATGTGGCAGGAGAAGAGACACAGGTGAATAATATTCCTCATCAATTGCACATACAGTACAAAGAGAGCTCCGACAATTGCATAACTTTGTGTGTGTCTGTGTAAACACTAGGAGGTGATCCTGAACCAATCTATCACAGAGTATAAGCTGACAGGGCTGTTGCCAATGTCACGTTATTTTGTTCTGGTTCAAGGCGAGAAAGATGGGCAGTACACATCTGTTGTCACCACAGAATTCCTCACAGGTGATGTATTTTATGTAATGCAGTCACTGCTCATTTATCTGCCCTCCAGATACTTTGTAACAACAAAATTATTATTATTATTTTTTTTATCTCTAAGGCCAACTGCGTTTCCCTTTCCCTACCGAGTGCTCTCAGGAGCTGCTGAATGGAGCTCTGCAGTCAGGAGAGGTGGATATCTACCCGCAGGGAAAAGAGGGGGGAGCAGTCAGAGTCTACTGTGACATGGAGACTGATGGAGGTGGCTGGACGGTGAGACAATCTGCTGTTATCTGAAAACTTTGCACTGAAAAAAAATTAATTATTGGGTGTAGTTAATGGACAACAATCTGATGTGTGTTTTTAGGTGTTCCAGAGGAGGATGAACGGAAAGACAGATTTCTACAGAACTTGGAGTGAATACAGCGTTGGCTTTGGAAACCTCAGCGAAGATTTCTGGCTCGGTACACTTGAAGTGTTGAAGTTCTTATTATCATCACATATGCATGCAAATATTTAGCTGAACTGTTCACTCTTCATCTCCATCATCTATTAGGAAATGAGCTTCTTCATAACCTGACCAGTGCCGGCCCTGTGAGTCTGAGAGTAGATATGCGATCTGGAAACGACACCGCTTACGCTCACTACGCCAACTTCTCCATTGATTCAGTGGAGAAGTACTATACTCTCACAGTATCTGGCTTCACAGGAACTGCAGGTGAAAACTTTACTGAACATGTGCAGTGTATACTGTATTATATTCCAAATGCCTGGCAATTCCTACCTCAATGTCACTATTTCTCTGTCAGGTGACTCTATGAGGTACCATAATGGACGCCCATTCTCAACCTGGGACAAGGACTCTGATCCTCTGGGGATCCACTGTGCCAAGGCCTACATGGGAGGCTGGTGGTACAAGAACTGCTACAAGACCAACCTCAATGGTCTTTATGGCATCAACAGTAATAATCAGGTACAATTCCGCTCTTTACCTGGACAAATGAGCTTTAAACACTTGATTTTCCATGATAGAGCACGCTAACCAAATGTCATCACTTTTACATTTCTGTTCTCATAGGGAATAGTCTGGATCGACTGGAAAGGTAAAGACTCTTCCATTCCCTTTGCTGAGATGAAGTTCAGACCGTCCAGGTTCTCTCCTGCAACTCATGGCTAACGATGCATTAGTCGTCATACATCTGGCAGAGATTTTAAGTTCCAGAAAACAGGGGATCTCACAGTTGCTGCATGTCACTTTTCCAACTGAAATTGCATGTACAGTGGTTTTGATAGCTCTTAACAGCTATCAGCACTTTTAATTCAATTTGCAACTTATTTTTCATGATCTGTTTTTTCTGGAAATATACCAAAAGATGGGAGAAATGTTTTATTGCAACTTTTTGTATCCTGTCCTACTGTTCTGCCTGACCTGTCCATTTCAGTTTTGTTTTGACTCTTATACCTTTTTGTGCACCATCATGGTATGCCAGCACACTACTACTGTAATTGAATATGCACTGTCTCACTCTATTGGAATAAATGTGGCTATTGTGAGTCTGAAGTGCATTTTTGGGGGGGGTTGTAACAGTGAATTAAAACACCCAAAGCCTTTGATGGAACACAGTTTCTTAATTCCCTGCGCTACAAGATAAACAAATGCCGGCATGACTGACTGTCATGTCAGCTGTAAAGTGTTATCATACCCTCGGCGAGTGCTGGACATGTTTATCACTTTGTCTCTTGGTACACAAGTTGCATTCATCTCATTATCAGAAATGTTGACCTACAAAATGTTTAGATGTCCTTGATTTTAATGAAAACACCAACATTGTATCAAGCGGATGGGCTAAAAGACTGATTAGGAGACTATAAATGGGACAAGCAGTGTGCTGACCACCTTTCAGAAGGTGGACACCAGCAAGAAGACACAAAATGGCAACAGGAATATCAGTGATCACTGTGGCAGCTGTGTTCCTACTTGTGCTGCTGCTGATGGTACTGATTTGCATTTCTGGTCAGAGAGACAAATCTGTGCAGAAGGACCGCAAGGGAAGTAAGTCTACAGGTAAAACATGCTGGTTGTAATGAAAATAGTTATTATTAAATGGGACATTACGTGACATAATGGATGTCTATGAATAGTGTTCATTCTCTCAATTTTACTTTTGTCTTTCTTAACTACTTCATCCAGTAGCTAAATCTGGACTGCTGCAGTATCTCTATCAGTTCCTTCCCTGCTCCTCCTCTCCTTCCCTCCCAGGTCCTCCCAGCTTCTTCCTCATAGGCAATATGATGGAGCTGACACACGATCATCTGCCAATTCACCTGACCGATCTGGCACAGCGGTACGGAAACATCTACCGCCTGAAATGTGGAAAAACAAGTAATCATCCCGTTTCAGATTTATGGATTTTGCATCATATCCCATGCTGACAAGCAGCTTTTCAAAAAACATTTTTTGTAGACAATATAAAACTCTGTTGTTGTGTTTTCAGCTATGGTGGTACTTAATAGTAGTGAATTCATCAGAGAAGCACTGGTGAAAAAATGGTCAGACTTTGCTGGAAGACCAGTTTCATACACAGGTAAACAACACATACTTCTTTTTGCAACAGTATGCATAATTATTGTATGTCTTGATGGCTTCTCCTGACTTGCATCAGGTGATTTTGTGTCTGGGGGAGGGCACACTATATCTCTGGGGGACTATAATGAGGAGTGGAAGGCACATCGTCGTCTTGTCCACAGTGCTTTGCAACGTTGCTGCCAGAAATCATTGCATGATGTGATTGAGAGACAGGCACTGCATCTGAGAGAGGTACAGCACATATGAGGAACTAACTGTACACTGGTGGTTTATACAGTGCCTTATCTTAAAAACATAATGGCCTATAATGTGATATCAGAGATCCAGACAGCAAATCAAATGTTCGGGAAGTCCAAGAGTGGTCACACAAAAAGATAAAGCATGGTTCGTTTACCATTTTAGGTTTTGATGGACTATCAAGGCAGTGCTGTAGATCTTTCGGGGGATTTCACAGTGGCCGCCAGTAATGTCATTACCACTTTGGCTTTTGGAAAAGAAGTGAGTATCCTTCCTCCTACAGCTCAGTTTGTACCTCTGAGTGCTAGAGATGGATTGCAAAATTTGCTTTTCATCAATAAACAACTGTGGTACACCAGAAGCCTGTACTACGAATCAAGATGTGTTATTAGTTTTCGAGGTAACTTCAGGTTCAACCCAGGGTTTTCTGTATCACGACAGGGGATCTGTTGTTACCGGGTTAAATCGCAGTGTTAATTTATGTTGGTCGGGAGCATCCTAAATTAGAGATTAAAGATCAAGCGGTGTAAACGCACCGCCTACTGACCAATCAATATTCGATTGATGACGGGTTCGCCGTTCTTAGATCAGATGGACCTCGGTACGCTGAGAGAGAGAGAGAGAGAGAGAGAGAGAGAGAGGTGCGCTCATAAAAGTTAACACCTTTGTGACAATTGTCAAAAGGCTATACCCTTCGGGGAATGTTAACGGGGTTAAGGTATAGCCTCTTTATGAAAGATAGGCTATATTAATCAGAGGGAATTACGTAGGCCTATAGGCTATTTTACGATAATTAAAGTACTAATTATTTACATTGGATCTGGTGGGTTTGGTGATTTCCCCCTTAAATTAATAAATATAAAAACATATTCAAATGTTGGCTGAGTGAGTTTAGCCTACGTATAGGTCGGATTATTGAGCCGTGTGTTGATGCGCACATTTGAATTATGTTTTTATATTTTTTATTTGCTCTCAGATTGCTTCCCAGTGCCAGGGTTGCAACTGAAATAATTGGCTAAAGCAACGACAGTTTGTGGAAAGCACAAGTGTAATTATGGTCAGATCTTGTGCCTGACTAATGGGGAAGTGATATTGATTTACGCAGTTACAGTGTCGGCTTTTTGCCAACTTTCATTCCTCTTTTAGGAAGCAGCGACTGTAGGCTATTGCTTTTTGCATGTAAAACCGTGTCTGTATTCCTTTTACTTATGTAGAATTGTAGTTTGCTTTTTGTATGTAAAATATGCAGCTCTGGTAGATGTTTGCGACATGGTCGTGCTGTGCAAACACCGTCTCTTTTATGTGAATGTGCGCGGCGCAGGATTGGGAAACCCTGGGTTGATTGAATTAGTTGTTCCACCGTCGTGACACGTTATGCTGGACCCCGGTTTTTAGGGTTAGTGAAGCCGGGTAACAGAGAAATCCAGGGCATGTTGATCAGGATTCGTAGTACAAGCCTCTGTGCTTGGTGGCTAGTTTATGCTGGGAACTGGGCAAGGTCATTGTTTATCTTTTTTGAAGCTTGCATTACATAAGTGCATTCATAATGTACTAATCTGTTACTGGATAGTACATTTCATTGAGTACATACAGTGAGGAAGATAACTATTTGAACATCCTGCTATTTTGCAAGTTCTCCCACTTAGAAATCATGGAGGGGTCTGAAATTGTCATCGTAGCTGCATGTCCACTGTGAGAGACATAATCTAAAAAAAATATCCAGAAATCACAATGTATGATTTTTTAACTATTTATTTGTATGATAAAGCTGCAAATAAGTATTTGAACACCTGTCTATCAGCTAGAATTCTGACCTTCAAAGACCTGTTAGTCTTCAAAATGTCCACCTCCACTCCATTTATTATCCTAAATTAGATCTCCCTCGGACTGGGGCTCCATGCAAGATCTCACCTCGTGGGGTCTCAATGATCCTAAGAAAGGTGAGAAATCAGCCCAGAACTACACGGGAAGAGCTGGTCAATGACCTGAAAAAGGTTACTGTTGGTAATACACTAAGACGTCATGGTTTGAAATCATGCATGGCACGGAAGGTTCCCCTGCTTAAACCAGCACATGTCAAGGCCCGTCTTAAGTTTGCCAATGACTATTTGGATGATCCAGAGGAGTCATGGGAGAAAGTCATGTGGTCAGATGAGACCAAAATAGAACTTTTGGTCATAATTCCTCTAATCGTGTTTGGAGGAAGAAGAATGATGAGTACCATCCCAAGAACACCATCCCTACTGTGAATCATGGGGGTCGTAGCATCATGCTTTGGGGGTGTTTTTCTGCACATGGGACAGGGCAACTGCACTGTATTATGTATTGCGAGATGTTGGGGAACAACCTCCTTCCCTCAGTTAGAGCATTGAAGATGGGTCGAGGCTGGGTCTTCCAACATGACAATGACCCGAAGCACACAGCCAGGAGAACCAAGGAGTGGCTCTGGAAGAAGCATATCAAGGTTCTGGCGTGGCCTAGCCAGTCTTCAGACCTAAACCCAACAGAGAATCTTTGGAGGGAGCTCAAACTCCGTGTTTCTCAGCGACAGCCCAGAAACCTGACTGATCTAGAGAAGATCTGTGTGGAGGAGTGGGCCAAAATCCCTTCTGCAGTGTGTGCAAACCTGGTGAAAAACTACAGGAAACGTTTGACCTCTGTAATTGCAAACAAAGGCTAATGTACCAAATAGTAACATTGATTTTCTAAGGTGTTCAAATACTTATTTGCAGCTGTATCATACAAATAAATAGTTAAAAAAATCATACATTGTGATTTCTGGATTTTCTTTTTTAGATTATGTCTCTCACAGTGGACATAAACCTCCAATGACAATTTCAGACCCCTCCATGATTTCTAAGTGGGAGAACTTGCAAAATAGCAGGGTATTCAAATACTTATTTTCCTCACTGTATGTTAAAATATAAATCTGTCTTTTCAAGTATGATAAGAGTTCTTTGGAGCTGCAGCAGTTGCACAGCTGTCTGAATGAGATTGTTGCTCTGTGGGGCTCCTCCTGGATTTCTGCTCTGGACTCCTTCCCATTGCTCAGAGTCAGTAAATATTCACTATCTTCACTATAGATCACAGGAAAGACTAACAAACATCTTATGAAAGAGATTTTAAACAGTATGTAATTTCCTCTCTCAAAGAAACTACCCATTCCTGTATTTGCCCGTCTCCAGAAAGAGGTGGCCAAGAGAGATGAAATAATAAGAAAACATCTCAACAATTACAAGGTTAGTGAAAAAAATGCCAAAGAATAAAAGGTTGAAAAGCACAGATATGTACAAAGAGAGGTCTAATTATGCTGAATTCCTCAGATCACAGGTAAATAGAAACTAGGCTTGGTGTGAAATGTAAAAATCTCACAAGCCACGATCATAAATTGTTTTCTACCAAAGCCTAAAAACAATTTAGTCTGCTTATGTATACTGAACAAAATTGCAACACTTTTGTTTTTGCTTCCATTTTTTATGAGCTAAACTCAAAGATCTAAGACGGTTTCTATGTACACAAAAGGCTTATTTCTCTCAAATATTGTTCACAAATCTGTCTATATCTGTGTTAGTGAGCACTTCTCCTTTGCCGAGATACTCCATCCACCTCACAGGTGTGGCATATGAAGATCTAATTGTTTGTAATTTTTCATAATTTCTGAATATAAGAAAAAAATGTTAGACAGCATGGTTATTGCACAGATCTGGTGTTAGGGTTCATCCGTGAAGAGAACACCTTTTCAAAGTGCCAGATGCCATTGAATGTGGGCATTTGCCCACTCAAGTCGGTTCTGACAACAAACAGCAGTCAGGTCGAGAGAGAGAGAGAGAGAGAGAGAGGGAGAGAGAGAGAGACAAGAATGAACCCTAACCATAACACCAGGTACTGACTGGCTTTCTATTTTCTTTATGTATGCACCCAGATCTGGGGATAAATCCCAGATCTGTTATTTCCTACTATTTTGATTTTAATCAGCTGTTGCTTTGTTATCTGTGCAGTCACAAGCCACAAAATATGAGGATGCCATCACAGGATCTCTCCTCCAGGGCCTTGACAAACATCAGAACACAGACCATGGAGTGGTAAGTACTGTACATAGAACAGTAGATGCCAAGGGAGATCAATTTGAAATGTATCAGTCTAATTTTGTTCAAGACTAGAACTGGTTTTGTAAATTGAGTATACTGTAAATAGTACTGGTGTACTAAATGAGAGGTCTTCAGCTCCTGACAGATATTCATGTTCACATGGCCATTGTGGACCTTCTCATCGGGGGGAACTGAGACCACTGCAGCCTGGCTGAACTGGACTGTGGCCTTCCTCTTGCACAGACCAGAGGCAGGGCACATCATTTTCATAAAACACTATACTCGCACACCCTGACGTTTATCTCAGTGTCTCACTTCTCCCACCCTTTAATCTTCAGGTGCAGACCAAAGTGTATGAGGAGCTGTCTACAGTACTAGAGGGACGATACCCCAAGTACAGTGACAGACATAGACTTCCTTTCCTGTGCTCTCTGATCAATGAGGTGCTCAGACTCAGGCCAGTTGCCCCGTTGGCGGTGCCACACAGGGCCATCAGAGACAGCAGGTCAGCTGAGTGACAACATGCAGCGATAATAAAAGAATGCAAAGGAGGAGATTAGTAGTGACAATTGAGATATTTTACTACATAATACTGTTTAATCCATGGTGGTTGTGCATAAGAAAATGCTTGATTCCTGCAACATAATAACTAGAAAGCACCAAATGTGTCTACATTTCTTGATTTCATGTAGATGCTGTGCATAATTGTTTATCTACACCCAGATCTGTAACAAAATACTATATAGTGGTTATGTAAGTTAGGGCTATGCAGTTAATCACATTTTCAAGTATGCTTTTTGCTCCTAATGACTACAAAAACAGAGATTCAGGATGATTATTTTGCAAATTACATTTTGCAATTAAACTCTAATTTTATCTTGTGTTCTGAATGAGAAACAAAGTTCAAAATGGGGAAAGTATTAAGAGAAATTTCCCAGTTCAAGGTGTTTTCACTGATGATTAGTTTGTTTGTTTAAATTAAACAATTGCAACATCTTTCCAAAAGTCAATGAGTAATTGTGTTAAATAACCATGATTTTGATATTGACTAAAATAATCGTGATAATGATTTTTTCCATAAATTGAGCAGCCATAATATAAGTTCAATTGCTATAATAAAACAATATTTTGGTTCTGTTGGGATCTAGTCAGTATGTAAGACCACTAGTATGGATGTACACAAATGGTGTGTTGTTCTGTTTCAAACATTTAAAACAACATATTATCTGCTAACACTTTGCATCATGACAAATGTATAACCCCTCACATGTTTAGTATTGCAGGTTACTCCATCCCTAAGAACACAGTCATCATTCCTAATCTTTTTGGAGCTCACCATGATCCTGCAGTTTGGACTGACGCGTACAGCTTCAAACCAGGTATTGCTCTACTACATTCCTTTCACTTGGCTCAGCAGATCTCAAATAAAGTAAATACTACATCTCTCTTTCAGAGCGCTTTCTGGAAGGAGGAGGGGGCTCCACGCGTGCCCTGGTCCCTTTTGGAGGCGGGGCTCGGCTCTGCCTCGGGGAGTCTGTCGCCAAAATGGAGCTCTTTCTGTTCACTGCCTACTTGCTGAGAGATTTCAAGTTCATCTCTCCTCCTGAGAGCGAGGCCTCTCCGCCCGACCTGAGAGGAGTTGCTAGTGTTGTACTCAAGGTCAAGTCCTACACAGTTATAGCATGTCCAAGACACTAGTCAAATCTCTGAACTGTGGAGTGTACTGCATACACATTGCTTAAACAATGTGCATTTGTTTGCATACAGTGATTTTATTTTTATTTTTTTTATTTTTAAAATTGACATGAAACAAATATATTTACAGAACCTTCATGTGTATGTTTCTCGTCAATACTTCTATTTGGCTGTAGTATTGGATCTCCTGATTAAAATATTCTGTTGAGTCTGAATTTTGTACAATTATTTATTCAATCATCATTAAATAAGATGTCTAAACTCAGGCCAGACCTAAATAAATTGGGTCATCTTTCTTGTATAAAAAGGCAAAGCAAACTGCATTTAAGATTCATGAAAATAATGAACCTCAACATCCTCAGTGGATGGGGTTGATCAATCAGGTGATCATAATGGAAACAGGAAGTGTGTAGCCATCAGAAGGAAAGTTTAAACAAATAATCAGGTGAAGTTTATGTCAATCCAAACTTGGGATTTGTACAAATTACTGTACACTAAAACTATTCAAATAGTTATTTTACAAGAAGAATATCTGTCATAAAGTCTGACAGCACCCCCCAGTGGACATACACCAAACATGCTGGAAAAGGTTCAGCAGACCAAGTTATCCCTCCTCATCTCTGGTTAGAGGCACTTCTTGTAAAAGTGTTTGCATGTACACCATTGACCATCTTATTATTGATAACAGTGATAACAGGTGTTACTAGAGGTTATTATTGTTTGCACATGTAACATAAATAATAATACATGAAAAACAAAATGGATTGTACACATGAAGCATTCAATTGTATAATGGCCACAGTTTTGTATAAAGTTGAAGTGTTAATGTGAGAAGATAAAAATAGGCCTCACATGGACTGGTGTTGAGTCACTAAATGTATTTTCCTGAACACGAACTTCTGCTTTTGGAGGACTTAGCAGTAAGCAAGACAATCTGCGAGAAGACATCTGAGAGAAGGATGGTTTTCTTTTCTTTGTTAAAACTCTGTGTTTTTCTCTCACTCAGGCAGCAGCTGGACTTCAGTCATTTGGTAATTATTTTCTTGATAATTTCTCTTGTTAATCTGTTGTATATTTGTTTTGGAATATGACTATAAACTCCTAAACTCTCTGGCCTTATTCACAAAATGTTGAGGTACTAAGTAAGCTACAAGATTCAAGTTTCCACCATTAAAATAAATTAAACACTGCCTACAGTAGGCTAATTAAAAGTAAAAAATAAAACTCAAGAAATCAGATACAATTAAACAAAATTGTAAAAATAACGCTTGAATAAACAGGGGTAGAAATTAGCATAGACCAGGTATAGATAGTAACACTTTTCGATTTTTCCATTACCACACCAAAACTAGGGACTGAAAAGACATGATTTGTCATATGGCATTGCTTTTACTTGCCTACTAAAATGTAAAAAAAATCAATCCATAGTTCATATTTGCCACAATTAGCTCATCAAATGCAAACAATAACCTAATTTAAACATAGTAAAAATAAATCTAATAAATAAAACACCATAGCCATTGAAATTCTACTGCGGGTAATAGTCTCAACTGTACCCCGCTGACCATCTCGAACCTTTTCTAGATTGTACAAAAACCTTGCATTACACGTCATGTGTCATGCAATATGTCCGTTTTTAGACCACATGTTTACGAAAATCTATGTTAACTTTAACAGTCATGTAACAATGATAAGCTATTCAATATGTTTGGGACATGGTGAAGTCAAAACTGACCTTAGAAAAACAACTTTTGCCGATATCTTCGGACTGGAGAAGCGCATGTATTTTAAATTTCCCACAATCAAAGAGGATGCTACAACGCATGTCTGAAGCAAAAACCACAGCTCAAGCTTGTTGCGCACACAAGTTATTTAAGGTGTTTCAACTGTCGACTGTTGGCGCTAAATCCTGCTCCATTCTCAGGGTTCAGTCAATTAGTAGTCAAAATATCAGATGTTGATGTGTGAATCTTTTTATTACATAGGATATCCTGAGACAAAGTTGGATCACGCTATCACAGCTCTCCCCTTTATTTGTCTGGCTCTTTGGCTCTTGCACCCCTAGTCTTATTCACAAAGGGTGGGGTCTCCAGGTCACAGTGATGTGATGTGTCTGTGTGCTTATTTCGTTATCTTTTCTGTTGGAATGTGACTGAAAGTTTATGACCCTCAGTTTAGGACTTGCAGAGCAAAAGACCAATGGACTGTAAAAGGGACTGAAATTATATTCAGGAAACATCCCTAACAATCAGTTTTACTTCCGACACATTTAGGAGAGCTGGATTATTGAGGAATGTACCAGAACATCTTATGTTATAGAACAGAGTATTGTAAAACACCTTAATGCATGAACAACAAACTTAATCCATGACCAACATGTCTTCATTTATGTAGAAATAATGCTTTTGCCTTTTAGCTTAAATGTATAATGTACATTTTATGTATTTGTACATGTGTTTTTGGACTCATCTGTCTGAACCATAGACTGTATGTTGTCTGAACATGAGTCTTGTGCTCCACGACCACCTCCACAATCTGCTCCATGTCCAACACTGAAGGCATTTTAGCATCTAGTGGCTAGCATGCTAGCCACACCCAGCACGCATCCGTTCACGCAATGTCGTAGTGTGTTTGATTAGTGTCACTCGCCGGACACTAATAACGCTGTTTTTTTAATCCTCTAAGTCAATTTTGTAATGAAAATACTGCAGCATTTTACAGATGCTTGAAATGTAGCTAAATACAAAGTGCTACACAAAAAAAAGTAGCCTACAAGTAAAATTAGCCTACTGATTATTAAGATTTGGCTATTCCAAGTACGCCAAACATTTTTTTTGTTAAGATTAAATGCAATGTGTTACTTCCACCCCTGGTTATGAACGTGCTCAGTTCAAGATAGACCAAGTGACCAATTTCCCTATTCCCAATGTTCTACCTTTTTTAGATCTGAGTGAACATTGCTCTGGCAAAATGAAATGAGTTTTGTTTTACAGAACAACCTCATGACTTCTTTTTGTCTTCTACAACAGATAATTCGGTGACGTTTGCCATACTAGGAGATACTATTACTTTGCCATGTGGCAAACCCTTTATTAAGTCCTGCACTTCTGTGAACTGGAACATAGCTGACAAGGTTGGATTAGAGGTGGTGAAGGCTGGAAGGGTGACAGCTCCGTACGCCCTCAAGTTTGGCCTGGTTAAGGACTGCTCTCTGGAGATTAATCACCTGGTACTCGATGATGCACACCTTTACTCTTGTCACAGTCAAGTGTTCAATTCAAGTGTTTCCCTTCAGATTCTTCAAGGTAAAGGATTCAAACCTCTTTTTTTCAATTATTTAAAGTCAGTATCACAATATTTATATAATTTTTGTTTTCATTCACCAGTTACTGAGAGCTCAACTCCTGCAAATGGTATAATAGAGCTTCACTGTTACCTCAATACATATATTGGACTTGTCTCCAATTGTAACAAAGGGATACATATCAAGTGGAGCACTGGAGATAATACACCATTAAATGGGAACAGATTTCACTATAAAAATGTCTCTGATTGCTTCTCTAAACTGTTCATCACTAAAAGACTGACAGACCATCACAGAAAATGGAAATGTCAGCTGACTCAGAATGACACGGTTAAAGCAACCATCACTTATACAACAACAATAAAAGGTACTAAACTTCATTTCAGAGTACTCTAAATGAAAATTGTGGTTCAAGATGTACAAAGCGTAACCAGTGCTCCCTTTCCCTCAGATGGTATAGAGGAAGTATTTGCTGCAGTTGGTGAGTCAGTGGCACTCTCTTGTAGCAACACTTCCTCTCTCGGTGTTGGTGACAGTGTGAAGTGGACTGTGGGTGAAAGGCCACTGACAGATGATATGTCATCTTATAATGGCCGAACAGAGGCATTACATGTGAATAAGGACTCATCACTGGTCATTAGCAAAGTGAGTGCTCTGCATGCTGGAGACTACCAGTGTTCAGATTCCACTGACCAGCAAAAAGTGTTTAACAAAATCAGGCTGCATACCCTCGATGGTGAGTTTTAAAACTTGTTAAGTCCCAGGACAGAGCATAAGCTGGTCTATGGTTACACTGCATAACTGCTATTAAAACATCTCCTATCATGTTTGTCTTTACAGTTACTTCAGAGCATGGGCCAGGAGGTGATAACCTCACTTTGACTTGTGTACTTATCTGCACTGAAGAATGTGGAAAAGACTTCAACTTAACATGGTCTGGAGGCAACCACAATAGCAGGCAGAGCTATGACAAGAACACTCTCACAAACAGGCTCTCTTTCCCACTTTTATCAATGGCATCTGCTGAATTAACTTGCTTTGTGCATAGAGAGGGTGATGTGATGGCATCAAAGAAGTGGCGCACTATTAACCGTAAGTATACACTATGCTATCGTGGCATTTTCTCATAAATAGAAGCCCCACGTTTCTGAGTAAGCAGAGAGAAAATTCTAATTATTTAATTTGTACAGCTCTGCAAACAACTGCGTGGGCAGCACTTCCTCTAGCTCTCCTGATATGTGTAACTGCTGGAGGACTCTACGTGTACATGAAGAGGAAGCACAACAAAGATGCAGGTACTGAATCTGGTTAAGGGTTAAGTCATACAACCTACAGTACAACAATTGTATGAATGTTTTGAGAGCCTTGATGAGAATTAGGTATCAACTGATGATGTTTTGATTGTTTGTAGGAAATGAACCGTCATGTGTTGGAATGGTGAGAGACAAAACATAATCATACTAAAATGTTTATAGCTTTTGTCAAGCAGATGCAGTCAACTGTAATAACTCCAGTATTTATCTTCACAGACTCATGTTTACTATGTCATTCAAGACGTAAATAATGAGGAACTACACCAACCTGCTACCACCACCAGTTTCTATGATTTGTTACAGGCTGTAAACTATAAATAAATAAAAGTGTCTAGTATTTAAAGTGTCATTGATTTCAACTTTCAATAAATTATAAACTATTTCCAAAACTGTTGACTTGTGTTTATGACCCTTTCGTCATGCTCATTCATCATAAGACAGATATTTATTAAAATTGTATAAAAGATTTTATTAAAAAGATCACATGGCAAACTTGTCTCCATGTCATTTAAAGTAATAGAGATGATTGATATATACACACACACACACACAGGTTAACAGTTTAAAACACTTTCTTAAATGGATATGAGGATGAAGAGAGATTATTGTGAGGGTGGGTTAGTATACTGATAGTAATGGGGTGGGTGATTGTTATAATGGGTTGTTTGGTGCAAAATGTTGAAGATTTTTAGTATGTGTTTAAAATTATATTTTTTGTGTATATTCTTTATCGTGCTATACAAAATATATAATACACACACAGGAACTATTTACAGTGGAACGACGGGTGGGAAAAAGAACAATCTCTGGATTCATCCTGCTCTTCTTCGGACACATTAAACATATTATTTGTAACATTTCAAAGATATTGGTTTGCCTTTTGGTGTGTTGCTACACATTCATTGTGTTTTTATATTTTATTTTATTATTGGTTTGAAATAAAAATAAAGATTAAAGATTAACAGTTTAAGTAAAAACGGGGGGAAATGTGTTTGCACTACTGTACACATTTTCCATGTTCTGACTTACTCTTCTTTGCAAGACAAATACTTTAGAGGCGAGTAAATGTTACATGGTTTACATCATGCATAAATGTAAGCTGGCAATGCATATTAGAAAGTAAAGACTTTTAATGGAACATCTTCTTTGTCTGGAGCAGACTGAAAATGACTAATACCGGACTGCAATGAAAGAGAGAAATTTGTTATTTGTCTATTTTTATATGATAAGAATTAAAGTATGATGTTGTAATAGTAGTATTACTTACAAGTACACAGGTCTTCATCAGCGATTTGTTGGTATATGCTGTTGACGTGTTGGTTTGTACGGTCTGTTAGAGTTAAAAAGTTGTCAGTGAAGTTGTAAACAAAGCAGGAGAGGTCACAGTGACTGGACTCAAGAAGGTAGTGAGAGAATAACATGATGCTCACCCTCTGAAGGTGTAAGACTCACAATCTCATAACCATCTACAGAAGTACCTGATCAACAGCAAGAGAACACAACGCTGTGATAACACTTCTCTACAAAGCATTGCTCATCAAGATTAATGAAATAACAGATCAAACCTGCTGGGTGCCTCTGGGTTTGCTGTGTTATTCTCTGGGTGTTGCGTCTGCGGTAAATGAACAGTCCTATCAGTGCAGCCATTATGACAATCCCAATGACGAGTGAAGCGACCACAACAGCAATAACTGCTCCATTACGCCCCTCCTTACTGGTTTCCCAAATCATCTCCTTACTGGTTGTCAGTGCTGGGGAAGACACAGGAAGCACACCTTAGCAACTACAACACCACATTTATTAGGAAGATCACTGATGCAACTGAATTAAGATGTCAAATATGACAGTTTTTGTTGCAATACCTGTATCCGTTGTGACGACATTTTCCACTTCATTAGGGAAATAGAAAAGGTACATAGGAGTTATGCATATCGTCATTTGTTGTCAGTGATGATTCCAAATAGTTTTAAATCTTACCTTGGACACCAAGATAAATGTCAAAGCAGGGCAGAGTTTCTCCAAGCAGATATTTACATCTGTACCAATTATTGTCACTGTAATCCACAGACTGGATCGCTAATGATGTCCCGTCAATTACAAGCCTTTTAGAGATGATAGATACAGGGTTACCTCCTTTCACTATTGCCCAGGAGATATTTTGTGGTCCTTGTCCTGATGTTGTGTCCACTGGGCAGATCAGGTTAACAGGCGTGTTGGGTGCTGCCTTTACTGCTTGAAGGATCTTACAGTCTGAAAGAAGGGAGATTTGTGTAATACATGAGAATTTTATTTATAAAGAAACAAGAATAAGGGGAATATAATGGGAAATCTTACCTTTTACTTTTAAAGATATTTTTTTGACAGAAACACAGTCCCAGCCTTGCCAGATTTCACATATGTACAGTCCCTCGTCAGATTTTTGTGATTTTGTCAGATAAAGTGACATTTGTCCATTCCCATCAGCTTGCCATTTTACACGCTTAGCATTCTGCAAATTGTGTATTTTAGGCCTGGCAAGAATAACCTTCACCTGACTGGTATTTGCGTCTGACTTCGTCAATTTGATTCTGTAGCAGCTCTTTGGATCCATGACAGATACATTAAAACAAGGGAGAACTACATCTTCTTCTGGAGAAGCATTCACAGTCTCAATCCCTGGTGAGATAGAATCAGATAAGAATAAGACCCAAAGTACATAACATATTATATCATTTTTTTTAACATACACTAAAACATTCAATGTCAGCACTGTTAAGCACATAGTTCAAGATTTCACAATAAATTGCGGTTGTATGGGCAAGGTGTATGGGCCACTTTTTGAAGTTTAATCATACTCACAGTTGGTATATATGCTTTATGTATACTGACTATAAAAAAGAAAATACATTTAGAATCGGTTAAAGAATTGATTAAATGTGCGACTCACCTTTGCACTCTGATACGACTATAAGCAGAACTATTAGCAGGAGACCTTGTGAATAAAAATTTTCCATTTTCTGAGTATGTAGCTGAGTGGAGTGACAACATATCATTGTCGTATGACCTTTTTGTTTCTATCTCTTCTCAGTTCTCTAAGTCACAGAAGTCTCAACATGAAACTATCTCCTCAGTCAAACATTGGTTTTGGTTCTGTTTACCTATAAAGTACACATTATTATTATTATTAATTATGTGGCCAACAGAGCCACCGTGTGGCAAAAACAAGACATGATGACATTAACAAATGAAACATGAGAGCACATGTTTTTGTCAAGTGATATGAGCTCACATTTAAATGTGAGTGGGGGGGAAACAAAAGAGCTGCACACCTCCCTTATTACAAACATCGAGATGCCCTTGAGCAAGGCATTAAACCCCCAAATTCTCCAGTGGAGCTGTTCAATAGCTGGCACTGGCTACCCTGACTGTGGCTGCACCGGGCGGCCTCTAGTTGTGGCTGTAACTGTGTGACTGTGAATGGGCCATTAATG
Source organism: Etheostoma perlongum (assembly GCA_026937815.1). Taxonomy (NCBI): domain Eukaryota; kingdom Metazoa; phylum Chordata; class Actinopteri; order Perciformes; family Percidae; genus Etheostoma; species Etheostoma perlongum. The sequence goes on from CM049376.1 coordinate 16,745,187, forward strand.
AAAAAGAGAACATCACTCTTAAGTGAAAGTTTCCTGAATAAAAAGAAAATTCACAAAAATAAATGTTTTCTTATTTAAACATGCTTCATGAGCAGATTATTTCTGCAGAGTTCTGTTTCCCAACAGAGTTCTCCTTCCTGCGTCACTCTACCTACATCGCAATGTCAATGTATTTTTTAACTGGTGGCGATGGCCAGGCTGGGCCATATGTGATTTAAGGGGTACTACACACAGTATATTAAGCACAAGTGTTACATACCACCAAATCTCCATGGGTTTGGTTTTACAAAAGACTAATGATACACTATTAAACACAAGAATACTTATTCAGTGTTAACCTATAGTACATTTTATCTAAACTGGACATGAATAATATATAGAGATAGATAGAGATAGAGATACTTTACTTATCCAGCAGTAAATTAGGGACTATCCCTTCTTTAGGAATAAAGGTGGGGTTTTAAATGTATGAATGTATTGGCAACAGCTAGGGGGGCAGAGGGGGTCAAAGCTTAATATTATGGGGGCACTGACGACACTTGCCCCCAAAACCCCACCCCTAGAACCACTGTTGACACTTGGTTAGAGCTCATACAATTGAGAACAGATTCTGCATGCAAACTTCTCTTATTGAGCAGTACAACTTTGTCAAATTCAGACTTTTTCACATCACAAGACTTCCTGTTGAATTCTGACCTTTTGCTAGAGCCTTAAATACTACAGAGGAACCTCCCTACTGCTAACTGAAACTGTTTAACTCCACTTCCTCTAGTGGCTCGATTAGAGAAATGGCATCGTAGCTTTTCACACTTTCAGTGTTCACAGGCACTCAACACTGTACACAGAAATGGACAACAATGCTCAAGGTTAGATCGCCTTATTTCTGCTAAGTCTGTTTGTCATTTTGCAATCTTCATATTGTCTTGTATAGACAGATAATATAAAGACAATACCTTAATGTTGTATAATATTTCGCAGGAGGTAAAGCTTATGGTCTTCTCAAGTCTCAACAGGAAGAACAACTGAACTCTATTAATGAGGTGAGTCGACATGTTTAGACAAAGTCATTGAGTTACAATAGAGATAACTGGTTTTTGGAATCATGTTTTTACAACACGGGCTGAACACATAAACATAACACCTGTGCAATATCAATGAGAATATGTGTCTGATTGATATGATTTCATTTTCACTAGGCTTTTCTCTCAGATCCCCAGTATGCAGAAGAGGAAGACCTTAGCTTAAAGCTTGAAATGTTTAAAAGTGAGTCATCAAGGGTTATCAATCAATCATCAATAAATTGTTTAATTATTTAGTGCAAAGCATGGAATGAGATTATATGTGCATGTGTTGCAGAGAAGTACATGGAGTTTGATCTTAACGACAAAGGAGAAATAGGTAAAATTGTGCTGGTCTTACCGCTCCCAAATATTTTTAGCTACAGTTTGCAACTATCACGTTTCAGATTAAGATTCTCTTAACAAACTATACATATATGTATTTTTATTACTGATTTATTATCAATTCTATAGACTTAATGGGGTTAAAACGAATGCTGGAAAAACTTGGATTGGCCAAGACTCACTTAGAGCTGAAAAAGATGATGTCAGAGGTTGTTGGAGGGACATCAAAAGACACCATCAGCTACAACGAATTCCTGAACATGATGCTGGGAAAAAGAAATGCAATCCTAAAACTGTGAGTAAATACATTCAAAGAATGGGCAGAGACCCAAAGTTGGGTCACAGGAGTATTAGGATTTAAAGAAGATTAAGTCCCTAAATTATTCAAATATAAATTGTTATGAAGCTACTATTGATGTTGATGACCTTAAGCCTAAATCTAGCTGATAAAACAAGTTTGGTACAAAAAACTGAACAAATTGTGTATCAATCTCAATCCAAATTAAATTAAAACCTGAAAAAACTAAAATAAAATGTAGTATTGGCTCAATTTGAAAAGGCCTACTCTATCTCTGGAAAATGCAAAATGCTTATTTAATGCAACATACTTTCTATGTTGTCTTAAGTTTACAATCATATCTTGTTTAACAGCTGACATGTAATTTTCTTCATTTAAGGATCTTGATGTTTGAAGGCATGGGAAAGGAGCAGGAGGACAAAGATGTTGCACCACCTCCTCGCAAAACCTTTTCAGACCTGCCCTGAAGAAGCTCTCCATCCCAGCAGGAAATAATTGAAACATAACAATAACGCTTTAAAATGAATGTCAAAAGAGAAGAAAAAACATCAAACTTATGTTTTTTATAAAATAAAAGAATCTACATACGATTTTACTGCATTCTACTTTGTCTGACTGTGACCACATTACAGAATGTCCCTCAATTTAGCCAACTAAATGATTTGTTACTGCTTTAGCAGGCACCTATTTCATCTCTATGATACTGCTTTAGCTGCGTCAACCTATGATGTATGACTATGACCTAATGATGTGGACTTCACATGGGAGTGGCCATTATCATCTCAGACAAAAATACCATAGTAATATTGCTATTAGAAATATAAGAATATCACTGTGGTTTATAAGGTGTGTAGACCAGAGGTGCCCAAATTATGTTATATTATGGCTATGGGCCAAAATGTATCTGGATGGAAGGCCACGGGCCAAAAATAAATGTTACCCAAATGAGCTTCCATCAGTCAAAATGTAGCCTAAACGCTTGTGCTTTCTCTGCGGGATTCTATCCACAGACAGTTAAATACATGTCAAAATGGGGAACTTTATTGTGAAAACTCTGGTTGACCGGAAAACGGATGTGTCATCCAGGGAGCGAGGATAAACTAGCTAAGCTTGCAAATTTATGTGGTAACTTTATATAAAGAAGGGTGAGTAAAAGTGACTTTCGTTTAGAGACAATACCTCTTAATACGCATTGCTGTTACAATACTTAATTCCCACACTATTTATCTGTACGTGTTAACGTTAACGAACGCTAGCAAGCAAGCTAACATTAGCATAAGGTTAGAGACGCAAACTAGCTAGCTAGCTAGGTAGGTACATTGAAGATTTGCTATAACATCACATGTGTTCAAAGTCCCCGAGATAACAGATTCAGTTTGTTGCACCGTTGGTGTAATACAATGTTTAATATGTGTCTGTAAAGTTTATATCTCAAGAATTAGAACAGCCAGTTATTAGCTGTTAGCCACACAGTGAGAATGTAAAATAATAAATATTAGGCCACTGTAACTCTGTTTTGGTTTGTCAGCAGGATGAGCAGCTCAGAGGAGGTGTCCTGGATATCCTGGTTTTGTGGACTCCGAGGGAATGAGTTCTTCTGTGAGGTTAGTCCACCGAATTTTAGATAGAAGCCTTGATTAAATTTCACCATGGCATCTAATCAATAAAACTATCAAAAATCCACAGGCACACTGGTGTTTGTTTTGGTTCAGAAGAACCAATGTTTTATCTCAGCTGCTGAGATGAATATAAAATATTTGATAGCTGACATAGTAAATACATGTACATGGACTTACACTGTCAGTGTAACACTACATCTCACATTTTTATAGCCCTGAACACGTACCTGCAGATGGCAACTAAGTTACACACAAGTAATATCTTTTGGAGTTAATAGTAATGTGTGCCATTTTGTGTCAGAATGTGGTCTCACATTAAGACCTATATTTAAATGGAGCATGAAACAACTATCAGTTGCATGTCTGTCTGGATAACTGTTCAAAGTCTTTCTCACGGTGCACTTGGACTAAAACATTGCTTGTGTTGTTGCCTTTGCTTTTGTGATGAGGGATGCAAACTGAAATGCTTCAAATGCTGCTTGGATGTCAAAGCAGAACTATGTGAAGTCAACACTTCCCTCTGCTGTTGGTTACTACTTAATTACTTTTTAGTAATTTGTTTTTTTAGTAATACGTAAGTAAGTAATTGCTACTAATATCTTCCACTGAAGCACATGGGGCCTTCTCACTCAAAAAGCAGCTTTGGAAAACGTGAAAGAAAAAATGCTTTAAAAAGAATACTGGGAATTGTGTGGTCTATAGACATCAATTTGTAACTGGATAGGTTTGCACCCACACAATCCAATTCTTATTTTAACTCCTTCACTTTCTACATTGGCAGCATCTGAAGTAATCCTGTTAAGCTCTTGTATAACACACGTACGTACGTGTGTGTGTGTGTGTGTGTTGGGAGAGGTAAGGATTTTGATTGCGTAGCTATGTTGGGGAGGAAGTAGGAACGATTGACCCCATGATAGTTTTTATTGTAAATGTGTGTGACTGTAAAATTGCATAATCTGGTATGTTTTGTATTTCACTTACGTTGAATATTTATTTTCCTGACCTGCCAAGGGACTATGGGTGTAAAATAGCACTTGTGCTTCAACCTGGTACAATGCATCTCTCCTTGTTCTTATACAATGCTAATGTGACTTTGTACATTGTTCCTGTTTAAACAAAATTCATTAAAATAAATATCCTTATCAGTGGCCTGTAGCAATGTGCTGTGGCTTGGAATAGCCATCCATTGTCTTCAATCGTGTGTTACAGGTTGATGAGGATTACATACAGGACAAGTTTAACCTGACAGGTCTGAATGAGCAGGTGCCTCACTATCGCCAGGCTTTGGACATGATTCTCGACCTCGAGCCAGGTAAGAATATATAGGAAGTAGTGGTTCCCATGTGAAAACAAAGCAGAGTCAACACTATTAACTGTCTAAATCACTTTTCTCATTCTCTTTTGACAGATGAGGAACTTGAAGACAACCCCAATCAGAGTGACTTGATAGAGCAGGCAGCAGAGATGCTCTACGGGCTCATACATGCGCGTTACATCCTCACAAACCGAGGCATTGCACAGATGGTAGGCTATTACATAATCATTTGACATTCTTACATGCCCCGTGACTTAAATCAGATTTCTAAATATGTTGTTTTCCATAGTTGGAAAAATATCAACAAGGGGATTTTGGCTATTGCCCCAGAGTCTATTGTGAGAATCAGCCAATGCTTCCTATTGGTAAGTCTAACTGTTTCTTACCTGAAAGTTAAACAAATTCTCCATTACACAAATGCCATGTTGCACTTTTGACCTTTGTCAGTGACTAAAGAATGAAGACAGACTTACCTCTCTCTCGTCTAATTTAGGTTTGTCAGACATCCCTGGAGAAGCAATGGTGAAGCTATATTGCCCAAAGTGCATGGATGTTTACACCCCTAAATCCTCCAGACATCACCACACAGATGGAGCCTATTTTGGGACAGGGTTCCCCCACATGCTGTTCATGGTGCACCCAGAGTATCGTCCAAAGCGACCAGCCAACCAGTTTGTGCCAAGGTGTGTTTGATGCTATTTATTGTTAGCACTAACTTTAACTAGCTAGAGTTATTTTTATTAGTATGTTTTAATTTATTGGCAACCAAAAGACCAGATGATTGTCATAATTTAATTTAAATCAATCATTTCTATACAGTTTGGTTGGGTATCTGTACAGAAACTTGGGTATTGTAACATAACTATTAAAAGATTAAATACAATACTCAGCCCTTGACCTCAGAAGTAAAAAGAAATTTCCTTCTGTCCAGGAAGTGATTATATTTGATATATATATATATTTTTTCCAGGCTATATGGTTTCAAAATTCACCCAATGGCTTATCAACTCCAACTTCAAGCTGCATCAAGTTTCAAGAGCCCAGTCAAGACAATTCGCTAGAACACCGCTTTGATGAACACAGTGGACATAAAGACTTTGTTGTTTACCATTTGTTTAAAAGGAATAGATTATATATTCCCATTGAATGCCTGTACAGTTTAACACCCTCACCTCTGTGTTTAGACACTTTCAGACCTTTTCTCTCATTTAGTGAAACACTGTTACAGTTGAGCTGATCGGTTTGATTTCCGTATTAAAACACGTAATTATTCCCAAATGGTCATTCTGCTAATACAGTCTTAACTTTAATTGAGTTCAATGCATCTTTTCACATTCAAGGGTTGTTTCTCTGAAACAGAAAAGTGGCTTTAACTCCGTGATAATAAAGGCTACAGAGGGCTTTGTGGCTTAATTGCAGGTGATTGAATGTAACAGAAAATCTTGTGACCAGCCCGACACATTTGCCTTAACAGCGATACAGTCAGTCACTAACAGTAAATTAATTAGTTAACATTAAATCACATCAAATCATTAACTTGTGCTGCAGAACAGATTTTCAAATGTGCATATGATTTTATTCAGCTTAGATTTTATTTGAAAACAGCGATATGTGTAAATATGATTAGGTGCTATATTTCCAAGAAACAAGCAATACCAAATTAAAGGTGGAACTTAACTTAAAATTGACCTATGCTTGATTTAAATTCTATTATTACACTGTTGAATTTTTAATTCATTGGTTATATACTGTATGTACTTAATTGTTTAGGCAACTGTAATAATATGTTCCTGATAAGCCTGTACGTGTAGTTTCATGTTTATTACAATCTTAAGTTTGGTGTTGATCGAACATCCACTGTAGAGCAGTTGGATAGCAATCATTTATTTTTTACCAAGATCTTTTTAAATTGTATGCTACACAGATAAAACAGCCTAAAAAAATGCAAAATAATGCATTATTTTATTTTTTAATTAAAAGACAGGGATAAATCACAAAGCAACAATATTTTCCATTGTCTAAAAACTATTTTCTTCATGTGAAATTCTACATTTTTCTTCCAGGAGAGGTATCGGTTGTTGTCCATGTAGCTATAATACTAATATCTTCTAACAAACATGGCATCTAAAAGGGAATCATATTTTAAGCATTTTCTCTTCTATGTAAAAGCACAGGACACAGCAAGTGAGAAAACAATCTACTGCTATGTGGTAAAAAGGGGTTACAAACTTTGATGGTTGATAATTAATGCAATATTTAACATTGTGACATCTCTAGTGGAAGCCTGGAAACCAGCTTATGTTTAAACATAGTACATCAAATCACAAGATTTACAATACAAATAAATTACTGTAGTAGAACATGTAAAAAAAGACTACTTGTGCACCTATGAGAGAGCCACATATACTGGGACAGCTGCCTTCAGCTCTTACATGTGTGGTTACCGTGACAGACACGCTTTGATTTTTATTGACTTCACCCTTTAAAGTAGGGATGGATATTGTATATATTAATGAACATTCCTCATACAATCATAGGGAGGTCTGTAATAGTCTTACAAAGAATATCAAACCTGAGATACACAGACCAAAGCTTGTAAAACTTTTCTTATCAACCAAGAATTTTTATAGCAATAATGACATCTACGCTACTGAACAAAACAAAGGGCTGAGAGAAGCACATCATTGTCAAATGGAAATTGTGATAGGTTTGATAAACTTGTTGGACTACAAGACCAAATGAATAAGAATGATTCAGGGTGTCAGGCAAGACAGGTAAGCAAATCTTAAGTAGAGAACTCAAAATTCAGTAAATAGCACAAAGGTAACCTACAATTTAAACAGCAGATGGATGAATAACTTAAAAACCTCAATTTTGTACAAATACTATAAAAGCATTAAGTCTATAAAATAGAGGAATATTTCAAAATAGATCCTTTTTTAATTCAAACTTTACAATAACGTGTAGGCTACTGGTTCTTGGCCGGTTAGGGAAGAAAGCATTTTTAAGTTTTGTTTTTGTACCTGAGCAGTGAACGAAGCCAAACAACAAATTTGAGCACAGCATATCTTTGTTCACATATTGATGCGAGGTATGTCATTTCATTAAAAAAAAAAAGAATGTGTCTCTTGAATTAAATAGACAAGTAAACAACAAAAAAAGAATTCCCTTGAATTTAGACTTAGCGTTCCCCTAAGCGGCACCAAGGGAATAAATGCTGATAATGGTGTCTAAGCTAGAATGGAAACAGTGCATGTGTATAAAGTCAACAATGTAAAAACCACTAGGAAAATAAAAGCATTTAAAAGCAAACATAACTGACACCAATCAACTGAAAATGTATTTTTTTTTTTTTTTTTTTTAGCAATAAAAGTTAATAAAAGCTTTTATTACCACCTGGATGAGATGAGTATTTGATCAACCTCAAGTACTGTGCAGCCTATCTCTACTTACAACTGAGAAAGAAAACAACAAGGATCTGCTAAGATTTGTCTACTAAGTTATCTGTAATGGAGCAGATTCATGAAATGTGTCTTTTTGGATATGTGTGCGCAGATAGAGCTGGTCAGTGTGTGTCGGACGTGGAGAGTCAAAGGAATAAATGCAGGTGGTGATTCAGTTACAATGCTGACGCTCCGCTGTCTTTCTCCTGCAAGACAGAGGTAATGTATTAGTCTTCATATGAATTAGTGAAGTCGAAGTTCTCCTCATCTTTATTATATGAGGGTGGTATCAATCTTCTCATCTAACTCTCAGCAAGAACACTAATACTAGCAATTCCAAAAATGTCAAACTAGCCCTTAAATATTCTGTCCATTACTGTTCTGTGTCATGGGCAGAAGGTTTATACCTTTGCTTGGTCGACATCAGAGTCTGCAGTGATGACGATTCTTTTCTCCATGCGAGTCTCCGAAGAGCCACCTTTTACCAACTGGTGGAGGGAAGAAAAAAATATATAATTGAGAGGCAAACAAGATCAAATAAAATCAACACAGGGCAAGGATGTACCGCTGACCTTTGAAATGTGAGTTGTAGTGGTGGTGACTGTGGTGCCACTGCTAGTCTCTGAGGTAACAGTCTTGGAGCTGGACACAGTTGTGTCATCATTGTCCTCGTCTGTCCCATCTACTGCCACCTGAAAAAAAGACCAAAACAGGTAGACTGAGTCATCATCTTTAGATAACGTGAGCTTCAGCCAGGGAAGGTGCAGTGCTGCTTCATGTTCATTCTGGAGCCCCCTGGCCTGGTCCTCCCAGACCTGCTTGCTCTATACTGCCGATAACTCCTTCATGCAACAGATTGCCTTCTAGCTGACACAGATCTGGGCTGAGCAGGTGCTAAAGCCCCTACCTTTGAAGACTCATAGATGATGCTCTTGGTCGGGACGATAGGGACCTCTGTGGTGGAGATGCCACTGGGTAAGGAGTTGGCGACAGCTGCGATGGTGACTGTCTGGGTCTGCACCAGAGGGGGCTGTGGATGGGAGCATAGCCCCATGAGTGGCTGTTTAAGCAGACACTGTGCACCTCACAGCCACCAATTTGTTTCACACCATGCATTCCCTTCTAAGCCTTTGCCTGTTTGGAGTGATTTTCCACACAACAGCCCTTTCTTCTCACCAAATTTGTCTATGAACTTTATGGAAAAAACAGAATCACTGTTCCTTCCCTTCCCACCACCAACTGCTACAAAGAAAACAAGAAGACTGTACACCGTAAAGATGATGAAAGTAAAGCCAATGTGCAAAACACAACATTTTGTTGTGGAAAAGAATGTGCTAATGTTACAGCAACCCATCACCATAGCTGAGAACACACCACTGTGCAACACCTCTGCAGCAACCAGTTACATTTGAATGATGACCATCATTCACATGGCACTTAACCGTTACAGATTCACGTTTTGATTTGCAATGGTGCTGCAAAGGAGTGAGCAAGTGTGTCAGCCTCGAAATGATACAGAGGTCAAGCAGAGGCAAAATCCGTGTCACCCCGAGGGGGGGTCAGGAGGCTACCTGGAAGCAGCGTACGATCTGTGGACCGTCGCCCCTGAAATAGGAAGCAGGGGAAGATCCAGCTATCTTTCCAGAGCACTCAGACACTTCGGTACACGATCCTTCTTCTTCCTGCTGCGTCCCATCTAAAGTTTTACAGCATGGGTTGAGGGAGGGAGGCAGCTGCGCCTTCTCCACCTCTAGGATAGGCACCAAGGAGGTCTCAAAAACTACAACCTCTTCCTGATCACATGACTCCTCCTCAACTGGAGCACTGTGGGCTTCAACACCATCAGATGCACTCTTGTGGCTTACAGTACGCCTTGGTATGCCTGAAAAGCCCAAATTGCTGCTGGTTTCCTCATGTGCAGAATTTGTCTCTGAACCATTGCAAAGGAAGCTAATGCTCTAAAAAAAACACAACACAGTCACTATGTAATCATGGGTAGGTGAAGTAATATTAAGTCATATTGTATAGATTAAAATGCATGCATGTAACATATACAACTATGCATATAGTTTATACAGTATCAGTTTTATGAGGTACAACAGCTCTGTAGGAAGATGATGATGATTTTTGGCTTATATTGAAATTTATATGACAAAATCAACACAGTTTTAATGCCACAGCTTAACAAAACATTACGTATATATCCCTTCATGTTCAAAATGACTTCCACTGATTTCCACATGAAGCATGCTACAGTAAGTCACCAAATAAGATGGATTCTGAATACAGGTATTACTCCGCATTGTTTATTTCATACAGGAATAGATTTCAGTATGCGTCAGAATGAAAGGGATTTTTTTAACTTGAATATTCTTTCAATAGGGTGGGACTGCAAAAATGGCATGCCGCGTACGCTACTTTTGATTGACAGTAATCAACGACAAAAATAACATTTAATTTGAAGAAAATCGCAAACTTAAGTAATAAATTCAAAGAAGAAACAATCAGATGAACTGCCTTTTATTTGTTGGTCAAAGTTGATTGTCAAAAAGCCATGCAACAAGTAATCTCTTGCAGTTGCTACATACTGCATCACCAAATACTGGTGAAGGACAAAGAGTTTTAATAAGTATTACAATTAAGCTGCCTCAAGGTCTCCCATCACAGGAAATACTTAACTGTGACAAAGAATATTAAGTTTCTCAGTAACAAGACTGCTGTTTTCTAGTGCTTACTTAACGTGGGTTTAGGAAATAAAGTTTATAAATCCATAAACCACATCACAGTGATCAGTTTAGACAACATCCTTAGACAACCGACAATATAAATCTACTTCAACCGTGTATAAAATCAGGCTCAAAGTGATATGGTCAGACATTATAAGCCTCCAGATAAAAGTCAGTTGTTAGGTAATATTGGTTGATTTAAAGTCCAAAAGACAACACAGAAAATGCAAAAGAGTAGTGCCTTGATTGTCATTTCCAGTCCTAATCAACATTGGAGAACAGGATTGGTTCTGGCTGTAGAAACAGGTCAATTGTTTTGCAGTGGGAAACAGAAGAATGAATGTCTCGTCCCACATAGGCCAGAACAAAGGGAAGCTTCTCCAGTGGAGCAGAGGATGAGAGATGAAGAATGCTACGGATAATGTTGAAGAGAAGGCGAAGGAAGGAGTGGAGGAGAAGAGAAAGCTAGGAGGTTGATGGTGGATGGGTTAGGTACGGTCTCCGCAGGTCACACTCACACCTGTGTGGGATTTCCGCAGGGTCGAGACGGCCCCTCAGCTGCGTTTGGAGTAGAAGTCTAGCAGGGGGCCGCGTGGGAGGCGGATGACAAACTGAGGGTGGAGGAGGGGGGCAGAGAGAGGAAGGAATTTTGAAATGACCAAAAAAGCCAAAGTTGCGCAATAATCGATGATTGAAATTATAAAATGTGATTTTGATAGTAACTTTTCTTATCCAGAGCATGGAAATGTTACTTGCACATGCAATTGTTTCTTATGTTATTCCACGTCCAACAATTACTTTTTTTGAAAAGACAGAAAGTCATCCACATTTGTAGTATCTTCTTTTAAAAAATAAGATCTGAGATGGAGCTATCTCAGTAACCTAAGGCCAATTGAGTCAGTACAGCTGGAATGATCTTGGGCCTCTAGCTTGAGGATGTTAAATTGGCGCAGACACCCAGTTAACTGTGTGAGTGGTAAATAGATTTGATTTATCTGGAGGCTGCTGCATAGCAACAACGCAGTAAAAAATGAATATCATTCATCTGAGCTGAAAGTAACGGGTCAGAAAGTAACAGGAATGATTCTGCAGTTGCATGTCAAACATGCAAACCAACATTAATATCAATGTGTACTTTTCTTACAGTGGAGCCCCTTAGTCTTTTGATACACGACTGAAGGTTAAGTAGAATGACAAATTGGCTTGTTAAACTGAGTATTCACAGTGCGTGTCCACTCCACTAGGCAGATAACATTTGACCATATGTGTCATATTGTTCACTGCTTACATCAAACATGGTGTATGTTTGTTGTGATTCATCTCCTCACTACAGACTTTAAGCTGTCAGCTTTGCTTGAGTTTCAGTGCAGCTCTAATGCATCCTGACAACTTGATGTACTTGGAGGCATTTATGTCCAAGATAAAAATGCTTTGTGTTTGTGCGTTGTGTTATGCTGCAGTGGAGTTTATGTCTCACCAAAAGGCATGAAATTACATGAATTACACTTGTTCATTCATATGACAGCAGCTCAACCAGAATGTGAATCTGTTTCTAGTTTGCTGAATAGCTTTTATGTAATCTTTTTTACTTCATCATAACTATTAATACCAGTAATGACACAATTTTATTAGTTTTCTAAAGTTTACAAAGAATCCCGCACATTGACCATTATGCAAGCAATTATTTATTTAGAAAATACACCGTTTCGGTCTTAGACCTTTATCAGGTGATGAAGGTCTAAGACCGAAACGTTGTATTGTCTAAATAAATAATTGCTTGCTTAATTGTCAGTATATGGTATTCTTTCTAAACTCCTAATCTGCTACTTTTGGTCACAACCTACACCCCTTCCGACAGAAGAGGAATGCAAAAAGCTGTCCTATATTGTAATAAGATTTATAAAGGTATCCTGTGATAGTTACAGTATTCTCTACAATAGGGAGAGTGGATCAAAAATTATTTATACAACTGTGAATGAGGCCTTGTCTCTTCATGGAAAAAACAACAACCGTAGCTTGGAGAGAGCATCAGCCAAAATAAAATGTAAAAGCAGCATGAAAAGAAGAAAGCGTGCAAAGCAAAAAAGTATTTAAAGCTCATTTAAAGAAAGAAAGCTCATCAATGCAGAAAGGACAGATGAAGGGGGTAGGGGGGGGTTCCAATTCTGCTCAGTGTCAGCAGAACGTGCAAAACTTCATCTGGGAGTCATGCGGTAAATCTTTCAACGTCAGTTCCGTCAGTCATGCAATACAAACATGTCAGAGTTCAGAGGCATCCGATGCAGATAAGACGAACCAAAGTGAGTTCTCAGAGAGTGGACAACCTGTCCCAAAGATGCCTCACCCACGTCAGTCTTTTGAGTGAAAGAACAGAAGTACAGACCCTATTCATCAAGTCAAACATGCATGTGCTGCATACCGCATGCTATCTCCTTGAATAGGTCCGTACATGCACACACGCAATCAATTACACTCAGACTGTCAACTGGAAGAGCCTGATCCCTTCTTCTATCAGTTGCTTTCATTTGAATATATTCATAATTAACAAAGAACCCAATCAAATGTAGCAATTCGATGCTCAAATTACACAAACATTTAGAAATTACTTAAACACAAGAAGTTGGCAAGAATTTCAGGTTCTTCTGTTCCATTTCAAATACATGCGCACTGCTCACACCAGTGCAATCATCTCTGAAAATGCAGAGCGATGAAAACACAGATTTAACCAAGTCAATTCAGGAATTCTTGGTATTCATGATGATTTTCTTATTCAATTTAAATGAAACTGTTTGCTTTATTGCGCAAATTCCTGAACTGGCAAACTTAGTCTGTAGGTTAAATCAACTAAAAAGGATTTGGTGGCGAGGGGTTCCCGTGGGAGACTTACCCCGTCTGCACTGGGCAGAGGCTGACCATTAATACCCAGGGTACGGAACGGAGAGTGCGTGGACAGGCGCTTGTCCCACTCACTGGGCCTGGTCTCTGGGGCGGCTTCCATGAAGTTCCTCTTCAGCTCACTGATGCTGGCATGGTGCCGGAGCAGGTCCTCCTGAGGCTTATCAAACTCCTATATGGAGGAAATCAAGAGGGGAAACAAAGTGTGGAGAGGGGGAGGGGGAGGGAAAGACAAACCCAGGAATTTGGAGCACGGAAACAACAAAATGGAAAAAAAGTATGAAGTGAAGATAAAAAGTTGGATGGGGAGGGAAAGGATATGTTTGTAGTTGGGAGAAATTAACAAACAGGAGAGAATAAAAAAAGAAAGTCAGATTACATTGCTTTCAACTGTTTTTGTACAATTTGTGTTGAGTTATTGCTGATTAATTAAACAAGCAGAAGCAGGGTTTAATTGTTGATTCTAATGGGACGTAAATTACAAAGGACCACCGTACTTTGTGGATTCTTGATAGATTATAACGACTCCTCTTCAAAATAGAAAATCAAGTCTGGCAGCTGATTCAGGAGACCAGACTTTGGTTTATAAAATGGAAGATTCAGAGGAGTCGTTGACTAAACTACACAGCATCGAGGGTTCTATTTCATAGCGTCAGGCTTGCAGTGAAACAATTCATGAAAACAAGCTGCAAATCAAAGAGCAGGAGAGCAGATGGTGGCAGACATGGAACAAGTTGTCAAATAAATGGGAACCTGTTCATTTAACACAAATGAACCAAACAATGGCAGCAGCACTCATTTGGCAACATTTAGCATCAAGTTGATCTTTATTGAGATCTGCAAGATATTGAACTCCATTTAACCAAACATACTGCAGACCATAATCTAGTCTATAACCAGAAGTGTTTCACTGTTTATCATGAACTATTGTGGTGCTAAAGAGCAACTTAATGACAAGTGTTTCTCCAAATTCCATTGCTTTTACATACAACATCAAAGATGTATAATCATTTTGATTTTCAGAAGATTTCATTTGCATAACTGCTAAGAAATTGTGATGCATTACTGGCAAGTTAGAAAATAACATGGAGGAAAAGGAGCAAAAGCAGGACCAGGAGAATACTGAAAAACATATATTGTATAAAAATGGAGCTGCTTGTGAACAGTAACAGTTTAAGGATGCTATCCTTAACAGGTTAATGTATACCAATGCAAGTGTAAGAATCCTGACCATAACCGAATACTTATTTGTTGAAAATTCAACAGCTTTCTCCTGAAACATCCTAATTAGAGTTCTGTTGCAACACACACACACACACACACAAACAGGTTACACTGATGTGATAAGCGTGAATCAGGCCACATGCAAGCGTGATATTAAACAGTAGCTGTTGTGCCAAAGAGCAAGAAAATACAGATAGAGACTGACATCTCCAGAAGGGATACAAACCTCCAACATTAAAAGGCTATGTCTCATATAAATTGAGTCACCCTCAATTTTCTTAGCTCTTTTCTGTGAAAAATGAAAAGAACAAAAAAGTGTGGGTTTGTTTCAGTTCCCCTGTGTGCTGGCATCAAACTGCCACACGTTGGACATGCAACCTACAAAATTCACTACAGTGTTAATACAACAGACAAACAGAGCTGTGAGGATTCTGCATGCAAAATAGTTTGGGGCTAAGTCCCTGTAAGCATCAGACTGTAATGTAGTAACAAAACAAAGAACCTGAAAGGCTATAGAGGACTGACTTACAATTTCTATTTTCATAATGAGAAAGAAAATTAAGAACGGTAGAGTGAGATAAAATACCAGTTACCATGCCACTTTTTTGTGCACAAATCTATAATCATGCATGTGTGCATTCCAGGGTCTACAACAACAGCAAGCAATGAGAGAAGATGAATGCCTTGCAAACCTTTACAGCTAATGTGTGTAAAAACATATATCCTGAGCCAAGCATAGTCTCTTCATATGGACATTTTCTTATTCTTAGTTTCCGTTTACATATTCCATCTATTCTTACATTTTTCTAACTCTTAAAATATACTGGGTGTGCCTTAAACCTGATGAGGATTTCATTTAAGACCTAGCCGTATGGAAGCACAGCATGAGAAGAGGGTGAAATTAGTCTTTTGGATGAGAAGCTCCAGATGATCAGAATGGAGGTGGAGAAATGGCTACGGAAACGTATACGGGGATAAGAATCTGACCTTTCGTATTCGCACCACCTCCGTGCTCGTCACCTCAGACACGTGCTACCCCGGGGAGGAGAGAGGGACACATGTTAGCATCCTCTGCTTGTTGGCTTTAACACTCACATCGCAGCCATAGTGGAAACAAGTCTTCTGAGGGGCCACATGCAAGAGGCCTGTGTCTGACACTAACCTGAATGTCCCCATTGATGGTGGTTATCAGGGAGGAGTCTACTTCTCTCTGGTCCCTCCACGCTGCTGGCTACAGCAGCAAGAGAGACACAGTTCACACTCAGACACAGAGAACAATCTCTGCTCGCTATTTGAGCATCTTTTATTATCAAAAACTATGAAGCAATTACATCAAAAATTTTTCTTTACATTTTATAGTTATCATTATCTACTATCTGTCTATTATACACAATAACAATACCCAGGTAATCAGTGAGGGGACACATTATAAATAGTTTGATGATTTTTCACAGGCAACAGCTATCCTGTACAGCATATATGGTTTAAACACATATATGATGCCATGTATTTCCTGTAAATAAACATATAGATTGATTGTAAAACAGCGATCAGGGAGGAATTCTAAATACCTTGACCTCAACCACAGTCTCGATTTTTGAAGGCTCCACAGCTTCTACAGTGACCTCCAGCTTTCTTTCTTCCTGCCGGCTGGTCCTGATTGGAGTGGAGGTCTGGGGCTGATCGAGGAGGTCCATGGGGATCCCTGCCTCAGCCAGAGCAGCCTGGGAGAAGACTGGAGCGCTGACAGGACGGGTGCCCCTCTGTGTTATCACCACTAGACCAAATACAGACAAAATGTAAATGTAAATAAAAAGGAATTGTGTTTTAGAACTATGTTTTATATTGGAGGGATATGATTGTATGCACATCTGACATGCAAAGTGAAACAGCTACTAACATATAAACACACACACACACACACACACACACACACACACACAATAGCGCATCTATGAAAGCTGCCACATCATATATAGAGTCTCAAGCCTCAATGTGATTATATAAGTGCACACCGCAGGTATACAGTACCTCATATGCTTTGTTTCATCTTTTTTTTAAAAGGACAAGCACACGTCAGAGCCTGAGGTGGGCCAGAAGCGATTATCCACAAAGTGGGATGAGAGCAAAAGCATGGATCAGTTCTCGTTGCGATCCAATGATAGATGCAAAAGCAGATGACGTTAGGCTGCAAGGAGTCTTAAACCTCAGTGTGGTTGAACTGGTGAAATGCTGAGATTTAGAAAGCATAATTTCTTCAATCTGCAACCAAAGCACGGTTAGAGGTCCTTGAATGATAGTGAATGTGCATTGCCATCTGTGAACACACTCTCTTGTGAAAAGAAGTCAGTGTATCCTGTAAACCCGCTGCAAATGCTGCTAAGCGTTTCATGGAGCGACAGCGCGACGCCGTGTGCGCGGTTTGTCTGCAAAACAACAAACCCAAACAGGTACAAAAATACCTGACTCTTTGATGCCAACATCTAGCAGAACAAACCAATCATCGTTGACATGGGTTTGTGTGAGTGGACGTCTTTCCTCCAGGATCCTTTTCTCAAACTGTGGTCTCCTTTCGGAAATTCTGGTTTTGGCCACAGCAGTTGGAAATTTCACCTCTGCTGGGAAGTGGATGCGCTCAGGGACAGCGACTAAAACAAACCGAGTATTGTTGTGGAAATAAAAGTAGAAAATATAAGGGCACTTGCATTTACAGTGAAATAGACAAATGAAATAACTGCTTGGTCTTCAGACACAGGATGTGCACATATTAGAATAACTGTTCACATTAAAACAAAAATCAAATATCAAAATCAAAAATATTTGTACGTATCGTTGGACTAAATCATTTTTATTATACCTGATTTCTTAGTGGCCACATCCAGAAGAATAAACCAATTATCTTCCACCTCTCTCACTGCTGGATGCGGTTTCTGCTGTACCGCCTTCTCCTGCTGCCACATATCCTCCACTATAGTAATGCTCTGCCGGGCTCTCTGCTCTATGGCTGCAAACTCTTTAGCTGTTCTTACTTCAGGATGCGTATGGATACTTTCCTTCACCGCCGCTAATGTAGAATACACAAAAGCCTTCTCAGTCAGAAGACAATTCCACAAGGTGAGATATATAATAAAACTGCAAGACACACACAGACCCTGTGTTAGAATACCTGGTACTTTTGCTGCAACATTTAGATGCACAAACCAGTCGTCATCCATCTGTCTCGGATGTGACGGTTTCATCTCCACCAACTTCACCGGCGACCTCATGTCTTCCAGGATAAATATGGGTTTCGGTTCAGTGACTGCCACCACATCCACAATACGCTCAACCGCAGAAACTAACACAAAGAAATAAGGGTAAAAGAATCTGATGCATTTATTTAGTATTTTTGCTAGAGCCTTTTAAGCATCAGGTGTGTGTGCAGTTGACTCAACTGAATGTTTTAGCACAATATATGCAGAAGCTTTGGCAATAAAAGGTACCTGACGGTATGAAGACAGGCTTTTCGCGGATGATGTCAAACAGGGCAAACCAATCATCTCCTCCTTCTCTCTCTGACGGCAGTGCAATTTTGCCAGTTCTAATTTCAGACAGATGTGTCACCTCTTGCTGTCTGTTCACACCAATTATCATCTTCTTCCATGTTCTAGTCTCTGTGGTAGTCACCTCAACCTTAAACATCTTGCTCATATCCGGAATAATCTCAACAGGAGTAACTGGCACAAATAGACAGAGTCAAAGAAGCTGAGTGACACTTGTGTATCCACCAAACAAAGCAAGTTAGAAGTTGCAAACATTGGCAAAGAGTTAATGTCTTTAAATGTAATGTATCAGAGTAAATTGTGATTGGTGCAAAGATATATTACATTACATATACCTGATGGAAGTATGACTGCCTCTTCACAAATAGCATCAAACAGCACAAACCAGTCATCATCTCTCTCCGACAGTGGTTGAGAAGGCTGCGGTCTAATCGGTTTAAGATCAACATGTTGCAGCTTTTGCTCTATGCTTATCACTTCAATTTGTTGAGGTTGAACACTTGGATAAATCTGGCTCGGTACTGCCAGAGAAACTGAAAGCAAACAGAATTTATACTCAAGCTTCAGCCAAAAATAAAGAATGACCTCAAATTTAACAACAGATATCATCTTTGAATACTGTAGTTTGTGTGACACATTTGTGAGATGGTCTTCTTTGGTGTGATATGTGTGCAAAAGAAAATAAAGACATTTGAAGGCTGTGGGTACCTGGAGGTACATAGGACGTTTCTCTGGGAACAACATACAGCAGAAGAAACCAGTCATCATCTCTTTCTCTGAATGGCTGGGATACTTTCTGCTGTCCTCTGTCCTCTTTTTGTATCACAATCTCTTTAACTACAGCCTCCTTCCTCGACTCTACTGTTATCGCTTCAGCCACAGTAGAAACGCTTTCTTCAGGATAAATCTGAACATACTCGACCATTGTAACTAATGACAGACAGAATGAAAAGAGTATTGTAAGACACTTATAATACGCTAGTAAGTCTTTATGGTGAGCCTGGAGGGAAAGTCGACAATACCTGGTGGCACATATGATGGTTCTCTGGTGGGAACATCCAGCAGCACAAACCAATCATCTTCTATCTCTCTCACAGCCTGTGGCAGTGCTACTACTTGCTTTTCACCCAGCACTTTAATGTCTGTGTCTTCTGCCATAATCTCCACTCTTTTTTCTCTCTGCACAATGGCTGTTATTTCAACCAGAGAGACATGTTCTTCTGGGGACCCTTTAACACGCTCTGCAACAGTAACTAAGACAAAAGAGATGCAAAATCCTCAGACACCATGGACAACATAGGGGATTTACAGATAAGTGTGTCTGCAGAGCTCAGAATTATTGCTTGTGTTTATAAAGCTGTAAAGCAGTACTGTGGCAATACCTGGTGGTACATATGATATTTCTCTGGGAACAACATCCAGCAAAACAAACCAGTCATCATCTCTGTCGGCCAATGAGTGTTGTGGGATTTCTTGTAGAGGTCTTGGTGACTCTTCTATAGCTACTACTTTTCTAATCTCCTCCTCGGCTGTAGTTTGAGCCAGAGAGACAAAACTTTCTGGACCCATCTGGTCTCTTCCTGTCAAGGTAACTGATACGAGTAAAGTTGGGAGAAAGTCTTTTAAGACAAGCAGTATTACACATGTCCTGTATATTAGCAAGCACGCATAAAATAAAGCACAACAGAACCAATGTTTTAGCAATACCTGGGGGTACATATGGCCTTTTTCTAGGAACAACATCCAGCAACACAAACCAGTCATCGTCTCTCTTGGTCACTGGCTGTTGTGGGATTTCTTGTAGATGTCTTGGTGCCTCTTCTATTATCTTTCTCTCTTCCGACACTACTTCTCTAATCTCCTCCGCAGAGACAGAGACAAAACTTTCTGCACCCATTTGGTCTCTTCCCTTCAAGGTAACTAATATGAGTAAAAGTCGAGAGAAAGTCAGATATACACACTTCCTGTATATTAGCAAACAAGCACAAAAAGCACAAAAGAGCTTGAAGACTTGAAAATCAGCACAGGGGGTTTTAGCAGTACCTGGTGGTACATAAGATGTTTCTCTGGGGACAGCATCCAGCAACACACACCAGTCATCATCTCTTTCTGTGATGGTCTGTGGTGGTGGGATCTCTGGTACACAACATACTTCCTCTTCTCTTGTTTGTCTCGCTTCTACTATAATCTGTGTTTTCTCCTCAACTGTAGTAAGCTCAGTCTCTGAGGTGACATACTCACCTTCACCCACATGAGCACGTTCCACGGTGGTAACTAATAATGAAAGCAAACACACAGAATGTTTGAACGTGGGTGCAAACCTGCAATGCCAGAAAGCTCACAGTAAGAGAAGATGGATAGGGTGTGGCGGGTTATTCTCATTTGCAACAAAACTATTTCCAAAGTAAAGATATTACTTAGACCGCAAATCCAGTGAAGCATCAAAAACACATAATTGAAGCGAATGAAAAGTACAATTTTGGAGAAAAAAAAAAAACACAAGTTGGTTAATATAGTATGTTAATGCTGATGTTTTAGTGGCACGTGAACTCATTGGCTATGAGGGAGGTTTGAAATTAATGTTCTGTGTGTCTTCTTTAAGCCGATTTGACTCTATGGATGATAATCATATACAGTATGACTTATTAGGCCATGGTTGTTTTCCTGTTATATCCATATCTTTACCCCTTTTGCAACAACAACCACTGGTGCTGTCTACTATACTGTCATTACTTTTTCTACACTTCGTCCACCTGAAATAACCCAGAACTATGCCCATTACAGAGACTTAGACAGTACTTTCTAAATGTTAAATCATATTTATGAGCGAAAGGGAGAAGCAATCAATAACCCTGTTAACTTTGTCCTTTCTATTGAATCTAAAGAGGGTTTCTCCACCTCCAACTATTCCATTGTTAATGTAAACAACAGTACACATGTATCAGAGAAGGAAATGATAGTGATATTAGAAAGATTAGTAGATGTCTGTTTGCACAATGCCATACTGTACCTGGTGGTTTAAAAACAGATCTGAATGGAGGGCGGTCAAAAAGTATGAACCAGATGTCCTTATCTGCCACCTGAGATTGATCCTCAGCATGAAGCCTCTCTGTGACTTCTCTCTCAGTTGTCTCCTCCAGTATTTCTGTCTTACACAATGTCCCATCTTTATCTAGACTCTCCTCTGACATTTCATCACACTGTACCTGCACCTTTTCTATTCCGTCCTGCTTCTGCCCTCTCTCTTCTACAATAGTCACTCTCTTCTTAATCCTACGCTCCACCTTCTGGTATGCTACTACAGAAGTGGTACTGGAGACATCTGAAGATCTGGACTTCAACTTCTCCTCCACCTCATCTTTCCATTCCCTTTCTATCTGGCATAGCTTCTCTCTCAAGCCATCATCTGACAGACTCTCATCTGTTGCCTCCTTTTCCCTCTGCTGCTTACCCTTGGCGTCTTCCTCTTCAGGTACCAAGTCTTTTAAAAACACCTGTTTTATTTGCTCTTCCAATTCATCTATTTCATCCTCTTTTATGCCTATCGTCCTTACAGCCTTTCTCAAGACTGTTTCTGTTACACCTTCAAATTGTATTCTTCCTTCCTGCTCCAAATCGTCCTTTTCCTGTCTCAACTTATCTACCTCTTCTTTACCCAATTCTTCTTCTATTACTTCCTGAAGTAGCTCTGCAGTCTCATCCATTTCCTGGAGCCTTTCCTCTAAATCCCTAACTTGCCTCAGCCTCATTTCCAAAACATCCACCACTCTCAGCTTGTGGACCAAGATCTCATTTTCCTGCTGCCTCTCAATGTCCTCCTCACTGGTCACTTCCTGCTCTGCCACACACATGCCCAGTTCATCCTTCTCCTGGACCTGGAACTGAGCTTGGGGAGAGACTGGGAGGAATAAAGGGAAAAGCAAAAAAATGAACCATAAAAAGAACTAAAATGGGAGTCACATTACAGGCTGCTAAAGGTACTTGTACCATCAGTATTCAAATTCCTAAGGTAACATTTCCAAACAAAGTGACACAAAGAAACTCACATGGCTTGTCAACATGCTGAAGGCGGAAGATTCGGTCAAAGTAAAGGAACCAATCATCTTGCTGTGTCAGTGCAGGTTGCAATAGGCGGTCCAAAGAGCTAATTTTTGCCAAGCTGAACTTAGCTAACAACATCGGAGAAACAATACTGAACACTTTCATATCAAAACACACAAATTACAAACTGCAAATGCTTGAAAACAGGGCAGAATAGCACCATTTGCTTTTTTAAATATATAAGCCTTTAAGGATAATGCAATGTAATTCATATAGTTCATGCTGGCCACAAGAGAATAAAATCGCAGGTTCTTAAAAATCCAAGCCAAAGTGAAAGATTAAAATAATCTGGGTTCAGATTTACTTTACTAGCTAGCAAACTAGCTAAATAACCTAGCATGGATGCCAGCCGAGCCTAGGCCCGCCCGCAACATTTGAGGTAGAATTTGAGTATGACAACGTCAGGCTATAAACAGCCAAGAGCAGGCATAAAAGTGTAAATACCTGGCTCTTTTACAACATCAAAAGGTGGGACAAAGGGAAAAGGAGGAAGATGACTGAGCAGGGAAGACCACTCGTCCGCCTTTGTCCTCTGCCATTGCTCATCCGATGCCAGCTCCTGCCACGGCTGACTGACTGACTGGGTGGTGGTTTGAGAGCCAGTCTGCTCAGTCTCAGTGTCCTGCCATTTTACTGTGACTGTGTGAACAGACTGCCCTACCTCCCAGGGACGAATGAAAGTCTGCTCTGACTCCCCTCTGGCTGTGGAGAGATGATGAAGTGATAGCAATTATGCAATGGTTCTGCTGGAGAGATGACTGTGAATGCTTCTGAGTGCTTCAATGGTGTTTTTGACCAAGTCAGATGCCGAGCATTTGTACCAGACGATTGTAGGTAAGTAAGCTGAGGTTAGTATAAAGCTGAATGAAAGATTCCTCTCATCCTTCACAACAAGAAAAGATAAAAAGGGCAACACTGGCCATTAGGTTTCACTGTTTAAAGTTCCAGCTCTATCCTGTTTTAATGACAGCCACTGAAGCGGTAATGAGTTAGTCAGTTAAGATGTTGAACACAAAAAGGTACAAGCTATAAGCAAATGAAAGTCAATGTGCACCACACATCAAGCAGCAAATTCTGAAAATGCCAAAAAAGGAGGAAGAGCAGCCTCAAGACTGAACACGCCCGTGTGTACTAAAGAATGTGAGGAAACTCACTATTTTTTCTTTCAGACTGACCAAAGATATCCTGCGATCATGCCATGGACAGTACAAGGTGGGTGACTTTACCCATATATAAGAAGAGGTCAACATTCGGACAAGTTAACCATCTGATACACTTTTTTCAAAAAGGATTACAAGCATGAAAGCAAATGAGCCAGATGAGATGAGGCTGTCCGCGAGCAAGAACAAAACAAATGCTGTAAATATGCCAAAAAAGCGATGCTGCAGCTCCACACAGTTCCTGGTACCTGGGAATTCAGGAAAAGGCTGGGGTTTGTCAGATGTCAGCATCAGCAACCAATCATCAACGTCAGACCTGGTTGATGCTGAGAGTCGCTGCAGGAACTGGAGAGTTTCATCTCCAGCTGCAGGAGTGAAACAAGTCAGAGAGTAGCTTATTGAGCCTGTGCTGTTATGCAATGATTCTAAAACAGGTTCACACACTCATGCACATACCTCCATCTAGATTACGGGACAGCCTCTTGCTCGCAGAGCGTGTGAAGCGAGGGGCTGGGCGGTCAATCATGGAGCTGGCCTGACGGGTCTGGGCCTGAGTACGCCCGCTGTACCGAAACTTAGAGCCCAAGACGAGGAAGCGACGTGATGAGGGGGGCTCTACTGTTGGAACTCTGAGGGACAAAAACATTCATTTCATTTTCATCCACCTACCATCAAGCAGTTCCAAATATACAGCATATTACATCATTTCACATCAAAGGATGCCTAAAAATTGTCATTGTTATGCAACAATTTTGATTTTATCTTCTTAAGTAGATAAAACCTTTAAGGGTTTAATTCTGAGGTCAGGACCCCAGGGTGTGTAGCTTTTTCTCTGTGATTAATCCATAGACTGTATAAAATATGATAGAAAAGAATGCCTTTTATTGTCATTATACATATGTACAAGATTGAAGCCACTTCTCTTCCAGTGTCAACATGTACGTAAGAAAAATGTAACAACATGGATGAAAATAATTAGAGCAAGAGGAAAAAGAGGGGTAAGGGGCACAGTTCTGAGACGCTACTACTAGGGTTGGGTGAATTAGAGAAAATCAAATATCACAATATTCTTGATCCAAAACCTCGATGTCGATATTGCGACAATATTATATGGTTGACTATTGGTGCTTTAACAAAATGTTATTTATACCAGATTTTTGATAAATATTCTCCAGAAATGATTTATGATGACTTAGTGGGTAAAGGTAAATAATATAACAGCTAGAACAGTCTGGTAAGTTGAAAAAAATTTAAAAAAAAATTGACTGTAATGCAGCCTGTAAAAGCAAGTAAATACAACACTTACCATATTACGATATTACGATATATCCAAAATCTAAGACAATATCTAGTCTCATATTGCAATATCGATACAACATCTATATGTTGCCCAGCCCTATCATATACACACATATAAAAATAGAATGATAAATACTATTGCATAGTGATGAAATTGCAGAGTTTGGATGTAGACTGTGACATTGATTTCTGAGGATCCAAAAATAATCTCAAAGTAAGCTGTCTTGGCAGTGCTTGATGTTGGCTAAACCAAAAAATGGGCTAAGAGGTGAAGTGTGGATGGAGCTGAGGCGGGCCGAATGAAGCCTACAGTTTATGCTTGCCTACTGTGATGGCAGCCACCTATCACTCAACGCTCATAATTATGCAGAACTTTAATCCTAACAATAAGTTGTCATAAAGGTTTAATTTACTAATATAGAACAAAACCAACTGTAAACATGTTTAATTCTTAAATTTTTAATTCGTAAAGTTGGGCATTTTAACACGGGGGTCTATGGGATTAGTCTATATGGAGTGGACGACATTCATTTTACGGGATTGTTCCAGTGCCACCGGAGGTTACGCCGGATATCCCTCATTTTTGTCAAATTTGAGTTTTCTGTTACATGACTAAAGCAACTTTTGAACGTACATGTTTATCAAAACAAGTTCCTTCCAGAGGCTATTTTGCAGAGGCAGCGTTGCTCTGTCTGGGGCTTAGCACCGCCCGATCCGATTTTCTTTTCGGTTGGTTGAAAGACATGCCAATAAACCAGAGCATGTTTTTCTCCTATGTTGTGTAGACTAGCCAGACCTTCCTCCGCAGTGCTGTGGAGATAGGTCTGGCAATGCGAGACTTGTGGGGATTGACTGCAGTTTGGAGGCAGCCTCAAGTATCCGCTCGATGAACTGTAGTTTTTGGCACTTCAGCACTGGCTTTATTTTTTAGCACCGGAGGTTGCAGCATGGGTTAAACTGCCAGGGAGCCAATATTAGGTTTAAGCTGCAGGGACCAGTTAGCCAATTAGCCAGAGGATAGGAATCTCAGAACTACCTCTGTTGCAGGGCAGGGAGGTGTCATTCACAACAAGGCAAGATTGACCTGGTCTTACCTGAAGAAGGTATGGTTTTCAACGCAAACTTTCCACAGCTTCTTGGAGGCTTTGTAGTTGGGCAGTTTAAAGCCAATTGTGCTTTCATACTGCTCTTGCTGTAAGCCAACAAACAAACAAAGTCAAAGTTGAATAAGTGACCTCATTATACTGCCGTGCAGCATGACATGTATCCCAGTCAATTGAAAGTAATTTCTTAAATTGGAAAATGTATTAATTAATTAATTAAATAAAAATAAATTTAAAAAGTGAAGGTCTAGAATCAACATCTGAATTGGAGTTTGTATTATTTTGGTCGGAATAAATACCTGAAATTGATAAACGCAGTTGTTAAGTCAAATATATAGTATATTTTGCATGTGTATAGCTGTGGGATTACAATCCAACAATAACATTTTAAGTGTAATGCTAATGTAATAAACTCATATGAACATAAAAAAGTCCAATGAGTGTCTAGGTGGAAAAAGTTCATCAGTAAATCTGCTGTTATATTGGTTGTTTGGATGAGGTACAGAAACAATAAAAACTATTCTAATCTAATTGAAATACACACAAAAAACTGAATGGAAAATGTTAATTCAGACTTACCTCTGATGGCCTGATTTTGATAAAGAAGCTGCTGCGTTTGTAGGAAATCTTGAGCACTTTCGGCCAAGGGAAACGGTTGATCCTCAGCTTGTCTTTGTAAACCATCAGACCACCAGAGCAAACCCCCAGCGTAATGTCGACACCATCAAGATCCTGCACACAGGATGAAACAATAATGATATTGTCTCACCACACGCTGTATCCTAAACCTGCAATAAACAGCCACTGGGAGGCAGACTTTCTCAAGCTACGGAACACATGTAATTTAAGGTCACGGAGTTTGAAATTATATTAATCTCTCCTTTTTTTATGAAAGAGGCCTGACATCAATTTTGTAATTAAAATATGAATGCTACTGATGTAACACAAGCATGCTGTTGCAAAAATAATGACACAAAAGGAAATCGGTAAATCCTTGAGATATGGACTTTGGCATTTTGGAATTTCCATGAAAAGCCCATCAGTTAACCCACACAACACTAATCTCAACAAGTACAATCATTCAAACAAAAAAACCTACCTTAGCTTGGTGCAGGTCAACTCCATACATGGCGAGTTTCTTGGCATTTTCCAGAAACAACATGTCTGCCTGGGCTGGACTCATAGACCTGGCAAAACACGGATGATAAGGGTCTTTATAAAGACGTTTTTTATTGTCAAGACTATTTGAAGGACTGGTCAAATCATGCATCTAAAAGGTTATATAAATGCTGAAGATGCAGAGGTCCTTCACAGTTTGTGTCTGCTAAAACTGCTTAGTCAAACTTAATAAAACAAATGTGTTAACTAAAGATTGCCATCCCTATGTTGCTCCGAACAATGTCCATCCCCTTTGATTACCTGTATGTGCGGTGCAACTCCATCACCTTTTCCTCCAGCTCTTGGCTCTGTCCTGGGGCCAGGCTCAGCTCCTTAACATAATCTGGTCCATGGAGCTCTGGGTCATACTCTCCCAGCTCTGACTGGGCTGTGTAGGAGCCCAGCAGGGACAGAGTGACAAAGGAACAGGGAAGAACACCACTCATAATGTCCTTCCTCAGCTGGAGACACAGAAAGTACCTAAATAACATGTAAAAGGAAAAAACAGCTTATTAAGACATGAAAACTGTATTCTGATTTTACTGTAGGGACCATATTTTAGAAAAACACCCTTGAGAGTTAGATGAGAAGGTGGAGACCACTCATGTATGTACTCTATATATTAAGCTAAAACCAACAGGCGTTTAGCTTTGCTTAGCATAACAACTGGAAGCAGGAGTAACCAGTTAGCCTGGCTCTGTCCAAAGTTGTTTTTTAAAGACCTCCCTACTTGCGCCTCTAAAGCTCACTAAATAACATGTCACATCACAGCAAATTGCCCTAAATGTTAAACTATGTCTTTTACACTATAGACATTCACCTGGTGAGGTCTTCAGTTAGCTGTGCTGGATCAGGAGGATAGAACTTTACACCGAATGTGAACTCATACACAGCACCTGAAACCTGTTTCCTGATCTCTTTGGTGGACTCCAACCATGTCTGCAGAAAAATGGAAGAAAAACAAGTACCAACTGCTCACAGCCAATTTCACCGTCATGAAAAATATCTATTATGCTTTTGCAGAGTAACTAAAACTACCAGAGTAGAAAAGCCAGCCTACCTTGCTGTTTGGGGTCTCCGAGGTACAGAGGCCAAAGTAATCTCTCTCCAGCAGGTTGACGTGGTCGCACACCTTTGTTAGAAGTTCTTGGGCTTTAGCATGTTTCTACATGAGACAGACAGACAGACCAAACAGAGGGAGAGGGATATTCTTCAGTCTTCATAACTATATGGACCTCTAACAGGGGTGACATGTTATAGTATAACATATACATAGTATAATTTGGGAGGTTTCTTACATCAAGCTCACACTCAAACTGAGTGTCATCCAGTAAGGTGACTTTGCATTGCATGGTTTTCTGACGTTTGGAGCCTTTAGCCTCTTCTACCTTCTTCTCGGTCTTCTTTTCTTTTACAGGCTTCTCCTTCTTCGCCTCGTCCTTCTTTGCCTTCTCCACCTTTGCCTTCTCCTTTGCTTTGTCCTCTCCTTTGGCTTCTTTCTCCTGTTCTGCTGGTTCTTCCTCTTTTTTCTCTGTGTCCTCCTTCACTTCTTCCACAACTTCGGGCTCCTTTATCGCAGCTTCTTCCTTGTGTTCCTCTTGAGCCTGCTGGTACAGTCAACACAAGACATTTGCAAAGTATGTCAAATACAGATGAAAAGAATGTGGGAGGACTCAATTTTTTTTTTTAACTAGACAAGACAGAGACACTGGTATAGTTTTCACCTTCACCTTTAATCTGAGAGTGTGTGCGTGTTGTCATGGCAAAATGGGGCCCTGGAGACACCTCCTAGAGTGGGAACTACCACAGAGGGTCCTTTGCGAGACCATCAAAACCATGCAAGATAATGACACAAAACTTTACAAGTGTGTAGTTGAGATCAAAATGAAGGCAATGTTCGAAAATGGGTGAGGTCCGAGCAGGGGAGTAGAAAGTAGGTAAAGGTCCCCCACCCACTTTTTGCCCCTGGCCCGATTTCGAGTCAAGACTAGTGTGATCCCACCACAACATGGTCTCTAGTTGTTCTTTTTTAATTTTTTTTTTAAATGAGGACAACGTTATAATTAATACAACTACAGATGTTAGTAAACAACAAATACTGCTGCTGTATGCTTGCTGTACTTTCAGACCAGCAGAGATCATTTTAGTTTTAGACCAAGCTTTCAGCTCAAACCAGCGTGGTTACTTTCACTGAGCAAGCTGTCCACATCATAAAAAATTCATCAGAAAGAAAAAAAACATGTGTTCCTGTACTAGAATCCAGTCTGCTGCCTGAATGTGTATACATGAAAGCTCTGTCTTTGTCTCATTTCTCACACAGTATAAAAGGAAAAGTTTTACATTTTGGGAAAATCCCCTTTTCACTTTCTAGCCTAGCGTTAGATTGTTCCGTTAAATATTATGTTAAGTTTAGCATAAAGATTAGAAGCAGGTGGAAACAGCTGGCCCCAGGCTCTGTCCAAAGCCTACCTGTGCCTTGAAAGCTCAAAAATTGCTTTTCTTTAATCAGTCCAAAACCAAAAATCAGTCCAAAACCAAAGCGTGAAAACAACAAGGGGTCAATTAATATGCGTGTCTATTCCTTGGACTGGAGCAGGAATCTTGTTTTACAGTGGCAAGAAGAAGAATCCCTGTTAAATCCTAAATTGTAATTTTTACACTTTGGATTTTGTACCGATTTAACAAACAAGAAAAAAACGGTACGTCTAGAGCTTTAAACAGCCTGGTAGGTGGATTTAGTCAACTTTGGACTATGTTAGCCTAGCTGTTTCTCCATTTCCAGTCTTTTTTGATAAGCTGAGCTGCCTGGCTGTAGTCCTTATATATATATATATATATATATATATATATATATATATATATATATATATATATATATATATATATATATATATATATATATATATATATATATATATATATATATATATATATATATATATATATATATATATACATATACACACACAGTGAGGAAAATTTTGCGAGTTCTCCCACTTAGAAATCATGGAGGGGTCTGAAATTATCATCGTAGGTGCATGTCCACTGTGAGAGACATAATCTAAAAAAAAAAAAAATCCAGAAATCACAATGTATGATTTTTTAAAACTATTTCTTTGTATGATACAGCTGCAAATAAGTATTTGAACACCTGTCTATCAGCTACAATTCTGACCCTCAAAGACCTGTTAGTCTGCCTTCAAAATGTCCACCTCCACTCCATTTAGTATCCTAAATTAGATGCACCTGTTTGAGGTCGTTAGCTGCATAAAGGCATAAAGACACCTGTCCACCCGATACAATCAGTAAGAATCTACTACTACTAACATGGCCAAGACCAAAGAGCTGTCCAAAGACACTGGAGACAAAATTGTACACCTCCTCAAGGCTGGAAAGGGCTACGGGGAAATTGCCAAGCAGCTTGGTGAAAAAAGGTCCACTGTTGGAGCAATCATTAGAATATGGAAGAAGCTAAACATGACTGTCAGTCTCCCTCGGACTGGGGCTCCATGCAAGATCTCACCTCGTGGGGTCTCAATGATCATAAGAAAGGTGAGAAATCAGCCCAGAACTACACGGGAGGAGCTGGTCAATGACCTGAAAAGAGCTGGGA